>CM035341.1:49486716-50206715 GCA_020226455.1 Prunus salicina
TTTAGAATATTTAAAATAACAAATTGAGTTACTTAAAATAATGGAAGTATGGTGAATATTTCAGATATTTCTAAAGGGGTTTTTTTTTCCAAAAATAATATAGATTAGAAGGAGTAGTGCCCCTCACTTATTTTGAAGTGAGCAAATGCAATTGCACAAAATCTCATAAAGGAAACTACCATTTACTTCTAAAACCAAAAAAGGATGCATCTTGGTACAAAAGGATGAAGCTTTCTTACATATTCGTCAAACTCATCTGCTTATGGTTTAAACTCAATGATGGTTTCTTCATAAACACCGTAAAAAATTGTGAATTGATTATTAAACCCCAAAACCCAACTCTTTTTTTGCCATCTGACAACCGATTTTTTCTTTTTCATGCTGTCATTAACCAATTTAATTAAGAAAAAAAAAATGGAATCTTGCATCACCAATCTGCCCATTAATATTCCTGTATGAACATATATATATATACTTTGACCCTAATTTTGTCATTATTACCCAAAAAGCAACTAATTATGCAAACATAATCAACCAGACCGCCACAAACAAACACACATACAAATCCAAGCACAATGTTTAGGCTTTAACTTTGTTTATATCACCCGGAATTAATATCTCATTATCACTAAAAGCTGCAAGACAAAAAAAAAACTAAAAAGATTAAAACTCTACCACTCACCCACAAGAAAAACTTACCTTCTTGGCTGGTGGAGGCCTCTTGATCCAAGTAATTTGGCTTCCACTGTCGATTGAGGAAAGAGCTGAAAGCAAAGATCTTGGGGAGGCTAATGTGTGGCTTCTTGTGCATGCCACTTGGAGTTCTATGAGCACTAGCTCTGCCTCTGGCTGAAGAAACATGGTGGCCCTTTTTTGCAGCCAAGATGAGAAGCCTCTCGGTCAAGCACAGAGAGCAAACACCCACAACCACCTCCTTTGGGTGGAAATAGCAATAGGAGTTGTCTTCTCTATGCCCATTCATGTTAAGGCTGAGAGAATTGGTTTGTTGAGAAGAGTTGAGGGTTTGATTGATGAGAGAAAGGTGAAAAAGAAAAGCGAAAGGGAAAGGGAAAAAAATTTTGTGACTTGAAAAGAAGGAATAGGTTCTGTTCTGTTCTCTGTTCTGCTCTGCTCCGTGTCCGAGAAGTGGGAATACGTGTTGTGTGTATATATTTTGGAAGTCGTCATTTATAGTTGGAGAAAATTTTAGATCAACGGAGGTGATCATGTGGTTGGCCCACAGATCAATTTGGCCAATATAAAATGTAGGAATTGGATAGCCTAGTAAGGAGTACTAAGAGATATACGGTATTACTAAGCAAACATCTTTCCTTGCTAGGTTTTAAGTGTAAAACTAGCCAAACATGTAAAGTCCTTGAGTTCTTTTATTATTTTTTAATATAAAACGATAGTCTAAATTACAAATGAAAGATAGATTTCTCACACACATTACCAATGTGTTATGGAAATTCAAATCTGAGACCACTTATCTACAAGTCAAAGTCTTTTTCCACTAAGCTAGACCTTGTTGGCAGTTCTTTTATTGTTTTTGTATAAAATAGATTTGAATGAAGTGTGAATTTTGGTATTTTGAGATTTTAAGTGTGAATTTTCACATTTTGAGTTTGTAAAACAAATTTCATTGTAGGATTTGAGGTACAAAATCTCCATTCAAAGTTCAAAATACCAAAACTCACGCCCCAAACTTATAACTACTGAGTCCAAACCAATGCCCCCAAATTCCAAACATAATTTAAATTCACACTGATATCCTAAATCTAAAAATCGTCATATCCAATCCCAAAATGTCAAAATCTACACTTTAAACTCTAAAACGTCAAAATTCACGCTTCAAACTCTAAAATGCAAAATTCAAACCCTAATCTACAAAATCCCAAAATCTACACTTGAAGATTAAAAAATAATGTAAACCCCAAAGTAAAAATTCCTCCAAAACTCAAAAGATTCACATCTCAAACTTAAAATAACAAAGTTCACACCTGAAACCTCAAAATGTCTCCAATTCACACCTCAAGCCCAAAAGTAATTCTTCTACGCGCATCTACTTGAGCTAGTGGATTCCCAACAGACTTTTAATCCACATCCAATCCAATGGCTTTTTAAAGTAAACTGTTAAACTTGTGACTTAAAGTTTGGATTGGGTGCTTCTGTTTTTTATCTTTTCTGTTCTGGTAATTACTCTCTTTCGCTTCAATTACTAAAGTTTCTTATTTTGTTTATAATTTCAACAAAAGCATGGAGAAAATTACTGGCAATGTGGCCTAAGACCATTCTGCTCCCTAGCCTAGAGGAAAAACAAGAACAAAACTATGCAGTCAACTGATGCTGGTGCCCACACGTTCAGTTGAATGATTATATATTTATTTATGGCTAATCGTAATCATGGTACGTATTTTTCCCAAAAGTGAAGACTTAATGCCTAGAATTTGACAAAACCAACCCAAGAAACCATATAAAAAACAATTGGATTGGGATGTGAAGTTGGCCACTGGCATGTGAGGTTCAAGTCAAAAAGTGCGACTTCCACTTTATTTCTAACTTTATAAAGGCACACAGCGCAGCAAAACTGGCATAGGATGTAACTAAAGCGGAGGGAAGAGTGCAAAGTGGAGCTGTTTTTAGGTCTTGGTAGGTATTTTGTAGATGCTCAAAGGAAGCTCACAAGATTTGGCAAATTTTTTTATGGTGGTCTTTTTTAATCAAAGTCTTGGAAAAGGCTGTGGTGTTGTGCATGCCTATCTCCAAGAAGGTTATTTTCTCTATAGTCAAGGCCTTGGTATTGCAAATTCCCTTGGAAGACCAGAGAATGTACTTATAGAATTTGTGAAAAACAGACATGTTTTTTCTTTTTCAAGATCTTGGCGACATTTATGCACGCCCCCAATCTCCAAAAGCTCACATTCATATGTCGATCCTTACAATTTTAATTTTTTCCATTTTTTGTGTTTCAAGATAAAGATCTCTCATGTACTTTAACAAAACATGTTTACCTTGTTGTTCTTAGAAAACCACTCCCTAAAACCTCAAGCTATATATACACCCTTCGTCGCATGGAGAAGCAAATCAACAAGAGGAGAGAGACAAACATATAAATAAGAGCAAGTTGAAATTCGCATAATTTAGTACTTTGAAGAAATGCACGTCTGATTGTTGATTGGATGTAACGTCTTTGGCCATTGAAGGAAGAATTGCAAATAATCGTTAGATTGTCCATGCGAAGTAGAAATACCCAACCCTAAGAAAGTGGCATGCGTAAAAAGTGAGATTTTAATCTAGAAATTACGTATACTATGTCTTCTTCTTCTTTTCTTTTTTCTTTTTTTTTTTTCTTTTTTTTGTTGTGAGATTGGAAGATTTGTTATGAAAATCCTTAAAGGCTTGAAGCTTATACCTTGTAAGGTCGTCGTTTTGCTCTTAGCCTATGGAAAATCCTAAAAGGTTTAGAAGGTGAAGTAAACAAGAAAAGTAAACAAATTTGTAGAAATTTGGAAAAAAATAAAATAATAATAATAATAATAATAATAAAAGTAAACAACCAAAGTACTGGGCACATGGGGAGCGGGAAGTGGAGTGGGGCTGCTTCTAGTTTGGCTGCCTCAACTCTCAAGTTGGGTTCAAATCATGGACGGTGGACCAGATGTTGGATTAACAGGCCTCCTTCTAGGCCACGTTAGATAACATCATTGGCCGAAAATAGCACTACACGATTGGAATATCAAAATAATGTTATCTTTGTTGCAACTAAGTTTTTTTCCCCTTTCTAATGCATTTTCCATTTTCCATTATTTTTTGTCTGATCCTTCGAGCCCATTTAGACCTCTTATTAAATCTCAATGTCACTTTCCAAACTGAAAAATCTCTTTTCAACTCTGCCTTTATTTTTCTCTATACTAATTGAAATGAGACAATTCAAGCAAGGTCCATAGAGAGTGAATATCGACTCTAACAAGATTCAATGGATCATTGTTGTGAATTTTAGACAACCTGAAAAATGAAAGATTAGTCTAAACACAAATTATACTTGTAAGTGCACAAGGTCAATCGTAATATAGTATGGCAAATACGAGGTCATTCCCACGAGGATTACCAATTAGTCTAACCTAATTTACTCCACAAAATACTTTAACTACTCTAATTATATAAACAAGAAATTAAACACGTAGCATACTCACGTAAACACAAAAGGGGTTTTGGAAAGAATGATTTAATTACCAACGAAATTAAAAGACAAAACAAGTAGAAAGTCATGAAACACAAGAATGAGAAATTCAAATTGATAAAAGCACTAGGACAATGAATTCACCACTAGTAATCCGATCTAGCCTCTTATTCACCTACCTATTAACTAACCATTTGATGTCGCCGCTTAGTTTTCATTTTTCATGAATTACCTATGGTACTTAGGTAACTCGTATATTCCTACATGCAATTCGCCTATGGCATTTAGGTCAAATATCAATACATAGAAACTTATTAAGATCAGTGAAAACCTCCAACAAGCATGTAAACCCTAGGAGTATGGTATTAAACCTAAACGAATTACAAATCCTAACCACAAGAAGCAAGCCTCAAATTAAGTATGGTATTTACTCTAATTTTCATCCGATTAACTCAATTAAAAGTCTAGATGGTGATCAGACATCAAGATAATTAACCAAGTTATTAAGCACAATGATTAAGAATCCAACATCAAACGACAATCAATAGATAGGTAAAATAAGTAAACTAGATTATCATACTAGGGCTACATCATGCACTAGCAAAAGAAAATTAGTTACACATAATCATAGAATTCAACATAAGCAAAAACATAAGGAAGAAACAATAAAACTTAGCCAATTGCGGTACTCTTCCGATGTCTCCAATTTCTCCTTGTCTTTGCGTGTCTACCTCTAAATGAGTTGTTTCTCGTGCTTAAATAAAACACCTCACGTCTATCCCTACCCTAGCTGGGCTTTTACGGCAGCCCAAAAATAAAGAAAAACCTACATAAATCCAAAATGGGTAAGTAATTTACTCCTCTTCCTATTTGGACTGAGATAACACGTCAGTTACTTTGCACGCAGGTTTGAAGTTGTTCCTCCTCCAATAAAATTGGGGAAAATATATAAATTGTAGATTTTTGTCTTATCTTTCCAGCCATATATCGCACGCCTTGAGGAAAAATCAGGAATGTCTTCAAATAGTCATTCTTCCACATAAGCACAGTTTTGACGGGATTGCACCTTATGCTGACTTAACCTCAAAGACTGCTTTCACTGGCTGCTCCGAAAATTCTAGAAAAATTCCACAATCATCTTCAAGATCTTAACTTTCATCTCCAACTTGTCTTGTACTAAAACTCCACCAAAAAGTCGTATTTCCGTTGAAAACAAATTACTTGCTCTGAAAAGCTAAAGATTGACAAAATAAAGTAATAAGTACTTTTTAAATCAAATTCTCCTACAAAAACTAAGTATAAAGAGTATATAAATGTGTAAATTTATGGACTTATCAATCATCAAAATGTTTTCCAAGTTGGTTTATTTTTATTTCTTTAGTAATAAATATGAAAAAACATAAATAGTGATGGTATTTTTTCCCCCGTTCTTTAACAATATATGAAATCCCATCTAATTCCTTTTCATAAATAGTGTGTAAAGAAAATTTTGATTATAAAAAATAGTATAAAGTAACTCAATGCATTCAAAAGCTACCCAAGTGTACTTGGCCAAAACGAAAAAAGGCTACCCAAGTATCAACATTCTTCCTCTAAATTCACAAGCTATCCAAGTGTCAACAAATTCAAATCCAAGTCTAGACATACATCTCTCTCGAAAACAAACCTAGACGACTAGTGTCTGCAACCCAACCTAGATGTCAACTGATCCCAAAAACATAAAAATAAAATTCATCACTAGTTGACTGTCCGCAACCCTATGCTTTTCTGGTGGCAACTTCAACAGTAACCATATTATCCATCTGCAAGCACTTACCATCATTGTGAGTGAACCGCTCCGATGAGCGTTTAGGAAACACACCATATGGGTTACATAAGCGCTAACCTTGGCTGCACCATGGGCTGCCAAAAGTTCCTCCAAAATAAAAAAGACACAAAAGGAATGGTTAAGGAAGATTTCAAGTTTCAAGTTGTGAAAGCATAACATAAATGTTTGAAATCCTTTTACGTTGCTGATGTACACATAACAATTATAAATACGAAGGCTTCATTGGCATATAAAAGAGTAGGGAGGAAAGAAGCACTATGAGACACATGGAAGATAGTGTAGCACACTCACCGTACCAGAGTCGGGAAGCTGGTTTCTTATCTGATTCTCATCTCTACGCCCTCCTGATCTTTTCTCTGATTTAAAAATCGAAGTGTTCACACAAAACTCCCAAATGAATCACATTCACATTTTATATGGCTTATAAATGTACGTCTGTTAACAATGGGATTCTTATATATCTTTGCTGCAAGAGATTAAGGTTTCATTATGATTACTTGATAAATACTTAGAGACAATATATGTTGAAGAATATGAGTCCCACATCGGAAACTTGACTAAATAAAATACAAAATATAATGAATGGTTCTACTACTAATAATATCGAGGCCTTTTGTGATAAAACCCCACACCTATGGACTTTATAGGTGGTTAAGTTGAGGACAATATCGGTGTTGTTAGTAGTGGGCCACTGGCCCGTCTCTCTGAAATTTGACTATATATACACTAATAACGCAAACACCTGAAAATGTGAAGCAACTGTGGGAACTCAGTCTCCGGGAAACAGAGTCTGCCTCTTCCTCACCATCTCGACTGCAATTCAAAAATCCTTAATTTGGTAATTCAAAGTAGTGATGAAATCACACACACTAAACATTTTGATTTCACATAACTCACCATAATGAATATTGAATATCAAACACTAACACAGAAACTCTATTTTCTTTTCCCCTCAAAGTTTGAAGTATCAACATCACGAATTGGAGAAAGGACTTTTTAATTCATTTTCTCTTGTTTGTATGTCAGTATCAATAAAGTTATACGTAAAGAATTTGGATATATTTATTTTATTAGGTATGGCCTTCATTCTTCAATTGCACGCCGCTTCATATGAATTCCATCAGCTTCGATCTCATGTTGCCCTTGTTCCTCTTCTTCTCAATATCTTCAGGAGGGTAGATTATATCGCGGCCCATGTCACGCTTGTCACTTATGCTGCCGGTGTGGGTAAATCCCATCGTGTTGCTGCTCGTCTCTCATAGCCACCCCTTTAATTTTCATATCATTGCTGTTGGGATTTCCAGCATTGCCATGCGTGGATTGCTCTTGACCCATATTGTATCACTGATTGATTTTTAGTTGGGATCTGGGTGTTTGTTTTGATGATGAACTCATTGCCTCATGGTCTCCTTTTATAGTTGTTGGCATGCACATATGCAGATGATATCCTTTTTCTTTGGATGCTCGATACCCTCTGATCATGATCTATATTGATCATAATATTCTTCACATATATTTACATTACATTTATATCTGCTTGGAATAATATACTCGAGTGTAAAGGTTGCTAATTTGCCTCGTCCGATAGCTTTATCTTAACATGATGAGAATATATAAACATGCATGTCACATTTGCAGTAACCTTACCTTGCTTGCCAAGCAACTCTCTATGCCAGCCTTCAGAACTGTTAGAAATGTGCCCTGAGAGCCAATACATTTGATGTAATCTCCTTAGAATACATTTCGTATATAAAGGGCAAACTTATTTTGTTATCTATTACATCGTGTAAAGAAACAAATGTCCAGGGTATGCTATATAAGAGATAAAGTAATCTAAAGAAGTTTAGATTCATGAGACCTTTAATCTCTAACTGTAGTACCCCAAAATGTTCCTGATCATAGGTTATCAAATGGGCATTGATAAACCGTCAAGATTAGCACATATTATGTATGCTCAATTGGGAGGATGGTTAGTCTCAAACCATTTGTGTAGTTGACACTAATACAAGTATGTGAGTGCTCATTAGTGAATGAGTTCACTGAACGCGATCAATCGTAGTTCTCGTATGGAGTATTTATCTATATGTCAAACGAGAACTCATAGTTGCAATAATGCAAATTAGTCCTTAGACCTGAGGCATCATGGTTGTCCTGTAATGCGTTATTGATCTTTGATAGCTCTTCAAGGCAAGTCGTAAAAGATTTGTCTAAAGTGTTGTTGGGATCTCTTAATTCATCATAGGGGCATGTGAATGTACAATAAGGAATCTCTACTTTTGATATAGAAAGAGAATGTTTCAAGATGTGATTCAGCAAATCTTCGACCGAAGTATTTGAACATGATTTAGAAAGTGTTTTAGTCATGTTCTATTGAATCACATGAGGTTAATCATATTGGGGGTTTGACATTATCAATCCGTACCCTGAAAATATGATTGGAAACATTGTATAAGAGAATAACCGTATTGCATTGCAATTCCAACTGAATAGGTTCTTTGTCTATTCTGATTAGCTTGGGTAGCCATGATATGTTGCTAGATGTCACTCTTGGCTTATGGAAGTTCTAGGATTGATTGTGATCGATCCAAATAAAGGAAGAATTAAAAGGGGGTTTTAATTCCAGTTGGTTAGAAAGAGTTCTAATATTTTTCCCACTGCCTTGCTAAATTAGAACCTAATGGATCGCACACCTTAAATGGTTAACTTTGAGTAATACAAATGAGAATGAGGAAATCAATTTAATTGATTTGATGTGGATGATATACTACGTGTAAAATGGTATTTGGGCCTCCGTAATAGTTAATGAGAAGCCCAAATGGTTGGGTATCAAGCCCAAGGGCTTTATACACTTAAAGATTATGGTTTAAGTGTCATAATGCCCAATTTTGGAAGCCCAATGGGGTTTGTCCGAAAATGCATATTTAGATATGTATGGGAATTGTTTCAATAAGCAAGTGAATAAGCTAATTAACACACAAACACAATCCAACATCAACCAAAGGGGTTTGGGAGATTAAAGAGAGAAAAAAGAGAGTTTTCAAGAGTGAAACACTTTCATCTTTCAAAGTGGTTTAGATTGAAACCAATCTTGAGATTCTTGTATTCTCAAGATACTCCTTCTCATCTCAAGATTCCATTGGTGTCGAGACTTAGAGGCCATATCCTTTTGTGGCTCACAAGGAGGAGAAAGATCAAAGAGGAGATCAACAAAGGAAATCATCAAGAGAAGACCAAAACACAACTTGGTTCATATTATAGCATCAAGGGTAATTAAGACTTATCCTTTTCTCTTGTGCTTTCCTTTATGAAATCATATCAATGTTCATGGCTTAAGATACTTGGAAGAAGTTTTGTTTTTGAATTTAAACAACCACCATATTCTTCCGCTGCGATTAATTTGATAAAATGCAAGTTTAATATTCAAATGAACTTCTTAAAAATGTTTTAAAACCAACAAGAACAACCTCAAATTATGGCGAAGCAATTCAGTTTTCTCCTCTAAGGATTGAAAATGACAGCCTATGCTAGAGAATAATATAGTTTACACTTGTCTTCTTGGAATAATATACTACAGTACTGTCGTAGTGGCCTTTCTTTTTCTCTTTTTAGCTAGCTAGTAATAGTTCAACACAGTTAAAACTAATAAGGAAAGCAATTAGCTAATTACAAGGAATCCTAACTAAGTAACCCGCACCTGCTTTGATCAAGTAACATGACTCACGCCAACACTCCCCTCAAGTTGGTGCATAGATATCTCCTATGCCCAACTTGTCAAGTAAGTCATGAAAAACCTTTGCAGACACCGCATGTGATAAGGCATCTGCTAGATGTTCTCCTGACCTTACAAACGGTATATCAATTAGCTTTTCTAACAACTTCTCCTTGATAAAATACTTATCCACTTCAACATACATAGTTCCATCATGTGAAACTGGATTATTTGCTATCTCCCTAGTAGCTTGATTGTCACAATAAAGCTTCATGGCCTTCTATGGTGGAAACCCAATTTCAGATAAGAGTATCCTTAGCCAAATAAGCTCACAAACTCCCTGTCACACCCATGTACTCTGCTTCAGGTGCAGATCGAGCCACTACATTTTACTTCTTACTGTGCCATGTAACCAAATTACCCCCAATGAAAGTGAAGTAACCTAATGTAGAACGTCTATCTCTTATATTGTCTGCACAATCTACATCTGCATCTGTATAACCCTTGACATCTAAATGCCCTAGTTTTCTCAATATCAAACTTCTTCCTAGAGATTTCTTCAAATAACTCAATATTCTCATAAATGCTGCTACGTGATCCTCACAAGGGGAATGCATGACCTAGCTAACAACACTAATTGCATATACAATGTCTAGTGTAATGTGTGAAAGATAAATTAGTCTTCCCACTAACGTCTTATATATATATATATATATATTCTTGTTGGTTGGCACTTGATCAGGACATATTACTAAGTGATGATTCTGCACAATGAGGGAAAGTAACCAAGAAATACTACTTTATTTCCTTTCACATATTTGGTTTGTGTATGAATGTAAAACAAAGTTTGTTTAATTTTCCAATTATATCCATACGAAATCAAATAATAAAAAGAATGTATTTAATGCTATAATGTTAATTGAGACAATATGGTCATGAAAAATGTGTATTTAATGTTGGCTAATTTTCCCAAACCTTTCCATGATGAGGAAAACAAAACCCAAGAGGGAGGAGAGCTTCACTTTCCCCCTACTTTCACATGTGCAAGGTGACGATTTCCCATGCCTGGACATACCAAACATGGGAAAACAATTGATTTCTCATCACCACCCATGAACCAAACAGGACCTACAAGTTATTAACTTCAAGCCTTCAAGGATTTTCATACCAAATCTTCCAATCTCACACCAAAATAAAAAGGCATCCATTTATGTAATTTCTAGATTAGAATCTCACTTTTTAGGCATGCCATTATCTTAGGATTAGTATTACTACGCACGGACAATCTTACGATTATTTGCAGTTCGTCCTTCAATGGCTAAGAATGTTATATCAAATCAATAATAAGACGTTTATTTCTTCGAAGAACTAAATTACGCGAATGTCAACTTGCTCTCACTTACCTGTTTGTCTCTCCATACAAGGAAGGGTGTTTAGCTTAAGGTTTTAGGGTGTGGTTGTCTAAGAACAATAAGGTAAACATGTTTTGTCAAAGTACATGAGAGACCTTTATCTTCGAACACAAAAAATGGACAAAACTAAATTAGCAAGGATCGACATATGAATGTGAGGTTTTACACATTGCCACTAATTTTCTCCATATGTTTTTGTTGAAATTATTTACAAAATAAGAAAACTTTAGTAATTGAAGCGAAAGAGACTAATTACCAGAACAGAAAATATGAAAGAGAAAAAGAAACACCTAATCCAAACTTTAAGTCACGAATTTAAAACGAAAGCAATTCCCTATTGATGAGGATTGAGAATCTAAGAGCACTAGTAACTTGAGTGAGGAATATTGCACATGGACGATGGATCTCTCTCTCTTTTTGAAAAAAAACAAAACAAAATAACAAAAATCAATTTCATTATCCTTAGTGAATTTGTTCTGGATTAGTTGTGTTGAATTAGTACAGCTTACGTACGCAATCGAACATCGAACCTAGCTAGCTAAAAGGAAAAAAGAAAGGCCACTACGACAGTAGTGCAGTATATTATTCTAAGAAGACAAGTGTAAACTATATACGTGAATAATCTCTAGTATTGGTCGTCATTTTCAATCCTTATAAAAGAAAACTTGCTTCGCCATAATTTCAGATTGTTCTCAAGGCAGGCAGAGAGAGTACGTAGCTTGGCAAGAAAGGTAAGGGCACTTCAAAAGATTCTTTCTCATCATCTATATAAAGAAATGCGTTCCCATCAAGCTAGCGTACAGCAAATTAGCAACCTTTATAATCGGATATATTATTCCAAGCAGATAAACATGTAAATATATGTGAAGAATATTATGATCATGATCAATATAGAATCTGTATCATGATCAGAGGGTGTATCGATCGACCATCCAAAGAAAAAGGATATACTCTGCATATGAGCATGCCAACAACTATAAAAGGAGACCATGAGGCAATGAGTTGATCATCAAAGCAAACACACAGATATCCCAACTAAAAATCAATCACAGAGACAATGGCTGGAACCAATGATATTAAAATTAAAGGGTTCGATTTGGGCAACAACAGCGGCAACGCGTCGGGATTAACCCACTTCGCCAACAGAGCTGACGGGGGCGACAAGGGCGACAATAAAATCGAGGTTGAGGATGCTAAAGCGCAAGGGAACACGGGAAACTTGAAAGCACTTACCGACTTCGCCCAACGCGGTAATGTGGCCAACTCGGATCGCCAAGAAATACTCAAACCTCAGGCATGAAATTGAAGAAGGCCACCATAATAACTTGTCTGCTTGATAGATATATGTGCTAAATTATCTACACAAAAATAAGAACTGATGTTTTATCTGAGGCTCCTACCTTGGTTAGGCCTCGTTATCATGTGTAATATTAATATTATTATTCTAATAAAATAATGGTGGCTTATTATTAAATATATATATCCAAATTCTATACGTATAACTCTTAGATTATTGATACGGATGTCAACAAGAGAAAATGATTAAAATTTCCATTCTCCAATTCGTGATGTTACAAAATGAGACTTCAAATTTTAAAACTAAAGTTGCATACGAGTATAAAACTGAACCAAGCAATGTATGGGCCAGAGTGACCAAGGATGTACGCCAGTGAACTAATGGCAATCTCTCGTCGCATGCACGCATATGCAATTGAAGAAGGCCATAATAATATGTGTGTTTATTAAATTATCTACACTAAAATAAGAACTGAGGCAATATCTGAGGCTCCTTCCTTGGCTAGGCCTCATTTTCCATTTTGATTTCAACTTTGATTTCGCTTGAAGTTTGATTTTGAGCTAGACCGTGATTTCGACTTTGATTCTGATTCTCTCCAATTCGTGCCTTTAGAATCAGTTTCTCCCAACTCTATTTATCAAAACCAAAAACTCTTAAACTTTTCAATTCGTCTGGCTACTCTCAGGGTTTCATGCCCTAGTTTCCTCTCGCCAAAAAGACTTGGCTTTCATGTGATGCTATATACTCCTCGATTGAACAAGCCGCGTATTGAAGTTCAGCTTTCTCACTTCCTTTCTCTTTACTTTCTTTTCTTTTGTTTTCCGGCCGGGAAAATCATGGAAGCATTACAAATTTAAGAGAATATTCTAGTATTAGGGTCCAAACTGTACTATTTAGGTATTTTCATTCTGATTAAGGGTTCTTTTCTAGAAATTTGGGGAAGAAAAAATAGAGTTTCTGTTTTAGTGTTTGATTTTCATTATATAGTGAGTTATGTGAAATCGAAATGTTTCTTGTGTGATTTCATCACTGCTTTCAAATTGCAAATTAAGGATTTAAGGTTACAAACTATTATGCAGATAATTTTTGGGAATTTAAGAGGTAGTACAGTGTTTGTATAAGTCTTGAGATAGACCAATTTATTACCATGCTCGATTTCTATATATATACATTTTTTAAAATCATTCTTCTGTTTTATTTTTTTTTTGTTAATTTGTCATCATGGGTAATATGATAGCTTCTAATTCCTTCTTCCTATTTCTTCTTTTTTTGTTATTCTCTCCCACATATAAAATGAAGACCTAACTTATATCAAGAAGAAGAGGATGGGTCCTTACATATGAAGTTTTTAAAATTAACATTATTGGAACACAGTCGGAGTATCGGCATATTCGATACGAGTATCGGAGCATCGGTTAGAGTATCAGAGTATCAGATACGAGCATGCCTGTCTTTAACAATATCTCATTTCAATTAGAACAGAAGAAAAATAAAGGCAGAGTTGAAAATAGATTTTTAAGTTTGGAAAGTGACATTGAGATTTAAAAGGACTAGACATTAAGATGGCAAGAGAGGTCTAAAAGGATCAGACAAAAAAAAAAATTGAATGAAAAATTGAAAATGCCCTAGAAAGGGAGGAAAACTTAGTTGCGATGGAGATAACAGTGTTTTGCTATCCCCGATCAATAATTTTATACCACGTGGCCCAGAAGGAGACATGTTAATCCAACTCATTTGGTCTACCGTCCATGATATGAACCCGACTTGAGAGGTTTTTTTTTTTTGGGTTGAAGTAGAACCACCCGACTTGAGAGTTAAGGCAGCCAAACTATCTAGAAGGGAAGCAACCCCACTCCACTCCCGCTCCCCATGTGCCTAGTACTTTGCTTGTTTACTTCACCTTTTAAACCTTTTAGGATTTTCTATAGGCTAAGAGGAGAACGACCACATTAGGGTCCCATTTGGATCAAGAACGGATTTGAAGGGAAATTACTTTTCATGTCATTTCTCAAGGGATGGGAAATGGAGATTCCTTTCCTATATTTGGTAATCCTGGGAAAATAACCAAGAAATACCAATTTATTTCCTTTCACATGTTTGGTTTGTGTAGGAATGTAAAACAAAGTTTGTTTAATTTTCCAATTATACCCATATGAAATCAAATAAAAAAAGAATATTTAATGTTATATTGTAATTCTAAATTGTTAATGGGGACAATATGGTCATGAAAAATGTGTATTTAATGTTGGCTCATTTGCTTATTTTCCCAAACTTTCCCGTGATGAGGAAAACAAAACCTAAGGGGGGAGGAGCGCTTCACTTCCTCCCTTACTTTCTCATGTGCAAGACAACGATTTCTCAAGCCTGGACTTATCAAACATGGGAAATCAATTAATTTCTCATCCCCAAGCCTCATTTCTCATGAACCAAACAGGGCCTACAAGTTATTAGCTTCAAGCCTTTAAGGATTTTCATAACAAATCTTCCAATCTCATACTCAAAAAAAGAAAAAAAGAAAAAAAAAAGGATCCATGTATGTAATTTCTAGATTAAAATCTCACTTTTTACGCATGCCATTATCTTAGGATTAGGTATTACTAGACACGGACAATCTTACGATTAATTTGTCCTTCAATGGCCAAAGACGTTATATCCAATCAACAATAAGACGTACATTTCTTCAAAGAACTAAATTATGCGGATTTCAACTTGCTCTCACTTATATGTTTGTCTCTCTCCTCCTATTGATTTGCCTCTCCATACGAGGGAGGGTGTTTAGCTTAAGATTTTAGGGCGTGGTTTTCTAAGAACAATAAGGTAAACATGTTTTGTCAAAGTACATGAGAGACCTTTATCTTCAAACACCCAAAAAAAAAAAAAAAAAGGACAAAATTAAATTAGCAAGGATGGACATATGCGAATGTGAGCTTTTACACATTGCCACTAATTTTCTCCATGCTTTTGTTGAAATCATTAACAAAATAAGAAACTTTAGTAATTGAAGCGAAAGAGACTAATTATCATAACAGAAAATATGAAAAAAAGAAGCTCCCAATCCAAACTTTAAGTCACAAGTTTAACAGTTTACTTTAAAACAAAAGCAAGTTACGAAACAATCCCCTGATTTCCTTGTTAAACATCAACCGACCCATTATTGATGAGGATTGAGAATCTAAGAGCACATGGACGATGTATCTCTCTCTCTTTTTTAAAACAAAAATCAACTTCATTATCCTTAGTGAATTTGTTCTGGATTAGTTGTGTTGAATTAGTGCAGCTTACTTACGCAATCGAACATCAAACCTAGCTAGCTAAAAAGAGAAAAAGAAAGGCCACAACGACAGTACTGTAGTATACGTGAAGAATCTTATGATCAATAATATTCTGTATTATTGGCCGTCATTTTCAATCCTTATAAAAGAAAACTTGCTTCGCCATAATTTCAGGTTGTTCTCAAGGCAGGCATAGATAGAGAGCACGTAGCTTGGCAAGAAAGGTAAGGGCACGTCGAAAGATTCCTTCTCATCATCTATACAAGGAAATGTGTTCTCATCAAGCTAGCGGACAAGGCAAATTAGCAACCTTTATACTCGATATATTATTTCAAGCAGATATACATGTAAATATATGTGAAGAATATTATGACCATTATCAATATAGAATTTGTATCATGATCAGAGGGCATCGATCGACCATCCAAAGAAAAAGGATGTCCTCTGCATGTGTGCATGCCAACAACTATAAAAGGAGACCATGAGGCAATGAGTTGATCATCAAAGCAAACATACAGATATCCCAACTAAAAATCAATCAGTGTGACAATGGCTGGAACCAATGATATTAAAATTAAAGGGTTCGATTTGGGCAACAACAGCGGCAACGCGTCGGGATTAACCCACTTCGCCAACAGAGCTGACGGAGGCGACAAGGGCGACAATAAAATCGAGGTTGAGAATGCTAAAGCGCAAGAGAACAAGGGAAACTTGAAAGTACTTACCGACTTCGCCCAACGCGGTAATGTGGCCAAGTCGGATCGCCAAGAACTACTCAAACCTCAGGCATGAAATTGAAGAAGGCCATACCATAATAACTTGTCTGCTTGATAGATATATGTGCTAAATTATCTACACAAAAATAAGAGCTGATGTTTTATCTGAGGCTCCTACCTTGGTTAGGCCTCGTTATCATGTGTAATATTAATATTATTATTCTAATAAAATAATGGTGGCTTATTATTAAATATATATCCAAATTCTATACGTATAACTCTTAGATTATTGATACGGATGTCAACAAGAGAAAATGATTAAAATTTCCATTCTCCAATTCGTGATGTTACAAAATGAGACTTCAAATTTTAAAACTAAAGTTGCATACGAGTATAAAACTGAACCAAGCAATGTATGGGCCAGAGTGACCAAGGATGTACGCCAGTGAACTAATGGCAATCTCTCGTCGCATGCACGCATATGCAATTGAAGAAGGCCATAATAATATGTGTGTTTATTAAATTATCTACACTAAAATAAGAACTGAGGCATTATCTGAGGCTCCTTCCTTGGCTAGGCCTCATTTTCCATTTTGATTTCAACTTTGATTTCGCTTGAAGTTTGATTTTGAGCTAGACCGTGATTTCGACTTTGATTCTGATTCTCTCCAATTCGTGCCTTTCGAATCAGTTTCTCCCAACTCTATTTATCAAAACCAAAAACTCTTAAACTTTTCAATTCGTCTGGCTACTCTCAGGGTTTCATGCCCTAGTTTCCTCTCGCCAAAAAGACTTGGCTTTCATGTGATGCTATATACTCCTCGATTGAACAAGCCGCGTATTGAAGTTCAGCTTTCTCACTTCCTTTCTCTTTACTTTCTTTTCTTTTGTTTTCCGGCCGGGAAAATCATGGAAGCATTACAAATTTAAGAGAATATTCTAGTATTAGGGTCCAAACTGTACTATTTAGGTATTTTCATTCTGATTAAGGGTTCTTTTCTAGAAATTTGGGGAAGAAAAAATAGAGTTTCTGTTTTAGTGTTTGATTTTCATTATAGTGAGTTATGTGAAATCGAAATGTTTCTTGTGTGATTTCATCACTGCTTTCAAATTGCAAATTAAGGATTTAAGGTTACAAACTATTATGCAGATAATTTTTGGGAATTTAAGAGGTAGTACAGTGTTTGTATAAGTCTTG
The DNA here is from genome assembly GCA_020226455.1 of Prunus salicina. Classification (NCBI taxonomy): domain Eukaryota; kingdom Viridiplantae; phylum Streptophyta; class Magnoliopsida; order Rosales; family Rosaceae; genus Prunus; species Prunus salicina. The sequence continues at coordinate 49,504,329 of CM035341.1, forward strand.
AGATAGACCAATTTATTACCATGCTCGATTTCTATATATATACATTTTTTTAAATCATTCTTCTGTTTTATTTTTTTTTTGTTAATTTGTCATCATGGGTAATATGATAGCTTCTAATTCCTTCTTCCTATTTCTTCTTTTTTTGTTATTCTCTCCCAAATATAAAATGAAGACCTAACTTATATCAAGAAGAAGAGGATGGGTCCTTACATATGAAGTTTTTAAAATTAACATTATTGGAACACAGTAGGAGTATCGGCATATTCGATACGAGTATTGGAGCATCGGTTAGAGTATCGGAGTATCAGATACGAGCATGCCTGTCTTTAACAATATCTCATTTCAATTAGAACAGAAGAAAAATAAAGGCAGAGTTGAAAATAGATTTTTAATTTTGGAAAGTGACATTGAGATTTAAAAAGACTGGACATTAAGATGGCAAGAGAGGTCTAAAAGGATCAGACAAAAAAACATTGAATGAAAAATTGAAAATGCCCTAGAAAGGGAGGAAAACTTAGTTGCGATGGAGATAACAGTGTTTTGCTATCCCTGATCAATAATTTTATACCACGTGACCCAGAAGGAGACATGTTAATCCAACTCATTTGGTCTACCATCCATGATATGAACCCGACTTGAGAGGTTTTTTTTTTTTGGGTTGAAGTAGAACAACCCGACTTGAGAGTTAAGGCAACCAAACTAGAAGGGAAGCAACCCCACTCCACTCCCGCTCCCCATGTGCCTAGTACTTTGCTTGTTTACTTCACCTTTTAAACCTTTTAGGATTTTCTATAGGCTAAGAGGAGAACGACCACATTAGGGTCCCATTTGGTTCAAGAACGGATTTGAAGGGAAATCACTTTTCATGTCATTTCTCAAGGGATGGGAAATGGAGATTCCTTTCCTATATTTGGTAATCCTGGAAAAATAACCAAGAAATACCAATTTATTTCCTTTCACATGTTTGGTTTGTGTAGGAATGTAAAACAAAGTTTGTTTAATTTTCCAATTATACCCATATGAAATCAAATAAAAAAAGAATATTAAATGTTATATTGTAATTCTAAATTGTTAATGGGGACAATATGGTCATGAAAAATGTGTATTTAATGTTGGCTCATTTGCTTATTTTCCCAAACTTTCCCATGAGGAGGAAAACAAAACCTAAGGGGGGAGGAGCGCTTCACTTTCCCCCTTACTTTCTCATGTGCAAGACAACGATTTCTCAAGCCTGGACTTATCAAACATGGGAAATCAATTAATTTCTCATCCCCAAGCCTCATTTCTCATGAACCAAACAGGGCCTACAAGTTATTAGCTTCAAGCCTTTAAGGATTTTCATAACAAATCTTCCAATCTCATACCCAAAAAAAAAAAGAAAAAAAAAAAGGATCCATGTATGTAATTTCTAGATTAAAATCTCACTTTTTTCGCATGCCATTATCTTAGGATTAGGTATTACTAGACACGGACAATCTTACGATTAATTCATCCTTCAATGGCCAAAGACGTTATATCCAATCAACAATAAGACATACATTTCTTCAAAGAACTAAATTATGTGGATTTCAACTTGCTCTCACTTATATGTTTGTCTCTCTCCTCCTATTGATTTGCCTCTCCATACGAGGGAGGGTGTTTAGCTTAAGATTTTAGGGCGTGGTTGTCTAAGAACAATAAGGTAAACATGTTCTGTCAAAGTACATGAGAGACCTTTATCTTCAAACACCCCAAAAAAAAAAAAAAAAAAAGGACAAAATTAAATTAGCAAGGATGGACATATGCGAATGTGAGCTTTTACACATTGCCACTAATTTTCTCCATGCTTTTGTTGAAATCATTAACAAAATAAGAAACTTTAGTAATTGAAGCGAAAGAGACTAATTATCATAACAGAAAATATGAAAAAAGAAGCTCCCAATCCAAACTTTAAGTCACAAGTTTAACAGTTTACTTTAAAACAAAAGCAAGTTACGAAACAATCCCCTGATTTCCTTGTTAAACATCAACCGACCCATTATTGATGAGGATTGAGAATCTAAGAGCACATGGACGATGTATCTCTCTCTCTTTTTTAAAACAAAAATCAACTTCATTATCCTTAGTGAATTTGTTCTGGATTAGTTGTGTTGAATTAGTGCAGCTTACTTATGATCAATAATATTCTGTATTATTGGCCGTCATTTTCAATCCTTATAAAAGAAAACTTGCTTCGCCATAATTTCAGGTTGTTCTCAAGGCAGGCATAGATAGAGAGCACGTAGCTTGGCAAGAAAGGTAAGGGCACTTCGAAAGATTCCTTCTCATCATCTATACAAGGAAATGTGTTCTCATCAAGCTAGCGGACAAGGCAAATTAGCAACCTTTATACTCGATATATTATTCCAAGCAGATATACATGTAAATATATGTGAAGAATATTATGATCATTATCAATATAGAATCTGTATCATGATCAGAGGGTATCGATCGACCATCCAAAGAAAAAGGATGTCCTCTGCATGTGTGCATGCCAACAACTATAAAAGGAGACCATGAGGCAATGAGTTGATCATCAAAGCAAACATACAGATATCCCAACTAAAAATCAATCAGTGTGACAATGGCTGGAACCAATGATATTAAAATTAAAGGGTTCGATTTGGGCAACAACAGCGGCAACGCGTCGGGATTAACCCACTTCGCCAACAGAGCTGACGGAGGCGACACGGGCGACAATAAAATCGAGGTTGAGAATGCTAAAGCGCAAGAGAACAAGGGAAACTTGAAAGTACTTACCGACTTCGCCCAACGCGGTAATGTGGCCAAGTCGGATCGCCAAGAACTACTCAAACCTCAGGCATGAAATTGAAGAAGGCCATACCATAATAACTTGTCTGCTTGATAGATATATGTGCTCAATTATCTACACAAAAATAAGAGCTGATGTTTTATCTGAGGCTCCTTCCTTGGTTAGGCCTCGTTATCATGTGTAATATTAATATTATTATTCTAATAAAATAATGGTAGCTTATTATTAAATATATCCAAATTCTATACGTATAACTTTTAGATTATTGATATTGATGACATACGAAGAAGAGAAAACGATTAAAAAGTCCCTTATCCCATTCGTGATGTTAGAAAAAGATACTTCAATTTCAAAACTATAATTGCACACGAGTACAAAACTGAACCAAATATAAAGTAATGTATCAGAAACTTGAATAAATAGAATACAACATATGTTGAAGGCTTTTGATCATAAATGGTCTTTGAGATTCATGAAATTATCAGTTTTAGTCCTTCATGTTTTTTGTGACATTATTGGTTCTTTATGTTACTTCTCCTCGCACATCAATCTGGTCCTACCGTTAGGATCCGTCAAAATTTCTGTTAAATTGATGACGTGGCACATATGTGGTCCCCACATATCCAATGAGATAATGAACTGTGGCTCTAAGTAAAAAATTTGTTTTTAAAAAATAGTTTCATGTTTAAAATTGTTAAAAGGGCGAAGACTCATTAGGTAACCCGAAGTTTGGGTTGTTGAAGCCTTCAAGCATGGTTTTGCTCACAAAAGATTGGAACGCAATGTGTTGAGTTCAGCACTGAAAACCAAAGAATGTCGAAAATGTAATAGGAAGAGAGGTGGGGCTGGGGGTTGAGTGGAGCATAAGGCTTGGGAATGGGGGTGAGAGAAGGGTTGGTTGCGGCTGGGGATGGGGTGGGGGCGGGGTGTGGGTTGCTGCTAGGGCAGACGGAAGGGTGGGGAACGAAGGAGAAGGGGAGGGATGGTTGTAGGTTTTATTTATTTATTTATTTTATATTTATAAATTTAAAATTTGATGTTTTATTCTTAATTTTTTTTAATGGATTTTATGTTTAAAATTATTTTATTTTATTTAAAGACACGTGGCTCTACATGATTGGATGTGTGGGTTCTGCATATATGTCACATCAGCAACTTAACATAAAATTTGACGGACCCTAACGGCAGGGACCAAATTGATGTGTGGTTTGTAACAAAAAGAATCAATAATGTCACCAAAAAATAATAAATAAAAAGGACCAAAGTTGATAATTTCACGAAGAGTGGTGCTAAACGAACCCTAAAATTAACTGAGTACACCATATGATCTAAGTACACCCTAATATTTTAATTAAAATATAAAATTAACTAAGTACACCCTATTTAACTACCAAAAATACCCATGTTGCACCATAATACACTCTATCATACAACACTTTAATACTAATCCTAAACCAAGTTTCTCTTTTTACATGAATTTGTGCCCTCTTTTTATATTTATAAATGTATTGAATTGAACTACAGACACAAACATTCAACTTGTTATTTGGTTTCACAAGTTATATGAAGGGATTTTCATAGGCCCTTAACATATTATTTGAATCTAAACCAGAAAAGCTATGAAGGCATTTCCGATGTTTGCAGCAAGACTACAGCATACCCACATGGTCATGGACCTCTTCAAATAATCAACAATATTAAACAACCCATAAACTTCTCCCTTTGAAGAGCAAATTAAAACCAATTTCTAGAGGAAGGTTACAAAACATTTTAGCTCGTGAAGAAGAAATCAAGACAATATAACCAATTTGATAACAAAATCAAAATGAGATTTACCAACACTAGACGACCATTGCGCTAGTATAATGGTACGGCGGCAGTGTTACTGTAACGGTGGAGAAGTGGATGTTATGATGACGGTGTTAGTATGATGGAGGAATAAATGATATTATGAAGGAGGCATTGCTATGTTCGGTGGAGGAGTCGTCGACGGTGTTTCACAATTCAATATATACTTTTTGGTCATTTTATATTATGGTAAATTAGTAATTCAATAAATGATTTGATAGTAGAGTGTACTCAGTTAATATTAGGGTTCGTTTAGCAGCACTCTTTCACGAACCTTAGGGACCATTTGTGATAAAAACTCGATATTGAATAATTTCAGTACTACTACTATTGTTTTTCTTCCTAAATGCTATTGAGAAGAGGTTTTATAAAACTGGTATAAAAGGTTTACCAAAATGCTATAAAACAATAGTAGATTATGGCTCCCAGATGTTTTCATCATCTTCTTCCTCCAAGCAGATCGATAACGTATGGTCACTACTGACTTTTTCTTATAGTTCTCAACATCTATCTTTCAAGCTATCAACCAAGTTGTTGCATTGCTCCTTCACTGTTAGAAGAGCCTCCCTTCCCTCCTCCTCCTCCATTGATTGAAAGAAAGAAAACAAAAGCAACTTATGAAGCAAGCCCCTCATTTCCTTGTTAAACATAAATCGACCCATTATTGATGAGGACTGAGAATCTAAGAGCACACTAGTGATTAACCTGACTGGGGAATATGGATGATGGATCTCTCTCTCTCTTTTGAAAAAATCAACTTCATTATCCTTGTGAATTTGTTCTGAATTAGTCGTGTCCAGCTAAAAACAATACTGTGCGTAGTATATTATTCTCTGCATTTGCGCATGCCAACAACAAACAAATATTATTCTCTAGTATAGCATATAGGCCGACATTTTCAATCCTTATAAGAGAAAACTTGCTTCGCCATAAGAGTACGTAGCTTGGCAAGCAAGGTAAGGGTACTTCAAAAGATTCCTTCTCATCATCAGTATAAGACAAATGTGACGTGCATGTCTCATCAATCGTGTTAAGATAAAGCTAGCTGACAAGGCAAATTAGCAACCTTTATACTCGAGTATGTTATTCCAAGCAGATATAAATGTAAATATATGTGAAGAATATTCTGATCAATATAGAATATGTAACATGATCAGAGGGTATCGACCGTATAAAAAAATGGGGTCTTTAGATCGAAGCCCAAAAATGTGCCTTTTATTAGGTTCAACCCACACGTCTTTTCAGTTTTGGATCTAGATCCACTAATTATTATATCTCATTTTCATTACCTATTTTGCCCTTTAAAAATAAATATGGTAATAAACTAATAATCCTGATTCAATGGATCTTTTACTTCTAATTCAAAATTTGAATTATGAATTAGGTTTGAACAATCATAAATATAGAGTTCTGCTATTTGCATCCTTTGTCATATTTCTCCACCCATCATGTAAATTTGAAAAATACAAAACCTATCTTTCCACCCACCATTATTCCTAAATTACCCTTTAATTATTAATTCAAGCAAACTCTCTATCCTCTTTCTTTTTCTTTCCTTTCCTTCTCTCTTATCTCTCTGTTTCCTTTTTCTTTTCTTTTTTATCCCTTCTCTCTCTCTCTCTCTGCCCCAGTTTTTTTCTTCCTCTTTATTTCCTTATCTCTTCTCTCTATGTTTCTTCTTCTTTCTCTGCGCCATGTTTGGTTACAACAACACTACTGGCAAAAAATTTGGATTTAACTCATATCTATGTCCCTTACTGCTAAACTTTTCTGGGTCCGCCACTGACCCCCGCCTTTGATATTCCCACTCCAACCCGCCACCTCCGCTGACAAAACCCAAAATAGAAGATGATGACCATGTCATCTATTTTTTTTTTCTTGTACAGAAACCCAAATTGCAGGGAGGGTGGGTGGGGTTGATGGGTGTGCTAAGAAATTACAAGGAGGGTGTGTGGGGTATGATGGCAGGGACGATGGAGAAGGAAGGAAGGGATGGTGGGTTTGGATTTCGAACAAAAAATAAAAAATAAATACGGGTGTGGGTGAGAGAGACAGAGAGAGTTGTAAATTTGTCTTTAGAAGTCATTTTGTAAATGGATAAATTTATCTATAAATTTTTTAAAATAAGGTAGATGAGGAAATAAAATAGGTATGTGCAAATAGTAGCACTCTAGTATATTCACTAGTAGAATATAGGGAAGTAATAAAAGTCATATTACGCATATGCAAGAATATAAAATACCTAGAATATATGTTTGGAAGACAAAATAATAAACCTAGAACTAGACCTAGGTTGAAAAACATGGGATCTACCTACAATAGAATTAAAAAAATTACACGAACAACATATCTATGTCGTGGGAACACTTGTGTATATTTCATCACCTCCAAAACTGATGCAGGAGCATAGGGGTGAATCAAGATAGATATTTACTATTTAATTAGTTATTTCATGATATATTGTTATTTTCTTATTTAGGTAGTTTTAGGATATCTTTTATTATTTATGTGTAATTTTTATAATTAATTAGTTTACTTTTGGACCAAGTAGCCTTGGTGCCCAAGTTTTATAAAGCCTATAAATAAGGCTAATGTAATAGTTGTAGGGGAGTTTATGTTGATGATTAATGAAATAGTTTATTTGTGGTATGGATTTACTACGATATATGTGAGTTTGCACTAGCCCTAGATTTCCGTACTCGTGCATATGGTTGGTGACCTGTGTCCTGACCTCAACCCCCATCAAAAACCTATACGCTGAGAACAACAAATATAATGCACCACATAATATTGTAGGGTGAGAAAACACGTACAATATCTGATCTACCTACAACATAGGATTAAAAAATTATACGAACAACATACTTATACCGTTGGAACACTCGTGTATATTTCATCACCTTCACAATAGGTATCAAAACCCACCAGGAGAACACTCGTGTACTTACAACAGACCTACACCTTGGGAACATATACCTACACCATGAGAACACTCATATGCATACAACTTACTTATATTTACAACATATACCATAAGAACACTCGTACATACGACATACCTATACTTACAAATTTCAATGCACCTATCCGTACAACATATATACCTACATCATGGGAATACTCGTGTATATTTGAACACATGAACATGATTCATGTGAAGCAAAAGGATATAGAGTAAAAGAAAAGACGAAGAAGAAGACAAGAAAAAAAAGAGACCGAATACACAAAATGAAAAGTTACCAAAATGACAATTATATATCTATAGTTGACATTAGAACTAATATTAAATTATTAAAAAGGTGAAATCTAATAATTATTTACCTAAAATAAATATTCAATGAAATAATAATTAAGGAATTGACAATATAAAGTTATTGAGAGTAAAAAATGCATTAAAAGTTTCAAAAACGGGAACCATAAATCTTGGTTGACTCGTCTCAATATAGTAAATTTGCTGTCGTGGAAAAATACTTAATGAGCTTACATCAAAAAATGAAATCACAAGGATTATTCCTAATAAACTTACTTTTGGGTTTGTATCTAATTTTCCTAATAAACCCTAATACTTTGGGTTTGTATCTAATTATCTCTAGGTAGTTGTTGACTGCGTGTGGATCCTAGTTTTCTTGAGTTAGTCATTTTTCCTTAATGCACCTACTCAACACACTTCGTGAAATCTGAAAAATCTGAGGAATGAAGAATTTCTTCTTGGATCAGTCTTTGCATTCTTTTCTTAGACACATGCCGTAATCTTTTGTGCCATAGTTTTGTAGACTTCTCATTATATAGTGGTCGTTTTTGGCCTATGCAATGGTAAAAGCCACATTGTTAATTGCAAGGTTTAAGCAAAATAAACCACCAACCAAAGAGCCATTGTCCACTGAACTTTTATTGAATATCAAATCAAATTCTATTTCAGAGAATGCAAAACTGAAAAGTTCCATAGTTCATCTAGAAACTGAAATCAAACTCCTTCTCGTAGAAGGGACATAAGCAACATCTTTCAAAATTAAAGTAAAGCCTGAAACTAATTGAAGCCTAACTGAGCCTATTGCTTGAACTGGTAATCTCTTTCCATTCTCCACCAACACATGGTCTTGGTCTCTACTTGTTCTTCTGGCTTACGAAGTCCTGCGTTTAATTGACTTTATCATTTGGATACCATGTCTATGCAGTCCTATGCGTTGATCACATTTGACACAAAGTTTGATATATAGATTGTTGGAATTTTAAAAGGTTTTAAAAATTTTAATCATTTTATTTATTTAATTATTTTGGCTGTTTTATTTTATTTATTGTGGGGGTTATAAATATTGAATATTCAGGTTTTATTTCTGGTTGGTGAATGCCTTAATTTTTTGGTTGGTGAACTTTTATGGTTGGTGAAGGTTACATATTTTGGATGCCTATAAAAGGCCACTCCTCCTTAACATTTGAAAAATACACAAAAAATACACAATACACTATCAGAATATCACATACACATTCTAATTCTCTCTTTTTCTACTTTTACATATATTCTCTACTTTATATTATTATTATTTCGGGCAATGGTTATGTGACTTGGATACCTATATCTGTCTATGAACGTGCTCATAGCGGATCTTGAGTTTGTGTACAAGGGGTCGTATCTTGAAGTCTTGTAGACCGTCAGTGCCTGCACGTAGGGAGGCTACAAAGGCTTTAGGACAGCGTCTTTGACGTGATTCACCGTACCAAACTCACCTTCTTACTTATTATTTGTTTTGTTTTACTTACCTATTATTTTGTTTTCTTCAATTTCATTATACCTTCAAAGCTTTCCAATTTGTTTATATGTTATTTATAATATAAATATTTTGTATTTGGCTTTACGGAAAGAGGAAAACTATTATTTTTCATAACAATCTAAAGCCTTTGTACGTTAAAGTTGTTTTCTTCCCGTATTGCTAGCTTTAATATCTTTTAACTCTTTGATTGAAGCTTTTGCATTAATATTGGATTTTCAAAATGAAAATTACGATTTGTTTTGGGTAGATGCAGTTTGAAGCTTTCATGTTGTCTATACAATTTCAACTGCTTTAAATATTGTTGGTACTTTTATATTTTATAATTTGTTGCTAACGTGTGGGAAATTACTCCTAGTGCTTGAAAATAAAAACCTACAGACTAATTTATGTGGTATTATTATTATAGCTCAACATATTATTATTTTATGTGTTGTGTTCGTTTTCTACAGCACAATTGTTTTAAAATACATTTAGTGTGTCCGTTTATTTTATGTGGTGAATCTTAATAATGTTAATAGCATTCAAAAGCTAATTAATGGCCATTGAAATAATGAAATTATATATAATATATATATATTGAAGTAAGCTATGTTTTTCTAAGTTATTGTTTGTTTTAAATAGCTTGTATTGTTTCATTACTGATTAGTCATTAATCAATTTACGTTGAAACATCCAATATTGAATGGTTGAAGTGTTTAAAACCGAAACATTGAAGTGTTTCAAAATCTTTGGTCTAATTTTTTCTTTTAATTGAAATTTCAAAGCAAGTATATATATATATATTTAGAACAAGTATATATATTTGATTTTATTGTGTTGGGCCTTTGTAATTTTGCCTTCATTCATTTTGGTTGCCATCAATCTTCTTTTATATAACGGTCCTTTATATCCTTTTGGTTGGACTTCATATCGTTTTATTGTTCTTACTTTTGGAAGTCCTTCATATCAACGTGAGAAGCAATTATAATATATTCTTGGCTGTAAAGTTTATTTGCAATTATAGTTTTTTAATGTTGGTTTTCTATACATTATCTTTATAGTTTTTTGTTTGCGTCGGTTTTAGTTCTGGTCTATCTGTGTATTCAATTTTTATATTGATTCTTTATTTTCATTTATAGCTATCAATTTTTGCGGTAGAGAGTTTATGTGATATTATTGCAACTTTTATTGAGCTTAAATATTCTTTATTTTGCTGGCTGTCATTGCTTTAAATTTGGGAGAAAAACGAACCGTTTATTTTTTATAGTATAAATGCATTAGCTAGTTGGTTGATACATCAATGTTGAGAATTAGAATTTTTACATTTATGAAGAAATTAATTTTGACTATTCTATTTTGTGCATATGCATATATTTTCAAAAATTTCATTACTCCCATATAATGTGCTATATTGAAATCCATTGTTGGTACAATTTATTTTGGACGTTAATTAGTTTTGAGATCCATTGTTGCCATTAACTTTAATTAGAAGCTTTGCAACGGCCATTTCATTGACATAACTGTTTTGTACCTTGGTATTACTTTCAATCATTATTTTGGTTGCCGTTAATTTCTTTTTATGACTTCATTTCAATTGGTCTTTCAAATAAGGCAATTTCTTATTGTGATGGTTATTTTTAATTGCTGAAGGTTTTATTACAAAATCCTTTTGCTGAAGCAATCAAAGTATTCATTAATATTTTTTTTTCAAACCGTGTAATCAAACCACATAAAACTATTAGTATCAAACCGTGTTATTAATATATATAATATCTATTTTATTTTATTTTATGTATTTAGTGGTCTTACTATATTTACTATGATTATTGAGATGACATTGAATATTGGCATTAGAGTACCTGCCGTTAGATTAGCTTTATGTGATATCAAACTTGAAATTGTAAGCATGAAGTTATTATTTTATTTCGATTGATTCGTTTTATTTGTAATGGAAAATATAATTTGAATTTAGTGATTTTGGACGTTAGCTCCTTTTGGTTACAAAATTAGTTAATTGCTATTAACTTCTTTTGAAGCTTTTGCAATGCACATTCAATTACGAGATTATTTATTTATTTATGCAGCTTTAGTTTCAGAACCTTAATGTCAATTTGATGACGTTTATAGCTTTTATTTTGGCAGTAAAATTGTTGATATTGTTAGGTGATTATTGCCTTTAATGTTCTGAACATTTATGCAATTTAATTACATCTTTGTTTTAATGCCTTGGATTCTTTTTAAAGTTGCCAACGCCTATATATTTCCATTGTGCAATCCTTCATATTAGTTACTTGAGTTAATCTTGATACAAATATATATTGAGTGAACTAATGTTCTTTTGACTATAAAGTCTTGACAGCTGCCACATTGAGTTAATTGCCATGAAGTGTACATTGTGAAATCTTCCTGAGAAAACTGAAATAAAATAATAAATTATATCACTGTAAGTGGCATTATTTTTGAGTTTTGGTGTAAGGCTTTCACTATTATATTTAATTTTTTTCTTTTGAGGCTTTCGATGGTTTCACTGTTATATTTACAATGACAATCAAGATGACTATGAGTACATATCTTATGAATTTAAAATTAAATTTTGGTACAGTCTTCATATATTTTGAGAATTCCCTAATTTGTGGGGGTTGAATTTTCCTTAACTATGTGGGTAATTGTTGGAATTTTTGTAGGTATTTCAAACACAAAATTAATCTTAATACTTATTTTATATTGAATTAAATTTTCCAAATTTTGAGTGATTTGATTACCTCTTTAAAACTGAAGTTATTTTATTATATAAGTTTTCATATCTCCTTCTATTCAAATTTATTCTATTTTAATTAGAGCTCAAATGCTTACGTTATTTACGTTTTGATAATTATTAATATTTTTATTTTAAAACGTGTGGACCAATTTGTGGAAGTTGAATTTTCCTAAATGGGAACTTTGATACTATAATTTCATTTGTTACTAACATTAAGCAATTTTTGCTTTTATACTAAAAAATATTAGATTCATTTATGTAGGCTTTCCTTCTCTATTTTTTGTGTGTTTTCAATTTCTTTATGCTCTCATGGGAAAGATTCATTTAGTGACATAATAATTTTTATATTTTATTGGCAAACATATTGTGTCTGTATGAAATTTGTTTCATTATGCTAGTTTATTATGAGACTAATTTATCTTCAATTTGATACGAAAATATTTGTAACTAATGATGATTTTGGTATACAATTTTGGTAGAGACTTCTTATTGTTTTATAGGTTCATATTAAGAATCAACAAGATACAATTTCAACTTGGATATGTGATCATGATTTCAGCCGTTTGGAGTGCACAAAAGGGAATAAGGGTATCTTGAAATACTCAGTGTTTATAGTTAAATTTATTTAATGAATTAATTGTTATATTGTTGTTCATCAGTGGTAGCAGGTGTACTCAGTGTTTTATGGACTTGAGAGGTACTCTTGATCATAAGATTTAATGTATGATGTATTTCCATTATACTTAACTGTATACCAATGCGTATTTAATTTCCAATTATACTGAGGTGAAATCCACTAATTATTTGTGTGCAAGATTGTGTAGGAAATATTTTAATAACATGCAGGTTTAAAGTGCGCTAAAGTGGAGAACAAAGACATGACCTACATTATTTATGCCTTGTGAAGGCTAGTTTTGATATGCATGTCTCGTGGAGGAGGCTATTAATGCAAAATGTCGAGGGGGATGTGCTTAAGCCCATAAGGGAGTCACCTAGGGAGGTAACCCAACTTCTGTGATTGGAGATCCCATGAAGGAAGTTCAATGTGGTAGAAACAATCCATATTGCGTGACTCATATAGCACTCATAAAACTATGGAGATATCCTTGAGATATTCTTCTGCTCATCCCTAAGGCAAAAGTGCTATTTTATGTGACGTTAGGAAGGGATTTATCCCTGAATGAGTTTCGAGGCGGGCAAACTCCCGCAGGGTGCAGGTCACATGTACTCTTGGAGAACTCACCTAAGTGAGAGACGTCATGAGGCCGCGACTATGAGAATTGGGCTATTCTCTAGTAACTCTCATGAGAATCAAGATTAGCGCATGGCCATAAATAGCGCTACCCCGCATCCAAGTCTCAACTAATACTATATGTGTGATATGTCAAAGTTTGGTCAAAGGTGCCGAGTTCAATACTGTGTACACTCAGGTTCCTCAAATGGAGACTATCATCACTAAGTGAAGGTTCAAGCCCGGAAGGCACCTCCACCTATTACATAGTATTATATTGCCCATATATATTATATATTTTTCACTGGTTTTTTGTCATGGTAAAATTTTGAAAACCTTGTGGGGGATTGTTGGAATTTTAAAAGGTTTTAAAAATTTTAATCATTTTATTTATTTAATTATTTTGGCTGTTTTATTTTATTTATTGTGGGGGTTATAAATATTGAATATTCAGGTTTTATTTCTGGTTGGTGAATGCCTTAATTTTTTGGTTGGTGAACTTTTATGGTTGGTGAAGGTTACATATTTTGGATGCCTATAAAAGGCCACTCCTCCTTAACATTTGAAATATACACAAAAAATACACAATACACTATCAGAATATCACATACACATTCTAATTCTCTCTTTTTCTACTTTTACATATATTCTCTACTTTATATTATTATTATTTCGGGCAATGGTTATGTGACTTGGATACCTATATCTGTCTATGAACGTGCTCATAGCGGATCTTGAGTTTGTGTACAAGGGGTCGTATCTTGGAGTCTTGTAGACCGTCAGTACCTGCACGTAGGGAGGCTACAAAGGCTTTAGGACAGCGTCTTTGACGTGATTCACCGTACCAAACTCACCTTCTTACTTATTATTTGTTTTGTTTTACTTACCTATTATTTTGTTTTCTTCAATTTCATTATACCTTCAAAGCTTTCCAATTTGTTTATATGTTATTTATAATATAAATATTTTGTATTTGGCTTTACGGAAAGAAGAAAACTATTATTTTTCATAACATAGATATCTTTATCAAGTGAGTTTTCCAAACTGTGCACATAAGAGCACCTCCACCCCAAAAGGCAAGGGCAATTACTATTCACTTTAATTTATTTTCTATTTTTTATACTTAAACCATTAATTTTGATAAGTTTTTCGGTTGCCACGTGTCACTATTTATTATACAATTCTTACCTAAAATTTCAGATAACATTTTCTGTACACGTGTCCATATTTATTATAAAATTCATATCTCACTCATCATACAATTGAAATACCTACTCACTCATCATACAATTGAAATACTCCTGGTCCTCATAGTCCGACACAATCAAGTACAAGGACGACTCAATCATTGACAGAGGTGGTTTCACTAGATCACGACGCGGGGAAGTATTTTCCTTCGGAGGACGTAATAGTGCCATTATTTCTTACACGGAACGCACCACTAGAACCGACTGTGGGCATTGTTCACTTTGAGGAGCCATGTGTAATGGTTTTCTTCTTTTTTGTTTTGCCTTGAATTGTCACATCCTGGGATCGGCTTCACCGTAGCACGATATTGTTCGCTTTAGGCCCCCCTCTCTGCCCTCACGATTTTGTTTCTAGGAACTCAAGAGCAACTTCTCAGTGAGTCACCCATTCTGGGATTGCTCTAGCCCCAACTCGCTTAACCTCGGAGTTCCCATGACTCCGAAACTAGTGAGCTCCCAAAAGGCATCGTGCTAGATGGAGGTGGGCATGTATATATAAGACATATCACCCTCTCTCCGTTGGTCAATGCGGGATGTTACAATTCAACCACCTCAAGGGCCCAACATCCTTGTCGGCACACTTGCACCACACGGGAAAGTGGTTCTGATACCAAATTGTCACATCCCGGGATCGGCTCCACTGTAGCACGATATTGTCCGCTTTGGGCCCCCCTATCTGCCCTCACGATTTTGTTTCTAGGAACTCACGAGCAACTTCCTAGTGGGTCACCCATCTTGGGATTGCTCTAGCCCCAACTCGCTTAATTTCGGAGTTCCCAAATGGCCTCGTGCTAGATGAAGGTGGGCATATACATATAAGGCACATCACCCCCTATCCGTTGGTCAATGCGGGATGTTACAATGGCCAAAACTTCTATCTCTTATTTAACTACCAAAACGCAGAAATTTCTCCTAACTACCACCACCAACAGCTAGAACACCTCGAGAGGTTGAGAAAACATACCTGGATCGTAAAATTTGGCCGTCGGAAACACCCAAACGAGCTTCCGAAAAATCTATTAAAAATGTCCAAAAACAGCTCGGATTTCTGCAATTTCCAGCCAGCACTGGTGGTTCCAACGGCTGAAGTTGGTCGGGATGGGGAGAGGAAGGCTGCCCTGTTCTTTAGGGTCCGGCCCTATGGCTGAAGGTTGAGTGTGACGGCGGCGATGGCTCTTGGAAGCCACCGGCTGTTTAAAAAAAATGAAGAGGGAGGGGTTGTTCGCAGGAGAGAGAGAGAGAGAGAGAGAGAGAGAGAGAGAGAGAGAGAGATTTAAAAATCTGACTTTTGAAAATTACTGTTTTACCGCTCATCGTATTTTGATCGTATTTTCTTTAATACTACTCGGATTTGAGTCCACCACGTGTCTACAGACTCATTTCAACGTGCTCTACGCAACGGTACAAGGAATCTCCAAATTCCTCCCCGGTCAAAAAGTCAACTTTTATCCTAATAAATTATTCTATGGGCAAAATAGTCTTTTTTCATAATAAATTAATAATTAAAAATTAATTAAGGATCGGGTTGTTACATGAATAATCTATTAAAAAAATGAAATTGGAAATGCAAGAAATATATATTTTTTTTAAATAAATTAAATTGAATAAAACGGCAATTTATTTTTTTCTACCTCATCGCCAAGATTTTGACCTCTTCGAACGTTTTTCCACAACCCTCCGGCTTCGATGGAAGAGGCCATTTGTTTTTTGATACAAATGGAAAGTTGTATAAAAATATGAGGGGAAAGTAAAAAATATTGAAAGGAGAAGAGTTTGTATGAAGATTTGGTGTGGAAAGTGAATAAATTTGTTAGGTATTTGTAGGGAAAAAAATCCATAATTTTTTTGTATATTTTTAGCCAAAAAAATCACAGCCATCGGATTTCTGGAAAAAAAATTCTATCGGAGAGTCCGGAAAGCGCCACGTGGCTTCTTCTTGTTGGTGGTTGTCAGCCGTGACGTCAGCAGCTGAGATCAAATTTTTTTTACGCACCAACAATATGAAAAAAAAATGATTTGCACTGCTGACATCAGCACTTTTGGGCAACAACCCAATCCAGATTTGCCCGTGGGCTTGCCCGGGTTGGTGGTTCCCACACCTATCCCGAGCTGGATTGTGCTCGCTGGAGTTGGATTTCAGGCTTGGGGCAGCCCCGGGCCAGGCTTGAGCGCTGGTGGTGGCCTAAGGAATCGATTCTAAGGCAATAATAGATGTCGCTCTCAAGTGGGAGAATATATATCCTCCGCATATATGCATGCCAACAACTATAAAAGGAGACCATGAGGCAATGAGTTCATCATCAAAGCAAACACACAAATCCCAACTAAACATCAATCAGTGAGACAATGGGTCAAGATCAAACCAAGCCAGCCAATGCTGGAAGCAATGATATTAAATTTAGAGGGGTGGAGGTGACCGACAACACCGGCACCGTGACAGGATTTACCCACTTCGCCAACAGAAGTGACGGGGCCGACAAGGGCAACAATAAAATCGAAGTTGATGATTTTAAAGCGAGGGGGAACAAGTCACACGTGAACGTACTTACCGACTTCGCCCAGCGCGGTCAGGTGGGCGAGTCAGGCAAACAAGAAAACAAGGAGAACAAGCAACTTCAGCCGGCAAGCAATTGACGAAGGCCATACCATAATAAGTTCTCTGCTTGATAGATATGTACTAAAATATCTACACTAAAATAAGAGCTGATGCAATATCTGAGGCTGCTTCCTTGGTTAGGCCTCTTTTTCATGTGTAATATTAATATTATTATTCTAATCTAAAATAATGGTTGCTTATTATTAAATATCAAAATTCTTTACGTATAACTTTTAGATTATTTATACTGATATACCAACAAGAGAAAATGATTTAAGTACATCAAAATCCTTTCTCCAATTCGTGTGGTTAGAAAATGATACTTCAAATTTCACAACTATAGTTGCACGCGAGTATAAACTGAACCAAATATGAAGCAGTGCTTGGGCCAGTGTGACCAAAGCTCTCAAACGATGCATTTGAGAAGAAGATACTAAATTAAAGGATGTACGCATATTTCCAGCCTTCGAAGTCGCATATCTCCATATGGTTCCACTGAGCGATTGGGTTTGAACGGTGGTGGTTCAATTTGGGTTTGAGCGGTCGGTGTTGGTTCAATGGGTTTGACTGGGTGGTGGTTCAACTGGGTTCGATTGGGTGGTGATTGTGGTTCGAGTGACCAATAATATGGCACAACTTAAATCAGAAACATACAGAAAATAAGGCAACTTTCTCAAAAATTGGTACAATGCTGTAAACCAAAAAATAACTCAAAAAACCAATACAAAAAGCTAACCATTTGCCTCGAGTAGCTAATAAAATTTAACGACTATTATCATCATCTTCTTATTGCTTGGAGTAGCTAATATAAGTAAACTTCCGACGTGCTTAATTTCTCTATATCCGACCTTTTCCTAACACTAACCCTTGGTTTGCATCATCTCTAGCATGGCCACAAATTAAGGGGCAAAAAGGAAATCCAGCACGGCCCCTCAACTTATCAAGATTTTGCACAGCAAATAACAAGCCCAGCTTTTCTGAAGAATCATGAAGCATATAACTTGGAGAGGTCTTCAGAGAAAGCCTTCTTAATGACATCTCTCTTGAGCTTGAGAGCTGCAGTGACCAGGCCAGATTCAGGAGTCCATGGTTCAGAAAGCAATTTGATTTTGGCAGGGATCTCAAACTTTTCCAAACGTGCCTTCTTTGCTTCCTATAATAGGTGAAACATAAATACTCGAAACAGAACAAAACAAAGTAATTTAACCAAGCAAGTTTATAAAGGAATGAAAGCTTTTCATAAGGAGAGGAAGTTGAATAAGTAGCAAGTTCATTCGATAGTCGAGAAGGAAGCTTGGTGAATGACTGGATGATTGTTTGTTTTTAGACAAGAAATTTTTATAGGACAATAACTGACATAGGCTGGCCATCAAGGATAACAGACATTACGTCCATTAAATGCATAATGTATAAGATAAATAAACATCAGGGTAATCAATCTGCCTGAAGAAACTACTAGGCAGGAAGGCCAAGATTGTATATTGAGCTTAGATCAGAGAATCCAATAGAAATTCAAAAAACTAAAAATACATATATATAATTTATCATAGTGCAGCAAGCCAAGGCCAAATGTGATTAAATTTGATCAGAGGTCTTGGCTACAGGCAAGAGTTTGTACCTTGATGAATGACAAGAAGAGCTCATGAGATGCATACACTCCTTCAGTTCAAAGATTTCTTTTCTTGTTTCTTTTTTTCTTTTTGTGGGGGAGTGGTTGCAATATTTGAGCTCAAAGTTCAAATCCCTAGGCTCAAGCTAAGTTCAAAATAATGGAAATTTACCCAGAAGATATACATACCTTTATAAGTGATGCTTGCACTTCTTTTATGGTTTCTTCTTTCACACACAAGTCTGAAAAATCACTAAAAGCAATTCCTTGCTTTGCAGCCCAATCTTCCACAGTGATTCGAGAAGCCACCACAATAGCCACACAGTAACTATGAAAAGGATCAGCATGCAACATGATATTGTCAACATAGGGGCACACTGAAAGAGCAGCCTCAACCTGTAAAGGAAACATTAGTTCCTGGGGAAAACCTGATGAAAAGTTGCATTCATCTTGCAACACACATACCTTTCCTAAGGATACATACTCTCCATGCTGAAGTTTAACTATATCTTTCTTACGGTCAATTATCTCAAGACAACCATCAGCGTGAAATTGCCCAATGTCACCTGTATAGAACCACCTCATTCCTTTCTCATCAACCTTTTCACAAAAAAACCAAAAACAAAACCCCCCAAGTTAGGATCTATTGAACATTTTTCTTTGGTGCGTAGTTGCAACCAAAAGAATATCGGTATGAAATATTTGAATAGACACCTTGTATGACTCTCTTGTTTTTTCTTCATTTTTGAAATAACCAAGTGTAACATTTGGACCACCGATGACTATCTCTCCACGCGGCATTGGGGAATCAGTTTTTAGATATCCTCCTTCGGGCCAATCAATTAACTGGACACAGAAGGTTAGAAAGTCAATATCACCTTCATGCCTTGGAAACAGCGTACAGAACTCTTCTTAAGACATTTTCCTTAAAAGGTATGAATTTGAAACAGATAATTCAACACAGAAATGGATAAATGAATGCCTCCAAGAAACTGCAAGTCATGATTAGGATTTCAAAACTTTCTTTCTTCCTTTTTGGAAGAATTACTTTAAGAAAATTATCAGTTATACACATGTAACTAAAATATCCATTGTCACCTCTTACCTTTATAAATGAGCATGGAAGCGGAGCTCCAACACGAGCAACAGATGTATCATCAAACTCTGAGAATGTCCCACCAGCACAAGTTTCAGTTAGACCATACCCTTGACCAATTGGAGAACTGTCAATAGCACAAATGTGGTATGTTGAGAATAGAGCAAGAGAAAAAAGCACTAAAAAGCATTAAAAATTATAGGCAGGACAAAGTCATGGTTCACAATTTGTTATGTTGTAGGCGCTAAAAGTACTAACCCAATGCAAATGTTGATGAATCTTTGAGTATCACCCGAAAGAGGAGCACCACCAGAAAGGATAAAACGGATGCTACCTCCTAAAACTGCACGGACCTTTCTAAACACAAGAAAGTTCCACAGAAACTTTTCCAGGCCCCAGGCCCCAAACCAACTACCATTCACAGCAGACAACCTACGAGCATATGCCAAGTGAAACAATCTCTTGGATAGACCACCCTTTGCATTTACCTGAACCATTATGAAGATACAACGTTGACAAAACTGGTGTAATTTCAAAACCAGGTTTTACCAAACACACGCACAAATGATCTATATGTGGACAGGCATAGGTATCTAAATATGTAAAAATCATGACCCTGCCAAGATTCAAAAACCTTATTCAGCACTCCGTCTCGAACACGATCAAGAATTGCAGGGACTGCTGTCAATACAGTTGGCGCAAGCACAGTTGCATCCCCCTTTGTTCCCTTCTTTATTTTACTTGAAGTATCAATAAGAGTCAATGGAGATCCATACCCTATGGCACTTCCCACAGCAACCATGACATTCTTCAATACAGATAATAAAAGTTGTTAAATCAAGTAGCACAGAGATATGAGAATATAACAAGATAAGAATCATAAATATAAAAAAATGCTCATTGAATTACTGTAGCCATGCAATATAGCCAGCTTACATATTCCCCATACCTCCGCTGCTAATTCAAGGATATGAGCAAGGGGAAGGTATGCCAGATAAACATCCTTGCTTCCAAGGCCAGGTACAATAGTCATGACAGCAGAAGCTACAGCTAGCACATTAGCATGTGTCATCATTACACCCTGTACAAAGTGGAAGCTGGAGGTGAATAATGTGTTCGTTGACTAACTTTTTAATACATTTGGAAAGATAAATGTCTATACTTGCATTAGATGCCACCCCAAAACAAATAAAAAAGAAAGGGCACAGATAAAGTAGAAAACAAAAATCGCCATAGATATGAAGGGAAGTTGATAATGTAGAGAAATGTGACGCAACACGTGCTCATTCTGTTTACACATAGGACATAAATCAAACATATATGATCATTCGTCATAAATCACAATCACCCACAATGTACCCATCCAAGGGAAGAACTTTTAAGTGAACCCAACCCATATCATATTCCCCACCCATTGTACCTTAACTCCATACAACCATGCAAGGTATTTCATATAAGCAAACAGCAATCCCATGAGCAAAATATTTCCACACATATTGATACATATAAATATTAATAATGGGATATTTATCAAATGAAAATGAAAGAGTATAGTAGCAGTAAACTAGTGACATTTATAATACTGCAGCAGTTTCATACTAATAAAAACTAGGAGAATGCATTTTTCTCCAACAAGATTCAAGACTAAGATTAGCTTATCTGATGTAACTAGAAGAATATGTCTCAGATCACCAGCATCAAGAAAATGGATCACTTGTTTCTTGAAAAAATCTTTAAAATCATCTATGTGATTGATGGGCATTTGTTTGAGTTCATATATTTATGTAACTAGGTCAGGCTAAAGACATAAATGTCTTTTTTCCTGAGTTCAATGTCAAACCACCCATAAAAAAATGTCACTATCAAGCATCTGTGTCTTTTGAAAACTTTAACACTGTAACAAAAGCACTTTGCAAGTGTAATTTTTAAGCCTAAAACTCATTAAAGAACAACAGTCGATGATGCGAAGGTGAAAGGAAAAAATAACAATATTGATACAAATGTCACACAAAGCTTCAAAAACAATCAACAATTAAAAACCAATTAGAATGACTATCATGTAAAATAACAAGAAGATATAATAGAGGCTTTAAACCTTGGGTAACCCAGTACTTCCACTTGTATACATAATGACCGCAACATCTGCAGGAAGAGGTAGATCAGGTTCAACAGGGTTTTCTCGCCCAAGTCTCTCAACAACATCGAATGAAGTGATTCTCCATCTACTTTCAACAGATGAGGCATTAGATGGGATCTCATCATCCATACATATGATGCGCTTCACTGTGTCTAGTTGTCCACTTATATCTAGCAGTTTCTTCAGTTCTTTGTGCCCACATATCACAGTTGTAACTTCTGTCTGGAAATATAAAATGAAAACAATGCTGGTTATGCACTAAGAACAAACACTGTGAGGACAAATGATAAACATTAATCCTAATCTAGTACTAACATATCAATATCACAAGGAATTTTTTTTTTCCTTTTTTTTTTTCCTTTTTTTTTTTCTTTTATTTGAAGAGAAGGAAACCTAACATCTCAAATGCATCTCCCTTCACCCTCTGTTTGGATGGAGGAAAATAACTCAAGATTTGGATAAAAGTCGGGAATTGAAGAGGAGAAATTGATATTTCCATTGTTTGGCAACTTAAGCCTGGAACTTATTAAAAGACACGTGGAAAAAATTGTGGAAATTGGGGCGTCATTTCGCAATTTCTATTGAACATGAATTCATTTTTCACAGTAATTTCTGTCATTTACAAAATTCGACATACATAAATCCAAACACATAAATTATTAATTGCCAAAAATTTAAACGATGGAGATCTAAATTCCGTCATTTAAGAGTTCTATGCAATTTTCAATTCCTTCGTCCAAATGGACTAGGTTGCAACATTTTGGATGGGTTACACAAAAGTCACAACATATAAAATTGGAAACAAATTTCTTGAGTTTACTACCTTGTTTAAAGTTTTTTTTTTTTAAGACAAATGAACATAGATGAACTCTAATCAACAAAAAAAAATGTACAGAAAGGAACCTATTCTGCAATAGTAGCATACTGTGCGAAACAACAGGAATGTGAGCAAGTCTATGAGAGAGAGAGAGAGAGAGAGAACCTCATTTAATGAGTGACATAGAGCCTCCTCCCCAAGAGACGCATATATGGTAACAACAGTGACATTGCGCCTAAAACAACCCTGATATAAGAAAACATATTAAGGAATCAGCGATTTGTGTCTTTGTTATACTGGGACTAGACTACCCAAAACACATAGCATTCATGCAAACATGAAACTCAATTGATTTATCATTGCTCACAAACACTGCCGTTTAAAACTCTAGTTTAGTGACAGAATAGATGAATAAAAATCACATCATACATGCAACAACATGAAGATCGCAAGAAGAACGTAAGCTGGAAAAATTATCATGAAATGTCAAAAGAAGGATTAAATTTTTATGTATAAAGACCACATAAGATACGCACCTGCAATGCAATAAACCACTCTTCTCTTGTGTCAGCAAAGATTGCTACTCGTTCTTCCTTTTTATGCCCAAGTTGGGCTAAACCAGAAGCAAAGTTGCATACAACTTCAAATGCTTTCCCGTAGGTTAGCCATTCATAGTCTCCCAAATGAAGCTTCTCAAAGGATCTTCCATCCTTTGATATTTCAACCTCCCTTGCAATCAATGCCCGGGTTCCAAGAAAGCGTCTATCTTGGAACCGCTTGGATGACTGCTCAAAAAGTTCAGCAAGAGTTGAAATACCTTCCCATAATGTTTCCACTGGGGAAGTAAACCGACGGTTTCGGATTGTAAACCCAGGTTCCCCACCAACATTAACAGGCAAACCCCGTTTTGTTGCTTTCTTAGATTTCTGAAGTATAAGAGTTAGTACAAGAGGAACAAGGGCACCAACAAGGTAGAGACCCATCTTTCAAAGGCTGTATATTCCCAGAAGAATGTACTAAATTCAATCCTGAAAATGGAACAATATCCAATCAATTGCAAATTTCAGAATCTGAAGTTATGTCTCTCACTCATACAAAATAATAATTAATTAAGTACTGTCTATAAATATATATAGTGGTAGCTAGCACTTCTTCCCCCTTAAGAATAAGTGTGGAGGATAATTTTTTACTGTTTTAGACATTTGTCACCAAATTACAATAGAAACTAGAAATCAGAAAGAAATGGTAATACAAAAGAATTCTTCAATATCTGAAAACAGAACGAAGTTCTTATCAAAATGCCTAAGGAGGGGTCTAGGAGCTAGCTGGCATAAGGGTTTTGCAGCTACCCAATCAACCAGCTGACGCATGTTATTTTATTGTTGATTAATTCAATTACTTGAGACTTAAAAATTGAGCTCCCAGTTATTTTTCATTCTTCACTTTCATAAATCTCTCTTTTATCCATGTTCAAGCAATCATGAAAACAGAGCAGTACAACAAAAATGGCATTCAAAATTTTTTTTTAAAAAAATGCACATTGTAATTCAAAATCAAACGAATTTCAGAAAATAGATTGATGCTGATTGGTGTTTGGGTACCTTCTTGTTGAAGCCAAAGCACCGAAGCCGAAAACGAAAACGAACTCAACTTAAGCTCATCAGCATTGCGAGAATGCAAGCAATGAATCAGAAGCAAAAGGCTCGCAAAATGTCATGGGGAGTGACGAGATTGAAACGAAGCGTTTAATAGCAGAGAGAGAGAGAGAGAGAGAGAGAGAGAGAGAGAGAGACGGTGAGCTAAAAGCCGAGCGGAGAGATCGAGAAGAAGGAACTTGGAGTCTCAGACTGACAGAAAGACAGAGTCTGAAGTGGTTTGAGTTTTGGAGTTTATTTATTTATTTATTTTAATAATAAAATTAAAGGCGCGGAATCATGCTCATATGGGCCGTACGATGTGGGTATTGAACAACGGTGGATATGGTGCTTGCGGCCCAAATGGGTTTAGACTCTTTTTGTCTTCAATTTAACTATCAAATAAAACAAAGAAGTTGTTACATTTGATTTGAGTGAATGGTTTTTGTGGCTTATATTTACATAGTTGGTCTAACCGCGTGGCACGACATGAAAGATGAGGATAAGGACCAGGATGGTGATACTAGGCCAGAAATTAGTAGGTGAACCAATCTTGTCACTTATTAATTTAGAAAAGGATGTTAAGGTTTCGTAGCCGTGCTTTCATGTGCATATAAGTAATTTTTAATTCATGTGTACGTAAGCGATTCCTAATTAATTACTGACCATTGATGCATGTAGCACAACGCATTAATGTACATAATGCATCAATGATCAACATTTATTGTCTCGCACTGTGTAGCACTTTTAGAAAAACACAACACTCCAACTTACATATCTAAATTTTGTAGTACTTCCAATGTACCAAAATAGTCATTGTCGGCAAATGGATGGGGATTTTACTAAGCATGTGAATTTGACAAACTACCCTTTCAGTCATCATTTGTTAAGGTTGTGATGCCGTCTAAACATTCTGAGGATGGAGAAAGTTGAAAGAAATTTTCTATAAAATAAACAAAAACCATAGCAATGATACAAAAAGGTGTCGAGACTATTTATACAGTTCCAACATGTTCTTGTTTAGTTCGGCCTTGGTCTTTCATTTGTAGTATCTTGTGAATTTCCCTGAGATGCTGTTGTTCCGGAAAACATTTCCATCACTGATCTCAAAGCTCCACTTAGTTCCTCGGGCATTTGTTCTCCGAAATTGAAATTGATGTTACCCCCAATCCTTATTCCCGGTTCATCAAATCCCTCGGTACTGCTATCATCTCCTTGGTTATCTGGAGAATGTTGTCCTTGGTACGCATTTGCAGCCATGTTCATAAACATATTTGCAAATTCAGCAGGAAGAGCACCTGTATTAAATGGCATAGAACCGAACGGAGGAGGAGCAGCATGGCTTCTCAACCCTCCTGTAGACTGGTTGGGGTGTTCTGAAGCACTGCTACTACTAAACGAACTTGTGTTCTGCAAAAGATCAGGGAAAAAGAAAAGGATTACATAAAAATGACAAATTATACTTGTCAATAAATCATATCCTTCTCCCTCAAGAAAAGTATCATGCTACTTGAGGTCGCCTTCTATTTCTTAAAAGTTAAAACAGTAGAGATGAAAGGGAAAAGTAGAGAAAGAAATTAGTCAAACAGTGAAAAGCATGCTAACTGGTGTCACCCCCAGAAGAGTATTGTGGACCTGTCTTCTAG
Organism: Prunus salicina; assembly: GCA_020226455.1. Lineage (NCBI taxonomy): Eukaryota > Viridiplantae > Streptophyta > Magnoliopsida > Rosales > Rosaceae > Prunus > Prunus salicina. The sequence goes on from CM035341.1 coordinate 49,530,487, forward strand.
TAGACGGGCACTTTTTCCTTAATATCAATGTATTACCTGACCAGATTCTGCTCGTTGTTGTTCCTCTCTCAATTTCTGAACAGCCACCTATTGGGTTCAAATAACAAAGTGATCAAAGAAGTAGTCATAAGAAATAAAGAAAAGAAGCCGGCACACAAGAACCAACCCGTATATTTTCTTTGACAGCTTCATTGCCCGGATCCAATTGCAATGCTGAAAGATTAAAACCCCCAATTATGAAATGTTAAATACTACCTTTCTATAAATCTGCTTCCCCATTTTTTGTATCCTATATTAGCTTGGCATTGGCATAGGTACTTTAAAAAGATTATCTTACTAACCTTTCTTGAATCCTTTCTCAATAGCATCACTATAGTTCCCTTGTGCATAGTAAGCTAATCCCAGACGACTGTATGCCTTGCTATAATTCGGGTCAATTTCAATGGATTTAAGGCAATCTCTGATTGCTTCAGTATATTTGTGCATCTGAGTGTAAGCCGCTGCCCTGAATGTACCTCATATATATCAATTAAAATTTCCAGTTTCAAGAAACAAAAAGTGTGGCAATTTGCTGCAACTAGACAAAATGAATCAAAATTTTACCAGAGTGCTTACTAAAATAATACTAACTTGATATCAAACATTTGAAGAATAGTTTATCCATATTGTCTTTGAGAAAACAATAATTGTTTTCCTTCTTTGACAATCCTCATTACTTTTTATCTTCTTTTGGACAATTGAAATATGTGAAGGACATGTGTCACATTATTTTCTCACTGTTCACTATGAAAACTAACATGTTAAACTACCATTTCCTAGAATCAAGTAATCTGAAAATGTTGAGAATTTTCTGATGTAGCAATTTGTTGTTTTAACATAAAGATTAATTCACAACAGATATCTTTATGTGTCATTCCTTCTGGGAAAAATGAGAAAAGGTAGAAGACTAAAACTGTAATTGAATAATTCCTAGTACCAAAAATGTAAGCACAAGTTGGTAGTGCACCTGTTACAGTAGTAAACAGCATTACTTTCACAAAGTGCAATGGCACAGTCATACAACTCAATTGCCTCGGGGTACAGCATTGATTGCATGGCCTTATTACCTAACAAAATGAAAATCACATAACAGAATTAGCCTCTGCACAGAATGTTGATACTCCGTGTAGAGTGACATATTTAATGAAGCATAAGGTAAGATGCAGATATTCACCAATGCCTTTGATGCACTTTTTCATTTCCAAGGATATAGAAAAAAGATATTGTTATGTATAACAGGACAGTGAGAGAGAACTCACGGAGAGATAGAAATGAATTGGCTTTCTGATAAGAAACAAGAATTTCAATGAAAAGAAAAAAGAAATACAAAACAAGATGGACACGAAGTCCATCAGGAGCAAACACCTAGAAAACCAAAACGAATGGGCTTTAAATCACATTTCCTCAATTTGACAATGTAAAGTTAGTTCAAAAGTGACATACTAACAACCCAACCAAAGCCATATGAGCTTTAAATACCTTGTGATTTCAAGGTCTCTGCCAGATTTTTAGGACTGAATTCCTCGCATCCAGATCTTTCCATCTCCTGAAGCAGCAAATGATTTTCTTCTTATTAATAAGACTTTTAAAGGTGAAACAGCAGCAAGAACATTCCATTTAAGCACAATCTTGGGGTTAAACTCTGGGGAGTACAATATTAATCACAATGAAGATCAAGCAACAAGTTCCAAAATGGAAGCAATAATTCAAACGTAAATATAACAAGGGTCATGAACTAAAACCAGAAAGGAAAATGGATAATGTCTAACACAATAGTTTGTGTAGCTGGAAGTTTAAAACCATTTGGATTGATGTTAAACTTCGAGAGAATCAGTTGTCCAATCCCTTCACATCACTCCCAATCCTCAACTCTTAGCTTTCCACAAGAATCGCAAATCCTGGATGCTATACATCAAGAGTGTGCACCACACACATTACCTCATGTATAAATGGTGGTTACATTATCAAATCTCACAACAAACTACAGAATCATTGGGAATTACAATACCCTGATCTGATGTATGGGGCCACACCGATACATTTATCTTTACAATTCAGTGTATAGTTGGTTTCCCTTACCCAGTTTCATAATTCACTTCTGATATACAGTTTAATCTGCTATTATAATGGGACCTTAGGCCTTCTATTAAAATCCTCTCAATCACAAAAGAGAACATTAACTCTAATCCGATATGTTTCAAATATCCGAATTCAGCAATTTAGCATGTACCTAAGCTGCAAAGCATGACACTCTTTAAAGATGCGAGATGAGGCTAGAGGATAACTCATCAGCAAACCAAATTTAAGCAACATTAATAAAATTATGAGGATGAGGAGGATAAATTTCTAGGATTTATTTTGATGGAGAGAGAGAGAGAGAGAGAGAGAGAGAGAGAGAGAGAGAGAGCATACAGCTAAAGCATCATGGAATAAATTAGTCGCTTTGTCTAATCTGACTGGGTCATCATTACCATCAGGCAAGGTCTTAAAATAGAGACTTCTCTCAAGGGCAGAAAAGAATTGCCCAAAGAGTGCATCTTTGGACTCCCCTGCCAAAACACGATCATCAAATGCAAATTTAATATGCACTTATACTCAATTATTAAAATGCAGAAAGAACTCTAAACTGCAAAAACTTTCATTTCATACTGTCAATGCAATTCCATTTATAATATGAGATTCATGTGCGCATTAAATGAATAGATCAACAAAGTTCAAATCTAATTAGATTATTTTTTGTTTCTTTTGAGAAAGATCCTTTTAAAACAACTTAACAATAATCATGTTTGGCATCATCCTCTTACCAGGACATTTTAATTTATAAAATAACAATGTCAACAGCAATTAGAACATAACTACAATCCAATTCATTGAGGCTAGGCAGTTTTGGTCTCGCAAGGCGAGGCATAAGCCCTGTAGTGTTGAGGAGTAAACCTTTCGGGACATTAATTTTTTTAATCAAAATATATAAAGTTAAAACAAAAATAAAAAACAAAGAATGAAAATATTGGGTCATTTATCAATAAAGAGCACGAAACAGCACCCTTGGTATAGCTACTAAAGATTCGATATAGGATTGAGGCTAGGAGAACCATATACACAAAACAAAACAAAAATTGGGAAAAGATAGAAGAGAGCTACTTACGAGCTGAGCTAGCCTTCTTCAGAGTAGAAAACAGAAATAGAGAGTGAGGTATGCAGATGGAGTGAACTAGAAAGGGAGGCTAGTTTGAATCTTTTGCGAGAAGAATTAAGGTTTAGAAAACTCAATTAGGGGCTGGGTTGTATTGAGTTGGAGAGGAAGAAGAAGCTGGGTTCATTAATTAGACAAAAAGTTGTGCCTTGAATTTAAAAACCAGCCTTGAATGAAAAAAAACCATTTCATTGAAAGGATGCCAATGCATGACAAAACGACATTGTTTTGTCTAAAACTATCCAAAAAATTTAGGCACAACAAATTGTCTTCTTCTTCACTAACCCCTCAGCCTCCATTTATGCTGCCTCTGCAACTGAGCATGTGCCTAACACCACCTAATAATCAACCGCATACACCTTCCATGAAAAGAGCTAAACAACCCTACCCCTCAAGCAATTCACAAACACCTTGCCCATATGCATGCCTTGAGGTGCAGCTCCAAAACTCTTTTGAAAAACACTGGTTCAATCCCTAAAGATGATTTAAATAATTGTTGATGCAACAGATAATGTTCCCTTTAAGGAAATGCACCCAATGACGAGATTCATGTACAAAAGTGGAAGCAAATTTGCCACACTCAATAAATGCTCCAACAAGGCAATGACACATGTAAAGGAAAGTATGAACTACAACTAGAGAAAAAAACGATACTGAAAACGTAATACCTAATGCATGGTCTTTGCTTATCAAATCTTCACCCTGATTAAAGTGTAACACGAGACAGAGTCAAACTCAAGACTAAAAATCAAATCTTGTAGTAAAAGCATTATTAAGAAATATCCATGTTCATGCAACCATAAAAGCATAGTTCAATTAATGATTTAAAGAGAATGAAAATAAACAAAAGCATCAAGAAGAATATAAACGGACATGTTCTCAAATGAGGAAAGAACAGTGGTTTTGTGAATTGATCTGATTTCTAATCTTTTATTAAAAAAACCAAACCTAATACAATCATATAAGTCCATTCAAGAATTAACACCAAAATGAAACAACCAAATAATACAAAGTTAGTACAAAAGAAATCTCATATTCTCTTCTCCTCATCTAGTCACATATTCCTCTTCTTTTCCTACTGCTATGAGATAGCTTCCAACTTAATTATAACCAACATATACACCCAAGATCCGACCGTTAGCTACATTGCAAATTATAATATTAGTCACTATATTAGTCCTGATATTCAGAGCATATTCCATTTATGTCTCTAAATATTCACTTTCTTGCGCTTTTATAACCTTCAACTCGCATAGTCTAAAGATAAAAAACCCCAACTAGATCCTTTTCCTTCCTTTTCTTCCATTTTCCTGATCACATACTAGTAGTCCAACACTAAACATCCCTTTACGTCCTCATTTCCTTTCCTTGAAACAAAGGACAAGGCCTACTAGCCCACAGCTCCCATTCATCTATTATACCCAAATCCCAATATCCGACTGTTAGCAAGCTGACATTTTCATTGTCCATATTAACTTACAGATAAATTCAAAATTAACATATTCAATGCATTACACCCACATGATGATTTACAAAATAATTATTTAAAATAATGAAGAAGATAACAGCCAAACACCAGAGATTTTGATGCCTTTGAAAGATTGGCATCAGCAGAACCCTGAGCGGCTGATGAACTAGGAGCATCAACTAAGCTCGAGCCATGACCATGATCAGAATTATTCTCCTGAAGCTTGTTCAACTCCAGTGAACTAAAAATATCAACCAACGAAACGGGTTTAATCCAATCATCAGTAGCAGGTATATTAAGCTTAAAAGTCTCCTGCAAGCATTCCTTTGCAACCTCAAGGCTTTCAAGATCAACACCAGAAGCTGGTTCAACTGCACCAAAGGAAACAACCCATAATAGTAATTAAAAAAGCATAATCAACAAGCACATTAAACTGATCCAAAAAAAAAAAAACAAGCAAATTAATGGTATTGAATCAAAAAGAGATATTGAAGAGAAAGGCAGAGAGCTGAACATGCAGCCTAAAAGAATGTAAAGTCTACAGCTTTAAGTATAAAAGTGCATCAATACATGAGGCATTCAAAATCCAAAATAATCAAACAATCAATACAATTTTCATATCACCACAAAAAGAAAACAAAAAACTATGAAGCAGCTTCAAACCCTAAATATAATTTCACTATATATTCACATTTAACAATTACATAGAGAGAGAGAGAGAGAGAGAGAGAGAGACCTGAGTTGAGGAAATCCAAGAAGGAACGTACGATGCGACGAGAGATGGGAGAATCGGTCTTCAATGGAGCCATGGACAGTGGACTAACGAAGAGAGGTAAGAGGAGGAGTGCGCATGATAAAAACGTGCGCTACCACGGCGTCTGTTAGTCTGGAAGCGACCTAACTTGTCTGAGACTTGCGAGAACTCTCACGACTGACTGACACTTTGGGGCTTTGTTTGGCTACAGGATCTTTGCTGTTCCTTGCTTGTGTTTCGTTTAGGTTCTACATAATTACTGTGATTAGCTTTAACAAGACAAAATATATTTTTTTTAATCTGAATTGTTCGTTTCGTCCGATGTAAGAAACTAATCCTCCGTTTCGAGCGACGACGACATCACATAAATAAAATTCAAACGTGTTTGGTGATATTTTTATCACAAACGAGTATAGCTATTTCTTTAAAAAATTCAAACGTGTTTGGTGATATTTCTATCACCAAAGCAGCCTATATATATTTTTTCTTAAGGATGCGCCTAGCGCCGGTGTTACGTATTAAAACCGTAACGCCGAGCGGCTATACTATTTTTTTCAATAAGAAAAAAATCGTATAGCCGCACGGCTATCCTATTTCATTAAAAAATTCAAAAAAAACTCCAGTATAGCCGGGCGGCTATACTATTTATAGACCCTCCCAGCGCTTATGCGCCACATGTCAAAACGGTACAGTCGTGCGGCGGTACTATTTTTAAGAAAATTTAGAAGAAACTATAGCCGCCCGGCTATACTATTTTTAAAAAACAATTAGGAAAAAGGAGGACGTTCCTAGCACCCATGTGTCACATGTTAAAACAATAAAGACGAGCGGCTATATTTTTTTTTTAATTAAAAAAACAAGTATAGCCGCACGGCTATACTATTTCGTAAAAAATTGAGAAATCTATAATAGGTGTTCGGCTATACTATTTATATCTAGACCCGCTCAGCCACGTGTCAAAATGGTACAGCCGTGCGGCTATACTATTTTTAAAAACAATTATGAAATTGTTTCCCAATTGTTTTTTTAAAATAGTATAGCCAGACGGCGATACTCGTATGTCTAAATGTTTTTTAAAAAATAGTATAGCCGCTCGGCTTTACCGTTTTGACAAGTGGCGCGTAGGCACTGGGCTATGTATAGCCGTGCGGCTATACTCGTTTTTCTATCACCGAAGCATTTTGTTCTCCTCTTTCTCTTCATCAACACTCTCTACTGAACTCTTTTTTTTTTATCAGACCAAAAAAACTTCTTGATCTTTCTCTCATTTTGTTCTCCTCAGCAGCACCTCCTGTAGCATGAACAATTTTCTCTTAATCAATCTCTGATTCTCATTCTCCTTCTTTTTGTTGTTAGAGTTACTGCTGATAAGTTGTTAATTAAGTTATGTTAATCCGTTATTATTTCTCATAACACATTTCCATCACAACAACCACCATTACCTGACAGAGAGAGAAATCATGGAGAATGAATGAATGTCTATTCTGAATGAAGCAAGAGAACCAAAGCATCAAGATAGATTTTTTTTTTCTTTTTTTGAATTAAAACTCTAATCTCAATTGATCAGAGAAAGATTGTCAAGAACAATTCGATGTTTAACAAAACAACTAAGAATAAGGACTTGTCTACAACACAAACTACAAACCTGACCAGTGAACTTAGAAAAGAGAGGTCTCATTCCCCTTCTTTTCTCTGCCACCTCTTGATTGGGTGCTGGGTGTTGAGCCTATTCTTAACAACTAAAATGAGTTATTAAAAACAGCAACTTTAATTCTCGCAAGTGCACAAACCGTTTATAGTATAGCTTATGTAAATACGAGGTCGATCCCACGGAGAATGGTAACTTGGTTCCAAGTTAAATTACTTAGAATGCTAGAAAAACATTAAACAAAGTAACTGACTAACTAGCTAAAGGCAAGGTCGAATTCAACAATGCCTCTTGCTAATTACTCAAGGTCTAGGACAGAATCCTAGCACCACACACGCACTCGAAATGGGGGGTTTTGTTGTTGAAATGAAAAGAAGAACGTGAAATGAAAGTGCTCGAAAGTAAACACTGGCAGCAATCAACAAGTTGTGAAACAAAGATTGAGAGGTGTTAGAGCCTTGGAATCTACCACTAGTCTTCCTATCCAAGTTATGAATGCATAGAAATTGACTCAAGCTTTATCAACAATAGATTATCGCATACAAGCCTATGGTATCTAGGTGCAGGATGCATGATTCTCCTAAGGCATGTGATTATGCATGGTATCTACACAACACGTGATCTCTAATAAGCAACATAAGCATGGTATCTACTTAGAATAAAGCATACAAGAGTCATTAAGCTCCTTGAGAATATGATAATCACACAAGTCCTAGAACATGGTATCTGTCCTAGTCAACCTATGGTTATTAACCCCTTGAATGATTCTTAGGCCATTCATGTGTTGCTTGTGAAAGGAGAGTAAAATTAGTGAATCTAAACCCCTTCCCAACCTGTGCTAGATGCATAAAATCTTAGTTAGCTACTCCAAGAAAACATACATCAAGCACATAATAAACTAGAGATTAACAACTTGATAATGAAAGCAAGGAAATCAATTAACTATAAAATCATCCATAACATTGAATATTCATGACTAGGGCTTCATCCTAAGACCTAACTAAATGGATTAGTTAGACATAACTATGAGTACAGAAAATAAGAAATACATAAATAGGATAAAGATAGGAGAAGAACTAGATGATGGCAGCAAGGAATTTCCAGGACAGCTCCAGCACTCTTCTCTCTTTGTGGTGAATCTGAATTGTGTTTGAGAGTAATGGATGAAGTGAATGTGTGTGTTTGCCTATCCCCTTGAATGAGTGAGCAGCTCTCTATTTATAGAGAGAAATTTCGTCATCCCCTTTGGCTGGTGAAGCACACCTCTCTTAGCTGCTCTCAACTGCTCCCTTCTGCCCATACATGCCACTTGCTCCAGCTGCCCATACTTGTCAACTGTTTCAGCTGCCAAATACATGCTTTGGTATGGTTTCTTTATGGAAAGCTGGACTTTTGTTCATCTTTCTGAGTTCCTGAGCTGATTTGACTCCCATATATGGCTGCCCATGCTTGGCACACGGCTCTAGGGATGTAGATGTGATGGCAGCCAATCATGATATTTCTATGAACTTAGTTCAGTCTTTGACGTGCTAAGGGCTCCAGATTTATCCAATTGGACTGAAATTTGGATATGCTAAGGGCACACCCATTGGAACAACTTCTATGAAGGATGTCTCCTCATCCGACCTGTGTAAGTTGCTGAAATGAGGACTGCAAGATGACCCACGAAACTGGACTGACAAGGAGTGTGGCCCAAATTGGGTTTGTCCTTAAGCTCATATTCCTCTTATCCCAATCAGCCCTTATCAAGCATGGATTGCATCAAATGTGATCTCTTGCTGTCTTAACCTACCAAAAACAAAAACATAGGTAAGAGACTCAAAATAAAGAGAAGCTAAACAAAATTACTAAGCAAAGAAGGCATGCAAATGTGTGAAATTATGACCTTATCACTGGGCAGTAAGGCTATCATTTCCTTTCTTGTATTGGTGACTTTGTGTAAGGTGTGCTGCAGTGCTTGGGAGCGTTCACCATGGCGGTTGCCTCGTCTAGAGATGATTAGCAGAGAATGGTCAGGGAAGAGAGAGTGGAGAGAGAAAAACATTTTAATTTATTTTTCATTTCAAAAAGTCATGTCAGATTTAATCTCATCCATTAAAAGTGGAGTAATCTAATGGCTCAAAAATTATGTCAAAAGTTGTGTATAAAATATAGACATTTATAAATAAATCCAATCCTAGACATTTATTTATAAAAAAAACCCAAACACTATTTAAACATAGAAACACACCCAAAATCAACCCCAAAGTTAACTTTTTGGGTGTGTTTATAAATGGGTTTTGAGTGTGTGTAATGATGGTTTTGGATGTGTTTATATGTTTAAATAGTGCTTGGGTTTTTTTATAATTTCAGCCTCCATTTTGGGTGTTTTAGTGAAACTCCCTATAAAATATGATGTCACGAATCCGCCCCAATGAGAGATTATATTAACAAAGAGTTTCAGTTTATTTTAGGGACATCCTTATAGGCCAACCATGCATTGCATTTCAATTATCCGAACTGTTTAGTTTTTAGATATTATATCAAAGATCATTTATGCAAAAAAATCACTTGAATCAAAAACCATTTGACTACTCAATTAGATGGTCATTATTATAATCTTTTCTTGAAGCACCATGTTTGTCTTATTTTGTTGGTCCCAATTTGATACCTTAATGATTTTCAATTTGCACGAGTTTTTGCAAGAATGATCTATGAATGAATATTTGAAAAATAGACGGTTTAGATCATTAAAAAAATTTGTAAGGGACCATAAAAGGTGTCCCTTAATTAAAATTTGAGAGATCCCTTAATAGAAGGGGACTGATTATATTAATATGTTGTTTAAGTCTTTTTCCCTCGTCAACCAATTAAAAAAAATATTGTTTTTTTTTCAGAGACTAAAAAAACAATAACTGTTTTAAGTCTTTTTCCGGGAAATTGTAGACGATTAAACTAATCGTGTAGAAAAGTACTACTGAAATTGGAAATTTGTGAATGTGATTGCGATTGCAGACTCTTTAGTTTTTAGTCTTGGTCTTAGTTTTTACTTTTCAGCAAAATAAAACCAAAATTGTTAAGAAACGGATAACTACGGCTACACCAACTTTTTGTTTCTTCTCCGTTTTCTACATCATAACCATTGCCAGGAAACCCAACGCTATGCCATAATTAAAAATCCCAATAAAATATATGGTATAGAAAGGAAATACATTCAAATATAGGGCCATATTGCAAGCAAATGAAGCCCCCATCCCCCCTATGCAACTACATATACACATGCCATGGCACCAATGCTTAACGATCCAAAGCCATAAAGCATCAACATATACCATGGGAGAAGTCAACCCATCATGCATCCTTTCAGAAGAACACAGGCCCAAACATGTCATCACTGAAGGTGAAGGAATCCCATTGATCGATCTCTCTCCAATAACCAACAGGGAAGGGTTATCAGCTGATCCTAATAAGGCAGTGGAAGACCTTGCTGCTAAGATTGGTGAGGCTTGCAGGACTTGGGGGTTCTTCACTGTGATCAACCATGGCGTGCCTTTGGGCATCCGGAGAAGAATCATGGAGGTGGCACGGGAATTTTTCGCATTGCCGGTGGAGGAGAAGAAGAAAGTGAGTAGAGAGGACCATAACACGGCAGGGTTTCATAACGACGAGCATAGCAAAGACTTTAAGGATTGGAAAGAGGTTTATGATTTTTATGTTAATGATGGGATGCTAATGCCGGCTTCCCATGAACTTGATGACCCTGAAATTGTTCCATGGTTCACTCCATGGCCCGAGAACCTACCCAAGTTCAGGTAAAAGTACACTAATTCATATTGACAGTCTGACATGAAATTGACACGATAAAATATCACAGTTCATGATACGTATATAATTCTTGTATAAAAACTAATTCAGATTTTGTGGTTTGTTGAGATCAGGGAGACATGCGCAGAATACGGTCGAGCATGTGAGAAGCTATTCTTCAATTTGTTGGAACTTGTCAGCCTCAGCTTAGGCTTACCCCCCAAGAGGCTGCATGGGTACTTTGAGAATCAAGCAAGCTTTGCCCGACTCAATTACTACCCTCCATGTCCCAAACCGGAGCTTGTTCTTGGCACCGGTGGACACAAAGACCCTAGTGCTCTAACAGTCCTCGCTCAAGAAGATGTCGAAGGCCTCGATGTGCTTCGAAAATCAGACGGAGCATGGGTTCGTGTCAAGCCTGTCCCGGATTCCTTTGTCATCAATGTTGGCGATGTTCTTCAGGTATTATACAAACAATTACGACTTTGTGTGGATACGACTATCTTTTAACTTAAGTGGAGCCTGGTTGGATTTTTTTTGGCAGGTATGGAGCAATGACCTATACGAAAGTGTCGAGCATCGGGCCGAGGTGAATGCAGAAACAGAAAGATATTCCATCCCTATATTTTTTCACCCTTCTCATGATGTAACCATGAAGCCGTTGGATGAGTTGGTTGATGAACAAAGCCCGGCCAAGTACCCCGAATACAAGGCAGGGAAGTGGCTGAATTTGAGGATGTATAATAACTACAAGAAACATGGCTTCTATATGCGGATGACTGACTACAAGGTTGCTGCTTAGTTAGCCCCATGGATATATGCTCCAAGTGGCTAAATCTGGGTGTTTCATGCATGCGATGCGATCATCGAATAATCAACGGCTATATATAATATGTCAAAATAAAAAGGGCTTCGGCTTTGTATGATTTTCAAGTTATTTGTCTTACAAAATTAAAATAAAATGAACTGAGCTTCAAAACTATCGAGCTCACCAAATTGGACCCTGAAACAATGAGGACACTTATTAGGGGGCATAAACATTGTCTAAATTATACATGCAGAAGTATCGTCCTAATCTGATTAGAGTCACTAATCACTAAACGATTAAATTATACGTACATTCTCTAACTATATACAATAAAACTCAGAACAACAACTTCGGTTCAAGTTAGGAGAGTCAGACGGGTTTACGGTTCCATGGGTTATTGAGTTCACTGCACAGATCTAAAGAAAAATCTGGCTTTCTGATTAAAGAAAAGAGCAAACTAACTACTACAATGACAAGGAAATTGCAAGATAATGGCAGTATGTAAATAAAAAAAACCGGTACGTAACATAAACAATGACCCTCATAATATGTGTTCTGATTATATATAAACTTGCCTCTCAATTAGCATTAGAAGAACTCATACTAATTTCTACATAATACAAAATTTCATTTGCAAGAGAACTCGTAGACCAATATATATATTTATATGTGCACACAATCTGGCTGGGGTTGCTCGCTTGTGAAGAATATATACAACATTGACATCTAAAGTGATTACTTACAGAAGGCAAAGGTGCAAACTCTGGGACGACCTGTTGGAACTTTCTGCCAGACTGAAGGCACCAAAGATCCTTGGAGTGATCTGCCTGTTCGACCTCTCAACTAGTCTTAATTTTAAGTTAGAGATGTTGCTAGTTTCAAGAACTGAAGTGCAATGACCTAATTCAAAATAAAATACTATCGTAGCTAGTTAAGTTTCTTTTGTCTTCGAGTTCTTCTGGGAACCTGAAATAAGCAAACAGAAATTAGTGTTATACATAACCAGGGATATGTCAATAAACACACACATACAGGGGACGATATTTTCTTTGGCTGGCAGTTTGCTAAGCAAAATTTGGAATTTCCATCTTCGTAGATGTTTGATTAATCGAAGTGTGGGGAATCAAATCCAACGCTTGAATACTGTGCTCTATAAGCTTTGTTTGGGTAGCAATGTTTATTAAATATGACGAGAGAAAAGGAAAGTGGTTTATTTACCAATAAAAGCAGAGGAACACTTATTCGAAGAATTATGGAAGCCATTTAAATGAAGATTATAGCTTGTAATAGTTTCGAAAATAGGGGAAGAAAATACGATTCTTTATAGGGGATGAGAAAAATTCAAACATAATTCCCTTGGAATTTATAGTACCAAAACATTATAAAGAAAAAAAGTACGATTTTAACATTTATCACGAAAAATCAGACTTTGGAGTTATATTATCTAAACAGACAACGTTAGCTCCTAGGAAATTATTCCACTTGGTTCCTTAAAAAATAAGAGCAAAGTGAAATAATAAGAAGGAAAAAATATTGCAAGCCTTACAGCAGCCTCATTCGTATCAGTAATTTCTGATGCTGGGGTGTCCACAGAGGCTTTCCTCCCCACCTTTTGTTTCTGCAGCATCCAAAACTACAGAGTTAGGCACAAGATCTTTGAAACAGTGCAAAGAATTCAGAGTGCAACTTTCAGACTTCACAAGCAAACACTGCACACCCAAAAAGGCACAACAACTTTCATGCTAGTTTAATGTTGTCAAATTGTGTTTATACTCCTGGGCGGTTCCAGGCTTCAAGCATGCACTGAAAATTTTAATGAATGCTGAGTCAATTAAATATAAAAACTTTTTTTGAATGATCAGTTTATGACTAAAACTGAATTACATGGAGGTGAAATTGAAATTTTTATCGAAGTCCACTTAAGCTTTCAACAGTACAACCAGTTTTTTTTTTTTTTTTTTTTTTTTGGGACCACTTAAAAGTTTGTAAATGTTAAACTGAAGTTCACATTTGCAAGATAATAAGCATTCATAGTATTTCACCCTTACCTTTTCCTCCAGTGAGGCATCACTTATAGTTTCCCAGCTCTCACTTGCCAAGCATACCAATTGAACATCCCCACTACTATCACATGTGATCTGCCAATAGGATGGAAAATTAAGCACGATGAAAAAGTGACAATGGATGTGCAATACTCACATGCCAAAAATAATAATAACAGGTTAGGAAGGATGTATTTTATTCTCTAAAAAAATTCCACGTAGTTGCTGAACTACAGAAATTGTTGTTTTTGAAACTAGTCATATTTATTCACCTTGTGTGTGTTGTTTTGAGAATTATAACCATCCACTGTACCTGAATAAAAACTGGAAAAGAAAAATCAAATACTGTTATAAAGAAGGGCTACAACAATGTTGAAAAATCATCTCTTTCATTGGAAAAATGCTCACCATTTATCTACTGGAGACAAAAATTTGATCCGTTGCCCAACCAATGCCTCGGCCTTTTTACTAATTGCCTACAAAATTCATACAGAAGTGTTAAATATGAAATACAATTTCAAGTGCATTGAACGGGAGAGCTTATTCTTACTTTCAGGCTGCAAGGGCCCTTCAGCTTCGCTCTGGGGTGATTGGAATGCTCCACATCAATGGTATTGCTTTTGACATTCTGGATTGAGACATTTGATCCACCTAGAGAAGATATTGTAGCTACAGAATCACAAGATGAAAGTATTTCTTTTTCCAGACTAGTTTCAGATTTTTTAGATACACCACTTGGGTAATCGTTATTAGAACAATCATGGAATGCAACTGATCCAGGAGCACTTGGAGAGAGAGCTCGTTTTCTCCTACGTCCTCCTGTACTGTTGCCTTCTTTCTCAGGTTTTTGGGCTTCAGCTCTCCCATCTTTGGACAAATTAACTATCTTGCAAGATGCTAAGATAAGTTTGTTGTCCTTGACAACATCAGCTTGTGTTCTATCCTCTTGAAACTTACGCCCACGTTTAGGAAGTGTACTAGCAGGCTGGAAGGTAAACAAAGATTTTCCGACAAGACAAAAATATAAAGAAAAATTTAGACAATCCTGGGGCCACATAAATTTCAACAGTAAATGAACAGTACAGATACATACCAAAGAGATATTAGATTTAAATATCTGAATTACTCTTTTGACAAAGTGCTCGTCAAAACATGACTGAGTAAGGGATCTTGAATTAGACTGCAGACAACAAATAATAAAAATGTGAAAAGATGTGGAACATTTAAATAGAACATTAAATTTTCTTTCAGCCAAAAGATAGAGAAAATAATTTTGAAATTTTCTTCCAAAACAGCTCACACTTCTATTAGCAATACCACTTTGTATAAGGATGATGGTAACAAAATTTGCCCAGGAGCATGTGATGCGGAGAGGCCATTATGATTTGTTAATGTCACAAAAGAGTGTCCAATGTCTGCTAGAATGTGCAGCTTCTGCATTGTAAGAAAAACCTCCTTTCAATAAACATACAATGTAAACATAAAGTGAAAGAGGGGGAAAGCTATTCTCTGAGGGAAAATTCTTACAGGAGTTCTTTCAACATCTATAACATCCTCAGATCTCTTAATTGCACGGAAAATGCAGATCAAATACAAGACAGAATCCTTGACAATATCCAGGGCACCATCAGCATTACTAGCATTGATTAAAGCCTGTAGTAAAACAAACAATGGACTGCAAAGAGACATAATCCAAAGTGTGTCACCATAACTGCATTCATATCCAGTACTAGGAAATCTGCAATGCAATTAAGTCAAATGGATCTTCATACCTGCAAAACCGAGCATATGTTTCTTCATCTAGACAGTCCATAGGTGGGAAGCTTGTATCATGAGCAAGAAGATGGATCAAGAATACCACTATGTATGCTGGAAAATCAGTGATTAATCCTTCTTGCACTCCAGAGATTTGATGCAGTTGAGCTTCTCTGCTGTAATCCTTGACAAACTCTGCCATATATTTTAACGACTAAATTGAATGGTATTAGCAAACATTACTTGATATAAGTCTACAGAAATAACTGCATAGATAAATCATATTTAGCATACATCATCTTGCAGATCCTTGAGGCAATCTGAGGTGGCCATTGCAAAAGCACATGCATATCTGCTAGGTATAGCATGCTCCTTCAGTAATCTGTGTGCTTTATCAAGAAATAATCTTCTAACCAAAGGAGAGTCATCCTGGAATGTGTCATGAGAAAACAATTGTCCATAAAAACATAATTACATGGAAATTCACTTGAAGAGTGATAATGAAATCAAATTTGAAGAAACTGAAGAATCTGCAAACAGTAAAGGATGCAAGTCAACTCAACTAAACCAAGCCTTAATTGGTGATTAATATCAGATGCATGTGTCAGAAATAATGCAGGATTACCGACACCATCTAGGGACATTATTTTATTTTTGATTTAAGTGCATTTATTTGACCATTTTTCAATCAATCTATATGAATGAGACAACTCACTGGAAGACACAGTAATAATACTAAGTTAGAGCTACAGACACATGTAAAGCTATAAAACCACCATGAAACTCCACAAAACTAAAAACTCGTCAGGACTTTGTTTCCATTGTTTTTATAGGAAATGGAGAATTTATATATATATATTATATAGAGAGAGAGAGAGAGAGAGAGAGAGAGAGAGAGAGATTCTCCAATAAGTATTTTATGTTAAGGATTGGTTACATACTTCTAATCTTGGTCGTTGATTGTATTCATTAAATGTGTTGGTAGTCACTTAGATGCAATCCAACGGCTGAGATTAGAAGTATGTAACCAATCCTTAACTTAAATACTTATTGGAGAATGCCCATATATATATATAAAGGAAACAAGAGAAGTTGGGGCAAGAAGTCCATCAGAGTGAAACCTAGAACAAAATTGTCTTCTCAAAAGGAAATGGTATTCCCATTCCCATTCCCATTCCCAATTACAAACTTTGATAAGGCAGAGAACAAATAGCCATGAAAATACGTATTTTTTAGGCCAACGCTAGGAAACACAAAGCAGAACCAAACAGACATACCTTTGCCATTGAAATTGTAAAGTGAAAGATCTCTGGAGAAATATGGAAATCCCATCTTCGAGAAAGCCGAAGAACAGACTTTGCAGCAGCTAATCTAATACAAGCTTTATCATTTTCACTGCATGAGACAATAAAGTAAAACCAAATGAGTGGTATCCAAAGATACTTTTCACAAGCAAGTCAAAAGTAAAACATAATTCAATGAAGATAAAGATTTTAAAAGCACTGCAAATTGTAGCCTCTTTACACGTGTGTATCCCTTGCCTCAATACTGCCAGAGTCACAGTAAAAGCCCAAACAGCCAGTTGAGAATTTCCTCTGAGTGTGAATCAAAAAATTTCTTCAAAGTTTCTAAAGCATCCCTCTTCCCGAACTAACATAAGTATGGGAAAAGAAATTGTAACAATAAACGTAAACCACTCATGCTTCCAAAAACAAAATATCAGCTTTTTAGTTGTTTTATTCAAGCACCACATAGATGCTGGACAAAATCCAAGACATCTAGTATAAGATAGAAGACACAAAAAAAGCCTCATCACAAAAACAGACATACAAATAAATTAAATCATAAAGCTTTAGTCAACAATTTAGTCGTTTTATTTTCATCTTCATTTTCACTTTCACTTGAGCTAACTGGAATGAAGAATTAGTCCCACATGAAATTTAAAATATGAACTCTTCCAGTGTTAATTTTTCATTTGATGAAGGAGTCTGAAATCATACCATGAGGTGATACCCTCCGCAGTTTCACCTTTTTGCAGCATTGTTGACAAAATGTTCCAGAGTACATTAATTTGCCGTTTGATCTGAGTTCCCCGATGTGGCAAGAAGCTCTTGACAAGTGCTTTCAGGCCATATATCTGTAAAATAAGTGATTAAGCCATAGAAATCATGGAGATGTCTATAAGAAAGGAATGATTTCAACACAGTTAAACTCAAACTTATATAATCACCAGCAGTGATTTTGGACCCTTAGCGGGTTGATCCTTGCTTTGACACAGAGTCAAGCACTTTCTTTCACATGGGCCCCTAACAACAATTATTAATTTGTTCCTTAACCTAAATTAAACAGTCAGGCCACGATCAGAACTCCTGCAAACTATACCAGTGCGAAAGCATTTAAAAGCTCAAACAAAAAACAAAACAAGCATCCATTGAGTCAACCAATTCACTTCAGTAACCAAAAGTTGTATGACATACTTGCTTCTGCTCCAAGTTATAGTAACATTTCTCACCAAAAATTTAAATAAATTAATTTTATAGGAAAAAAAAAGGACAGAAATTTTACACGTGGAAAGCAACTTAATGAACCACTAAATTGTCCACCTCTCATAAAATCCCACTCACAGCTCAACTCGACTCAAGTTTTTGCTTATACAAAAAGCCATGAGAAGAAAATACTTTATAGCCTTCATTACTATAAAAGTTGTTCTCTCACATTTATTCTTCTATGCATACCCAAACTTTAATGGTAAACACCATTAAAAGCCGAACCAAAAACTAATACACTCAGTGAAACTATTTGTATTCAGAACCCACCTTTAATTTACAAGAATCACTACATCCGACGCATCATTGAATGAGTCTACAAAATCTGAAGAGCCCACCTACACAAAAAGTTTACAAATTTTAGTAATAAAACCTACTACATTCTGGCATGCAACAAAGTTCAAATAGAGTGAGTTCATATCTCTCTCACAGCAGATGTCAATTACTTGGAAAATTTTCTGGTATATACAAGGAGTGATCTCTCCATCTTGGCTTTCGAATGTTGAAACAGAATACTGTGCAAGACACCCCAAGGACTGTAACACTGTTGGTATGTTCTGCCCACCAACTAAAGAATCCACCAGTTCCTAGACATGACAAACATAAATTGATTCACTACGGGTTAATAGGAAACTTCCACGAGAAAGCTCAAGAATTATTTATGTATGCCTGCAAGTCATGACTTTCAAAGGGACCCAACTAGGGGTCACAGTACCCCTAGGGCGTCCTACTCGGCCGAGCATAAATTCATATGGCATGGAACAGGAATTTTGGAGCATAGGGACCCAAACGAAATTTAAGCCAAGCTAACGCTTGATTTAATTTCAATTCTAATTTTTTATATCTATATTAATGTTCTTTTTGTTGACATTTGATTCCTTGACCCATAATACATATGATCCTTAACCATTTAAGAAAAAAAAATTAAGTATGCATGAAAAATAATCAACATAAGTACATCCAAGTAAACAGATCCACACATGGATATAACAAATGGTGGCCAATACAGCTAAGAACTTATCAGGAGGCAAATAAAAACCAAAATGTATGTGATTATGAAAATATAAATTGACTGTATCTACAGCACATAGTTTATGTGAGGCTGAAAGATATATAACAATAAATAATGAAAATAGAAATTCTAAACTCCAAAACTCAAGCTAAGCATACCTTGCATAGACTTGAGAAAATGAATTGCTTTGAAGTATCAACTAATGCAGCAATCGCTGAAACAGCATATTTTGACTGAACGCGGTTCCCCTCCAGACAAACCCTTTTCAGAAAGGGGTAGATTTCACTACAAAGAAGAAGAAGTTGAAGCCAAACTAGGTTTCGGATTACAAAATTCTTCATATTGAACAAAGGGGAGGAGCTTTAAAGATGAAGTCCCTAAAAAACATCCATAAGAGAGAAAATATGACTTGGAAAGAAGTAAACTAGCAGTACTGTTAACCATCAACCTCAGTTGTTTGATCATTAAGTATATGGACCACAATCAAATAGTCGATCTTAATCTACTAATGTATCTATTCATAAAAGTTACTTGCTTCCAATTTTCAAGATAAGCCTACTAAGGATCGAGATGAAAAACATCTATTTATATATTACGATCTAACTATTGCAAAAGGAATATAACAGGGGTTGGAAGCTCAAATACCATAGCATGCATATGAAAGCTTGGCATATTTTAGCAATTTAACCAGTTACTGCTGTCAAATGTGTAAGGAATAGTTAAGCACACCCAACAGAAAATTTACAACTTGATTTTTGGATTCCACACATATGTTAGAGAATACAAATCCTTCAACTGAACATGGCAAGTACTTAGCTCGTTTATATACTTAATCCATTGTGTCCACCATGCACAAGCTCTTTCTAATATTTATTTCACAAAAAGCAATTCTGACAAAGAAGAAGCATACCAAATTAACATAAGAAAAACAGATAAATGGGAGACCCTACACAATGTCTCCATTGGAACATGAAACTCCACCCTGCTCAAAATGTACAAGAATCAGGACTGCAGAAATTACCTGAGTTTGACAGATATATGAGTGCCTGCTTTGGCTAACACTTCAATCAACTTCTCATTAATTGGGTCGCTCTCCTCTAATAACATCTGAAATTGGCTTTCTGAACCTCTCAGCAAGACAGGGAAAAAGCTGGTAATTGCCTGAACCAGGTAAAAAATGAAAGCAACTTCCAATAAAAAAAAGTGATAATTACCAATTATGCTTCTTTACTATGCAAGACAAATTCAAATGGCGAAGGGACAAAACTTATCCCCCTAGATACTGAGATAGTAGTTGGTCATACATCTAAATTTGAATTAATCCTTCCACACTCCTCTCTTTATTATAAAACATAGGAAGGAGGTTAAAATCATTAGAAAGCTAAATTTTACTTATGTATACACAAAATTTAAATGATATCCCATCCTCTTAAGGAAACTAACTCATTCTCTCAAGATTTTCCCATCAGGGCAATACAAGAAGCCAATTTAGGTCAATATAGTGACAGAGACCAACAGCCAACCATACAACCAAACCACAGCCTTAAATGAACTGAAACTCATTCTAACACCTGGCAATCTTAAATCATAAAATTCAGACCTTGAGATTCGTCCAAGCCAGAATTAAATGCTAACTGTGCTTGCCAACATTGTTTCTTGGTAAACACAGTCAACAACAACAACAACACCGATAATTTATGGCCATCGGTCAAGTTACAAACTATATGATTGTGTTTTTGAGCTCGGCCAGTTATAAGTGTCAACAGAAGCACACAAATCCCTCCTGATCATTCCCTTGTATGGTTGCCTTTGTCTTTTTGAGCACACAAACTCAATCTAACTTAAATGTTCACTTTCAAAAGTTATGCTCTTCTGCTGAGGAAAATTACTATTCATATTCACCTGGCAAGCGATTTTCTTACCAGAAGAAGTCTGACAGAAGCAGCCTCCAAATGCTTGTTTACAGGACTCTTACTGGAAACATCATATAGAATACATCGAACATGCTCTGAGCTGAATATATTATAAGAGCATTTTGAAGAGAGTGTTCGTAAGAACTCAAAATTTTGATGTTTCTCCCCAATCATATTCAGGAATGTGTCCTGAAATAAGACAACAAATAACTGGATAATACAATTTCATAACAAAGAGAAAAACAAAAACAAAAAAGTAAAAGTATTATAATTTTGTTACTGTCAGGTTTCTAAATCATAAAGAAGAAAAACACCAATGAAAAAGGAAGACCATTGTTTGACACCATCTCATTAGTAACCAAATTGAAATCCAAGTTTGCCCCACCACAATATAAAACAACTCCCATCAAAATTTCAAGGAATCAAATTAAAGAAACAAAGCCAGTTTAAGCACACAAAAAGCTGATCTCCCTTGACCTAAGTTTTTTCAACCCAGAACTTCTCATGGGCTTAACCACCTAAACCTTTTAACATCCATTCAAATGCTTCAGCTGAACCCTAGGGACATGTGGGACCTCACTGCTGAAAGCTTAATTAACAGACCCAGGACTTTAAAAGAAGGGAGAGGAGGGACAGAGAGGGGCTGGGATGAGAGATCAGGGTGAACTTATACTTGGTTTTAAAAATAAATTTAAAAAATTCTTTGAAATGGGGTGGCCTGTAGCCCACCCAAACCACCACTTGGGTCTGTAGCTGCCTCTTGCACAAACAATTATGAGTGGAAATTCTCTTATCATGGATAAACAAGTGGTCTTCACATAATTTAGGGTATGACCAGAGAATTTGAGAATGTGTTTCTGGGTTTCCAGAAAAGCTTTGGATGACTCCCCCATACTACCATAGTTGCGTGATTAAACTAAACCCCATTAAGCCTTTATCTCAGAACATGATTTTTCTATGTAAATCAAGTTCTGCCTCTCACAATATTGCTTCATCTGTTAAAGTTTCGCGTAAGTTAAAAATTGAACCATAAGTGAAGCGCTGTGCAAAGAAACACACACACACACACACACAAACATACATCTGTGTTCCCATTATCATCTACTCAAACTTTTCCACATCTTTATTTTGGTAAAAGTTGACAAGTTTTTTGATAAAAAAATTTAACACACGGAACAGCTGAGAGTTGAATGACTATTATTTCTCGTTCAATATAAAACCACAAAATATCTAATGGCAACATCTGATAACCTCAATGCACGCTGAAGATGATGCAGACGTGGTTAAAAGAGGAACAAGGGATAATTTAATTAAAATTAAGGGTAAATATACGCACTCTGCTGGTCCGGGCATCTTTAAATTGTAGTTCATCCAGTAACAGCGCCAGCGAATTAAAAATGTTATTATCTTTCATTTGGTTCAATTTGTGAAAGCACTCTTCCGCTTTTGAAGGGTCTGCAAAGGAGACTGCCATTTTCAAGAATGAAACTTTATATCTCTTCTGCATCTCTTCTGAATTATTACCCTGCAACATAAAGGCAACTGTTTCAATTATTCAAAACAATTAATAGATAGTGCACAATGCATTCACAAGCTATATATCAGCCCTACTGAGCAAGTGCGATTTTCAATTATTGTACCTTCTCTTTCTTTCGTATGGCTAAATAAGTTCGCATCTCGCTTTGTAACCTATAAAACATTTGCACCTAGTAAAGAAACAGGATAATCGCCTCAACCTTAGCAAGAGCAAGTTAGGGATAATACCGTTGTTTCTGTGATAAAATTGAGTTCAAAGCCTTTATGTGAAGAGGGGTGAAAAGAGAAAACAAATGGATCCAGTGCTGTGTACGTTCCTCAACTGAAAGAACAGCTGGAAATAAATCTTCTGCAAGAACAAGCTCCATATTCTGGGACCTGAAGTAAAACAATAATGATAATGAATGATAATAGTTAAACACAACTTTGTAAAGCATTGATTTGGGTTTTAAAAAGCTATAACATGTGAACAAACTGACCTGAACTCCATACAATCTTTATCAAAGCAGAGCATCAAGATTTTACATGGAATCTGTTCAAAGTGATCACTTATTGTCATGTAGCCTTCAGAACATTTGTTACAGTAATCTCGATATACTTCCATCATCTTCTGCAGCGCCTTCTTTCTAACAGGTATCTGCAAATAATGCAAACAATTACAAATACAAGACTGTAACTGTAACTTAGCAAAATGAAACTATTTGTTGTTGAAATACCTTCTTGTCCCGAAGTCTTTCAGTGGTTTGAGATATTAGTTTTGGAGGAAAACATCTCATATTATACATGGCAAGATCGCAGGCAACAATCACTGCCTGTGTTCTCACTCTATCATCAAAATCTAGTAGTCGACCTTCAAGAGAAGCTGCTTACATAATAAAGAGTATAAGTAAGGTTCCAAGAACACAGAACTCATACAGGAAAACATATATGTTCCACAACTTACAGAGAACTTCTTGTGATTCTACTCCAGAGGGATTGGTCATGTAGCAGACTTTAGCACATTGTAGAGCACTAACTCTAACTTCCGCAGATTTATCAGAGAATCTTTTCAAAAACTCTATGAAGAGGTCCTGATACCTTTGGGCAATATGGTGATCGGGAAGTGTAAAGAGTTTCCCAATTAAATTAACAGCTTTTAGTCGGACATCAACCTGATCAGTCTGCAGAAATAATCAGAGTAAAGTGGTATTTAATGATCCCTCTCAAAGTGCAGTAAGCCAGGAGCACAAGAGAACTATTTGAAGAGAGAGAAAAAAAAAAAAGCCTATGCCAAGAGATGATTTTTTTTTTTTTTTTTTTTTAAATTTAAATGAACTTAGCCGAGAAGACATACCAGTAATTCTTGAGTCAAATTTGGGATGACAGCAAGAAGCATCTGAGGAGCACACTTAAAAATCTTAAAAATGATTTCATGGTAAAATTCCTTGAGCTCACTTCCTACAGCATCTCTATCTAAAATACAAGATGTTAGAAACCCACAAACAAAGGACTCAAGTTTGTCTGCGCAAGTTTGAATCACAGAAACTGCAAGTTGAGAAGAAGCAGAGTCTGCATCCTGTAAAACATAACATAGGAGTAATTTATCATACAAAAGAACGTTTCTAGAATCAATTTGAAGCATACACTCTCTAACACTCACCTTTCCCTCCTTTACAAGATTCTGGAGAACCACGTCCAAAAGTGGCTGAGAAGCTTCCTCGTTAAGTATATGAACCATTACAGACAAAACATCATTGATCAAAGTCTGTTGATGATGTACCCTATAGGGAAAAATTAAAAGCCATTATGATTGATGCCATCAAAGTTAAGCCCAAACTTACATAAATTAAAACATAACAAATTGGGCTTAATACATTTCATGGACACTCAAATTTCAGATACTTATAACTTGGTAAAACCTACAATAAAACCTGTTCTAAGTTCTAACCATCTAAGTTGCACGGCAAGCATGCAGTTATAAATTTCTTTTTATTCCATGGAAGTGGATATCTAGTTGCACAATGTAACAGGATAAGCGTTGATTCCTTCACAATTATCAATTAAGAATAGCCCAAATCATCAAAAATGAACTATAGGGTTAATTAGAAAATTAAAAGTGAAAAGTAAAGAAGTAGCAAGAAAAAGTCATATACTAGAAATGCAGATAAAGGATTGTAACCTCACAACAGAGAAGAAGATATTGAACATCTCGAGAACTAGATCACTGCAGTCAATATCCAACATGATCACACAACATTTACATCGTGCAACAGTCTCTACTATCTTAGCCCTCCTTGAAAATAGTGGGCTCGTGGTATCAGCTAGCTCCGTGAACGTGCTGAGAATGAGTTTAAAAACGTCCTGAATGAAATAAGTGTAAAACAACTTGCAATGGTGAGTACAAAGCAAAATCTGACATGGGCAGACTGCAGATAGACGCAGAGAACTTTACCCTGAGATGCTTGTCCACGAAAGGCGGTTCAGGTGCCATAACTCGAAACATTTCAGTGACGCAGATGGCCACCAGAAGCCTGACATCTTTATCTCTATGCTGAAGCAAGCCATGAACAATAGCTTCGGTCAAGGGCTTCAACTTCTTAAGAGCTTCTGGTGAAGAAGCCTGTTCTAACTGTGACAAAGAACTGGCAGCTTGCTGTAAACCGAAGCATACAAAACAAGCAAAACCAAATGATCAATCGCAATTGCTATGCCAACGAAATAATAAACAATTCAAACACAAACCCACGCAAATAAACAGAGCTACATGATCAATTTCCATTGCTATGTAAAGTAAAATAACTTACTCGGAGCGATTTGACAATGAAATCCTTGTTTGGGCGAGCTTGACGGCGGAGATTGGTGCCGATTTCAGAAACGAGTTGCAGCGCGGACTGGTCCATCGACTCAGTGAATCGGCGAAAAACCCTAATGATTCAGTGGAGGAGGTCGAGGGTTTTGGCGGTTATGCAATGCACGGGCATTTGCTCGAAGACGAAAACTGTGATCTCAAGTCTAGAGAGAGAGAGGGAGAATGAGAGGGAGGGGGAGAGAGAGCTAACAAGAAGGTGAGACTTGAGAGAGTGGAGAGGGCATAAAGTGGGGGCTCCCGCCCTTGGTGCGCGTGAAACAAACTCGCCTAACCTGCAAGTGATACTGGAGTTGGGGGTATTTACCGCCCAAATGAAAATTGGTGGGCTTTGGGTTCTATGTCTACCCACCTCGTCCGATTTTAAACGGCCTATGGGTTCTATATGCACCCACCTAGTCTCTCAGCCTACTGCCTACCCTTGGATAAAATATAAATTTTCACCGAAATCTCTCAGCCTACCCCCAAAATCCCTCGTCTCTCCACCCACCCACCCCAAACCCCCGTTCATACACCACCTGTTCTTCGATCCCGCCATCAGTCTCTCACTCTCTCTAGTCTTCACTCCACTTGTAGAAGCCTTTTCTTCTTCTCCAATCCAGCCATTCGGCTGACACAGGTTCGTTACTTCTTCTATTTTTCTTTTCTTCTTCTTCTTCTTCTTCTATCTAATCTCTTCCTCTGTTTTCTAATCTTCAGCTTTTCTTATTCTTCTCCCCAGCTCTCTCTCCCTCTTGTCTCTCCACCAGAGCACCAGAGACTCAGTAACCCAGGTAATCTTTTGTTTTTGAATTTGTGGATTGTTTTTTCATGATAAACTGGAAGAGGGGTATTGAAGAAATCACATTTGGGGTTTAAGTTTAATTTATTTTCTCAATTACAATTATCCATATGGGCTTGTATTGAGTATTTGTTATTGAAAAATAGTGTTACTCTAATAATTACATTTTTATCTCTAAATTCTGGTTCATATGTTTTTGTGTGTGGTTCGTATGTTTTTGTGTTGTGCACTTGAGCATGATTGCAGATATTGGTATTTAATTTGTGTTCAAGTAAATTTAGAGTTGTTATATGTGCATGTTCTGATCATGTTGCTTGGTGTAAATTTTTGTGTCTCTCACTAACAATCTCACGGATTAGGCAGTTACCTGCTGTAAAAATGGTTGCATAAGAAGAATGGAGCATCAAGTCATCAGTCAGGGGTCTTCAAATGAGGTATGATGTCTTTTTCTTTATATGATTGTAAAGAGATCAAATGAAATTTCTTCGTTTTATTTGTTCAATAGTCGACTACTAACCGTTGTTTATGCCTATTGTTTCACTAGGAAGACACTTCTACTGGGGGCAGTGGTGCTGGGACAGAATGCGTGTTGGACTACACTAATGAATTCACAACTGATGAGGTTTGTGCAAATTTAAATGTTGGCTTGTGACTGACTGTCTAAGTTGGACAAGAGATAATATTTATGTTTTTTTGTGTGTAGATATTTAAGAGTAGAGATGCATTGGTTGAGTGGACTCGTGATCGAGGAAATAGCAACGGTTTGGTGATTATTATCAAGAACTCGGATGCAGGAGGAGCTGGTAATAAGAAACCCCGAATAAAATTCTGTTGTGAAAAGGGTGGTGTTTATAAAAGGAAGATTGATGAAAATGTCCATAAGAAAAGGCGTCTTAGGAGCAGTGGTACAAAAAAGTGTGGATGCCCATTTCTATTGAGGGGTGTGAGCTTGGGTGATAATGATGAGTGGAAATTGGAGGTGGTATGTGGAGTTCATAACCACGATGCTGCAAAGTCCAATGCAAGGAGATTATCCGAAGAAGAGAAAGCATTGTTGGTAGATATGTCCAAGAGTTTGGCCAAACCCAAGGACATATTGCGCACAATTAAACAAAAAGATGGACTCAATGAAACAACAATGAAAACAATTTATAATGTCAGACAAAGGTTGAAGTTGAAAGAGAATGTTGTGAGATCGCAGATGCATGTTTTGCTAAGTAAGTTATCAGATCGCAATTATATTGAGTGGCATAGAAGCTCAGATGACAGTAATATTGTGAAGGATCTGTTTTGGACCCACCCTGTTAGTGTAGACATCTTACGTGCATTCCCACATGTCCTGATCATGGATTGCACGTGCAAGACATATTCTTTTCCGCTTTTAGAGATTGTAGGGGTGACATGTACTAACATAACCTTCTCAGCTGCATTTGCTTACCTTGATGCTAAGAATGAAGACAATTACATATGGGCTTTGAGTAGATTGGGGACCATGTTGGATGAACATTGTCTTCCTACAGTCATTGTCACGGACAATGACTTGCCACTAATGACTGCCATCCATAGTATTTTTCCTAGTGCCCGACATTTTTTGTGTAGATTACATATTAGCAAAAATGTGTTGGCGAAATGTAAAGGCATGTTTGAAGGTAAAGATCAGTTGGAGAAGTTCATAATGAGTTGGAATATGTTGGTGTTATCGGAGACGGAGCATGAGTATGTGAAACGTTTGGCTGAGCTTGATTATTATTTTGGTAGATATCCACATGCACTTGAATATGTGAAGAACACTTGGTTGAACGAGTATAAAGAGAGATTTGTGTCTGTATGGACAGATACATGTATGCATTTTGGTCACACGACATCAAATAGGTAACTTTCTTGTTCACTTTTGTTTCTTGATGTAAGTCATTATGTACTACTAACTGTGTTGTATGAATAGGGTGGAAGGTGCAAGTGCAAAACTGAAACAACTACTTGGCAACAGCCGAGGTAGTTTTGAAACATCTTGGGAAAAGATTCACTCCTTGTTAGAGTTGCAACACTTAGACATCAAGGTATCACTTGAGAAGTGCTTGACCATCATCCAACGCAATTTCATGCATGATGAATTGAAGGAGTTGCGCGGATTTGTATCTACCGTTGCTTTGAATATAATTGTTTGTGAGTCGAAGAAAGTCAATTCAGTGGGGTTAGATTCTTCGTCATGTGGTTGCACCATTCGACGCACACATGGGTTGCCATGTGTGCATGAGATTGCAGAATACAGACAGACTAGTCGCCCTATTCCTCTTTACTGTGTTGATGGTCATTGGAGGAAATTGGATTTACTCTACTCCCCGAAAAATAGTGACCACACAACTGACATAATTACGCAAATGTATACGATCTTACATCAGTGGATGGATAGCAATGAGGACACCAGGAGACATATTAGTCTGAAGTTGGAGGAGATTATGAATATGGAGTCAATGCCCCTTACCAAGCCTAAAGAACAACCAAGTAGAATTGGCACTACTACTCGTTGCAATCTTTCTGCCTTTGAGTTGGCCTTGTCATGTCGAGTCAGTCATTCACCAGTTGACACAGTTGCTACCACATCCCACTCGGAGAAACCAAAGAGGCGTCCTCCCAAGATGAAGGTATGTACTAACATTGTTGAACTTGTATGAGGTATGAGGTATTTTCCAGTACTTAAAACTACTATATGCATGAATATGGCTGTACAGGTACATAGGATGTGTCCACTCACTTCATCTGAATTGAAAGAGCAGTTCCCTACTGCTTTGAGACCATATATTTCATCCATAAGGGATTTTGCAGGTGACGGTAATTGTGGTTATCGAGTCATAGCCGGGTTGATGGGTTTTGGAGATGATGCTTGGAGCAAGGTACGCAGAGATTTGTTGAATGAGTTGTGCTCTCATGAAACACAATATGAGAACCTTTTTGGGAGACGTGATCGGGTCGACGAGCTTATGCATACACTCTCATTCTTTGAGGAGTGCCCCCCATATGATAGGTGGTTGACCATGCCAGATACGGGGCACATTATCGCATCATGCTATAATGTGGTCCTGATATATTTATCCATGTCATTATCTGTCACATTTTTACCAACCAGGATGACGTCATTGCCCTTGTTAGAGCGCCGTCACATTGCCATCGGTTCAGTCAACGACAGCCACTTTGTTCAGGTATCGAGTAGTATAATTACCGTATACACTTTGTTATGCTTTGTGGTGGTGATTTCCATGCCTAACTGTTGGCATTTCCTGTTCTCCATAGGTGTTTCTGTTTCCAGGGCATCCTATGCCTCCTGTTTCGGATTGTTGGCACCAAGTTCACCTACCAGATGCTGAGGGTTGGCAAACTTCCTACACTGAACGTATTCAACGTTTTAGAGAGATTGTTGGTTCAGATGTGGCTACCAGAGAGACTGCATAACTCAAAAACTAATGACTTTAATTGGTTGACATTGTATTTTATACTCATGGCCAGCATACTATATTGTGTATAGTTAGTAAATACAAGATGGACAAAATATGAATATAAAGTTACATGTATTATTTGGCCAAATTTTTTATTTAAAAAAAAAGGTGAAAACCCTAAAATCAAATGTTTCTGTTATTAAATTCGTTGAATAAACAATAAAATATAGTTAATATTTCTTATATCATGGCTGAAAAATCGAGGTTTTTTATTTGTTTTTTATATAAGCAATACTGGGAATTGGGAAAAAGGGAATTTGAACCATACAGAAGTATAACACCAATAAACACAATGCAATTTGTAATTTGGTAAAGCGAAAATTAATACCAAATAGGAGTGGCAGTGGGGCTGTAATACATGCGTAAAGTGCAGCTCTACAACTCTCCATTAGTAAATTGAATAGCAGATTTATTTTAGGTATTGCTCTTTCGAGACCAAGAAAATATAAACTCACATGCCCAACAAGCAAAATGGTTTTAGGCCCAAAATATTAGGCTCGGTCAAAAACTATTGGAAACGCAATCAGCATTTTATATTCTACTCGGAATAGAATAGGATATTAGCCCTTCGACTAAAAAAACAGTTTCTCATTAGCTCTGGCACCGAAGAGTGTCAAGTTGTGGTGAGAGCTATGGCGGCGAGGATAAGAATGACATAACTTCTGGTACGCTGTGACGTCATCCTTCGTCCCATGAGTTTCAGATTCCAGACTGCATCTGCTTCTTCTCGTCGTTCTCTGGCTTTCGCTTTTGCCTCTAAAACCCCAGACGCCGCCTTTCCAAAAAACCTACTTGAGAGAGTTGAGCGAGAAATTGGATCCGCTGCTTTATCATCACGAACGGAAGTATAGCCGCGCGGCTATACGTTTCTAATATATTCCAATATTTAAATAGTATAGCCGCGCGGCTATAATTGATACTGTATTCGAATATTCGAAAACAGTATAGCCGCGCGGCTATACTCGATATATATTCGAATATTTAAAATAGTATATCCGCCCGGCTATACTCTGGATTATATTCAAATATTTTAATAGTATAGCCAGGCGGCGATACTCTTTATTATATTCGAATATTTAAATAGTATAGCCGGTCGGCTATACTCTTTATTATATTGAAATAGTATAGCCGGCGGCGATACGGTTCAAATATATTCGAATATTTTAACAGTATAGCCGTTCGGCTAAACTGTTTATTACATTTGAATATTCACAATCGTATAGCCGGTCGGCGATACTCTTTAAATATATTCGAATATTTGAAATAGTATAGCCGCGCGGATATACTGTTTTAGTATATTCGAATATTAAAATAGTATAGCCGCCCGGCTATACCATTTTAAATATATTAGAAAATTTAAATCGGTATCGCTCTCTCTCTCTCTGTCATCCACCTGCACTCTCAGCTTCCAATTTAATTGGCCTGTAGGTCAACAACAGAGAGAAGAGGGTAAATTCCTAAAGCGGCGTCGTGTTGGTCGTGAGCTCTGTGTGTTCCAAAAATGGAGTTCGTTAACAAGGCGGTGAGCGCTGCAACGAGAGCGGCGAAGAACAACACGGTGATAAACGTGTGCCTGGTAGGCTCGTTCATCGCGCTGAGCGTAAGGTCGGTGAAGCAGCAAAACGACATCAAATCGCTGGAGGCGGAGAAGGCGTCCCTCATCAAATCGAACAAGGCTGCGAAGCAGACCATGTGGAACTGGAAGCAGCAGCTGTACGCCGAGGCCTCCTCCACTGACGGCGCCGTTTTGGTCCCTCTCGCCAGACTCAAAGCCATTTACGGCGAAGCTCCCGTTGCCCAAATTGGTAATTTCACTCCCACTATTCACTCTCTTTGATTTTGCGTTTGTTTTTAGGGATTGGACAATTTTTTAGGGTTTGATCTTTTGTGGGAATTTTCTCATTTATTGATTGATTTATTGATTAGGGGAGGCTGTGAAGGAAGAATCAAAATCTGCTGCCTCCAAATTTGTGGTCTGATTTTGGGACATTGGGTTGCTGCTTGCATTTGCAAATTGGGTATTTGCTTTCTTTGCCTTGCAAGCTTGTAATGCAGTTGCAGCTGAATTTAATGGTCAGGCTTTGAGTTCATTTTGCACTTCTATCATTTTGGTGAAGAGAGAAAGGATCATTTTGAACTCATTCAAGTTTGCCATGGACTGAATTTATTCACTTCTCTGTATCTTTATGTGGCATGTGCAACAAATAAGGACTCTTACGATTGGATCAATGAATGAACAAATAAGGACACTAAATAACTGTACTATTGATCAAAAGTCCATTATAATTTTTTGGGCTTTTATCACAAGTCCTCTCTGAACTCTTTATAAGTCCTCATTTTAGTACTCAAATTCCCAAATCAATCAATGTGGTCCTTAATTTTTTGGTTTACACATCAATTTGGTACTTGTCGTCTCACTCCGACTTAACTTTCGATAAAATTGATTATGTGTCTTGTCGTCTCACTCCGACATAACTTTCGATAAAATTGATTATGTGTCGTTCGCATGACTGACTTTAAAAGGATATTGTCATGTAAATATAGGTCATTTTAGTCCTGAAACTCATGTTTTTGCTCAACAAATCCATATTCTCTCCAATTGGAGTTTCACATTGGGGTTATTAAAGAAGAGCAGAAAGTCTTGTTGAGCAAAATACATGAGTTTGCTTTATGTCATGGATGTATAGGTTGCATTTTGACATAAATACCCCTTCAGAGTTGGTCATGTGACCAATTTCAACTAACATTTTGACGGAATGTAATGAGAGGGACCAAGTTGATGACAAACTAAAAAATTAAGAACCAAATTGATTAATTTGAAAGTTTGAGAACTCAAAATGAGGATCAGTGAAAAGTTTAGGTACCAGTAGTGACAAAATGGATTGCGTTGAGTGTTCACTGAGGAACCTCAATGTATTGTTTGAATACAATTAAATTTTGGGACTTACCATTAGAAACTTCATGTTTTGCCCTACTGTGAACAAAATGGATTGTGTTACCCGCAAATCTTGTATGTCAATGGCTGTTTGTTTGATGCGTGTAGGGGTGGTGCATCAACGACTAGAAGTCGCCCACCCGCGCGATGTTCATAATTGCAAAGATTTTAGGGAGTTTGGTCTGCATAAATCATAAACCTTGAAAGGTAATGCAGAAGATGTAAAGAAGACCCTAATCAGAATTGGCAACCATTAAAAACCTATCTTTCGTTGCTACCATTCATGACTGTGAAAGACTAAATTGCAAGATTACCAAACTAGAATAATAATTAAGAACTGATAAGTATAGCTAGAGGCCATTAGTAAATGGACAACGACAATCCAACCTCTATTTACTGTCTGATTTTCAAACCAACAACATTTAGAAACACTAAAAAATTAGCAGTAGATGAACCAGTTGTTTTCATAAGTATTAAATTCAAGATTGCAATCCATCTTTTCACAAATTTTTGGGTCATTTTTTTTCTACCGACTAGATCAACCTTCTCCTCATTATAGAGGGGGAAATGTCAAGAAATAAGCTTCAGTTGTCTTTGATTTGATTTCAGATGTGAAAGAGAACTGCATTTTGGCCTAAACTTGTATCACAAGTAATTGATGTTTTAGTTCATAGCAATAATTGAGTTCACAGCATAATAGGGTGTACGGTGTACCAATATCAGCCTGTGAACAAATGGCATGTACATACACCAATACGTACACCATTAGTTTGGCTGTTACTCCGGTAGAGGAAAGAGATAGGAAAGAGATGAAGGGGAAAGAGAGCACACAAAGTTAACGAAGGTCTTCTTATTTTGGATTTAACAAATGTCCCAAATAGGTTTCGGTTTCTTTCATGCAATGAGGGATGATGACTGTAAAAACTTATTTTGGAGTGCAAATAACATTCGCATGGTGTTATATGAATTTTCTAAAGACACTGAAAAAAAAGTCATTGGTAAATAGTGAATTGTTTCAAAGTGCGCTATAAACTTAAAATGAATTGTTTT
Source organism: Prunus salicina (assembly GCA_020226455.1). Lineage (NCBI taxonomy): Eukaryota > Viridiplantae > Streptophyta > Magnoliopsida > Rosales > Rosaceae > Prunus > Prunus salicina. The sequence goes on from CM035341.1 coordinate 49,564,086, forward strand.
TAAATGGTTTTTCAAATTCAGATTTAGTGTAGCAACAAGTATTGAAAAAATTTATTATAAATTAAAATGAGTTAAATAAATTTAAGCCCAATGTGTCGACTTTATGATTAATTCCAACCATGCCTAAGCTTGACCTTTTATGGGACTATATATCTTGGTCCGTACATATACACATCACATGTGCTTGATAGGATTGCATTTCACCCTAAAGAATTGACTCTAGAGCTGTGTGATCCACATCATGTGGCGCAAAGTTTGCAAGAATTTCTAAGTATTAAAATTGAGTTTTCTAAAAAGAACAAAACACGAGTAAAGATTTTTATTTATTTGTTTTTTCGGTGTGAACTCTCAAATAACATATATTGGTTGACACGAAGACGTTAATCAAAATCTAACTATTTGCTATCAAAATTCAACTCTCGTCTTTTCCTTAATCAAACTCTCACGAGTTTAATTTAGTTTTTTTGTTAATAACAAAGGGGAAAATCCTCACATGCATTTCGTAGTTGGAACACAAGAAATTATAATATCCTGATAATAATAATATTAAAAAGTATAGTTTTGCATAATATATTCTAGTTATGCTTATAGTTGTCGTAAAAGATGTATCATTGGATGTACATGCATGAGAAGGGAGAGGTGGATCTTGTCGTTCATATGCTAAAAAAATAGGTGGGTCATACGCAAAGAGCCCAAGAGCATAATTTTGGAATATTATTTTGTGCTAATTAAAAACGAATAGAGGCGGACTTGATGAATAATTGCTTTCAAATTTGAAGTCATAACCCAAAAAATGAATATTCAGTAGGGTTTTGCTTTCTTTGTAATCGCCACATACATACATAAATGAATAAATTACAACGAATCGATAACATTACGTGACGGTTTACTTCTTCTTTTTTCGCAAGAGTAAGGTTTTCTTTTAAGACATTTTATTTGATGTGGCTGATTTCAGGCAACATTAATGCAGTCATTTTCGGCCAGTCTTAATAATTAATAATTATTTTTTGGTCGCTTTTAGTTTTTAGCAAACGAAATTAAGTAATTAAATGGTCAAAAAAGCATCCCTCTACCGCAATTACTGGGCCACACAAATCCATAATGTGCTTTATTGCACAGTTTCAACGTTACAAAAAAGGTCAATGTTGTTGGTGTCAAATTTTCATCATAAACCAACTGTTTATAATTTGACACAAAATGTTAGGTATCAAATTGCACACCAGATGTTTAGGGACCCAGGACCGTGTTTCTAATTTGATACCAAATGTTTGGTATGTCTAGCCTAAAAAAGGTTCTAATTATTTCTTGTAGAAAATAACGTAGAATTAATCAATTGTTCTTTAAGTGGTGCTTCATCAACATTTAGAGAATAATTGAAAAAGTACATAAAGAGTCATCTTGCTTAGCAATATGACGAATATGGGTAAAGCTTCCTCAGTAACCAAGGTCAACTCTAGAGCTGAAATCATCTTGAAGGCAGATACATTAAAAACAAAACTTGCAAACCGGCATAACTCCACTTAATATCACTTACTAATTTAGTTGGCAATCAGAGTGATCAATTATATGATCATATCAATCACTTACTTAACAATTTAGTACCAGTTTGGCATTGCTTATTTGGGGTGATAAGTGATTTTTTTAAAATTTTGAGAAGCCCAACCCGTTTGGTAAATTGTGAGAAAATCACTTATTGTTAAAAATTGCTGTGAGAGAAAGCTATAAGGAAAAGCAGCTAATGAAGTGCTTTCATTTTTTGATTATGCAGGAATCAGTTTTGAAGAAGCGCTAGGTTTAATGATTATGCAATAATCATTTTCTGATTATACGTAAAATCAATCCCAACAACACTTTTAACAAAAATTTTACCAAACGCCAAACTGTTTTCTCTCACAGTTGATTTCTCTCACAACAAATCTGACAACGATTATTTTCACATCACAGCAATGCCAAACTGGCCCTTAGTGATCTCAAATTTTTGATAGCATAAGCCGATTCCATTAACAATTCGATCTTATCAATGACTTCATCAAATCAGCTTAAGTTATCCAAAAATTATATTTCAACTTAATTTTTATTGAGTTGATCAATTATCTCAATCCAAATTTTTAAGTTTCATTTGCAAACTCGATTAAGGCTTCAAAATTTGAAGGCAGAGTCCATCCAAGTTGCACCCTTAATTATTAGGGAGTTTCACTAAAACACCCAAAATGGATGCTGAAATTATAAAAAAACCCAAGCACTATTTAAACATATAAACACACCCAAAACTCATCATTACACACACTCAAACCCCATTTATAAACACACCAAAAAAGTTGACTTTGGGGTTGATTTTGGGTGTGTTTCTATGTTTAAATAGTGCTTGGGTTTTTTTATAAATACATGTCTAGGATTGGGTTTATTTATAAATTTGTATAATTATTATTGCAAGGGAGGTTCATTTGGACATTTAACCAATTTTCTTCCCCTCACACCAATTGGAAGGTTGAAGGAACCTTCTCATGACAACAGAAGAATAAAAAACTTAGGGTTTTTAGATTGCCAGCATTTTAGACATGAACTGACCAAATGGTAAAGTCACAATAATCACGTATTAGTCTAAATCTAAACCTCATTTTTAAAAATAACGGGCCCACATGAAACTCATAACAGAAACAGAAAATTCTTGTTATAAACCGAAAAAACAAAAACAAAAAAGGAATAACCGATTCTTATGCACTTGTAGCATCTTTGCCAACATGGTCTCCATAATTCAAATTATGCAATGCCGAAAATGAGATACCAATCAAAATGGCATTTTTGTGAAAATAAACAATAAATTTGGCATTTTGGAGAAGGAAAAAAAAACCCTTGTACAGAAGAAACTTGTTAACATTTGCTACCTACCATATTAAGTGGAAGCTATAATATAGCTGTACATTAATTACTATAACTCATAACTAGTTATTTATTAACACAAAATTGCAACGTAATGTGATTGTGGGAGGGAGTTTACACAAATATTTATTGAGTGTTTGGGATTTCGAACATCTGCCCACATGGGTGAAAGTGGAAGAGCTCAACCAATTGAGTTGTACCCACTGACAATATCAACTATCTCTTTATTAAATGCTATTTTTTTTAAATATTTCATGTTTGAACCACCAATTTCCCATTGAATTAAGGTTGTGTTTGGTTCATAGGAAAGAATGCTTGGAAATAGGAAATCAATTGTTTTCCCGTGTTTGATAAGTCTATAAATAGAAAATGGTTGCTTGGCACATAGAAAAATAAGAGAAATGAGGGGAAGGGGAATGTAACCCTCCTCCTCCTTTTAGTTTCATTTTCCTTTCCCATGAGAAAGTTTAGGAAAATAGGCCAGCATTAAATGCACACTTTTCATGACCATTTTGTCCATATTAACAATTTAGAATTACAATATAGCCTTAAATGCATTTTTTTTAATTTGATTTCATATGGGTATAATTGGAAAATTAAACAAATTTTGTTTTACATCCCTACACAAATTAAACATGGGAAAGAAAATAATATGGTATTTCCCGATACTTTCCCCAATTACCAAATATGATAAATGAATCTTCCATTTCTCATTTCTAATAAATGACATGAGAAATGATTTTCCATCTAATCCTTTTCGTGAACCAAATGGGGTATAAAAATATATATACAAAAAATACTTCATATGAAAAATGTGAAGGCTGTGACGGTTATGCCAACATAAGTACACATAAATTAATCTTTTAATTAAGGACAATGAAGAATAAACCCACAATGCTTAAGACATTTCAAGCAAAAATAACTGTTTATGTCTCTAATAAAACCTAATGATGAGAAGCTTCGACAGTGTAGAAGACGAGCACTTGAGATGAGAGACGAGAGAGAAGCAGCCCCAAGTGCTACAATCAAATGAAACAAGTCCAAACCTAATAAAACTGTAGAAAATTCTGGTCAATGCCAAACCCACACCCAAAAAAAAAGTATATTCATTGAATGGCTGCGATTTCGTGATCCCTTGGACCCCTCCAAAACATAGGACCTCCTCGCACGTGGGACCCACAACCCAATTAAATAAAAAAAAAATCTAGCCAGTCTATAACAACAGAGAGAAGCACAACATTTCCATGGCGTGAGAGAGTTAAAAACGTTTTAGGAACTCCCAACTTAACAAAATGGAAACAGAGGGACAAATCACATGGCACTAACACACACAAACTCAACGAGAGAAAGAGAGAGAGAGAGCTTAACCTCAATTGCGCAACGTTTACGCTCTCATTTTCACTTTCTCAATTAGGGTTCTCTTCTATTTCTGATCTCCAATCTCTCTTTTCTTTAGCTGCTGTGGCCTGTAACTCTGTTTTTCCTCTGTTTCTGTAAGAAAATTCATCTGGGTCGCTTTTAGTTTTCGGAATTGAGGTGGGTTTTTCTGGGTGGTTGTGATCTGGGTCTCTTTGAGTGATCTGGGTCTGAGATGGAGGAGACTCGGCTGTGCCAGTGGAGCGTCATTCGATCTCTTTTGGCAATTCTTCAATGGTGGGGTTTCAATGTCACCGTGATTGTTATGAACAAGTGGATCTTTCAGGTCCTTTCTCTATGCCTTTCCCAGATTGTTGAATTTCGTTTTTTGTTTTTACATTTCTTTTCTAGATTTTTTTGTGAACTGAGGTGTGCTTAATTTTGATTTTTGATTCTTGGGTATGTAAAAATGTTCAATTCTCCTATGTTGCTGCCTTAATTTTTGTATTTTTTATTTTTAAGAATTCGTTTTGGTATAATTGTGTACATGTGAGTTGGGTTTTACATTTTACGACTGTAGCTGAATAACGGTTTCTCTTTTGATTTTGGAGTTGTTGAAATTTTAATTCGTTATCATCTGATTTTCTGCTTCCTTCATATTTCCGTTACTGCCTGATATAATGAAATTCTGAAAATGATCGTGATTCTTTAGAATCTCATGAGCAATAGTAGAAGCAAGATAGTCTTTAACTTCATGCAGTTTGGAGTCCTGTAGCTGTTTCATTTGTTTACATTTAGTTTCACCTGAACATCATTTGCTTCTCATGGTGGTCATCATGGTGTCCCTAATTTTGAAGTGTTTTCTTTTGTGCAGAAACTGGATTTTAAGTTTCCTCTAACGGTATCTAGTATTCATTTTATATGCTCGGCCATTGGAGCATACACAGTAATCAAAATTTTGAAGCTTAAACCACTAATAACAGTTGAGCCTGAAGATCGATGGAGAAGGATATTTCCCATGTCGTTTGTATTCTGTATTAACATAGTGTTGGGGAATGTGAGCTTACGTTACATTCCAGTTTCTTTTATGCAGACAATAAAGTCATTCACTCCTGCGACCACAGGTCAGTTCCTGAAATTGCTAACAGTGTTTAATATTGACATACCCTATGAAAAATGTTATACTGTGTTGTAGCTTCATCTGATCACGAAGGGTTTGAACAGTTGTTTTGCAGTGGCTGGTTTGGAGAAAGTACTTTGACTGGCGAATTTGGTGTTCGTTGATACCAATTGTTGGAGGAATTCTTCTTACTTCTGTTACAGAGCTTAGTTTCAATATGTTGGGATTTTGTGCTGCCTTGTTTGGTTGTCTGGCTACTTCCACAAAGACCATCCTTGCAGAATCTCTGTTGCATGGATACAAGTTTGACAGGTAGTATCTTTGTTTTTGTTGCTTTGGATCCTCATGTCTTGTATTTCATTGTTTTTTTCTGTCTTTACTTTTTCGAAGTATTCCCCATATTTATCTTTTCATGAATTTTTTGCCAACTTTGCTAATTTTATTTTTGTAGTTTTCATAGGTTATTGTATGCCTGACATCTTCATTAATATTTTGTTTAACTTCCAGATTCAGTGTTATTAGATTTTTACTATCATGATCATGTTCGTGAGCATATATATAGTTGAAGATATGAATTTACAATCAGGTCATATGCTAAACCTTTCCATATCAGTGTGTTGAAACTTGAAAGACCCACCACACCTATAGCTGAAAAAGGACCTCCATTATGCCAGCTCTAACTGAAATGGATATCCTGTTGACTTGTGCATTTCCTCATTTCAATGGATTTTTTATATAATTAATTTTCAAATAAGAATTATCTTGACTGATTGATTATAAGAATAATATATGACACAAAATGGTTCTTTGCATTCTGGTGAAAGCAGGTTATATTGTACGTGCAATCCATTTTTCTTTGTGTGTTTTAGAACTTTTTGGATTGCGTTAGAATCCTTGTGAGGAATATGGTGGGGTTTAGTCCCGCTGCAGTGCAAACAACCCAGGATTTGCTATTTTTCCTTTATCTTTTCAGAAATTACATCATTAACATCGACCTTTTTTCTTCATCCATTTTTGAAAATCCCCAACCCTTGCAACCCTTTTTTTGTTTTTCTCAGTTTTCTGCTTGGAAACCCTTTCATGTGGGTTCTAACATTAGTGGTCTTTGTTTTCATAGTGCTTGCTTCACTCCAGTCGAGAAGGGGTTGTTTTTTAGACTGTTCTAATTTCATGTGTGTGCATTAATTTATAGCTACAGGATTCATTCTGATATACTTCTATTGATGTTTTGGGTATACAACTTAGCATAAACACGGTCTACTACATGGCACCTTTTGCAACCATGATCTTGGCTGTACCTGCAGTAGTACTTGAAGGTAATGGGGTTATTGAATGGCTTCACACTCATCAGACTCTAGTTCCATCCCTCATCATTATATTCAGCTCTGGGGTGCTGGCATTCTGTCTCAACTTCTCCATCTTTTATGTGATTCATTCCACAACTGCCGTAACATTCAATGTTGCTGGAAACCTCAAGGTAATTATTAAGCAGTCACTTGCCTTGCAATTCTGATTCTATGATATTAATATTGTTCACCTTTGTGGCGAAGTAAAGTGTTGATAGGTTTCATAAATGATGCATCCCTTGACTGCGTGTAGCATAAACTTCTTGTCAAAGTCATGTCCAGCTGAAAAGCTGCTAGTGCTTTGTTCTTCCTTATGCACACATATATCATTGAACTTTTTGATTCACTGAGTTCAGGGCTAGATTTTTTCCAACTATTTTAGTCAATCCAGCCTTAGTCCTTTTGGGGCATATGAAATACCTTGTCAATGGTCACATTCTCATATTGGATTGTGTTCAGGTTGCCGTTGCTGTCCTTGTTTCATGGATGATATTCAAAAACCCAATTCCAGCTTTGAACGCTGTCGGATGTGGAATAACACTTGTGGGATGTACATTCTATGGGTACGTGAGGCACCTGCTCTCCCAACAGCTGCCTGGAACTCCTCGAACACCCCGTACTCCACGGGGTCGGATGGAGCTGCTTCCCCTTGTAAATGATAAATTAGATGATAAGGTCTAATGATTCAAATCATGAATGAGGTTCCTGGCAGTTGGAAAAACAATTTATAGGAAACATCAGTACACAGAACTTACTATTCATTTCTTTGCTATGTAATCCTGCTTCAGATTGCTTCAATTTTTAATATATGGTTTTTTGCCCTCTGCGAAACTAAAAATATCTTCAGCTTCTTCTTGTGGGTTGCCATATTCTGGGTGAATATCCAGTCAATTCAATTGTAGCCTCCCCTTGCAACTGGACCTTCGTGACCTGAAGTGGCTTTCTTAGGTACTTTTGGGGGTCCCAAAGGATGCTATCACCGGCCAGTCGTAATGACACATGTGATAACTTTTTCACATGTTATTGCATTATTTGTCAGAATAGTAAAATAGTGTTATACCCGTTAAAAAGAGTTTTTCTACTCCCAAAGGCCCAGAAAGCAAAAGCTAAACAAGGTCTAGAAACCCCAATTTTGCTGTTGCAGCACCCAATTTTATGAGACCTGTAGCCATACAACTTCCAAGATTCCAAGTTGTTCATTAATAAAACTAAGACAGCCTCTTTAATAAGTAACTTTATGATCTGAAGTTGACTTTTGCAAATGGATCTTTGATTTTGAAGGAGATTGAGTGCACTTGACAGAGAATCCTACTACTTTAATTGCACATCTTGCATGAACATAGAAGGGATAGACTTTCATTTCATTAATTAATACATAGAAAGCTCATCTAGTTAGTAGTTAGATACTAAAATTACAAGCTAATGATCTATACTTAAATTACTTATTATGAGACACTAATGAGATTAGATAATCTTATTAGAGAACTAAGCCAAGAGCCAGAAATCCCTCTGCCATCTGGTGTTGATAAGGTAGCCACCCACACCCTTGCTCTGCTTCCTCACTCCAATTGTCAAGCACTCTGCATTGTTGATGCAATGCTCCACAAAGTCCTCAGTGCTGCTGCTTCCAAATAAGCTGCACGAATGATTTGAGAAAGAAAAAAAGATCAACCGAACAAACATTAACAGGTCAGATTTAGGATCAATAATAAGTTTGAGATGCAAGATGGGAATTTTGTGAAATTGGACCCACCAGCTGATGAGGAGAGAGGGCTTCTTCTGACCCAGCACTAAAACTGATACCTCTAGCTTCTTCACCTGGCTTATCACTGTGCCCAGTCTTGGTCCTTGGATCACAAGTGCTTCCACTTCCACCTGAATTTTGTCCCCAACAAATAAAAAATAAAAAATAACAAAAATTATAAGCACATGACTTGATAATTGTTAAGTGACAGACCAGAAGCCCATGTCCCCTCTCTTTTTCTGGGAAAAAGGCAAAGCAACTGAAAAGTACACACTGAAAAGAAAAAGAAAAAGAAAAAGAAGGAAAATATTGAGAGGGAACCTGTCACTGAAAAAAATCATTACCCTTCTTCTCCCTCTAAAGAAGAGAAAAGACAAAAAAGAAATATTCAAAAATTAAAAACCAAAGAAAAAGAGGGAAAGAAAATTAAAATGAGCTGAAGCTGAAAGTCGTCCCTCTCTTCACAAAAGCACTGCAAGGTTGGGGACCAGAAAAGAACAGCATTCAAAGGTAAAGGAGAAAGAAAGATCCAGTGGGATCTATCAAACACAATGAGAACAATCCCTGCCTTTTACAACTTTTAGGATCTATCAAATAGAGCATAAATAATAAAAACAAATAAAAATCCACGGAGCCCATTTGAGCTCCCACTTTGTTTGATCTGTTAAAAATTCTTGGAACATAAACTATAATCCTTAGAAAAAAGAACAAAACTAACCTCAGGCTTGCAGGCCTTGCAAAGGGAGCCAAGAGAGTTGGCAAGGTAAGGGGAAACAGAAGAAGAGTCATGAGAAGCAGGGATGATGTGAAGGAGAGTAAGCAAATCACCCTTGTTTGCTACATGGGTGAGAGCCCACATCATAGCATGCTTGGAATGTGATGAGTCATCCACCACAACCATCAATCTCTTCCTCATTGCCAACCCACCATTGTTATTGTCACTGCCATACATGTTAAGCCCTTCCATTTGCTTCAAGCTTCCCTCAGAGCGCCGAATACCACCACCACCACAAGACTTGTTATTTCCACCAACCCACCTCTTTGATGTTGATTTCCAAGCCTCCCTTCCACTCAATTGCCTTAAAAATGAACTTGGTCTTGGCATTTTCACTTACCCCTCTTGCACCAGAGAGAGAGAGAGAGAGAGAGAGAGTATATGAGGTTTGGTTATTATAATGAGAGAGAACAGGGGTTTGTGAGAGTGAGAGAGAGTACGTGGGGTTTGATATTTAGGGGTTCTTGGTTATTATAATGGGGGGAGAGGGAGAGGGAGAGAGAGAGAGACTGATGATGCAAAGCCATGATGTTTTATCTTTGTGCAGGTTAAAGTGTCACGGGAACCACTGGCTGGTTGTGACTTTACTCTGCATAGAAATGTAGACAATCACACTGGTTTGTTTTGTTTGATATCTGGTGATGAAAGCGAGTATCTTTTGTACAATCTCTTATAAAAACTATTCAGATTCTCCAGCCCATTTTTCTAATTTCTTATCATCATCGTCTGTATGTTCTGAGTGATGGCGATTAGATTTTATTGGTATTATTACTCTAATTTAATATTAATAACTAATACATCCATGTTTTTTATGTCATTTCATGCCACAAGTTGCACATGATATACAGGACTGGTCCAACTTTAGAATAGACTTGTCCAGACCCCTCAATTGTTTTTGCAGCACCATTTATGTGCACGCACCAATTTTGCTTTTCCTTTTAGCTCATCTTTCGTGGGTTTCACCCTTTCTTGGGTGATGATGCCCTGTAACAGTCTTCCCAAGCTTCTTTTAAATCTTCTGTACACGTTTTGCAAGGGAGATGAATGGAAGATGCACAAAGTTGGTAGCGTGACAAAAGTCAGTATATTCGAGGAATGAATTATTATTAGAAACAGGGAAAAACCGTCTCAATTGTTCAAATCAAATCAAATAATAAGTTCGGTTTTTACACGTTTTAGACAAAAACGGAACAAAACCGTAATTAATTCGGTTTAATTTAGTTCGACTTATTTGAAAACCATAACCAAAGGAAACCACATATACTTATAAAAATTAAAATTTTGATACTTGACATTTTCTTGTTGGTCTTGACAAGTTACATTTCCGTTTGATACATGTGATAAAATATAAAGTATTTGTATAATTACTTATGGAACTAGCCCAACCAAATCAAATCAAATCATTTGACCAAAAAAGAAAATCAAATCAAATGGATAGGTTCGTTTTCAGTTATGCTGTATTATTGCTCACCACTTTAACCCAAAGTGTATTATCATCATCATCGTATCCAATGATTTCATAAATACAAAGTAAAAAGTTAAATATAGTTATACCTATGAACACATGTCAAGTATTAAAAAAAGTAGTTATGATACATCTTGGGTTAAAGTGGTAAGCAAAAATATTTCCTTAATTTTAACTGCAATGTTAACATTAATTCAGTTGCCAATTAGGTCTAATTAAACTAGAGCAAACGGAGTTTTTTATTAGCTGTGTTCAGTAAGGTAACTTTGGAATTGCAGTTTTGATTCACTAGAGTAATTTTAGGAGGTGAATTTGTTTTATGTCTTCAAACAGTTTGAAATTTCGTTTATCGTGAGAAAGTTAATTATGATTTGGTTTGACTATTTTTGAGTGGCAATTGTGTTTGTGAATAATTAGGCTGTTAGATCCAAAATATTATTATTTGTTGATTTTTGAACCCCACTACCAATCTAATAAATAGTATTTCCCAGGTACTTCGACTCCATAAAATGACTTCTCTCCCGTTAACCTCAATATTATGTTTACTGATCTCTTGGACTAAGGGGTCCAAGAGATTTGTGGTCATTTACCGTTGGATGTAAATTCAACGATTCACTCACTCTTGCACTCCTGTGAAGAAACTTTTTTGAACCATTGGATTAATATCCAACGGTGGATGACCATAATTTCTTGGACTCCTGTGGTCCAAGAGATCGGAACTCTATGTTTTAAATCAGAGAGTTTAGACTAACTAAATTAATAAATCTATCACATTAATTACTAATAAAATTAAGAAAATTAAGAATGCAGGAAGCATTTAAGATCAATTTCTGCCCCCCTTTCCCCACATCTTTACTTCACTTTCTGGTTCTGGTTCTGATTTTGGTTCTGGTTCATTGACATGGAAGAGCTCATATAAACATAACTCTGTCACTGAATACGCATCCCATTAAATGTGCTTAGCTGAAAATAAACCCATCACATTAATTATTGCATTCTGGGGAACACCCAAATGCCACCAATTGCATCTAGGAAATAGACTTTTCTATCCCTTCATAATTGTTATGTTAGGCAGAGCCTTACCTAACAAGGAATTTAGGCCTTAATTCTAAACCTCTTGTATTATTCTTTACTTGGTCATGCGCCTTGTCACTTGGCACCGACACATTATTGGGGATGTGAAAAATAAAGGGGTGGAGAGTGGAGTGGAGTAACATAACAAAGGAATTTAGGCCTTAATTATGAAAGTTAGTTGTCCACACACACGCATACATATAAAAAATAGTATATATACTACGGATTAATGAATGTTTTAGTTATAATTAATCACGTGATAAGTACTGCAGACACAATAATCTGATCACTATATTACGTAAGTTTTACCTCTCACTGGCATAACACGATTTATAACTATTGATGCATTATGAAAGTTGCAACTTATCAATTAAGGACCAACCCTAACAAAATCCTAATCAATTGGGGAAGGATCTGTGTTTTGTGACACTGACCAACACATTATTGAGGCAAATGGGGGGTGATAAATTCAAATGTAATAAGTGAAGGAGTAAATTGGTTACCTCATTGGTTTCTGCTGGTTCATTCACTCAAACTTTGTCACTGTGTCAGTTTGCGAGTCATCTCATCAGAGTAGAGCACAGGAAAAGAATCCTGCACGTCATACTGACTTGCTTGACAGCAGACTGAGAGACAGCCTATAATAGCCTCAATATTTGTTTTATTTCATTATAAAAATTTAATTAATTACTTAATTAAGCGACTTAAGGATATGTCAGAAATTGGGTCCCTCGTGAATTGGGATTTTTTTGGGGCCATCGAGTCAGAAGGTCGTACTTTCAAATAATTGCTCCCGGGCAAATCGCCGAGCCTTTCATTGCCTTGAAGTTACCATTATGACCTTCACCTTTAACTTGTAAAATAAATAAACACGCTATGTTAATGTTTGGATGCTTCCATTTAGTCCTTGATTTCTCCTATTAGCCTCTGAAAAATTGTAACAAGCTTTTACTATTTACCCTCATCCAATTTTTTTCTTCATTTTTATTAAAACTCTTTTTTCAAACTATTGCATTTTTTCTTGTTACTATAAAGAATAATACTAATCGCGAGAGAAAAAATACACATACTTGTCACGTGAGTTGATCAAGTGTGATGAGTGTTACAGAGAAAAAGGAACACGGATATCCTCTTATAGTTACGTTTTCTCTGGCGTGATCGTATGTTGTTACGAGCAATCTAATCTAATCTACTAATAACTAACACATTTCTAATATTGATGGAACCTACTTAAAAGTTAGAAGGGCTCACAGGAGAAGGCCTAAAAATGATTTCAAAGATAATTTTATTGATACTTTGATAGATGTGTGGTTGGGTTCACTGACTTCATGTGTTTGTTGTTGTGTATATAAATCTTCAGAGTTGAAGCCAGGCATACTACGCAGGTCATGATTTATGGGAACTTGGGCTGCATGGTAAAAGATTAAAAACAAAAAAAGAAGGTACGTTAACAAGTAAAACTGTAAAAGAGCCAAAACCCAAAATTTATAAAATTAAAAAAAGAAGAAGAGAGTGAGTGTTCTGCAAAGGTTTAGAATAGAGACGAATTAGCATTCAGCAGCGGCCTCCCTCCTTGCTTTGCATCTCGTGAAGTCGTGTTTAATAATAACCACATAACGTAATCTCCTGCGGGGCGGTGTTCCCATGTGCTTGTTAACTTTGTTTTTTACTTGTTACTTTTTTAGATTAATCTAACATTCCTTTTTGGTTTTCACCGCTGCGGCTGGTTTTTGAGTAGCCCGGTAACAGAAATTTTAGGTCATGATGGTTTTTGTTTTTTGAGTGTTGCCGACTTGCCATCTACAACAGACGCACACAAGAACTTCTTGCCCCGGTAGGGTTTGGGGTAATTTATTAGTTCAGAACCTAATCCTCCATGGTGGGTTCGCTTCTGGGGGGCTAGAAACATGTTTTCAGCTTTTAGGTTGATGCATGTTGGGGTTTTCGTTTCTGCAAATTGGCATTGGGTTTTACCTTTCATTCTTTTTCTATTTCATTAAAGTCGTTGCTAAGTAAATTGGAGGAAGAAAAGTAATGAATATGCTACTAAAGGTCAATTTGGCATTGCTGTGCTATGAAAATAATCGATGCCAGATTTACTATGAGAGAAATCAACAATGAAATAAAGCAATTTGACGTTTGGTAAACTTTTTGTTAGAAGTATTGTTGGTATTGATTCCTGCATAATCATCAAATCCAACGCCTCTTCAAAACTAATTCATGCATAATCATAAAATGAAAACACATCATTAGTTATTTTACCTTATAGTTTTCTCTTACAACAATTTTTAACAATAAGTGATTTTTTTTTTATAGTTTACCAAATAAGCTGGGTTTCCCAAATTTTTTTTAAAAATCACATATCACCGGCACATGATTAATAGTCTAAAATGCTCTAACGTACGAAAACGAAGATTATACTCATTTGCAACCATGAAGAAACTGCCTGACTAATTGGTCTAACTCACATGCATAGTAAAGTGGTCAAACTTGTAAATTGTAATTGGAAAGTGTACCTTTGCAAATCATGAAGAACAGAAGTACACTATTTAGAGCTGAAAAGGGTAGTCAATAATTGAACTACGTAAATGTTCATCCATCAGTGTGTAGTCAATATCTACACATTGAATAAAATTGAAAGATTTTTCGTAGGAGGAAGCTTTTAAGTTCGGTTCCTGCCCCTTCCCCACATCTTTCAGTTGCAGGTTCCTTGTGTAATAATTGTCACTGTATAAACAGTATCCCATATTCCCATTAATGAGCTTGGATGAAAATATATCTCTCCTTAATGTTAAGGGATATTTGTTGAAATGTCACCTGAACTTATACCTTAGTTTCAATTTGTCACATGAAAAAATAATTTAAGTGAAATGTCACATGAATTTTTCAAAATCCATAATTTGTCACCTGAGTTTAACATCATCTGATTTTCCATATATTTTCAAGGGTATTTTAGTCTTTTTATTTTCAAGATATTTTAAAAATGGAAAAAATTATTATTAAAAAAATAAAGCTTAAATGTAAAAATGGCTGAGAATTAAATGTGAAAAGATATATAATTTTTATAATTTTCAAGGGTCTTCTCATAATTTTTTTATAATGATTTTTCCATTTTTAAAATACTCTTGAAAATAAAAAGATTAAAATACCCTTGAAAATAGTTGGAAAATTGGATGATGTTAAAGTGAGGTGACAAATCATGGATTTTGAAAAATTCAGGTGACATTTCACTTAAAATTTTTTTTTCATGTGACAAATTGAAACTAAGGTATAAGCTCAGGTGACATTTCAATGAATATCCCTAATGTTAATAATAATAACGCTTATCAAACCATAGGTCACACTAACCCAAGAGAGAACCAAATATGTACTCGGGTAATTTTATATAAAATTTCCCACATAAATTTATGTACACCCATTTTGCTCTAACTCATGACACGGAAGAGTTGATATAAGAGTTGGTGTGTGTAGTATTACTCGATATTCAACCTTTGATCAATATTTTGGTATTACCTTTTCAATTAAATATATCTTTGCATTGAATACAATCAACTTAAAATAATCAAAAAAAACTTTACAATAATGGGAAGGAATCATATTCCAAGTCGAAGGAATTTACCCAGGAGCTCTTACCTGTCTTATAAGGCAATGCATGCTGATGTTGAAATAGGTCAAAAGTAAATATCAGTGGTTAAAAGTCCACTCAAGTGAATGGCACCATCATGAAATTCAAGCGTCCATAGGATGATGCTTTACCAGGTTTTTCTGGAGCAGCCTTATTGAGCCAATGACTGCATCTTGAATCTTGATTGAACCAGTAAGTTACTATGTTAGTTTTCCTTAATCTAAAGTTTCTATCTGAATAGGGATGCAGAATCCAATCAATTGATCGACGAGGCTTTCCCGAAAACATCATGCTGATCAAGCAACGAGATATGTTCAGGAGCCAACATCAGTGCACTACTACTTAAGTAGTGTGGAGCAACCCTCCTCCTGCATCAGAAAATCATGCAATTATATTAACTTCTGCAAGGGAATTGACAATCTTTATTTGAAAGGCTGCAAGGAAGTCAATTTGACGTCGAAAGTTCATACCTCCTCCTTCTGGTGGTCTTCTCAAAGCCTTGTGCTAAACGAGAAGCTTCTGATCTTGAAATATGGCGCAGCGAAGAAAGATACTCATGGATTGCACCACCTTTCAATGTCGAGTACATTCTGGAAGGTACAATGGACTGAACAACATCAAATACACCTGACTTGATTTCACTGCATTGCAAACACCAGGAGTAAATGGGTATCAGTGTATCTGGCATGCCAAATGTATCTTTAAATGTGTTATAAGACAAATGTTTACAATTAATGCTACATTTGATACCGAGGTTTTGGTTTGAACAATCTATGGATGGTATTGTGGAGACTAGGTGCATCTATATATAACATACTTCAGAAGTACTACGATATGTATACGGAAAACGGTCACGAAACTTGACTTAATTTCTTTCATCTCTTCTTCTCTTCAATAGAAATGGAGATAAAAGAAGAAGCCCTTTTAACTAGGCAATATTGATAAGGAAATGAACAAACGGAAAGTTTGAAGCTGTGAATTTCAAAACAATTCAAGAGGATGACTAGTAAAAGCATTTCGAAACGGCATTGTGAATGTATACGGGTTTTCATACAGTTATCAACAGCAAGGAAGTTGAGCCAAATACCTCGTCACATTTGGCAGGGTCCTCTCTGAATTTCGTCCAGCATATGAAGTCTTACTTGTTCTCATACCCTGCCCAATTAACTTACCTAATGCCATCATACTAGCTGTGTTAGCCAACATCTCTGAGGCTAAATCCACCTTCACACAACCTTCTTTTGATTCTACAGAAGAAATGCCTTTTGCATAGAAGCAAAACCCATGTTGCCCAATTGTGGATGCCAGCCGTAATTGCTCATCATACCAGCTGGATGCATCTGACTCCTCCAAAGGGATCATTGATGGTTCCAAAGAATCCTGCACAAACAATTAATTGCCATCATGACCTAAAGATGCATAATACAAATGATCAAATATCCAACCAAAAAGTATTGACACTTACACTTATTAGTGATTGGCATCTAGAAAACAATACATCAGTTTCTGAGATCAAATTGCTCATTCTATAGGCAAGCATAACAATCTGACAAGCATCTTGTTGTTCTAATGCAATATACTGCCTCAGATCACTGCAAGAGCCACGAAGTTTGTCCCATGAATCTTGTACAAAATCAGTCACCACCGAGGATTTTTGCCCCTGTGCAAAGTTGGAGCACTTAATAAAATCCATACGGCTACACTCATCCATCACCTGATAAGCTCCTGCAACAGTCTCCGTATGTTCATTCTGAGAATCTTCCAACTCCCGATGAGAAGATTCTGCAATTGCAGCACAATTATTTCCCCACGTATCAAAATTCCTCTGTAATCCTAACTCCAATTTATCAAGATTATTTCCTTCAACATGAAATTCCTCACATGAAAATATTTCTTTTATGGTGTTGGCAACACGGTCAGAAGTTACTGTGTGAGAAGATAACTCTGTTCCATTATCCATTTCTGTTTCAGGAACATAAGTTGATTCTGGCACACAAGATATATCAATTGAGTTGCACATCTCACTTATGTGCATCTTGTCAGCAGTTTCTGAACATTGACAATGTCCTTCATCTATATTAGCCACTCCAGAACAACGTAGCTCCTCAGATGAGGGATTAACTCCAAGGACGTCGTTGTTAGTATCTTTATCTGTAACTTTAGGACATCCATTGTTGATAAACTCGTCTTCAGAATCAGAGGACATTACAACATCATGCATTTTCCGAACATATCGGTGACCAAAGGAAAATGGGGCACCTGAATCGTTGGGAAACTCAGAAGCATCATCAGTTTGAGCTTTATATTCACTGGAGTCATGAACAGAGCCATTCCTGTTCAGCATTGCTACCTTCTTGGCCTCTATACTTTCCATCTCATTACAAGGCATGTTGAAACTGTATTGCACTTCTGTATTGTCAAGTTTTTCTTCAACTACCTTCATTGAGTTTGAACTTTCTTCCATCATGGATAATGCCTTGGTTTCTTCCATCATGGATAATGCCTTGGTTATCTCTTTCTCTACTAAATCAGATAACTGTGAAGGTATATCCCAGGGTAACATTTTTGGCAGCATCAGATGGCCAGCCTCAACATCGAACAGCAGGGACCCATACATCTCTTCCATTTTTGTATCTGCATAGACAAATCTATGATTGTTTTTCCTTTCTATATGAAAACTCTCAAGAAAGAAAATTCTATTGGCCAAAATAATAAATGGGAAGAATCATGTGTATGTCTATTAATCTGTTACAGCAAATTCAAGTGTCCAACTTATATTCTAAATAGAGAAATTCAATCAAGGAAACGTCTATTGTCTTGAATAAATGGTAAAACCAACGTACATTCACGTTTCATAAGTTTGCTTCTAAATAAATTAGAGGTGGAAGTCATTCTTAAAATCCACCCCCTCCTTTTTCCTTATTTGATACTCCTTGATCACTTTGTTTGCAATAAAACCAAATCTAGAACTTTTCTATCCTTAACGAAGGGGAGGACTGTGAAGTTACTAGTAGAACTAGTTTCTCTAAGAATTCTAGACAGTAATGTAATATAATGATTTAGTTCTTCTTGAGAAACTAGATGTGGTCAGCCCATAACAGGTGGATCCTCTTTTTCCTCCTAACCTTATTATCTTGTCTCATTCTTCTATGTAGATGTCATCTGTATAATAAACAACTCATGTCAAGTACTACACAAGTTAATTCATATGCCTAAAAGTTGCATGGCTGTTCACAGAATTCCACAAAATCTTAGCAGAATAGTTTGAAATATATAGATCTAACTACAAGTAACATGTATGTCTAACCTTTTCTAAAACTTCTACCCTGGCACCAGAACTGAAGATGCATAATAATTTTTCGTATATCTCCCCGACAACACTCAATAAGTCGCTCAAGTAAATAAGGTTGTATGTTGGCTCTCTCCGCAGCACAAACCTGCAGAACAATAACAGAATGAGTTTAAAAACATATAGATTTCAAGAGTTCCACAATGGGAAAGTTGATCCAGCAAATGAAGCACATACCATATATGCATGGGAATGCAGCGCCTTTGATGATGGCAACATGAAATGCACTTTTAGTCTGTCAAAATTGTCTGGCAGGACCGGATTTTGACCTAGAATTACCACAATTATAATAAGCCCCCTTACATTTCAAAAAAAATAAATTCAAGGAGTGCAACTCTTTCAACCAGTAAACCCTCTTACTATTGCTGGTCAATATTATAGGCCCCTTGGCTGTTTTAGCTATCTGTTGAATTGCTGCAAGAAAACCACGATCTTCAAGAAAAGTGATGTCTATATCCTCAAAAAGTATAAGATGTTTAACTTTGCTCTGATCCTCCTTATAGTCAGATTTTACAGAGGTTTCAGTAGCATCATGAGAATCTTCATCTGATATGGGTATCAATTCAACGACCTCATCATTAAACTCATGGTCTGTCATACCATTAGCCTCAACAAACAGAGATTTCACAATATGTTTGTTCTGTGAACCCATAGGATTTGCCACTGATCTGAAAGAAAGAAAATTATTAATTAATATTTTTCAAATCATCGTCAACAAATAATGATGAAGGCCAACTATCAGCATGATTTACAAGCAAAAGTTCACAATGGCAGGCAATCTCTTATTAAAACATATTTTTCTTTCTGACTAAATATATCAAATATATTCTGAAAAGATACATAAATATGCAACACAACAAAGAATTTCCAGAACAGACAAGAAGCTAATTTAGGAAATAAGAAAGCCCAACCACTCATAAGACATCGTAAATGCCCTCAAACCAAACTGAATGTTTTCAAAGGAAAAAGAAAGAGTACAAGCATCGTCACTACTTCCGACAGAAAATTTCTAACTTGTTAAGAGTCTCCCCCAAGCGAAAGTCCTATTTCACAAATCAAATTATCAAAACGCAATGCCTTTGTCAATAGACTCACTCTAAAAAAGCAGTTATGAAGGGAAAAATTAGTAAGAACTCTATGTAAGGATCTTCAAACAAATATATCAATCTCAGTGGCAAAAAACCAAAGGACATTGTGATCACCACCAAAGACAACAAAATGGTGAATTTTGCCACTCCTATTTTGGTTGATGAATAATCATACAGATGCAGTAGATAAATTTTCACTTCTGGGCATTAGCAGCTTTGGAGTTGGAATTTGGAAAGTAAGCTTTTCTGTAGGATTTATGAAGGACAACCAGACAAGCATTTATTTCTTAGTTATCACACTCACAAAGTTGAGGGCAATCAAGGCTTTAGAATATAAACATCAAAGAATGATCTTAATGGTTCTGGGACTAAAAAACTTCCTTGGACATAAGAAACATGGAAATCAAGGAAGTACATGCTTCAATAAAAGGCAATCATCCAGCTAACAAATGTGCAAAATGAAAAAGAAAAATAAGTAAACAAGCACTTCTAAACATAAACAGGCAAACCTTCTAAGATGGCGAGATTTCAAAGCCTCTCCAAACCTCTGTTTCACAAGAGCTCCATTCCGACACTCTGATGCACTGAGCTGGTAAGGCAACATATCAGAAAATCAAAGATATTGTCAAAACTATCAAAATACAAAACAAATAGTGTCTTAAACACAAGTCATTAGAGAAGGTGGAAGGATGAGTTATCAATAGGATTATGAAAATATACTGTCAAGTTCAACTGCATGTATTAACCAAAACAGAAAAAGAAGAAAATGTCTGGTGATGGCAGGGTGAAACATTTTGGAAATTGCCTCAAGTTCGACATACATCAGCCAGAAGGTTAATTTCGTTGTTTGGATGGGACGCTAAACCCTTTTTTTTTTTTTGGTCTGAACGGTAAACTTTTACTTCATCGAAAAATGACCTAACCACAAGCATCATTGTCACATGTTCTTACATCCAACTGACAGCCATCTTGATATATTTCTAGATATAAAGATGGTTAGTTTATTATAAGGAAAGAGAAATGGGGTAAACCAAAACCATTAAGGACGTCTTCTCTCAAAATCCCAAATTCTAGTCATACCAATGATCCAATCTTTACAATTAGATGTAAATCTTACACTTAATTTTGGGACTGGATATCCACAAACTGACATTCCATGGTCAAACATGAAAGTGGCATCTAGAAAGCGGTAAGAACCAATGAAACCTTAAGTATATGACAAGGTGGTCAGCAGATTAGATGAAGAGTACTTTAGGCTGACTTGACAATATGCTGTTGTTTATCTCTTAGTAGTACTATGGATACCACACCACAACTAACTTTCTCTCTTTCTCTTTTAATCAGCATGATTATGATAAATTATCACAACAAAATCTTGGTCCAATCAACAGTTAAATACATGCCAGGATATGAAAAATCAATAATAGTTTAATAATGGAGAACTGCACTATCTTCAGCAACAAGCATATTTAAATTTCTTTACCTCCAAAACCTTAAACCCTTGCTCTTGTGCACAAGCATAGATAGCTGCAGACTTTCCACTCTGCAAGATGAGAAACATACACTTTACCCACAAAAATTTCACCAAAAAGCATCAGCATAGAATTTGTCTTTTTTGTATGCTTAATGAGTTTTGTGATGGTAGCAAAGCCACCTCATGGCAAATGTTGAGGGTAAAGATGAAACTAGGATCCAGAATAAAGATGCTAGCCCCCAAAACAATATTACTAGAAGGATTATCCGCAAAGATAATATCAGTTCAGACACAAGAAAAGATGAATTAATTAAAGGCCCCATAATGATGCATTTGGATATTCGGTGGCAAAAAATCATGAATAGAAACAAGAATTAGGTCACAAATTTCAAGTGGATCAATGGGATAATATAAATTTGTATATACCCCAATTGGCCCTGTAACTAGGAGAACATTATTTTTCTTCATGCTAGCCTCTTCATTTTCGCTTTCTAAATCAGAGTCACTTTGAGAACATCTATAGTCATTATATTGCCTGTCACAGTTACCACTACCAGTGGGATCTTCACTGGCTCGAAAATCTCTTTTGTACCAAAGATGAAGCCACTCGCTCAAAAAATTCACAGATTCATCGTTACCACATACCTGCAGGATCATGTCATTAGAAGATCAGAATCAGAATGATAATGGGAAATCGAAGGGACAAGGGCATTTTCTTATCTACATTTAGGAAGAAAAAAAGAAGTCTGACAGTAGAAACTTTAAAGTGAACGGGACTTGTATGTCCATAAAGAATATATGGGTCCCAGATTTCTTACATCCCTAGCCTTCATTGGACGGTACTTGTATGTCCATAAGCAATCCTTAGGCTGATTACCACAACTGGAATAGTTTGACATTACCCTGAAATTTAATGAACCAATAAAGTGAACAAGATTGCAACATATATAGATAGGTTAATCTCAAACTAACGCACAGGTTTTGAATTGATATTCGTATTGCCTCTAAATGAGCAGGTGCAACTTGAGACAACGGAGCATAAAGATATTGGCGAACTAAAAGTATCCCAAGCATAGTGAGGAAGAAACCTTTATTTAATTATATAACATTTCGATTTAAACAATTACTACAAAATTCTAATTCATAATAGAAATTCCAAGACAATTCACATAGGAAACCTTCAACCTTTCCTCGAGAATACTCTGCTGCTCAATATCTGACGTGTTTATGTAAGCAGTACATTCAGAAAGCAAACCAAGTTTAACGACCTCATTATCCTGACAAAAATAAGAGAAAATTGAATTGGAATAGAGTTCCTTAATTAATGTTAATCAGATAGGTGGTGAAATATGTACCTCCTCTTCCCTTGAGTGATCTGCTTCCTTTAAGTTCTGATAGCACATCTGATCTGCTTCCTTTAAGTTCTGATAGCACATCACTTGCCCGTCAACTAAGAAGTCAGGGACTGTTGTTGATGTTTCATGTGCACATTCTTGTTCAATGAGACACTGATCTAAAGATACCGTGTTCTGAAAAGTTGATGCTTTACAGGGTTGGAAAACAGTGGGAAGCTGGTCAAATTTTAAGCACTCAACAGAGCCTTCAAAAATTGAAGAGGGCATATATTCCAGATCAGGACTACTTTTCATAAAGGGTTCCTCACAAAATGTCCAGTTTCTCCAATCAAGGAACACAGCATCATCCTGCATAGCAGAATTTTAAGATTCATCTTAGGTGAGAAAGATAGGTACAAACAATAAAACCCAAGAACAGCTAATGCCATATCTACCCCATATTGTTATACAATGTGCACATGGATAATCCACAAGAACCGTACCTGAGTCCTTTCAAACACGTGAATTGGGCCACAAGTATTCTCTTTATCCTTACTTCCAATGAAGCTTGAATCACCATCAACTTCAATTGCCTCCCGATTTTTCTTGCTTGCTTTACAATATGAGAAAAATGGATGTATTTGCTTCCCTGAGAATATCCGTGAAGTTTCCTGATCAAACATAAAAAGGAAGAAACTTAGAGCGACAAACCAAACACCAAAGCTGGCACAAAAAAGGAGCTAATAAGTGCTTTTTTCCAGTCACAGGCATAGCTAATAAGCCCAATTTACAATGGTACAATCCAACCACTAAAATAACAAAGATTATAAATTTAAGGAATTAGTTGGGGTTTGATGCTGATTTGAGTTGAATGGATAAAATTTAATCAGGAAGAGCATGAAGTAAATTGTAACTGGCAGAAACAACAGAGCAGTTAAGAAAACTAAATAGTACTATAAAAGAGACTCATTAAAAACAAAGAAAAAGAAAACAGAATGACTGACCTCGGCTTTCAATCTAGCCTCCAACCTCAAATCAGGGATTATTACTGGAGCTGCAGTTTCACTCTCTACCTCAGTTGCATTCTTCTTCGGCGTACTATTCGCCGAACGCTTACCGTTCTAAAATTAAAAACAATAACACCAACAATTTGATTCATTAAAAGAACTATTAACCTCAAACTCAATCAAGCAAGGCAAATAATGTACCATACGAATCAGAATAAAGTTCAACAAGAACCAAAAATTGCACATAATTCACCTTCTTAGGAGCTTTAATTGGAGGCGTTTTCTTTGCCTTTGACTTCCTCTTCCTCTTGCTTTGACTCCCACAGAAATCCTCGTCCTCGCCGTCATCGTCTTCACCATTACCTCTCTCGGCCTTCAGATCGCCGTCTTCCTCGAGCTGTTGTTGGGGTTTGAGAGGGAACAATGTGGACTGAACCAATCTCCGGCGAACGACTCGCCGTGTCGGCGTCGAAGGCGGGGCGTTCTGAGCTGAATTGTCCATGGAATTGGAGTGGATTGGGAATTTGGGATGGTGGGTGAATTGGGGTTTTGTGGGGGGTTTTTAGGGATTTTGGAGAAGACTGGTAAGAGTTTATGTGTGTAACGGAAACGTGATCTTACAGTGAGGGAAAAAAGGAAAGGCAAAAACAAAACAAACAATTATGGAGGGAAAAAGGAGGTTGTTCCCGCCTTTAGAGGAGGGATTTGGGTTATCACGCTTAGATATTTGATATTTAATTTCATTCAAATTACACATTAAATTGTTGTTACATTTTTTTTTATCGAATTAAATTGTTGGTAATTAATTCTCATTAAAGAGTAAAAAGATTGTGGTTATTGTCTATGTTGGTTAGGCAAGTTAACCATGATAATGAATGGGCCTCCTTGAACTAAAATTCGAATTTCTTTGCTAACGGATTTAATTTAGTGAAAAAGAGTATTGATTTTCAAACTAATGATCTCATATTCGAACCCTCATGACATCGTGGCAGCATATCTATAATATGACTTTTAATTTCTAAGCAGTGACCTTTTTTGTGTTGAAAAAGAAGTAGTGACCTTTAGATTAAGGTCAAGTCATGTAGTATTTTTATCTAAAACTAGATGCCCTTACACTCTAATTTATAGTTGGGAGGGAGCCATTACACTCTAATTATTATTTTTTTATTCTTGCCATCAGATTTCAAAATGTACTTTGGCCACTGCATGACTCGTTTTCAATTGATCCAATTAGAAGATTGTTGGAACAAATGATTACTTAATAGTATATAATATGTAAATTGTTATTTTTTCTAAATTAGTAAGAGACAATGAAGCATATGAACCATTTTCAATTATTGGCAATGAATATTGGTATTTATTACTTCCATAATTATTTGTAGTTTATTCAAATTGTACCTCGTTTCAAATGTTCAAAGACGCATTTTCTTTTGGTATGGTATTTCAAAATTGCATACTTTTTATATTAACGGTGTCTTTTTAGTTCGTAATTGAAGCAATCGTCTCTACCGTCATAAAATAAGAGCACATGGCTTTGCCTATTTACAAAGACTTCATTCTAAGACAAATTGGAGACATCCAATTGTATTATACAAAATTAATGAACATGGTGCTTCAAGAAAGTAATAAAATTTATTAATACAATTGAGTGGTCAAACGATATCGGATTCAAGTGGTTTTTTTGTAGAGATGATATTTGAATGATTATCTAAAACATAGACGGTTTGGATTAGTGAAATATAATGTGGAGTGGGGCCTACAAGAGTATCCCTCAAATAAGCTAATTTGAGGAATCCCTCAATGGAAGCTCTCTATATGTGTGTGTGTATATATATATACATATTATTGCACCATAAACCCTAAACTTTCAACATTTATTCACCGTAATGGCATACATTTTCAATGCATGTTTGTACTTTATTATTATTACTACCGTTTCGACATTTTCAATACCCTAAACCTTTCCGCGCCTACGAGAGGCTTTTTAAAAATAATAATAATAATTTAGAATTAAAAAAAGATAATGGGTAGTTGTGTTCCATAAAAATAAGATCCATCATCTAATTTTTCTTTTAATTTAAAATTTTTTAAATATAAAAAAGTGTGAATTTATCATATTATCCTCATTTAATTGATAATTTCAAATTTTAATGTTTGCATCAACCAAAGACATTTTCTGGTATTTTGAATGTTTTACCATTCTCTAACTTTTACTTTATATATATATTAATTTTTAAAGACGGCTATTGTTTTTATATTTATATTTGTGCAAAAAGACGATTCACGGAATGTTCACTCAAACTCAAATACTCTACTTTTTTATTTTTTAAATAGAGTATTCCACCATTAATATTTTATTGCATGATGTTCATGAATTTATAAGTTGTGAGATTGCTACTCCGATGATAATAAGCAAAAACTTCTAACATTGCACCACATACATCGCAGCTACAAAAAATTATTAGATATGATGAAACATTTTATACTTAACCATAGAAGATTAACCAAACTGCGTAGATTTGAATTTTCAAAATCTATTTTTCGTTTTTGGGTAAATTAATTTCAAATTGGATTGATGCTTTCATTGACGATTCCATAAATAAAAATACATGAGGAGGCCCCAGTGTCAGCCTCAGGGCTTTCATCTTTTATTGAGTCACGACAAGCAGGCTCAAGGCCCACGACCCATTTTATATCGGGTCGGTAATCCGATCCAGATATCAACCATTGATGGACACGCGACTCACAAACACGCAGAATATGAAAGAAACTAGCCGATCCAATCATTGAAACCGTGTTTTACACGTAAAAAAAGTGCGCGTACATAATATACCATTCCAATTCCAACCAGCAAGAAAAGAAAACCAGAAATTCTTTCACTCATGTCTGAAAAGCACCGGATAAAAACTCCATAATACAGGACGGTGGGGTCCAGTTGGATGCCAATAAATCTCACCCAGGGAAGCTGGAATTACCAAAAGACCCCCAATACTACAGTCCAAAAGTGGCGGGAATATTGCAGTAGTGGACAACAGCAGGGGCAAGGATGGTAAACGAACGGCAAGTCCTTTGACGGGAACGACGTCGTCTCGATGTGGCAACATTACTTTGCAAAAGGCAGAAAAATGGAGAAAAATGGTAGGTTTGACGAGGACAAATTGGTCCAGCAGAAAGTTATGTCCCAGGCTCCCAGCTCAAGAATCTGACTTGTGTCTGTACACATCACTCTATGCTTAATACAAAACAATTGTCTTCTTCTCTATCTGTCAGCTTTCTTTGCCTCTTTGAAAACAACTTTCCCTTCTCCATCTCTCTCTCTCTCTCTCTCTCTCTCTCTCTCTTTCTCTGAGCTTCGGAGAAACCAAAAAACCCTAAACCCAGAAGCCAGAGGCCAGAAACCTACTTGAATATCCTTAAAATTTTCAGTTTTTAACCAATTTAAACGCAGCATTTTGGTGTCCAGCTTCCGCCATTGAAGACCCAGCTTTCCATTTGTTCTTCCAAGTATAAAAAAGTTAAGCGAAACCCAGAAGGAAAGACCCTCGAAACAAAAAAACGCTTCTTTTTGCTAGTCGAAGCTTCATTCTTAAACCACTGCTAAACCCTTTTTCTCTTTTGCTCTATTGAGAGAGATAAATCCCAAAAATGGTGAATCAAAAACCTTTCCACAAAACCCACATCTTCCTTTCTCTTCTAGTCTTCGCCAATGTGGCTCTGCTCGTGACCTCCAAGTCCACAATCGAGCCCTGCGCGAACTCAGACTCGTGCAACGCCTTGCTCGGCTACACCGTCTACACCGAGCTCAAGGTCTCCGAGGTGGCCTCGCTCTTCCAAATCGACCCAATTGCTCTTCTCACCACCAATGCCATCGACATTTCGTATCCTGACGTCGAAAACCACATTCTCCCTTCCCAGCTCTTCCTCAAAATCCCAATCGTCTGTTCCTGCGTCGATGGAATTCGCAAATCGGTCTCGACCCACTACAAGACCCGGCCTTCCGATACGTTAGCCTCCATCGCCGATTCGATATATTCGGGTCTGGTATCTGCAGACCAGATTCGGGAGGCCAATTCCATTTCGGACCCTTCGGTTCTGGATGTGGGGCAGACTCTAGTGGTGCCTCTGCCCTGTACTTGCTTCAATGGGACTGATAATTCGTTGCCTGCTATCTACTTGTCGTATGTGGTGACCCCGGTGGACACTTTGGCTTGGATTGCGGCTAGGTACTCGACCACCCTTACTGATTTGATGAATGTTAATGCCATGGGAAGTACGGCCATTAAAGCTTCTGATATACTTGCAATCCCATTGCCTGGTAATTTCTGTTTTTGCTTATTTTAGCAAGTGTTTAATATTGAAACGTAGTTTAATGTGGTTTTCTGAATTGGTTCTTGTTGAATTTTGGTATGTTGAGTTGATTATGCTGCAGTTTGTGGGTACTTTGTGTTTTTGTAATTTTATAATTGTTCTGTTCTAATTTGGTGGTATTAGTGCTTCATGGTTTGATTACAATTGTTGCACTAATCGGGGAGTTTGTGTATGTTAATGGGTTTTGATTAATTCAAAGTTCAAACCAATAACCGTATCATGAATTTTTGAATTTTTCCTCTTGGGTGGTTATGGTGAACTCATGTCTTGTTTGTCTGGATTTTGTTCCTCACAATTGCAGCTTGTGCATCAAACTTCCCGAGATATGCTGCAGATTACGGCTTAATCGTGCCCAATGGGAGCTATGCCATTACAGCAAGTCACTGCTTGCAATGTAGTTGTGGGCCTGGGAATCTCAAGTAATTGAGTTACTTTCACATCTATTTGCTCTCCAACTTCTCTGTTGATCTAGTGTTAATCACTTAATTGTGTTTTTCTTTCTACAGTTTGTACTGCCAGCCTGCTTCATTAGCAGTTTCATGTTCGAGCATGCAATGTAGAAACAGTAACCTCATGGTCGGGAATGTTACAGTCCAGCAGAGTGGTGGTGGTTGCAATGTCACTTCTTGTAACTATGGTGGTTTTGTGAACGGCAGCATAATCACAACGTATGGTTATCTTTTCCAATTGTACTTTTCTGTCTTAATATTGTCATTCTGAAATGTATGAATTATGTTTTCATGTCGAACTGATTCCTTCCTACTCTGCAGGTTATCTACATCTCTCCAACCCCGCTGCCCAGGTATGATGATAGATTCTGCTTGGCTAATTAGAAGACACATTAATATAGATATAACTTGCAATTTAGGTTTATGGATTTCCCAAGAAATATGAACGTGTCTATTTGGAATTGGTTCTCGTACTTTCTTAAACAGAACAAAGCTTTTTACCCTGTTTCTTTGTGAATATTTGGTGCATGCTTTTGATTCTTTTCTTTATAGTACTGTTAAGTGCCATTTCAAATTATGGACTGGTTTATTTATAGTTGGTTTTAAAGTGTGTAAGCAGATTGTGTATTACTTTCTATTTAAAATAAGGTCATAACGGAGGTTCATATTAGAGACAGGAGAGTGATTTCTTTAGCTGAGAAAAAAGCTTCATGGAGCTTGAAATTTTGTTGTGATTAATTTGGAACTCAAGAAATGTACTTTGAAATGCAATGCAGGTGCACAGAAATTTCCACCACTTATAGCCCCACCTACTTCAGTAAGCCGGGATACAACCTTTGCACCCTCACCTGCTCCCCAGTCAGATGGCACCGGAGGCACAGGGGCACCCAAGTCGTCTTCATTGGTACCTTCAACAACCAGCATGCTTCCAGGATTGGCCCCTATTGGTGGCCCTGCTGGGAGTGCTTCTGGGAGTGCTTCTGATGCCTGCTCCTTGATTAATCCATTGGCCAATTTTCCAACCGCAGTTTTGTTGCTTTTGTATGTCAAGTTCATGATGGCCATCTTATAATGATTTCGGTTTTGTGTTCTCGATGGTGGCTTCAATATTTGACGGGTGTGATTAGTCCGTTAACCTTATATTTGTTTGTACTGTTCAAACTGATTTTGTGGATGTGGCAAACCATCATGGGGTTTCAATTACTGATGGGTTTTGTTTTGCTCAACTGCCAGATTATGAAGCACTATGGGGTACTGGCAGTTGCCATCTCTGTAATCTATTATTGTTTTCACTTTCTAGACCCTCAAGATTTGCCTAGACTAGTTATCTTAAAAGTGAGCAGAAAAGTTCAGTAATTTTACATGTCCTAATTCTGACCTATTTTTCACTCTTTCTCACCACCACAGCCTTTTTTAATTTTATTTTATTTTATTTTATGCACATTATTATTTCCTTTAACTATTTTTTCACATGCCCCTAACTCATTTTTTTCACTCTTCCTCATCACCATAGGCTTAAAACAAAATGTCTAGAGGTTATAATTGTTCAACCCAAGAGGTTACAATCTTAGTTAAAAGGAAATAAATGCTATATATTTTGCATGAAAGATTATCTGCTTATATATATAAAGAATTTTTCTTTCCGTATACAAAGGAGATCCAATTAATATATGCCTTACAATACTCTTCCACGAATGAAGAAGAAAACCAAAAATAAAGAAAAGAACCAATGAATTAATCAATCAATTATGCTTACATGACCACGAACCTGGCTAGCTACAATATATTGAACATCGTACTTGTCACGAAAGGTATATGCGAGAATGAACACAGTAGCTGCAAGAGCTTGCACAAGAAACCAATACGCTATCACCTCTCTCTGCCAAGAAAATCCATGAGACACAACCTTTGTCGCAACGGTGACGTCGTACTGTGGATACAATAGGGTTTGGAAAGCCGGATCGAAGAAGTCCTCAACCCCATGAACAATGAGTCGTCCGTTGTTGTAGACATCCCATTCAGTGATTTTGACTCGGTTAATAGAAGCGTATGATGCACCTGTACGGGTTGGTAAGGAAGTAACAACGAGAGGATGACCGGGCAAAAGAGTGCGAACATTGGAACCATGACCAACATATGCCTCTATTGTGTCTCTATCGAACTTGAATGGCACAATGTGATACTTGAGGAGTGTCAACGGGGGCTGTGGATACTTGGAGTTGAAGAAAGCTTGGTCTCGAGGACAAAAGAGGGTAAAAGTGGTGTTGGTGTGGTTTAGGGATTGTATTGCTGGCATGATCACGGCCTCAAGAATGGTGTCTAGGGTTAGTGACATGGCATGATAGCCCTTGTCAGAGAGTACGGCTGATGGTTTGGGTTGGTGTGTTTGCTCGACAGCTTGACTGTTACTAATAACAAATAAGAGACTTGAAGAGAAAACAAGAAGGAGAAAACAGATTGAAAACTTGGTGGAAGCCATGGGAGAAGACAAAGCAAAAGCAAAGGCAAAGCTATGTGTAATTGAGAGGGATTTTGGTGTGAATGGAAAGGCTGAGGCTAAGCGCATATATATATATACAGTTTCCAAATCCTACCCTGCTTCTAATTGGTTTCCAAATCCCTTTAGGATTCCTTTTTCTTTGCCAAAAAATGGATCACCTACGCTACTTGAGTTGAGATAATGATTTGGCCCTTGGCGGTTTCCTTTTTTCTTGGGGTTTTTTCTTTAAGGCCAAGTTACTTGTTCTTTCCTAAGCTGTGAAGGACTATCGATGCATATCCTACTACGTTGGTTTCATTTGTTTTGAGTTTGTCTTATTTTTCATTTAAAAATGCAATTTATAATTTGCTTTAGCAGTTTTTAAAATAGTAAATTGAGCTTAGACCCATAAAATTCATTTTAAATCACCTACAACCCTTTCCTTTAATTTTCTATTTAAAATACCCAATTTTTTCAAATAATACCCGATGATTAGGATCCAACTAAGCAAGTTACCTAATATAACTTAAAATCTGATTTATTGTATTTTTCGGATTCCAAAACTACCCCTGTTTATAAGTTAATGTGTTATGGGGGTGTAACTAATGACACCCTTTGAATTTGGAAAGATCTCCAAATAGTTGTAATGGATATAGGAACTAATTTAGAAACTTATTTAAAATTAAATATTAAATTCCACATTAAAGTATTAGTAATCTATTTTTGAATTAATGATGTTTTCCTTCTATGAATTACGACTAGTAATCTATTTAAAGTATTAGTAATTTAAATTCAATATTAAATTTAGGAATTAATGTTGTTGTCTTTTATGAATTATACGTCCAATATTCTTTTTTATTATAGTTTTATGAATAATAGTGTACATTCTAATTATGTTGAAAAATAATTTGATAATATATTTTAAAAAAAAAATTTAATGAACCTATTTTTTCTCCAAATATTGTACCTATTTTTTTTTTCTTTATTACTTGTTTTATGAAAAATAATTTGATCATCTTTTTATTGTTTGTTTTAGGCTTAATTATGCACATGACCCCTGTGCTTTTAAGTTTTTCTCAGATTACCACCTGTGGTGTAAACCGTCTCAAAGTACCCCCCAACGTGTAAATAACAGTCTTAATTTACCCCCTCCGTCAAATTTTGTGACGGTC
Source organism: Prunus salicina (assembly GCA_020226455.1). Lineage (NCBI taxonomy): Eukaryota > Viridiplantae > Streptophyta > Magnoliopsida > Rosales > Rosaceae > Prunus > Prunus salicina. The sequence goes on from CM035341.1 coordinate 49,596,191, forward strand.
AGTTACGAACAGTGGGCCCCACTTCGTTTTAACCTTTAAGCTGCTCGAATAAGGGTTTCTCAGTTTGTAACAAAGGGGAAATTGGGTTTAGGGTTCATTGGAGAAGAGGGTTGTTGTCAAAATCTGAGGGTTCCTTAGATTTTGGGAGAATTTGGAGAAGAAATCATTGTTTGGCGTTAGACTTGAAGGCTAGAAGGTGCGAAGATGGTGGTGCTTAGAGAATCTGGAGGTTGTCAACCCATATGTAAGTGGACCCATTGTTACTCGATTTTCTTGATTTTGTCATGTGCATTGAACTGTTGTTAGGATTTTGTTTTTGTTTTTTGTATACTTTTTGACTCTGCTGGTTCTGGTGTGATCATTGTGTGGTCCTTGCATGTTCCTAGTGTGGTGTGTTGCTGGAAATTTTTTTGTTCTCTCATATATTTTTTTATTCTGTGCTGTGGCCCCAATATATACCTTATGTGGTCCTTGGGTGTTCCTTGTATTATCCTTGTGTGGTCCTTCTTTTCTCTTTGTGTGTTTTTTTCCATTTGTTAAGTGAATGTTCCTGTTACGCAGATAAAGATGCTGATGAGGTTGTCACATTTAAATTTATCCATGGAGGTAAACTAGTGAAAAATAGAAAGGACAGTCAGTCGTCTTATGTGGGTGGTGAAGTCAGTTGGTTTGATTACTGTGAGGTTGACTATATGTCCATGTTAGAGCTATTTGGAATGGCTAAAGATTTGGGATATGACAATGGGTCTGATGTGAGTTTTTATGGTGAAGAGTTTGGAACTAGTAGACTCATTCAAATAATATCTGATAGTACACTTTTAGCTTGTATGAGCATGGTACCTAAAAGCAATAGCAGGGTGGTAGTTTTGTACTTGAAGGTAGTGAGCTTGACTTCAAGCCAAGTGGGGAATGATAGCAGTGATAAAGAATATTCTTGTTCTGAGAATGATGATAGCAGTGATCCAGACTTTGAAGACAGTGAGTATGCACAGAGTGATGAAGAGATTGACTTATTGAAGAATGATGATAAGTGGTTTGAAGGTTATGTGGATCATAGTATTTTTGACAATGATCCTAATGCAGAGCAAAATGATGAGTCAGACAATGGAGAAGAGTCACCTACACTTACCTGCCCAAATAGTTCACAAAGTGAAGATGATGCAGTGGGTCCAGTAAGAAGGAAGAAGAATAGGATGCCAAAAGGTGAAGATTTCAGACCTGAAATTGATATGGGAAGCCCAAGTTTCAAAATAGGTTTAAGGTTTGCAACTGTCGAGTTGTTTAGAAAAGCTGTGAGGATATACTCCATTAATTGTGGAAGGGAGTTGATTTTTATGATTAATGACCGTAACAGAATAAGAGTAGTATGTGAAGAGGGCTGTCCTTTTCTTATCCATGCTTCAAGTGTTAGTGGTAGCACTTACCTGCAGGTGAAAACCTTTAATCCTACACATGTTTGTAGCAAGGGGACTAAAAATTAAACATGCTACTGCTGGCTGGTTGGCTGAAAGATATTCTGGGCAGTTAAGGCTCAATCCAAATTGGACTGCTTCTTCTTTTGTAGAGCAAGTTTACCAAGACTATGGTTACAGACCATCTAGAGCAACTGTGTACAGAGCAAGAGCCATGGCAGTTGACATTGTAGAGGGGTCTTACAGTAAACAATATGAAGTATTGTGGGAATATTGTCATGAGTTAAGAACCAGGAATGTGGGAAGTACAGTTATCATTAAATCTGAAATGGAAGGTGATAGGCCACGGTTTCAAAGAATTTACATCTGCCTTGCAGCCTGCAAGAATGGGTTTTTAGATGGTTGTAGGCCTGTGGTTTGCTTGGATGGGTGTCATGTCAAAGGGCCTCACCCTGGGCAAGTGCTTTCTGCAATGGGAGTTGATGCAAACAATGGAATGTTTCCACTTGCCTATGCATATGTAGAGATTGAGAGCAAATCAACATGGCTGTGGTTTTTAGAATTATTGAGTGGTGATCTCAATATTACGAATAGCCATGGTTATGTATTTATGACTGACAAACAAAAAGGTTTAATAGATGTTGTGGGTGCTCTATTCCCTCATGCAGAGCATAGACATTGTTTGAAACATCTATATGAGAACTTCTATTTGGAACATAGAGGTCTTGCCTTGAAACATCAAATGGAAGCAATTGCTAGAGCCACAACAGTGCCATGGTTTCATGCAGAGATGACAAAGATGTTGCAGTTGTCTAAACCTGCACATGATTGGCTCATAGAGAAAGATCCTAGGCATTGGAGTAGGGCATATTTCAAGAGTGATTCCAAGTGTGACATGCTTATGAACAATCTATGTGAGGCATTCAACCGTAGCATAATGGATGCCTGAGACAAGCCTATTCTGACTATGCTAGAAAGAATTCGGTTGTATATAATGTTGTTGATGGCGGGAAGAAGGGTTCTTTGTGAGAAATGGCATGGACAAGTTGGGCCAAGAATTAGAAAGATATTAGAGAAATGGCATGAACCTGTATATTTGATGTCTGTTATGGTTGGAACCTATTATGGTTGGACCTGTTTTGGAACCTAAATATTTGATGTATGTTATGGTTTGACTATTTGATGTATGTTATGGTTGGAATCTGTTTTGGACCTGTTTTGGAACCTGAATATTTGATATATGTTATGGTTGGAACCTATTTTGGAACCTATTTTGGTTTGTGCATATTTCCTAAGGTTGTTATGGTTGGAATCTGTTTTGGTTGGAACCTGTTCTGTTTTGGTTTGTGGTTGGAACCTGTTCTGTTTTGGTTTGTGCTTATAATGACAGGTGCTTTTGCTAGTTTTGGGCTTTGCCTCTTGCTTTCCAGATTCCAGTAAACTTTGGCATGTTACCAAAGGCTACATATCCACCATAAACTTTGGCAAAGAAGGCAGGTCCTGCTTTTTTAGGGATAACTGAATTTTGGTTATCTTCTTCTAGATTCATCAAGAAATTACCATTCAATTTACCATTCATATCACAGATCAAACTTAACTAGCATCTCAAGCACCTGAACCTGCCAAATTTACCATTCATATCTTGCTTTCCAGCTGATGCTTTTCAATCCCAGCCATCTCAAGCACCTGAACCTGCCAAATTATCTCAAGCACACATTCATGTCACCATTTGTAACCTCTAAACAACTTACCATTCATGTCACCATTTGTAACCCCTAAACAAATTACAATGAACAAACTTAACTAGCATTATATTACATTACACCAAATGACATTACATTATACTGCCAAAGTGTCTTACATTAGATTAACATTTGTTCTCAAATGAAATTTGCCCATGAAACTACTGCCAAAGTGCTTAACTACTGCCAAAATGCCTTACATTACATTAACATCAGGTATCAAATTACAATGCCCACTAAACTACTGCCAAAGTGCCTAATTCATCTTCATGGAAAACACCACCAACCAGGAAAGCAACATAGCAGCCCACAATATTTTTGACTTTGCTCGAATCTTTGCATTTTCCTTCTCCACCCTATCAATCTTCCTCAGCAATCCAGGTATCAATGACTTTGAACGCTCACACATTTCTGCATCAAACCACTGAAAAAACCTACATCCTTTTTCTCCCCTTCCCTGTATCAACCAAGAACAATGACTAAAAATTTGGGTGGTAAAATGACTGCAAATTTCATCAATCACTGACAATTTCATCATTAACAACTCTATCAATTTGTGATGCCCAAAACAATGACTGAAAATTTTATCTTAAACATGCTTACCTTTGACTCTGGGCAGACTATAAATCTTCGCCCTGGGTTTGAACTGGTCCAAGAAGTCTGCATCCGTGCTAACTTCCCACAATGACACCATTGGCCATGCCGTCCTTCTCCTTGCTTCTCTCCTGTTTCCATCATCTCAAATCTTCTACTCCACAATCTTCCAATTTCAAACTCCACCTCAGAGTTTTACAAACAATGATTTCTTCTCCAAATTCTCCCAAAATCGAAGAAACCATCGGATTTTGACAACAACCCTCTTCTCCAATGAACCCTAAACCCAATTTCCCCTTTGTTACAAATTGAGAAACCTTTATTCGAGCAGCTTAAAGGTTAAAACGAAGTGGAGCCCACTGTTCGTAACGGACCGTCACAAAATTTGACGGAGGGGGTAAATTAAGACTGTTATTTACACGTTGGGGGGTACTTTGAGACGTTTTACACCACAGGTGGTAATCTGAGAAAAACTTAAAAGCACAGGGGACATGTGCATAATTAAGCCTTTGTTTTATGAAAACAATTTTTTTTTTAAATGAGCCTATTTTTTCTCTCAAAATAACGTACCTATTTTTTCTCTTAAAATAATGTACCTATTTTTCTCTCAAAATAATGTACCTATTTTTTTCTCCAATAATGTATATCTAGTAAAACAATTTACCTAGTATAATGAACTTATTTTTTTCTTCTAAATAATGTACCTATTTTTAATTTATAAAAAATGTGCATAAATTTCAATTATACAACGTACCTATTTTCTATAAATTATTGTGTACTTATTTTTAATTTATGAAAAATGTACGGATATTTCAATTACAAAGTAATTGACCTATTTTTGTTAATTTTTTTGGGTAAATAATATACCTATATTTTTATATTTATATTTTTCATATGTACATTATTGGATATGTAATTTACATATTTTTTTTATTTGCAATTTTAAGGGGCCATATGTTGGAGGGAATGACAACCAAAAGAAATAGGGTGATTGATATGCTATTAATAGGGAGTTTTAATCACAATTATGGCAGTTAATGAAATGCTTGGAATAAATTATAAATAAAATATGAAGTCCGATGGCAAGAATGTAAAAACATAGGAGTACTACGACATCTTATATCACACTAGTCATTTAAGTTTGAAATTGGGTTTAACACATAGATTTATAGAATGATGGGTATATATCTAGGAAATAGAAAATGTAGGGACCTATATTGGACAAGCCCTTTTTAAAATTAGTTTGTTATCCACGGAAAGCTTGTTTACAGATATACAAAAAACAAGGTCTACCTATGTTATGCGACTAACTTAACGAATCGCTTAACATAATTAACGAAAATGGCAAAATGAGACTTGATGATCAAATTCAAGGACTTTTAAAAATATATATATATATATATATATATGAAATTGAGTGAGTTAAATAAGACAAATTGAGTTTTATGAGTAAAGTTAGATTCAAGTCATCCTAGTATAAGTGTGTTTCTTAATTTTTTTTTGTCGGAATCGAGTTTCATTAAATAGACGGTCAAATTTAGATTACATCGAAATAAACTCAAATAATTGAGTTCACACCAAATGCAACACAAACAGACATATAACCCACTACAATAATAAAACTAATAAAATGCATAAAGCATACATAAATGCATTAAGCCCACATGACCAAAAAAGGCCCACAAACGGCAAAAGCCCACAAAACACAATATAACATTAGGAAACCCTAACACAAATAACATATATGTGCCGCACAAACCAACAACCACAAGTTGAGCCACCAAAGCAAGTCGACAACCACCAAAGATAAATTAGTAACCAACATAAAATAGTGGTGAGAAAGTCACCCAAGCTACGACTAGTAGGAATGTTAAGAATGGTTATTAGTTCAAGGATTTAAGCTACCACAATAAGGGGAGAATGTACTAATTTGAAGATGTGAGATGTGTTTGGATAAGTGCGAATTTACATAAATGAGAAACCGTAGTATGAGAGGCAAAACAGTAAGGTTAACTGGTGATTTGACCCTAAACTTGTACTTAGGTTTTGATTTACCTCTTATATTTTTTATTTATAGAAAATTAAGAACTCGAACTCATTTTTTTTCTCCAATTTGCCCCCGGACGTCAAAATATGCCACATCCCATCCATCCTGCCGTTAAGTTGGAGGTTACTTTTGTCATTTCACTTCTCCACCAAAACACCAACTTGACGGCAGAATGGATGGGAAGTGGTAGATTTTGATGTCGGGGGGCAAATTGGCGAAAAAGATTAGTTTGGGTCCTTAATTTTCTAAAAAAAAAGAAGATAGAGGGTAAAACGAAACTTAGGTATAAGTTCAAGGGGCAAATCACTAGTTAAGCCAAACAGTAATTAACCCAAAAAAAGAAATTATACAACTCCTAAATGTGATTTTGAAATAAAATAATAAACAAAATCCTAAATATAATTTCTCACGCCCAAATGCGACATTCAGCTTGAGATTGAAGCGGTGTCGTTTGAGTAAATTCCCAATCGCCGACGCCCAAAGTTCCGGCGCGAGGATTTAACCAATAACACAACAAAGAGCATCAGTGTATCAGTGATCAGTCAGTGCTCATCAGACAGCGTAGAAACGCACGCAACTCAGCTATGGCTTCTGCTCCTTCAAAGCTCTATGCTGGTCTCTCTCTCTCTCTCTCTCTCTCTCAATCTTCACGGAGGCACATTCCACTGTTAGCCTTTAAGCGTTTGATTGTGTTTTTGCAGATGATGTTAGCCTTTTGATGGTTTTGCTCGACACGAACCCTTTCTTCTGGAGCTCATCTTCCCTCCCATTCTCCGTGTTTCTCTCCCATGTAATCTCACCCTTTCACTACTAAACCCTAATCCCCTGTTGGGTTTCTCAGAAGAACGTCAAAGTTTCATTCTTTTTAAGCGAACTTAATTTCCCCATTATTAAATCAGGGCTAAGTATATTTTCAATCCTTGCGATTGTTTTACAGGTGCTTACATTTTTGAACTCGATTTTACTACTCAATCAACTCAACCAAGTTGTGGTTATTGCTACGGGATACAATTCCTGCAGTTACATCTACGATTCTTCTACCTCCACGAACCAGGGTTCTGACAATGGAAGAATGCCTGCGCGGTGCGTTAACTTGTTGCAGAAGCTGGAGGAATTTGTGATCAAAGACGAGCAATTGATCAAAGAAGGCTTGAGAGAAGGGATTGCTTCTTCGCTGCTATCTGGGTCCTTATCAATGGCTCTTTGTTGTATCCTTTATGCCAATGCTTGTTTTAAGTTTGGGTTCTTGGGTATCTAACTGAAAATACCATTGTGTGCTAATGGCATTTGAGAATGCACTGAGTATTTAAGTAGATTTCTCATTTTAGAATGCTGGTCCCGTGGCAATGCTTATTGCAGATATAGGAATTGTGTTGGAGTTAGTACATAATGACTGAGCTATTTTATTTTGTGGGAACATTTGAGTGCATCCACGCAAACTTTGTTGACCTATATTTGATGGGTAGATATACAGAGAGTTTTTCGATCTGGACCGCTTCATCCTCAACCCCGGGTGAGTATCATAGTAGTTTGTGCATAAACTATACAGAAGTTTCTTTGGCTGGTCAATGGTGCATCATTAGATAATTCTCAAATGTATTATCGGACTATGAAATGTAATTGTTTTATTTTTCTTGGATGACTTGCATTATAATCTGGTTAGTACTAAACATTGATCATGTATTGTAACTGCTTTGCTGTATTTCTTACATTTGGCCTTGTTAAGACATTTTATGACCAATCAATTTGATTCGTATTTCTCTGTAGCTTGTTCAATGTAGTTTTAGTGAACTTATGTCCTAGCTGATGCATGATAATTCATCTTTTTCCCTACCCAAAATAGTTCTGCAATATAAAGGAGTTCTATTGAATGCCTTCGAAAACACAGGTAGGTGCAGATGATCAACATAGTTGCAAGTGAAACTGTTAATAACCAATAAATGCAATTCTCTAAGCACATTAGGTGCAAATCATCAACATAATTGCAAGACGTGGATTAAATGAAATTCTTGTTAGATGGTGGCTATTGAAAGCATGTACCTATTCTCTAGATATTAGAACCGTATTGTGAGACAATCTTCACTGTTCCCTTCAAAGATATCAGATCCTCTATATTTTTGGTTATTTCTATCAATACATTAGAGTATCCTTTGTGAGATGTTGGTGATTCTGACAAGATGAAACAGTTTCCTAGTGTCCAATGTTTGACATCATAGGAACTCATCACACTATCATTTTGGCTTGCAAATGGATGTATGCGGCAGTGTATATATATTTTTATTATACCTTAAATTCCTTTCACAAATGGATTAGCTTTTAAGTAGTGTTACTAATATATGGGATGCAGATTTTATGCTTGCAGGGATCATCGGATGGACCTGAACAGTAAGTTATTTCTGGTATTTTGCATTTTTTGTGTTCTTTCCCACCAAAACTCTTACAGAAGTTTCTTTAATGTCCTTTCAGATATGTTGCAATCATGAATGCTATATTTTCTGCACAACGGTCTATGGTATGCAGTTGATCCTTTTCCTGTTCCTCAAAAGCATATAATTTTTTTTTTTTTTGGGTATACTATTCTTCACTGTCAAATGCATCCTTCTAGTGATGATGTTTGGAAGTTTGTTTTCTAATGATTTGCAGTTGGTTTATTTTTGTGATATCTGTTTGCAGTACAGAATTTTAGGAACTTTCTGTTTTCCACTATGAAAACTTATACTTTCTTAGACTCTTGGCATTTATTTTGGTACTTTTTAGTACAAGTGATTTGTCTCCTACAGCCCTTTTGATAAATTTTCTGAAAATGAAACAAGTATTAGGTTGCCATTCTTAATTTACCACTAATGCAGAGATGTAACTTAGTGCCGTATATGCTCTTTGTATTTGCTTCTAAAAGATGATTGTATACTATCAATTGATTTGAAATCCAAATTTTCTCTCCTGTTTGGAGGGCAACAACAATGATCTGTAGCTGTTTAAAAAAAAAAAACCCTCTGGCCTTGCCTCCCAATCTCTCTCTCTCTCTCTCTCTCTCTCTCTCTCTCTCTCTCTCTCTCTCTCTCTCATCATTAGGCAGTTCATTTGAATAAAATAAATACTTACTTTCTTCTACTTTCCAGAAATCCAAACTTTGCCTTAAAAGTTATGATTTTGTTATTGCTTATCTACTTTCCAAACTGTTCTCTGTTACTAGCAACATTTGGTTCACGAACATCAAATGTGTCATTGATTTTCTTCCACTTCAGGTTCCTATAGATTCTTGCTATATGGGCTCTAGCAACTCTGCCTTCCTACAGCAGGTAGCTTGTCTTTAGAGCATCTTTGTGATGGATATTTTTTTGTAGAATTTGATAAGTGTTATTATCTTTATTCTTCTGTTTGCTGTACTAAAATGCTTCTGATGGATGAGTAACAGGCTTCATACATTACTGGTGGTGTGTATCTGAAGCCCCAACAACCGAATGGGCTGTTCCAATATCTCTCGGTAGGTTAAGAACTTAAACTGGTTGATGTGGTAACATCTTAGCCTTGTGATTTTACTTGTTTGTTTCAGTACGTGGTGTTTGGCTAAAGAAAATTGATTTGGGGGTCACTATTTTCCATTTGGTATTATTCACAAGGCTTTTCCTTTTTGTTTCAACTTCTAGAGGCTAATGCAATAATTTAATTAATATGCAGACAGTTTTTGCAACTGATTTGCATTCTCGAGCCTTTTTACAGCTTCCTAAGTCTCTTGGTGTGGATTTTCGTGCCTCGTAAGTAAACTTTTTACATTCATCAAATTATTTGTCTTCATATTGGATTTTTTATTAGAAAAGAAGAAAACAGGTTTTCTGTAAGAGTTCAGTATCACTTTTAAGATTTAATGCCTATTTCATATTATCTAAAATTTGATAATATTATAATGGGTGAGAGGCTCCTTTCTATTGAGCTACTTCAAGCATGATTTACAGGAAATGAAAGAGGCCCCGTATGATATATCACATTTCATAAAAAAAATAGAAAAATCTTGAATTAAGTACAATCTAGGTTTCTAGGGTGTTCCTTTTAAAACTCGTGTATTTTACGAAGATCAAAATCTTGATTGGAATTAATTGTTTGGATTTGTATTTTTTGGGGTCAATCTGTATAACTTTTTGAACGAAGGTTTGCATCAGGTGGTGGTTCCCTACTTTCCTGAGCTCCATTAGGACATTTGGTTAGATATTTGGTAATAGTTGAGTTGACCTAGTGGTGTTTCTAGCTCCAATTCTTTCGTAGATAATTTTTCATCTACTTGTTTTTAGTGGCAGTCATGTTAAGTAAATGATTTGAGTCTACATATAGTGCTTGGATTAATGTGAAACCAGGAAAAAAAGGACAGAAAAAAATAACAATTTTCGGGCCTACATAAGTGTATTGTCTTATCTTTTGATTTCTTGAATTTTGCAGGTGTTTTTGCCATAAGAAGACAATAGACATGGGCTACATTTGTTCCGTGTGTTTGTCCATATTTTGTAAGCATCACAAGAAATGTTCAACTTGTGGGTAAGTTACCTCCTCTATATGCAGACTACATTATTAAAAGTAAATTAGTCGAGCCAATTTTCCTCTGCTGTCTTTAGTTTTTGATATGCTTGTCTTTGAGGACATTGGTGACCTTTGATTGCCCTGAAAATCAGAGATCATATCATGATGATAAAAAAATATTACAGCTACCACGTTTCTTGTTTAGTTAGAAAACTAGCTGTAGATACCCACAAATATTATTTACATAATATTTTCAGTCAATCCTATAAATTTTAAATAATTAAGGTTTTTCAGAGAGACATTGTGAAACTTCTTCTGGCAGAACACAAAGGCAATGAAACTTAAGTAATAATTATTACTTTTAATTGAAATATAATTATTCATTTCATTGTTTTTTTTTTCAAATAAGCTTGGTAGATATGGAGGAAAAGAAATAAGTCACTACATTTTTTTTTAATGAGAAACAAACACTACACCATGCCATGGTTGACAATCAATGCCACAAAACTTTCTCTTGCATAGTCAGAAATTCATTGTTTTGTTAAGAAGCAAGATTTACTGGGATCCGGAGATTCTTTTACCACCATCATTTCTTACCTCTCTTGCTTGATGCAGGTCAGTATTTGGTCAAGCCCAGTCAGATGTTAACTCAACATCCAACAAGAAAAGAAAAACTCCAGAGACATAATGTTAGTTCTCTAAATGCATACACTGGTATTTTTAGTTTGTGCTCTTCCATATCATATTTGACCGTTCAATGTTAGTGTACTACTAAATTGTTTTTGTTCCCATTTACTGGCAGTGAGTTCTATGAGAGCTGTCTGGGAACCAGGCTTGCCGAGATACATGTGTGCCTCTCCTCATAGAATTTTGGCACCATAGCTCAATCGAAGCACATATCACCGGGTATGTTTCATGATGCCAACAATTTTGCGGAGGGAAAAAGAAGCCTAGCTGGCTGATTATACAACTAAGGCGAGCTGATAGACCTATTTATGATTTCTTGTATCTGAGCTCTAGTGTTTAGAAAATAGAGAATGGTGGTTATCCCGAATGGTTATTAGATGGTAAAACATAATATAAAGAAATTACATGCATGCATGGGGTGAGCACACCACATGAAAAAGAATTACAGATTTGCATTTATACAGAGTTAGTTACCACATTTATCCGATTATACTGATTGCATCCGTTTTTGTGCTTTGGTGGCAAATTCGACTTTTGTTCTTTTCACTTCTCAAAATTGCAGCATTTAGAAACGATACTTTAGAATCAATCAATGGTTCAATTCAATAAATCAGTCACTGAAATCATGGCGCACGCTCAAGAACAAGCACTATTTACAATTATTTACATCAAACGGAAATTCTTAGAAGAAGCCAGACACACTATTGTACAGTTACAATTTGAGATTTTCTTTTGCAGCGGCGGGGCATAAATCCTCACATTGCCCTCATAATCACTTTGCTTGTTGTATGCACCCCCATTGCAGCAAATTTCAATATGGCACGGCTCCTATACAATCTGCAACACAAACCAATGTGATAATCTTAAGTCTTGTAGAAGCCATTTACAAGAAAGTAGGAAATGAGATACAACCTAATCTAAAAATGTCTTTTCCTACTTTGACAAAACATGTCATACGAAATATTCCAGGCAAATGTACATGCTATCTCTTGGATACCAGTTGGCGGGAGCAGTGTAGGATACACCCATTTGTATGGCATTTTATGGCCAGAGGATAGCAGATAATTGCGGCTAACATTCTTTTGAGCATGTTAACACAATATTAAGTATGGCAAGGAATGCTCACCCGGTTAGAGCAAGTCCCCAGGTGGACAGGGCATAGAACAACTTCCCAGCATGCCAAATACCTAACACCTTCTCCAATTTGCTGACACCACCCATCGCCTTTGCTACAACTGCAAATTATAGATTCACAAGTCTGGGTTTAGATAGAGTCATTCTCTTCCGCCCACTAAATCATAGAGGAAGACACTGAATCTTCAAAGTCATGCCCAAGAATAATCATAATTGCAGAGATCAGACATAGAAATGAATATCTCGTTTCCAAGCTATCCTAACATTAGATTAGAGACCAAATTTCTAGAAGGAAAGAAACAACAGAAGTTAAATTCCATTTACTCAGTTCATACATGTTATCCAAGCATAAGATAGTCTAGGCAATAATCAAAATGGGTAGCAAACACAAAAATATTGACAATCGGTTTTTAATATCTACCAAAAGTATAGTTTACAAAATAGGTTGTCGATCATGTAGAAACAATTCTATCCCATAGAAAGAGATCAAGTCACATAACCTATTAACAGTTTGGGGTTAAGAAATTGCAAGCAGAGAGAGTCAATTCAGAAAGGTGTCCAAAAAACTTACTTTTCTGCAGCTCCTCTGGTGTTAAATTCTGCAATTTCAAGGAAGCAAAATTACATGAGACCAAAATGAACAATTCAAATAGCAAAAGCAAAAAGCTTTGAGTGGATAGGTACCCGAGCTTGAGGGTTTGACACAATACACTTAGCCATAAAATTGGCAATCCCATCCACCACATGCTCCTCACTAACAAGAACATAGCTTTCATTGTCAATTCCACTCCTTTCCTCAACTTTACCCGGAAGCATATCTTCCGTGACCCAAACCCACCAACTGGGTTCTTCATGGTCAACATTGATGAGAATTTCAGCTGCCTCCAAATCACTTCCTAAAACCCAGACATGGATTATAAACAAAGCTCAATGCTTTAATGGTTACATGGGCAAAATTGAAACAATTCAAATACCTGAGGCCACCTTGAAAGGAAACTGATTTTCAGATTCCTGCTTTAGAGCTCTGATTCGCGTCAAGAAGTCGTTCGAATCCACAGTAGCTACTAAGCGAGCATACAACTGAATACGAAAAATCCCAAACATACCCATTTTAGTTTGTACATCAAAATTTGAAATCTTTACACAAATTGATCAAAAGGGCATCGCATTGAATCGACCCAAAATTTGCTTACATCGGGAGGACAATCGTTCAACAAAGAAGGCGATTCGGATAAATTTTCGAGGAGCTTGAGATTCTGCTCCAGCGAGTTTCTCAGTCGTCGATTCTCCGCTCGCAGAGCCTCCAATTCTTTGTCAGACACCACGCACTTGGCTCCCTCGTGGTCCTTGTGGTCGGCGTCGTGGTGAAGGTGGTGGTGGCCGCATTCCATGGCGGTCCATGCCACGTCAGCAACCTCCAGGACCGTCTTGGCCACCTCCATAGCATGTCCTCCCATCGCTATTTCTCACAAAATTGAGTTTTTGGGGTCGCCGGGTTTGCTTCGCGTTATATATCAGAGGAAGGTGAACGCAACCGAGAGGGTCTTTGCTGGACTTTGGAGGCAAAGGGTAAACTTGAAATTTCACCTACATGCTCTTTTCAATTTGGGTTAATTTTTTCTCAGGGACCAAATTACAATTTCGTGTAAAATCCAGTGGCTGAAAAGATATTTTAACTCTTTCTTTCAATTATTTGCGTTATACGGCGTCGTGTATATTTGCTTTTCATTACGCAATAAGTACCGTATTGCGGTGTCAGCATATACACGGTACACAAACTCCTCACTCTTCCCCTTCCTTCGCTCCTTTGGCCCTCTACTCGCACGTTTTTAGCACACAGAGAGAGGGGAAGCTCTTCTTCTGATACAGAGAGAGAGAGAGAGAGAGAGACGGAGTTTGTAGTAAAATGGTGGAGGACGCGCAAGATAGCGAGAGCCCTGTGAAACAAGTGAAGCAGGAGGCGCACGATATCCAGTCCCAGATTAAGGATGCTATGCGCTCACGCGTCCCTTACTTCAAAGAACAATCCGAGTAGTCTCTCTCTCTCTCTCTCTGAATTTGTTTTCTTTTTGAATAAATTTAGTGAAAATAAATATTACTGATTTTTATGTATTTATTCCAGAAATGTGTTTATGAGAACTCTTTAGGATTGGTTTTCTTTCTACTGCAAGCTTGTGTATGTTTTTTGTTTTTAATTATGCGTGTTATGGATTTGATTAAGAGCCAGTGTGTTGATGCAAGTGTTTCTAAGTGTATGGTGCTGTTTGCAATGTGTTTTGTGTTCATAGTGCCTGTATGTTCAGTTGTTTTGTTTAGGGTTTTGAAGCTTCAGAGTGTTCTACACGCTCTATGCTTTATTTGGGTCATAGAAAAGCAAGTCACCGGTGAGAGGCAAACTCTGCATTTGGGCAAAGTGAAGCACACCTTACACTGACATATTTAATCATTCTCTTAAAAAACTACACAAAGCAAAATTATTTTGTTTACAACCGAGAAAGCAACTCAAACAGAGTCAATTACTTCATCTGCCTACCAACATACCACAATCCGCCAATGTCATAATCCAACTGTAAGAGTTGTTCCAGTTGTTTCCCACTGCAGTGATTATCAAATTCTTTAATGTCTTTTGACCTAATTTGTATGGTTCATACTTGCCTTTCTTTATCGGATTGAAACCCTAACCGTTGAAACCCCAAGATGAGTTCCAAGAATTCAAATTCGCAGTGTTTTTTTAATTGTTATTTATTACTTATTTTTACTCTGGGTAGTGTCAAATATTGAAATAGGTTTGATTTTTTGGGTAACCCCTTGCTGTTCTTCATTCGCTTGCTTGCCTTGTGCTCAACTTCTATGACCACATTGCGAAACTCCTCTTCCCAATCGCCACTTGATCGCAATGGTTCCCTCATTGTAAATTTGATCGAAATGGTTTCAAAGGGAAGCACAAGAAGCAATGTAGTTCCCTTGAAACTTCAAAATGAAGTTGAAGTGCTTGTATGTTTAGGTTAGATGAACTTGTGGATTTAGGGTTTACTTACTTCTTTTTGGTCTGCATACAACCCAAACAT
This sequence comes from Prunus salicina, assembly GCA_020226455.1. Classification (NCBI taxonomy): domain Eukaryota; kingdom Viridiplantae; phylum Streptophyta; class Magnoliopsida; order Rosales; family Rosaceae; genus Prunus; species Prunus salicina. The sequence goes on from CM035341.1 coordinate 49,611,384, forward strand.
CAGGTTTTCTTGAAATGGTTAATGGTTATGTTATTAATGCATTTAGCAGTTATTTATGTCAGTAAAATTGAAATGGATGAATTTAATTTAAACATTCTTGTTACTCCATCAGTTCTCATTTAGTTCTTTGATTATTTATTACAATTTTATTTTGAAATGCAGTTCTTTGACTTTTGAGGGTGTCCGAAGATTGTTAGAGAAAGACTTGGGGTTGGAGACATTTGCATTGGATGTGCACAAAAGATTTGTCAAAGAACACTTGGTGGAGGTAATATTGAAGCTCATTGTTCTCATTTAGTAAGACTATTGACTGTCTTGTTAAGTTTTCGATGGAAACGTTTTCTGGATTGGAAATATTTTATAGATGTTAAGTTTCTTCGATGTTTGTTTGAATGGAATTTTTCTTTTGTAGAAAACTTTCTGAGATTCATGAACATTTTGTTTTTCTCAAGTATGTTTCTTTGACCAAAACAGAATAGGGAGTTATAAAAAAAGTACACTAGAAGTTTACAAATTTTGGGAGTCTATGCTTGTTTTGACAGAAAAGTTTTCCAATATGGTAATATACTTTTTCTTGGTTACAAAAACTTTAGTCACTAATTTTTTATGTTGTTTGGTGTGTTCTACAAAACTACCATGTGGAACACATTTTTCCTTGATTGTTTTGTTGATGGCTTTAACTCAATTTTCCTAACAAAACTAAGGAAATGCTCACATGTCTGGGAAGTTTCATGTTGGAAAATTCGTTTCAGTTCAAATAAATGTCAGAATTTTTTTTCTGACTCAGAGATTTTCTTTAGAAATACCTTTTGGGCCGGCCAGGCCCATTCAATCACTAAAACCAAAATTTCCATATTCCCATGAGCTCTGGAAATGCTATTTTCCCTTTTGTTGTGGTTTGTATACCTCTTCTTTTATTTAATTTGTTTTGTTATTAATTGTCTAGTAACTTTTTTTAATCAGAGTCCAAATATTTCTTGTGTTCCAACATGTCATCTCTTCATTGCATTTATTCTATTTGAAATGCTAGTGCTTAGAAGGTGCTGGTGATGACAATACCTCAAAGAGTTCTGGGGAGACTGATGAAAAAAGTCTAATTAAAGGGGAAGCAGCAGAATCTCCTGAAGGGTATAAGTCGAATAAAGATGTGAAGGAAACTTGCTCAGAAGATGAGGAGAAAATGGAAGACTCTCCTGTAATGGGCCTTCTAGCAGGGAATAAAACAGCCAAATCTGGAACTGAGGAAACTAAAAGCACCAAAAGCAAAAAGGCTCCAAGTGAGACTGTGATAAAGTCAGCCCTTAGAAAAAGAGTTTCTTATATCAAAGCTAATTCCGAGTATGCTGCTTCTTCCTGTGAACTGATTATCAGTTATTGCTTTCTATTGCATTAGTATACTGATTCTTCATGCATGTTCTTTCTCTTTTTTGCTTTTGATTTGCATTGGTGTCTATTTGATTTGTGTATTTGATGTTAATTTTCCATGTGATTATGATTTGATTAAGTACACATAATTTATCCCCTCTCTCTCTCCCTCTCTCTGCAGGAAGATTACTATGGCTGGACTTCGCAGACTTTTGGAGGAAGATCTTAAGCTTGAGAAATATACTCTTGATCCCTGTAAGAAGTTTATCAATGAGCATTTAGACAAGGTGAGATAAGTTTCTATTGAGGTATCATGAAATTCTGGAAGTGGTGCGTACATTCATTGTTGTTGTCCTTTTCTACAAATATCTTGTTTTTCAGGTTCTAGAATCTCGTGAAATTTCTGAACCTGCGCCTGTCAAAAAAAATGTTAAGAAGAGTGTTCAGAGAAAAGCATCTACCAAGGTCAGAAGCGATGAGAGTTCTGGCTCTTCGGATAATGAAAGTGATGAGGAAGAAGATGAAGTAAAACCTAGAAACAAAAGTGTTCCAAAAGGAAAGATGCAGAACTCTAATGATCTGAAGAAACGGAAAAGAATGGCTAATGAGACCAATATCTCTGGAAAGAAGCGCATCAAACCTTCTGAAACAGAACCGGAGGACAAAAGTGATGCAGAAGTCAGTGGAAATGTCTCTGAAGATGATCGGTCTCAGTCATCTGCGGAAAAACCTGTCAAGGTAATTACTTAGTATGTTTCTGAATCTTAAAAGTAAGTTTTATCTTTCATATATTCTTACTGTTTTAACTAATTGTAGAAGAAAGAAGTTTCAACACCTGCATATGGGAAACGTGTGGAGCACCTAAGATCAGTTATTAAAGCATGTGGAATGAGGTTTTTCATCTTTGACTCTCTATTTATAAAACTTTCACCTTGGTCATTGTTACCATTATGATTTTTATGTCTGTCATACAGCGTTGCCCCTTCAGTTTACAAGAAAGTCAAGCAGGTGCCTGAGAGCAAACGTGAAGCTCACCTGATAAAGGAGTTGGAGGAGATACTCTCTAAAGAAGGATTATCTGCACATCCCACTGAGAAAGGTGAGTATAGAAATGTAGCCTTTGGTGGTGATCCTTGGAAACTGTGGATATGAGTTGACCTAGTTTAGACATTCAAGATGGTACAGCAAGGAATTCTCAGTTGTTGAAGTTCGGCAGCTTACCTTGGGGTCTTTTCATCTGGAAATTTGGGTTAGGGGATTAACTTGGGTGTTGTGATACACAGTGCTCCTTCAACTCCTTTATCTTTCACATGTATGGCAATGCGGTTCCCATGGATGGCATTGGTTTCTGTGGATAAGGATGAGCTCTGAATGGGTTAAGGACTGATAGCATAACGAACTTGCATATATTGATTCTTGAGTAGACAAGGAAATATGATGAGTGCATTCAATATCATCTAAAAAACTTCAAATGTATCATGGGAAGTAAAATTTTGTGGTCTTAGGTCTTGTGATTCACTGTGATTGTTACTACTTCCTCACTTGCTCATACTTGTAAAGATTGATATCTCCTGTCCTCTTATTTCAGAAATCAAAGAAGTCAAAAAGAAAAAGGAAAGGGCAAAAGAACTTGAAGGCATTGACATGAGCAATATTGTAACTAGTTCACGTAGAAGGTCCACAACTAGTTTTGTACCTCCACCAAAGCCCAAAATACCAGTTGATAGTGATTCTGAAGATTCTGAAGATACAGATGATGACAATGACGAAGAAGAGAATGAGGTTGAAGACGAGGACAATGGTAATAGTGATAACAACCATAGTGATGAGGGTAAGTGTTAAGTTCATAAATTGATGTCATGCGCTACCTATAATAAATGACAGCTAGGGCTATGAGGATGAGAATTTTCTAATTTACGGTGCTTCTGCAATGTTATCCATGCAATTCATTACACACTTACAGAGGTCAAAGCATAGGATATATTGATTATAGACTACACATGCAGAGAAGAACTACATTGAACTGATTAAACTTTAGCAAAAGAGGAAACTTTAACCCTGTTTTCCTTACGTTGGGCAGATTAAACTTGTATCGGAAAGTCATAAATACAAGTTTAAATGTTTATCTTGGTGGGATTAGTATATGTTGTACTGTGCTGTCGATCTATTATATGTTAGTCTTTGAGTTGATTTATTTACCTAACATCATGGGTTTCTGACCAAGTCTTCCCTGTATTTATGCAGATGATGCTGATGACAGTGATTAAATTCTGCATAAGCAGATTTGCAGAATACTAGCACAGGAGATTTAGTTTTAAATTATTATTGTACAATGTAGAATCAATATAGCTTTATGTGATATTTCTTAAGGGTGGGGGACTAAATAGCAGTGATGAAGTGGCACTGATAACTTTCAGTTAAATTAGCTATCAATAGTTGTGCTCTCTGGAAAATGGTATTAGTTGTGTTCTATGTTTATTAATTTGTTTGCTGGCCCCATTTTGATTAGACTTACCACCAAAACAACTCCTTGCACACAGAAGTAGGGATTATTATCTCAGCAAATTGGTGTGGCCGGGTGGTTAAAAAAGCCATCCATCTTGCTGGGGTTGCTAAAGCTATTTTTTCGTAGTTGGATGGATCGTACTTGAGGAGCATCAAACAAGCTTGTTTGGCAACTTCATCTGCGTGTGATGATATGGATTTGACTTCTTGGTTTCCCTTTTGATGTTATTTACACTTCTGTAATGTTCTATTTACTGTATTTGAATTGGAATATTGATCGTTACCAGGGTTAATGTGAAATGCAAGCTGTCTGATTTACTTTTAGCTTTGATTCTCCATGCTAATGGAATGATTGACCATTTCCAGTTAATAAATTTCTCATGGACACTGCTAGGCCTGCAGGGGGCTTGATGCAAAATCAGAGAGAGTTCATGGAAAGGATCTTTTTCTCCTGCTTGGGATTTACATTAGTATCTAACAGTGTTACTAGGATCAGAAACCCTTGAAGCAAATGACCCAATTGACAACGTTGGGCAGGTTGTAAACTGGTGAGATTGGAGGCTGTAAATCGGTTCGACACATTTCGAGTTGACATACAGATGGTCAAGTGAAACTCATATCCAGTAATCTATTTGTGAATAGAAATGTCGCACTGTCAATTTACACTCAAACGGGTAGTGAACCTTGGCAACATAGAATTGAAATACGTTCACATTCTCATGGTCCATGGGAACCCTTCAAGTTAACTGTCATTCAACAGTTTCTACTAATTGGATGACTCCCGTCACGTCTAACAATTCAACATGAACAAGAGTTTAGAAATGAGGAATTGAGGATGATGGATATCACAGTGCCATCCAGAATTAATCAACAAAGGCTACACAAAAAATCAGTTTCCTAACAGATTCATATATGAATAATTGCTCTGCTGGAGGACCTGTGAAATCAATACGCTTCTTTGTTCATGGTTTCATGTTGAAGTCAGCTCCCTCTCTGAAAGGATGCGCCTCACTTCGCTTGCAAGATCCATTACATGAGCGTCTTTGCATCCTGTGGCAGGAAAAATTAGAGGGGAAAAAAGGTGAGTGAAGAAAGACAAACTTATTTTGATGAAGAGTAGTATACAAAACTAAAATGACTGAATAAATAAATTTTGGGGCACCAAAATAACCTTACCAAATTGAAGAAGGGCCTCTTCAAGTTGGAACAGGTAGTCTCTATTAGGCCCTGAGGGGCCTTCAGCCTGAATAATTTGTCTGCAGATATATGGGAAAGGATGCAGTGTGGTCAATGCCATATTTTGTTATGATTTAAACTGATTAAGGACTTAGCCATACAGATAATTACTTAATTAGATATCTTCATGTCACAGTAAATATTAATGTTATCTGATAATCCAGAATTTCAACAAAACAGAATTCAAATAGAAAGCCATCATAATATAGAGGCAAGATGCTCCTAGTTCCATTTATGCCTTGGGTATTTAGAATCAAAAGCTAATCAAATAAGGGTTGATAGATATTTTCTGCTACATCAATCGAAATGCACATGAACAGATGAAATTTACATACTTGGCAATCTCTTCAATGGATGCAGGGCCCAAATAGTTCACATTATGTTTCTTGTCTGGAGAGGCAATGTATCTACATAGCGACAGTGTCAGTTCTGATCTGGTTGGATTAAACGCAAATACAAAACATGAATGAAGATGCAGAAAGTTCTTGGTCACTTTTGCTACTTACACCATTACATCTGAAACAGCTGGAGTTGTAGCATTTGGCTCCTGAAATAAATTCCAGTATGTTAACAGACAAGAATGATAAAAATTCTAGAGGACACACCAATGATCATAAAGGGATCTCTATCTATTAGACTTACGGTGAAGAAATCAAGATAAGCCTTCTTGTCATACTGCTTCTCCCTCACTTCTAAATACTGTGAATTGGAACGAAAAGGCAAAGCGAAAAAGCATTGGAATCTTGAACAATTTTAGTAAAGTAAATGCAGTCACACAAAAGCATAAGAACATACACGCACAGCACAAAGAGAGCAACACATTATGAACTAGCACAAGAACCCAATTACAATCAAGATAAATTCTTTAAGATATACGACTCTACCGTTATAGCAACTTCTTGATCTTCCTTATTTGAGATCCTGTAGGCAACTCCCCACTACAAACTCACAAAACAAAAGAAATTAATAATAAATTTTTATGCCTGGTCTCATTTGATAATTTCAAGATCATATAATGAAATCACTACAGCATCCTATTATATAGGAAGACATGTAAAACAAGCTCTGATTTTTATGATCATAACATTGATCAGCAGACTAATAGAAAATTAAAATGACCAGATTGACAAAAATCTGAATGTGGGTATTGAAGTTGTTGAAAAAACTTACACAAACTTCTCCCTCTGCAGGTTCCAATGTCACTGTTCTTCCTGGATACTCAGGCGTCCCTCTGTGGTCCGTACTGCCTAACAGGAACAAACCCACCAAAGAAAACATGAACAGATTGAAAAATTCATCAACTCACACTGTCACAAACAGAGAGAGAGAGAGAGAGAGAGAGAGAGAGAGAGAGAGAGAGACCTTGGTAGAAGACACGGCGATAGCCTTTGATGAAGCCGACGAGGCGCTCATCGTAGTTAAAACCAGCCTTCCAGATAAGAGAGCCATACCCAAAGACCCACATCACCATTTTTGAGCTTTTCCTATCCAATTTCTTTCTCAACTCTTCACTTCCTCCGCAACAGGAGTGGGCCACAGTGAGTTGGGTCTTCTCTTCTCTAGAGAAAAGCTGATGCCTTTTTTTTTTGGTTCTGTTTTTTGGGGTAAATAAAGCTGATGCGATTGGAGAGCAGAGTGGAGTAGGAATAAAGAGAGACCTGGTTATTAGCGCCTGCGCCATGTTGTCTGTCTACTCTCTCTCCAATCTCATTTCTAGTTAGCCCCAATTGAAAATTGCCATGTTCTTCTTACGCATGTCATTTTGTATATAGTATGTTCTAATATATGGTATGATGACAAAATCAATTAATCAATGATGACATGACAAGTGCTAGCAAGACTTGCGTGTATACGTGAGTGACTGTTGGTTATATATGTAATTTTGAATGGAGTACGTTTAAAAAATGATATAAGGAAATTAACAAGCAAAATCAAGTAATCATGTCATAACATGATAAGTTGTGCCAACTATAGTATCCTATGCGTGCTAGCGACTATTGTCGACTAGTAATGCATTGTGAGACTCACTTATATCGGTTGACAACCCCTCACACTCTTTTAATTTTCTCCTTTTATTATTGGCCACTTAGGTTTAAAACACTTTCATGATAAGCCGATGTTGGCCAAGTTTCGGAGCTTCAATTAGGCTATGTGTGTTTGCGCTGTTTTTGCTATATATTTTTTCAACATGGGCTTCAATTGTCTTCACATCCTTAAGTTCACCATACATAAATTAAAGACTTAATTATTGTTTTACTCCTTGTAATGGACACTTGGTCTCAATTTACCTCTTGAAATTAAAATTTTCTTACTTAACCCCCTGAATTGCTTAAACTTTCTCACTTTACCACTGCCGTCCATAAAACCGTAAGTGTGCTGATGTGGTATGAGCATTTTAGTAATTGTAGCTCTTCTATATTCTACGCCTATCTCTTTTCCTTGATCATCATCATCCGATTCTAATTTAGTTTGATGGACTCAATCCACCATATTCAATTGGGTTATTCTTTTTTATTGAAATTGAAGGAAAGTGAAGAGGGAAGTGGGGGCAGCGAGAGGGGGAGGGGGAGTGGGGTGGCGGGGTTGGGTTGGGTGCTTTGGGGATAGGGGTGACCGAAGAGGGAAGATGGAGGTGAGGGCTGGTGAGCTGACAGGGAAGGAAAGAAAGGGAAAAGGAGGTTTGTAAACCCAAAAAAATTATAAAATATTTAAAATCTGTTATTTATATTTAATTTGAATTTTAAAGTTTTTTATTACAAAAAAGCCCATACAAATTCAGCACACTTAACAATTTGTGGACATAAATTGATAAAAGTGGTAAAGTGAGAAACTTTCAGCAATTTTTAAAGATTATGGGGGTGAGAAAATTTTTGTTTTAAGGAGTAAAGTGAGACCGAACTAGCGTTCATTCTAAGGGTAAAAGCCTAAATTGAATATTTAAGGAGCAAAACAAAATGGTGAAAAAAAATCAAGATTAGCCTTAAAGCTCGAGTATATAGATTGTTTTTTGTTTTTGACCAAATAACACTTTTAATCGATGCAGTTTGTAACGTTTTCTACCTTTGTCTTTATGGTTATAACATGGATGAGCTTATCCTGTTGCAATCCTTAACCTTAACCTTTTCAGGTATCAAGAGCACAAACTCTTGGGAGATAAACTAAAACAAAAGAACAAATTGAAAGAAGATCTATTAAAAAGAGAGTTGAAGAATAGAGGCAAAGATGTAGGCAAACACAGTAGTAGTAGGATATACATACATATATATATTTCTCACATTCTCAAAGGTACAGTCAAAAAGTACACAAGTCTCTCATTTGTTTTTATGAGGCGATTTGATGGTAAATCCACCTTTTGTTACAAAGGCGATCAAATCCGAATTTTATCCCTTAAAATTACCTTATACAAATTTCCTGAAGCAGGGAAAAAGGAAAGAAAAAAAAAAAAAAAAAAAAGGGGGAAAAGAAAATACAGTCTCACTTAATGAGATCTTGAAAATTTTAAACCTCTGTAGGAATTAATCTTGGACATATTAGCATGATTCTTAAGCTTTAATTGGAACCTTGATGAAGTCCCCTGGAGGTCCAGTACCATCAGTTTTGTTGTCAACAGTGACTGGTAGTTCAAGAGCAACAACTTTCTCATCTTCGATCAACAGTGAGGAGGCTGTGGGATCTTTGCTTTTCCCCCAAACAACAGCATAGAGGCCAATGACTATGAGAATAGTTCCAAGTATGCTGCACCACAACAAAATCATGCACCATTAAGCACAAGAGAGTACATAATATTTGCCCTAAAAACCCACATGCATGTACTGACGTATATATATATATATATATATATATACCTTCCAAGGTGGATTTGCTCGGCTAAAACGATGGCGGCTAGGGCGGCAGTGATGATCATGGCCAACGGGCTAAAAGCCGTCACGAAAACTGGACCTTGTTCCTTCATCACAATACCTTGCACGTAATATGCAATTCCAGAGCATACCACCCCCTAATCACAATATAATAAGATTCATTTTGTCAAACACCTTTCCAAAAACCCAATAAGGGAATTGCATGCTTGTATTTATTTAACTTGTTATAAACACTTGTAATAATATGATGAAATATTGGTACTCACAGAGTAACCAGCAGCAATTAGCCTGGAGTCCCAGCCTATAACCCAAACACTCATGTTGTGTTCAAGTATGAACGTGGCTACGGCACCTTCCAATGCACCCATTAAGCATATCAAAGCAGTGAGAGAGAGCTCTGCTGGGTATAGCTTTAGCGTAAACGACTGCACCAAACACAAAAAATAATATTGAAATTAGTTCATGTTATGAACATTTGAGTCTAGCTAGCTGGCCAGCCAACTTAACAATGAGGTGCTAAAAAATACACAATCCTTTGCTAGATACTCACTTGTAGGATGAAGAAACCAGACCAACCACAGCAACGGGCTAGGAGCATGAAAGTGCCGGTGATCCAATGTTGTTCGGTAGATAAAGCGGTGGTGTTGTGGTGGCTTTGTGTTTGTCCCCTTATGATTTCGACAATAGGACCTTTGTACCATGTCATCACCATTGCTCCCATGACCGTGATTACAGTTCCGATCACCTTTGCTACACTCGGGATCTTCTTGAAATTGATTTTTTCTAACCTAAATAATGAGAGAATGATAAAGTGATTAAATTAATAATCTATGAAAAAGGTAAGTCCTCTTAATTGCATTCATTAATTGAGTTCAACAGTTCAATATTGCTAGTGCATATGCCTTAGATGAATATGAGATGAAAGTATATCAACTTTTACCTGAAAAGAAGTGCAAAAATGAAGGTAATGGCAGGGAGAATATTAGCAGTGGCAGATGCAAATGTTGCTGAGGTGTATGTCATTCCCACAAAGTATAAATTCTGAGCAAACACTGGCCTGCGGGTAGTGATCACATTTAAAACAAAGTTAGCTATTACCTTCACATGCAAATTAATATTCATTATTTTTTTTGGAGTTGCGTATAACAAAATGCTACATGTTCTAGTGGCTTACTCGAGAAAACCAAGCACCATTATTCTTAGGAAGATCGGTAGGGTCAGTTTTGGCCTTATTTTCCTGCCAAAATAGTTGAAAACAATAAGTTTAAATAGCATCATAATTATATATATATATATATATATATATTATACGCATGCATGTCTATTTGTGGAGGAGAAGAGATGAAGGAAAAGAGAGAAATATAGAGACCTTTCAAGAACAAGTGCGAATGGGGCAATCACAACCACAGCGATCAAATGCCTGTACACAGCAAGGACAAAGTGGCTCATGCCACGCTTCAAACCAACCATGCTGATAATGTACATGCCTGCATACCCAAATTGCAAAGAGATCATAGCCAAGTAAGGCTTTATCTTGTAAAGAAATAGAGCCAATTTTCCCTTTGCAATTTGGTCTCCCATTTTCAATTTCTCTATGTCACTCTCTCTCTCTCTCTCTCTGAGCTTCTTCTAGTACTAGTTTTCTAATTACTAGTACTTGTCTGAGCTTGCCAACACTAAAATGAGAATGCCCTTTTATAGAACCCAAAAAGCAGAAAATATAAATTATGACAAGGCTAGCTGTTTCGTCTTTCTACATGTCCAAGAGCACTAATATTTTGGATTATCTTATCCATTAAAATAAACCCTAATCCAAGCAATTACAGTCCTTGTAGACTCTTATGTGGATTCCTATACGAAAATAGATGTAAGGGCTCTTTTTATTGGGGTCCTACAAGCAATAAGTCATAGTTTGGATCCTTCATCTGAAAAAAGGTTGCCTACGTTATCAATCTTGTTCCTCAATCCATGGGAGAATTTCTGCGAACCATGACTGATTTGAATATCAATCTCAATTTGGGGTTAAGTGAAGAAATATATGGTAATTCCAATGCTTTGATTCAATTGCCTCCACATTTTTAATATTCAATTTTAGACCAATTCAATAGTTCATATATAGGTCACATTTGGATTTATTTTCGTGTGATATTTGGAGATAATGGGGGGATTCATGTGAAATGATGAATTACAAATTTTGTTTGATTCAATTTTGGTCCCAAGGGCTTGGATCTACAAAGTACGAACTGAGAGTATCATTGTCAGCATTCACCATGAGACTCACTCACTGCACGTTTGCATATGGATTATGAGCTTATTTATTTTTCTCTTTTTTTGTTGGTTCTTTGGCTTTTTATTCGTTTGTGGAAAGTGGGGATGCAAATGAAATATAGAATTAGTGGTGTTGCTTGATGAGGTATGAAAGCAAGAGGGTTTCCAATGTCGGGGTGGTGAAGCAAATGGGTGCTATTAAGAGTGGCCACCACTTGAAAGACATGGCCAAGAGGAGCTCACTGTTTATTTGGGAGTTAACAAAGTGTGAAAATTTAACTTGGTATAGATTGCTCACGAGTGGAGAACCACACATTCCCATAAAATTAATTAATCACCAAATCAAAGTGTTTTGTATAAAGAGATCATCTTCTAGATATATTTCTTGTGATGTAATTACCAAACATGAGTGGTAATCGAAACAATCTTCTTCCAACTACTTCAATTAATCCTTTTATAAAAATAGTTTAAAATGGTAATTATAATTAAGATATATCTAATTATATATATATATATATCCATCTTTCTTTCATCATTGTGATTGAAAACTAAGTTTCTTATTGGCAATGTTTGTGGGCTGTCTATTCATTCTTTAACAAAGCATATACGAGCCCTTTGAATGGCTTCAAATGTATGGATGATAAGATGTCTAGTGATCTTGTTGCTGTATGTCTCTCTCTGTGTGTGTGTGTGACTAGATATTAGGTAGGAATGAGAATATGAAACGAAAGCATAATTGTACTAAAACATTTTGGATATCATGTTTGTGCCATTATTTATTGTTTGTCTATAAAGATCATCCCATTTTTAACGAAACTATGCTTAACACATGATGTGGTAGCGTGTGGGGCTATTGGACCTGTCTGATTCTAATACCATATTAGAACGTCAACATCCAACTCAAAACTAATTGACAATGGATGAAGATGCTTGAAATCTCGTAAGGTCTTAAGCTAAACTTCCATCTTTCGATTTTACTAAGTTCATTAAAACAGATCCACTGTAAAGACTTTTTTTTCTTCTTCTTCTACTATCTTTACTTAACGGTTGAAATTTGATGAAGATAAGAATAAAAGTGAAAAAGCAAAGGAAATATGTGTACAATTTTTCTTAGTGCTGTTGAATTTGTTTAATAGTTTACAACCAAGGACTTGGACTTATTGTCAATCACGTAGAATACTGTTTGACTCTAAATAACGTTTGGATTTGTTTGATTCAACCTAAAGAGATTTAAATGTTTAGCAACTTGGGTTGTTTTTGTTTTGCTTCTTTAAAGATTGTTAAGTTTTAAAGAAAAAAGGACATACATGCGAATTGTGTGGAGGATGTGAATTCCCTTCTTTGTGGTCATATTAGTGCCGTAGGTGCGGTCTCTGGTTCCTTTGTGACGACGGTGACTCAGTTTTATATTTTGTTTTGATTTTGTGTGGGGAAGATTTGTTATTCTAGACTGTTCTGGTTCTTAGTTTAATCTTCCCTGTATTTGTGGTACTTTGTTTTCTGCATTGGCATTTTCGGCCTTGTATTCTCTATTTGTTTCATTCCCATTTTTGAAATTTTAATGAACTAAGTATATTTTTGGGCTACATTCATCAACAAGTGGGTTGGTGTGTAATTGTTGAAACAGAAACGCAACTAATAAATCCAAAAAAATAAAATAATGATAAAATCGTGGATGGCATGTTTAGTGAATGCTTAACTACTATTTACCCATGAAATGAAATATGAAATTAATGGAAGGGAAACAAATTAATCCCAACAATTGGCCAAGTGGGTGCTCTCGTACTTGGATCCCAACAACAACTCAAGCTTAGTGGAATCATACCTCACAAATAGGAATTCAAGCACTCAAGTTTAAAAAGAAATGTACGGACAATCGAGGAGAGTGACTGTCTCAATCCAAAAAAATTCTTATGCGTGATGGTAGCACACTATTCTATGTGTCTGACATGTCTGTATGATGTTACTACGAATTCATTAATATTGTTCGTCAAATTTAAGGTTTATCGAGTGTGAATATTTGTGAACATGTTATAATATTCTGAGTAAATTTATACGTTATACATATGTATTTTAGCATGTCACGGAATGTTGCGATCGTGTAGGAAAATGTCTCACTATGACAACGTGTTCCACTTTTGTTTGTAGGCTGTGGGTTGTAAGCACACACAACAAAACACAGACTTTTAATGTGGTACCTGATGAGGACACATCGTACGGGAACACCACCTGATGCAGCGGTCTGCAAAAGCCTCTCAGCGAATCGCCAGATTTGAGGGTGCAGGAGGGAAAGAGCGATGGAGATGTGGCCACGTGGCAGAATTGGAATTGACTAAGCCCGCTTCGTTCCGTGGTTTGATAAGCACGGAATCATACGGAACGATACGTGGCATTTATTTAATACTTCAATTTTCTCTGTCTACGCGGCGCAACATATATGTTGCTTCTAGAAGTGCTTTGGTGGGGGAAGGAAGCATGCAGTGCAAAATGATGTAATTGCAATTAGCTAGTGTTTGTTTAGGTGAGGGCGCCTCCTTTGTCTTTTCCCAATCATTTCCAAGAATATTAATTTATAACTGAATGCACATGAATAAAGTAATTGAAAAGTTAAATCGAGAGTCTGGTAATATAGCACGTTAAATTATACACGCTAAATGTGATGAAAATTACTAATAACCCAGAATATTAATCATAATTTAAAATCTACTATAGACCTATGGAAGTTAAAAGAAGAAAACTAAACTTATGAAAAAGTTTAATAAGGAGAATTAAACAGTATTTTAGTATTATAAAAAGTTTTCTTATACTAGATAAATTATGAAAAAATTGGGTATAAACGGATCTGCTTGTGACAAAACAATTTCCACAAAATATCAGAAACGTTTTCAAAAGCATGCATAAAAAAAGAAGTATATATGTTAAAAGGCAGCAAAAACTAAAAAGCGAGCAAGAGTATCTTATCTTGGGTATAACTTTATCATATACATAATAATTGAGTGCGTTTTTAAATAAAAGCAAAAAATATCCAGAAACAATTCCAGATGAAGGATTTTTATTTTTTATTTTATGACAAAAAATTTAGGGGGGAAGATTGGCTATTCTCACCACCAACGCCATGACATATCTACAACCTCGAGCCGGAGATAAAGGATAATTTGGATAAGGTGGCATTAACGATTTTTTTATATAAAAAGTATTTTTTATATATGCATTTTACTTGGCATTCTCAGTTAGGTTACCTGCCAATCGTGGAAAACGATTGAATTATTGTATAATAATATAAAAGGTAAAATTAGAACAAATAATTGTTCCATCTCCACTATATGCATAATGCATTGCAAGTGAAAGATACCTACTCCTCCCTTTATTTGATATGGCACTGTGAAAAGAGTAAGAAGATCAAGAGGAACACAAAAATAAGATGAACTAGTTCTATTATATATATATATATATATATATATATAAAATAATAATAATAAAAAGGAGCCAGCTCCCTCCACGCAATGAAGACAAATTCTAGCACCAATTTCCACCTTCACATGATGTCTTTTCATCTTTTGCAGCTGAGTGTTTTGGCAAATGAGGGTGGCATATATGCTGTAAAAGTTATATTTACAATTTTATACATATAAATGGGGGTTCATGTTCTCTTGTAAACTTAGCTTGGTATGATACGTTATTGGCTCACTACCACCATCAACACTAATATTGTTCTTAATTTATAACCACCAATATAATCCGGCATATGTGAAAGTAAAAAGACATTAACGTTATTAATAATAGAACTATTCATTATATGTTATATTTAATATTATTGAATTTCCGTACATCCTTTAACAACCTACTATTTAAAATTATATGCATGACATCCGTTCAAGTTATATCACATTCCGTTGTCAAATTATTCTATATGAAATTGATTTTATACTCATGCAACTGTAATTAAACCACCATTTTCCCATGTGATTCTATGGATAAGTTGGGTAAACGTCCGAAAGGCGCTCTTTTGATGAGTCATAAAACATGATCTAAAGCATGTGGATAATAATGTTACGTAAAGATGATTACTTGGTCACAAATTAAAAGCCAATCAAGTTTATATAGTAATTTGTCATGTTGCTTTCTTTTGTTCCACTTAATATACGCAAGTTTGGATATCTATATACCATATGGGTAGAGAATAGTGTCCCTGCGCCAAGTGGCAGGTGAGATAATTTTCTTGCATAGAATAAGCATGGTTAGCTATTAATTATGGACTCGTCTAGTGATTATGTTTATGGTTTCTTCGTATCACTTTTAAGTTATTTTAAGTGATTCTAGAGAGAAGCACCTCCCATATGCTTCTCCATAAAATCACTTAAAAAGATTACATAAGGAAATGATTCTCCATATAAGTAATTATTAGTTTGTCTAGAGTCACACTCAAACGAGCCTTATAAGTACTCTTCTTATCAACAAATTTACTTCTAATGGGTTTATAAAACCAAAACCAACATTAACCAAATGATCACCTTTAGTCTTGCTCTCTGATAAAGCATAGCTTTGGTAAGTAGGGCATATGTAAACGTTGGCCAATAGAGGACAATATTTATCATGAATGTACGTATATGCAAAGTATTTGGTTGGAGGACAACGAAACAGAAAAAGAGCCACTTTGTTTTAGTACTTTCTACCTAGCTAGTCACAACACACATGAAAAATTCTTCTTTGTTTATTTATTTTTAATAAATTGCTATTTTATCTTTAAAAAGTTTAGCTCAAATACTGTTGTACTTTTGCACTCAAGCAGCGCATGGTGCTTGGCCATGACACCATGCCTCTCAGGATGAGAGGCTCTATAATGGGTGTGACTTGGCTTCTGTTGACGTGATAGAGACTCCGTAGTCTAGGTTGTATCCCACCCCCGAGAGGGACAACCATTGTTCGGTCCATTGTCCATAGCTAAAGAGAGGTCATTGAGATGGTGGAAGAATGTTTTTATATAATAATGTTCTTGTTCTTTTAATTTACTTTTTGAGGGAAGGATAAAGTTGGATTTTAAGTTTCACAATATCGTAAATAAGGTATAAAAAAAAGTTAGGTTAATACTTCTTTTGAGACTGAGTTTTGCATGAAAATTCAATTTGGTCGATGAGAAAAAAATTTAGTCAAATTAGTCATTGTGTTTTCCGAATTTTACAATTTGTAGAAATTTCGTTATCTTCCGTTAAGTGCAGTTTTTATTTTATTTTATTACGAAGCACATTTAATCTTCTTCCTCTAACTCAACGAGTTAGGGTATATTTGTGCTATATGGTTAAACTCACAATTTCGATTTCAACCTAAGATTTCTCCCAATTTGTTAAACACTAATAGCACAATATACCGTAACTCGTTGAGTTAGAGGAAGAAGACTGCATATGCTTCCTATAAAAATTAAAATTAAAAACTGCACTTAATTGAAGATAATGAAATGTCTATAAATTGTAAACTTAGGAAAACACGATGACCAATTTCGCTAAATTTTTTTCTCAGTGACCAAATTGAATTTCATATAAAACCCAGTGATAAAAAAAGTATTTTACCCAAAAAAATTACCGTCCTATCCTAATTTTTTGGTAAATTGATCAATTCATTGAAGCCAAAAGACAAGCCGGCAAAGCAACTACAAGATAAAGTAGGGCGCATACAAGCAACCCAGGATCTACGATCCTAGCCCGTTTGCCGTCCTTAAAAGAGTTGAGATTTTGACTTGATTTTCTTGGCAACGTCTATGGTACACAGGTGTACCAATACACCATATGTTTTAATGACACATGCTCATTGAGTGTTTTTATATTAAAAAAAGTTACCGACTATAGCAAGTTAAGGTACTGGGGAATTTAAACGTTACCTAGAACATATTCAACATTTTTTGAAAACTTGAATGCAATTAGTACCTATCAATTTGCCAGTTAGACATTACCTAGAACATGTTCAACATTTTTTGAAAACTTGGTATATTCTAGATCCTTATGCCAATCAAAGGGTGGATTACTCCCAAACATTGCAATATTAATCGTTGTTCTAGTAAACTCATGTGTTTACTTGAAATAGGATTTCATTTACATTTTTAAGGTCTACCTTTCCAATTCATCGTAATTGCGATCATTAGAAGCATAATTCGCGGATTGCCAATTATGAATTAGGGTAAACCATATGCATGAACATGTAAATGCGGATATAAATCTTGTAATTTATAAGATTTAGGATCTAGTTTACAACGTTATGGTACCTTAGTTCCCCAATATTGTAATATTAGTCTTTATTGTAGTAAACACAGGTGTTTACTTGAAATAGGACCCCATTTACATTATTAACGTTCACCAATTCCAATTACTCGTAATGGGATCCTTACAAGCATAAATAGGGAATTACAATAATATGGATTAGGGTTGACCATGATATGGTAAACCATATGCATAAACATGTTAATGCGGACATAAATCTTGTAATTTATAAGATTTAGGATCAGGTTTACAACGTTATGGTACCTTAGTTCCCCAACATTGTAATATTAGTCCGTATTGTAATAAACATAGGAGTTTATTTGAAATAAGACATCATTTGCATTGTTAACGTTCACGAATTCCAATTACTCATAATGGGATCCTTACAAACATAAATAGGGAATTACAATAGTATGGATTATGGCTGACAATGATACGGTAAACCATATGCATAAACATGTAAATGTGGACATAAATCTTGAAATTTATAAGATTTAGGATCTAGTTTACAACTTCATGGTACCTTAGTTCCCCAACATTGTAATATTAGTCCTTATTGTAGTAAACACATGGGTTTACTTGAAATAGGACCCCATTCATGGTACCTTAATGTCCATCATTTCCAATTCATTGTAATGGGATCCTTACAAGCACACATAGGGAATTACAATAGTATTGATTTGTGCTAACCATGATATGGTAAACCATATGCATAAACATGTAAATGGGCACATAAATCTTGTAATTTATAATATTTAGAATCTAATTAACAACGTAATGGTACCCTAGTGTCCCCAACATTGTAATATTAGCCTTATAATTATTGTTGTAAAATCTTATAATAATAACCGCCCATTTGATAGCGAGTAATTGACCAAAAGGTAGCCAGCGATTGCCACCTCAAGAAACGGTAATCATAGTTTTAAAATGCAATTGATTCCCGTATCCAATTAGGTACCACCGGTTTGGAAATAGAAAAAAAAAAATACAAATTTATAAATAAACCCAATCCTAGACATGTATTTATAAAAAAACCCAAGCATTATTTAAACATAGAAACACACCCAAAATCAACCCCAAAGTCAACTTTTTGGGTGTGTTTATAAATGGGTTTTGAGTGTGTGTAATGATGGATTTTGGGTGTGTTTCTATGTTTAAATAGTGCTTGGGTTTTTTTTATAATTTCAACACTCATTTTGGGTGTTTTAGTGAAACTCCCAAAAAAATATTATTTAGATAAACTTGTGGATCCAAGTGATCAGTGGCGGACCTATAGAGGAGTAAGGAGATGCAATTGCACCTCCCCTCAACTAAAAATGCCATGGAAATGCTGGAAATTGCCCCTTTGATGATGCCCATAAATTGTTCAAAAAAATGTCTCAAAGAGGCTGTGTTTTTGTTTTTTGCATTGTGCGCGCATATAATTGTTTTATTTAAAGTCTTAGCCAAAACGACGTTGTTTTGGACCAGACTAAGAAAATTAAATAAAAAAGAAAGGAAAAAGAAGAGACATGCACATCAAAGAAGTCTTCAGCCATGGAAGCACAAGTATAACTTCATTGTCTCGAAACCAAGTACATGTACAATAGGGCTGGGCCTTGGTCAGGGCAACTAGTGCCACTGCCCGAGGCCCACAATTGAGAGGGGCACAAAAAAAAAGTCCATATATATGCATATGCAAAAAAATAAAATAAAAATTAAAGAATAATGCTACTCTTATCACATTCACATATCACCTTATGTGGCAGATGAGGTGGATCGTAACATCAATTAAAATTAATTTAATATTTTTTATTATTATGATTTATTGACACTTTTTAATTAATATCATTGTCCACTTCATCTGCTACATAAAATGGTATAAGAATGTGGTAAGAGTCGCATTACTCAAAATTAAAAATCCTCATTAAAAAATAAAATAAAAACTAGAAGTAAAGGGGCATGTCTGATATTTATTGAGAGTTTTACTTGGTAGTATAAAACAATAATAAATAAAGGCACACGTATGCAAACAAATCTAGAAGCAAAGGGAGTCTACATTATTGTTTCCCCAAGAACCAGATGGAGACTCTTGAAATCAATCAAATTTTATTTCTGTTATCTCCAAAATTGAGTTCGAAAACAAAGCAATTTTGAGTTGGAAACTAATTGTTCTCTCCTAAATTTGGAGCACCAGCACCATAGCACAACATACAAGACCCAAAATACATGTTTTATTGTTCTTTCTAAATTAAAATTATTAAAATCTTATCTACGGACACAAAATTAATGTATTATACAAATAATTCTCACATATTACAGAATAAAAATAATATATATTAAAATATTATAGAGACCTAACTTTTAAGTTGTAAAAAGGCCCTTTTTTTAAAAAAAAATTTTAAAAATTTTAAAAATTTTAAAAATTTTAAAAATTTTAAAAATTTTAAATTTAAAAAGCGTATAGCCAGGCGGCTATACTCGTAATTTAAATAAAAAGAGTATCGCCGGACGGCTATACTTATGTTGACACATGGGTGCATAATCGCAAGGAGGTAGCCGCACAGCTATACTCCGTTTTCCTTTTTTTTTGTCAACATCGTATAGCCGAGCGGCTGTACTCGGTTTGTATTGTTTTTTCTCAAAAGAGTATAGCCGGGTGGCTATACTCTCTCTTCTAAAACAAAATGAAAATAGTATAGCCGCCCGGCTATACCTATCCTAACACATGCGCACCGAATCAAAAGCGGTCCCTTTTTTAGGTGTATAAATAGCTGTACTCCTTTTTTTTTTCTGATTTTTTAAAAGTAAGAAGAAAACCTCTCCGAACGAAATAGCATCGGCAGAAGCCTATGCTAGCAAAATTTGCTGGATTAGATATCTCCAGACAAAATTTCATTGGGAAAGGTCTAATTCGATATATTTCGCTGGGATAGACTTATGCCGATGAACTTTCGTCGGAACATGTTTTTTATTAAAAAAAAAATTATAAACTTATTATGTTTAGGTTCATTAATTTTTTAAAATTTTATTTTTAGTAATTAAGTATTATCTTTGGCTTATTTTAATTATTATTTGTTTAGTGAATAATTAGTATTGAATATATTAATTAACTTCATGAATTATATTACTCAATAAATAGTAATTCAAATTTTGTATTTATACAATATAATCATGCAGCTAATAGGCTTGGCTATATGCTTGGCTTTGATTATAAAAGACTAGGGCCTTGGGCCTTGAGGCTCTTAGGATATGGGGAAATTTAATTAAGACATCCAGAGTAATTACACCCGTACAAAGAATTTCATGTTTAATACATGTATTTTTAACAAAAATTTCAATAAGACACACAAAATTAATGTATTATATAAATAATTCTCACATATTACTGAAGAAAAATAATATATATTAAAATATTATATAGTGACCTAACTTTTAAGTTGTAAAAAGGTCCTCTTTTTTTTAAAAAATTTATTTTTATAAAAAGAGTCTAGCCAGGCTGCTGTACTCGTAAATTTTTTTTAAAAAAAGTATCGCTGGGCAGGTATACTTATGTTGACACGTGGGCACATAATCGAAGGTGGTCCTCTTTTTTACGTGTATAAATAGTTTTTATTTTTTTGGTAAAAATAGTATAGCTGCGCAGCTGTACTGGGTTTTTATTGTTTTTTTTCTAAAGTATAGCTGGGCGGCTATATTCGCTCTTTTTAATTTTTTTTTAATAGTATAGCCACGCGAAATCAAAAGCGGTCCCTTTTTTTACGTGTATAAATAGTATAGCTGCATGGCTATACGATGTTTTTCTAATTTGTTTTTGATAAAAATAGTATAGCCCGGCGGCTGTACTCGGTTTTTATTATTTTTTTATTTTTCTCAAAATAGTAATATTATGCATGGAAAGAGATGTTGGAAAACATTAAATATAATAATATAATTGATGATTTTGCTTCTAAAACTGCAACAAGAAGGCATTTTAAATGATCTTTTGTGATTGGGATTTCATTGCTATTTTTATTTTGTAGGTGCATGTGAAAGTGAAGCATAGGGACACATGCAAGTTAATTTGTTATTGAATATAATGTTTTCAATGGGGTACTTTTTTTCCTTCGTTTGAGGTTTTGTTCCCTTTGGGTTTTTCTCAAACAAAATTTTAATGAGGCCCAAAGTATTATATATTATCGGTTTTTGTACTCTTATAATTTTAAGAAAATTTATTATTTGATAAAAAATTGTAATTATATATATTTATTTATTTATAAGGGACACATTCTTAGACTTTGTCCCTAAGCTTAAATCACCTAGGGCCGGCCCAACTCCGTAGAATTTTCCAATTTTAAATGATCTATCCTTTGGTGCATCCGTACACTGAAGGACCGTAGAATTTTCCAATTTTCTTGAGGAAGTCTAGGTAATTGGGCTCAATTATATGCCAGTTCTTGCGGCCTAATCTGGCTAACTTTGTGGATCTGCCCCTTCTGGGTTGCATTTTATAGGACAAAGCAATGTGAGATTTGGGGCTTGGGAGACTAGTTTATTATAAATGCTGTCTCTTAGTCTTAAACGAGATTCAAGCCTTCATCTTTTTCCAAACTTTTTATTATTCATTCTATGCTATATCTTCTAACCCATGGGGCATTAATTCGAGATTACGGCTTTCATTTTACAACGTCTTATCAGAAAATAAAAATGTTGCAATGGGCCCAATTCTTGCAAAACAGCTCACTTGAAGTTCCATAATGTCCTTTCTTTCAATTCTTGCAAAACAGCTCACTTGAAGTTCCATAATGTCCTTTCTTTCAATTCTTGCAAAACAGCTTGAGCGGATTCTGATCAAGAAATGTTGGCTCCAGCGGATTAGAAAAATGGCCAGATGTTGGTGTAGCTTTTTTTGTAGGCTATGTGACTTCTGGATGTGGGCTAATATCAACCACTCATTGGTGCCTTCTCCAATACACTTGCTTTGAACCTTATATTTTGAGAGAGTGATTGGAGTTAAGTGTGGCCGTCATATCTACAAGAGAGAAGCTCTCTTTTGAGTTGGGAAAGGAAGAGATCAGGGCTCTTTGCTTATGCTCCTAGTGTGGTGGTGCACCATATTTAGAAGAGAAATAAAGGTAGGGCAATCACCTATTTGAAGAGGAATCTCTTATCTGGCCTTGGTGGGTTGCAATTGAGGTAAGCTTCTCTTTGTCTACACAATATGTTGAGAGAGAATAATCAATTTGTGAGAAATCAACGCTCTTTGTATTAGTGTATAGGTTGATGCAACTTTGTGTAAGAGTCTCTCTTCTTTGGCTTGTTGCACATCAGCTATATTTCTGGGTTGGTTCTCCTTTTTTGTTCCTTATGTTTGTAACTTCTATGTAATAGCTCTCTTTGTATCTCTTTTCTCTGTGAGTAAGAATTTGAGGTCTGTTCTTGGCTCATATGTATCTGTATTATGAGTGTGAGTGATATGGTGTATTTGGGATTTGGGGGTTATGAGAGTTGAACTATGTCATCTCATGTCGTGGTGAGAGTGTTAACTCCTTTGTAATCTCCTTATGAACCTTTATGTGTTGTTTGGTTTATCTGCATATGTCATATCTTGTCTTTGTTATTTTATCGATATCATATTGGCTGACTTGAAACGCTTTCGCATGCACAACAATTAGAATGTCAGCATTCAATCCAAAATCAATTGGCAACAGATTGAGATATCCAAGATCTTTTAAATATTAAGACAAAGATTCCATCATTCGATATAAAATACTCTCAACAGCTGTGACACATATTGGCTGACTTGAAACGCTTCCGTATGCACAACAATTAGAATGTCAGCATTCAATCCAAAATCAATTGGCAACAGATTGAGAGATCCAAGATCTTTTAAATATTAAGACAAAGATTCCATCATTCGATATAAAATACTCTCAACAGCTGTGACACCATCCAACACAACTGCAACCATATGCAGAATTTTTACAAAAAAAACTTTAGCCTTTTGTAGTAAAAAACAAATGCATGAGTATGACCACGCAAAGCAATCATTTCGTTTTTCTTCACCAGAATGTGAGCCAAAACAAGCTTTCTTAATTAATTAAGAGGGAATATAGTCCTATACTTTCATGTAAACAGAAAGCAAGGAAATCATCGTTTACTTGTTTCCCTTTAAAATTCAAATTGGCCCCCTTATCCAAGTTTCCAGGTATTTGATTCATCTTCTGCAGCCAATATTCTTATATATTATTCGGCCGCATATATAGTGATGTGAAGTAAAATTCTAAGCAATCCCATTTACACACACCTGAAAAAACTCTGGAATATTTGAGGTTTTGGTTTTCACTTTTCAGATATTATTGCAAATTGTTCGATTAAATATAACCCAAAGAACACAAAAAAAGAAAAAAAAAGAAAAAGAAAAAAGGATGAAGAATATTGAGAATTAAAACATAAACAAACATAATTAGATAGAATTATTAAAATTATTACACTGATCACTTCATTCACTCTCAAGGTGCATGTGATCAAAAAGTCAAAATTTAATACATGCATGTAGTTAAATGCAACCTGATATAACTAAGGAAGGTTCCAAGAAAGATTAATTTGGGACATAATAATCTTTCGTGCACCTTTTGCAATTCTCGAATCAGAACATTGACAAATACATATCAATCTTCATGATTAATTGTTCCTTAATTTGGTTTAGGGATCTTGAAAATGAAATCTTGTGATCAGGTGCGTCCACTGATGCCATTGGGATCAGCCGTCACTGGCAACTCAAGGTTATTGCTTTTCTCATCTTTCAATGGTGCGCTTGAGGCTAGTGGGTCTTTGCTTTTGCCCCATACCACAGTGTAGAGACCGAAGACTATGAAAATGGCTCCAATTATACTGAGACAAAGCACAAAGGAGACAAACAAACAATCAATCAGTAAAAGAAAGATGGTCATTGCTCCGCAACCCTATTGAGGTTAGTATTGGAAAATGTTCTATTGCCGAACTGTCTGGCAACATAATTTTTTTTATATTATATAGAGTCAGATTGTGAATCTCGATTCACAGTCTGGTAAGAAAACCTTCCCTCGTAATCCAAACGTGGAAGTTTATATGGAGGTTTTAGTATTGTACCTTCCAAGGTGGACCGTTTCAGCTAAAACGATGGCTCCTAGGGCAGCTGTGATGATCATGCAGAGAGGACTGAAAGCTGTTACAAAAACGGGGCCTCGTTCCCTACTCACAACACCTTGCACATAATATGCAAGTCCAGAGCAAACAATTCCCTAATCACACAAAGATCAATACAAAGTGTGTCAAATGCCTGCAAGGTTTCTAAGCCTTGTTATATAGGGAAGAGTATTGTGCACTCACAGAGTAAACTGAAGCAAGGAGCCTCGAATCCCAGCCTATAACCCAAACACTCATTTTGCGTTCCACCGCCAATGTTAGTACCCCACCTTCCAACACTCCCATAACGCATATCCAAGCTGTGAGAGAAAGCTCTGCTGGGTACTTCTTTAAAGTAAATGACTGAAGTGCAACACATATAAAAAAGCTTAATTAGATCAGCTGATCACAAACATTTATCCATACGAAATTTTACAAGTTGCAAAGTATTCTCTTGGTAGACATGATGACATATACGTACAAACTATCAATTGTACATGTTTGACTTACTTGAACGATGAAGAAACTGGCCCAACCACCGCAACTAGCTAAGAGCATCAAGGGGCCAGCCACCCAATGCTGGTTGGTGGTGGAGTCGGTGGTGCTAGTGCTGTGGCTGTGTGCGTGGCCTCGTATGATATCCACAATGGGGCCTTTGTACAGTGTCATCACCATGGCTCCTCCAACAGTGATTACAGTTCCCACCACCTTTGCCAGGCTATGTAGCTTCTTAACGTTCACACTCTCTAACCTGATTATTAATCAGAATAATAACATAATTAGGATAGGAGTTAGGCAAACTAATCATTATTAGTGATTATATATCATAATTCAATTAGAAAAACTAGATCAAGTATTAATATGATTCTTGTAAAATTATTCGTATATAGATATGCACGATAACGACTTTTTTAAGGAATGAGAACAAATATTACTACACAACTAGGTGATATGATTGTTTATTCTAGGAACATACTTACACTCACAATATTATAATGATTTTAAATAAATAATATGGTTTTATATAATTCAAGCATGCAGTGTATTAAATAAGCAGAAAATCCCAACTTTTTATTTTGGGGTTTTTTATTTTTCCTCTTCCAGCAAATAACACGTGTAGTGGCCAAGGCTTACATCATGTGTCACAAAACTTATCAAGAAGATTCCACACAAAAAAACAAAGGTGTAATTGTCTTTTCTTTCACGTTATGTGGGAACTGATTATGATGCAATCATGTCGACCATGATTTCATCAAAAAATCAGGGAAACAAAAGAAAAATAAAGACGATGACGTGGCATGGTGTGATTGGAATAGTATATGCCAATTTCACTTAGTGCCTTCCAGTGTGTTGGCTCTTAAGCATACACTTACCTTTTTATTAACGCGCTAAAATAATACTACGCATGCTGGAATATGATTATCTACTTTTTTAACCTGAAAAAAACTGCCATTATGAAGGTGATGGCAGGAAGGACGTTGACAACAGCAGATGCAAATGTTGCTGAGGTGTACTTCATTCCCAGAAAGTATAAGTTTTGATCAAGAACTGGCCTGTAATAATCAAATATTAATATATGATGATTGTACATGCAATAATCTCAAAATTTATTTGCCAAATTTTAGATGTTTATCAAAAGGAGAAGGAAAAAAAAATTAAATTAGAGTATTACTCAAGAAAACCAAGCAGAACTATTCTGAGGAATATCGGGAGAGTCATTCTTGGCCTTATTTTTCTGTAAGAGAGAGTGAAAAACAATGTGGTCAAGTTAGTAGGACAAAATAAGAGATATATATATTATATAGAAACATGTACGCACATTAACATACAAGTATTGTTTTGGCATAAAATCTGACATGTGTTGTCAAATTGTAAATATGAATAAGAGATTTTGTTTGAATCTGTGACACGAACTAACAATTTCTTGGTACTTATGATAATTCAAGTCTTTTGAAATATAGTTTTGGTGACATAGTGCTTATGCATGCATGCATGGTTGTTTGTAAAGGGATAGAAAACAAATATATAATTGAGAGAGAGAGAGAGAGAACCTTTCAAGAACAAAGGCAAACGGGGCAATAACACAAAAGGCAACAACATGACGGTAGACTGAGAGAACAAAGTTGCTCATGCCATGTTTAAACGAGACCATACTGATGATATACATGCCTGCATATCCAAATTGAAGGGAGACCATAGCCAGGTAAGGCTTGATCTTGATGAGAACTGGACTCAACTTCGATCCTGTTGGACTTTGGTCTCCCATCTTTTCAACACTTCTGTCCCTCTCTCTACTACCTCAACTAATTAATTTACTTGTATTTTGAGGGATGCCAACACTAAAATGAGGAATGCTCCTCTTATAAGCCTAAAAAGCGAAAAAAAAGGAGACAATATTTCAAAATCATACGTACATGTCCAAGCCACTAACTCTCTCTCTCTCTCATATTCTAGTTGCTTGGTATATGGGTGTCTCTCTCTCTCTCTCTCTCTCTCTCTCTCTCTCTCTCTCTCTCTCTCTCTCTCTCTCTCTCTCTCTCTCTCTCTCTCTCATATTCTAGTTGCTTGGTATATGGGTGTCTCTCTCTCTCTCTCTCTCTCTCATATTCTAGTTGCTTGGTATATGGGTGTCTTTGGTTAATGGATAAGAGAATACATGAGAGAGAGAGAGAGAGAGAAATACATGAGAGAGAGAGAGAGAGAGGAATTTAATTAAGTGGATCTCTATGAAAATATAATGCTTTTCCTTTTTTTCTTTATATTTATTTTATTGGAAGTGGGGATTCGATTCATTGACCACCAAATGAAATTTAGGCTAAGTGCTTTAGCATGATAGACGCGAGAGGCTAAGCTTATGTGGAGTTTGGGAGGAAGTGGGTGCTATGAAGAGTGGACAGCACTTCAACTAATAACCTAGTTAAGACATGTACTAGTTAAATCTCTAATTTCTTTTTTTGGGGAGTTTTCATGGTATATGAACTTCAAATTAATGACCTCACTCCTCATCAAATAATTAGTGGGATTGACATGGATGGTAAGATTTGTCTAGGCAACGCACTACATGTTGATAATCTTCAATTATGTCGCCTAAAAAGCATCCCAAATCCCGGTTAAGGTTAGCTAAACTTCTTCGTTTAGAAAAAAGGTTAGCTAACTTTCTAGCACGGGCTAGCTAGCTTCATGCTACTTTATATATAACTTTGCCAATCAGCAAGCCACTAATGATTCAAGGGGCGGAAATTAAGGCTACTAATGGAAAACCCATTCTCCACATTCAGGCATTTTGGCTTATAATAGCAAGCCACGAAATCATTCTCTCCGCATAAACTGCAAATGACATAATATATAGTTAATCACTTCCATCACTTTTTTTACATACATTAAGATTACAAACTTCTTTCTTTATTCCAGCCGTACAATTTTTCTTAATTTTTATGCGTCGCCTTGCGAAAGAGTCGAAGAAATTGCTAATCACATCCAATTACAAAAATCGTCCATGTGCATGTCCTATGATTCTATGCAAATTTTGCAAAATTCTTCTTTTCTTGCAATATTCTGTGTGCTTTACTCCTATATGTTCATGAAATAACAAGCTTAGTAGCTAGCCCTTTGAGAGTGGCTTCATCTCATAATATGCCTTTGCCTTACAGCAATATAGTGGGCAAGAGAAAAGAATAACCTATTAAGTTTAAATATAGTTTAAATATAGATATTATAATCTCACAGTATTTTCACCATATATTTTTTCCTGGATGAGTATAAAACACCTGGGGAGACAAAGTCCAAACATATAAAGTTTGTGGTTTCGTGTTTGGATTCCACGAAAACAATTAATCAGGTTGGTGGAATCCCACCATATAATCTTGATACTGTCTTTGAAAAGAGAATGTGGTTAGAATTATTCCAAAAATAAAAAATAAAGAAGAGCAAAAGTACCGGCCGACCTTTTTTTTTTCCTTTTGGTGGTGAAATTTATTGGCCAACTTCTAGTGTGTTTTGACTGTCCTCGTGCTCTAATTTGTAAGTGTAAGGCGATATGCAGCGAGAGAAGACGCTTTAATTTAGAACTATACGGCGGCGAGAGGAAGGAAGAAGAAAAAAATCTTCTTTATTCATGTAATATGTCCTTAGTTACGTATTATGGACAAGAAGATGTCAGAGATTCAAATCTTGATGAGATGAACAAAAATAGAAGATTGAGTCAGCAGAGTCTAGCTCAATGGAAAAGAACTTTGACTTGTAGACTATAAGTCTTAAGTTCGAACCCCAAAGGCATCTTAGCTGTGTGTGTGTGAAAAACCCCCTACACTGTAGTTTTGACTATCTATTGTACTAAAAAAAAAAAAAAGAGAGAAGATTGCAAGAGAGCAGCACATCTGTTAGTACAATCACCATGTGCATGAAGCAAATCTCCTTTTTTTTTTTTTTTTTTCTTTCTTCTTGCAATTTTCAAAGGCTATATATATTCGTATTCTTCCGAATGGCCCTAGAGCAAGTGACCACTTGTAAGAATTTTTAGATTTTAATCCACCAAAAGTTCTTATATTAAGGATTGATACAACACCTACAAACTTCTCTTTTTCTTGTTTTCTTTTTTTCAATAGTGACGCACTTGCTTTTTCCCCACCCCACTGATATAGTTTACAAGCCAATGGTGTCGTCCAACAGTTTTGAATTTTATTTTTAAAATCCAATGTACAAAGTTATATTGAAAAAAACATATGGAGTTGCAAGTCCTTTTTATTCAGTCCACACAATAAAGAAGGTCCTTACCATATATGGTGTGTCATATTGGCTCTAGTGTCGTACCGTAAACGGCAGAATACAAATTTCCACAAATCAGATATGTTTGAAGAAAGAGGCCCCTAGCTACCTAATAGAATAAGATGTGAGAGATTTTGAAAAGGAACTGACAATATGATAATTATCTCAAATCAACCTAATTTTCTTGCATGACATGTGCACCTTGTTGATAGTTGATACTCTAGGCATGTACTATATAAATAGATAATTTGACAAGTTACATTCTCTCAAACAACATCAAATTTCTCTAAATTTTATCAATATTAATTATATTAGTTTAAGAATAAATTTATTTATTCCGCGTTTACTGATCGCATTACTGGTTGTATCTTTATGTAATATCCACCGAATCTCACCAATACGAGAAATGTGATGATGAGTATATATAATATATGCAGCTTTATTCATAAGATCTAAAAAGAAGGGAAAAGAAAAGAAAGAAGAAAATAGTTGGAGAACATTGTGCAAGCTATATAGAATTGACATGGGTATATATTCTTATTGGGGCTTGTTGACAGCGTTTTTCAACTAGATAGTAAGAAACTAGCTCTTAGAAAAGAAGCGGATTGCTACATATGCTAATTATAGATTCATAATTACAATCAACTTCGAAAGGGAGATTAAAAAGACATTTCTGGTTTTTTATACTGCAAATTTAAAGTAAGATTAGCATTATTTTTGGACCGTCATATATTGCATTTGGGATGGCTGGTCGCTGCCATTTTTGTCAATGACCAATTTAGTCCCATTGGTAGCACTTCCACTAGAAATTGGCAATTCGTGAGCTTCATCCTTCATAGCAGGACTGGATGGCACTGCTGAGCTTTTACAATAATCCTTGCTTTTACCCCACACCACAGAATAAAGGCCAAGCACGATGATCACGCCTCCAATTATACTACACATCAAGTTTTAAAATTAAAAAAAACAAAAAACAAAAAAAAAACGGAGGGATTTTTATATAAAAACGATAGTCTAAATTAATCTAATATACGGGGGAGGAATATTTAAACTTGGGTGCAACAAGCGGGCTCACTGTACTGACCAACTGACATAACCCACATTTTCATCAAAGAGAAATTAAATATACAAAGTATAACTATTCAGATAAAGATCATATCAATGCTTAAAGTTGATTGATTACATCACGAAGATATATACCTTCTCTAAAGTATTTGTTCCTGAGAAAAGCTGCGTCACAAGACGTACGACATCACAACACACTTTGTACATGCCATTATTATTCCTCATTATAGATAATTTTAATTAATTAGGATTGGAATTTGTCATAATATAGGAATAATGTGCACAACTTACCAAAATGTGGCATATACCAGAAGATTAGGATTAAGAAAAATTCAAGACAGAGGAAATATGATGTTACCCAATTTTAGTTTGAGTTTTTTTCTTTACCTGCCAAGGTGAAGTTTCTCAGCTAGAATAATGGAACCCAGAATAGAGACGATGATCATGCAGAGAGGGTTGAAAGCTGTAACGAAAACCGGGCCTCTAGTCTTCATCACCAAGCCTTGCACGTAGTAAGTAATTCCAGAGCCAATTATTCCCTAAATCATTGACAATGCATCTTCTAATTAGTTAAAAATGAAGAAATATTTACATACTGAAAAAAAAAAAATCACAACCTATAATTGAATGTACTAGACACATTTAAAATGGCAATTCGTGTTAGCAGGTCGTGTTCCCGTTGCATTGTATGAAACTAACCGAGTAGAGAGGCGCTAGCAGCCTCGAATCCCAGCCGACCGCCCACGCACTGGCACGACGCTCTACAGTAACTGCCACGGCCACACCTTGCAACGCTCCCACCAAGCATATCAAGCAGGAAAGTGAGATGTTTGCAGGGTATTTCTTCACTGTTATGGACTGGATATAGATACGTAAATTAACGTCAATCACGTCACATATATTAAGCTTCATATTACATGCATGCAAAAGTAATTTAATTACTGATCATGCAATTAATACTTACTTGCAATACGTAGAAACAGGACCAAGCAACGCAACCTATGAGGATGAAGAGTGTCCCGGTTACCCAGTGTTGGTCGGAGGATGGAGTGGTGCTGCTGTGGCTGCTGGTTTTGTGTGACCATAGGAGGTCAACGACAGGGCCTTTGTACACTGTCATCAGCAAGGCGCCAGCAAAAGTTACTAGGGTTCCTATCACCTTGGCTTGACTGCGTACCTCTTTCATCTTTACACTTTCTACCCTGCAATAATTTTATAACCCACATGTTATTACATTATGGTTTAGCGGAGGTTTTTTTTTTTTTTTTTTTGCCGGATTTATGTTGTCAGGAAGAGTACTTATTTTTCCGAATTATGAATTAGGAATGAATCTAATTAATTGATTTTTACCGAAAAATAACTGCGATAACAAAGGTAACAGATGGGACGGCGTTCATGATAGCAGATGTAAATGATGCCGATGTGTATTTCATCCCCAAGTACGTAAACCCCTGATCAACAATTGGCCTGCACAATCAGGTGAATACATATTTAAATAATCAAAGTCATACGCATTAGCATTGGACTCCCCTATCTCTGTTTGCCCCTCCTAGTCACGATCAACATTCAACTGTACATGATTGGGAACCTGTGGGACAGCTGTACTACTTTTTATTTATTTATAAAGTTTAAAACTTTACATGTACCACATTTACTGATCGCATTCGTTACAGACGTGAAATTTATATATGATTAGCAATACTTAGTATGCTTGTTAGTGAGAGATCTTTACTCTAGGAATCCCAGCACCATTATGTGCAAAAAGGTGGAAATCGTCATTTTTGGTCTCGTTGTCCTGTAAAACAAATGAAAATTAATTCACAGAGAAAAAACTGAATTAATTTCAGATTATTATTACTTAAATGTGACTAATTAGAGATAGAAATACCTTTCAAGAACCAAGGCGAAAGGAGCAAGGAAGAGGGCTGCAGCAGCATTGCGATAGACGATGAGAACAAATCGGTTCATGCCATGGTTGAGAGTAACCATGCTGATTATGTACATCCCTGCAGTCCCAAATTGCAAGCTGACAACAAGCAAATAAGGTTTCAGCTTGTTCAACATAACACCAAACTGCCCACATGCCATCTCTCTCTCTCTCTCTCTCTCTCTCTCTCTCTCTCTCTCTCTCTCTCTCTCTCTCTCTCTCTCTCTCTCTCTTGATTTAACTTAATTTCTTCCTTGTGAGAAGTGGAACTGGTTGATTGGGGATGAAATTAAAAGGTGCATGCAATGGCCTTCTTATAGAGAAAAAAATATTAATTATGATAGGATAATAAACCCACTATATGTCCACACCTATATTGTATTTAGATTATTGTTAGATTCTTTGATATGAGACGTATACATTATCGCATGTACAGAGCCACACATACCAACACCCACTTGTAGAAAAGGGTTTTATTTTGCAATCTTTGTGGATATGCATGGTCCTGTCTTTGAAAGTATGCTTGCTTCGGTCATTACTGAGAGGCAAATGTGCAATTGTGCTTTTGTGTGTCTTTGTGCTTCAATATTGTGCTCGTTGGTTGTGTATGGGAGTTTCATTTTACAATGAATATAGGTGTAGCTTTAATATCTTGTCTGTCTCTTTTCAGGAGGGGTCTATCTCATCTTAAAGAATTCACAGATATTTCTTGAAAAAATTGGGCAAACAAACCATCACCAACTCTTTTTTGTAATCACAAAAGCTCTTAAACCAATTTACAGTAAACACCAACTATTATATCTAATGGCTTTGCTAAATATGTATCAGTGTAATTTTTGGTTAAGCAAGATAGAGGAAGGTAGGGGTCAAATTTTTGTTCTGGATAAAATTAGCAATGAGCTGATGTCTGTCTCCAGCTAAGTTTTATAAGGTTTCTAATTGATGGATGTGAAAAGAGCCATGCATCTTGCGTGCACATATTTACATATAGTTGCTTCCCACTCAGCATGCATGATGAGGACAGGTCATGCTCCGTAATCCATTAAGTAATTGAGTTTTTAACTGTACAATTATTGAGATTTATATATATATATTTTAATACAAGCGATATTTTACTTTAATATAATCTAAATTACTGAGAGGGATATTCAAACTCGGTGCATAGTGGGAAGCACATCCGCTCAAACCAACTTGACTAAGTATTTATATATGTATAATTTTTTTAAACATTTGTTAATCAATCAAAAAACTTCTGTGCCACAAAGTTGGAACCTTTTAATTCTTTGTAGGAGATCAAAATTACCAATCAGACTACGCCCCGCCATTTAATTTTTCTTCTTGTTTGCAGGGACCCTTTGGTTACCTAAATGGGAAAAACATATCCCTTTGCAACTGGTGCATACATGTGACATGTCCTATATATGACTTAGGTCAAAGAAACCTTCTGATATTATTATTTTTGATTGAGAAAAAGCAATGTATTCGGTGAAAAAAGATTACGCAGATTTTCAATGAAAATATCTTGAATAATATGAGGAAAATCGTGACACCATGAAGATGCGTGAATCAAAAAACAAATAAAACTATGCTAATCCATGCGCCGCTTCTGAATTTTGATCAATGTGATAAGTGTTTTTTTTCTTTTCTTTCTTTTCAATCTTATCGTTTTCATGCTAGAAACATGGCATAGCCTTATGTAGAAAAAATTGCATTATGTTTGAAATGTTTGGCATGCTTGTCGGAGTGTCAACCAATATAAATATACATAAACTTATTTTAGGGATATGTTTTTATAAATTAAAAAAAAATAAACCAAAATATTAGGCGAGATTAGCCCCTCAGTATCGGTCTCCACCACCCTCAAAGAGGGGACCAACACTCCGAAAGCCCCCCACCTGTCCCCTTGATCATATGTTTATATGGCTCACTCCACCTTATATTTCACTAATTTAAATTATTTATTTTTTAGGTATACTCTTAAAAATCATCACCAAAAAATCACTTGAATTTGAATTCATTAACCGCTCAATTAAATGGTCTTCATTTTAGTGTTTTCTTGAAACACTGTATTTGTCGATTTTTATGAGTCACAATTAGGTATCTTAATTGCTTCCAAATTTGTTTACTTTTTTCTAAAAAAAAATTATAAGAATGATCTAAAGACTTGAAAAATAGAATGTTTGGATCGATGAAATCCCGTAAGAAATTTCTTAACTAAACATATCCATCAAT
Organism: Prunus salicina; assembly: GCA_020226455.1. Taxonomy (NCBI): domain Eukaryota; kingdom Viridiplantae; phylum Streptophyta; class Magnoliopsida; order Rosales; family Rosaceae; genus Prunus; species Prunus salicina. The sequence continues at coordinate 49,645,979 of CM035341.1, forward strand.
AGAGATGACTCTATTTATCTGTGAACATTTGGCGATTCGTGGCCAAATAATGTGGGGTGGCTAAAGGAGGGAGAATTGACTCCTCATTAATGAGAAGGGAAATAAACAGCAAGAAAGAAGCTTTAAAATGATCTTAACATGCTAGACAGAGATGCCTCTAGCTATTTAATCAAGTTGTGAAGTGTTTGGAACAACTACTATTTAACTCCTCATCACTTTAAGAGAAAGTGAGTGACAAAGAAAGAAGGCAGATGCATGAGTTTTGGTGAAGAGAAATTTGGTCAAAGAAATATAAGCATATCTATTACTTTTGGTACTTTCGATTGTGGTGTGATTTAAAATTTAATCAACTTTCCTGCTCTTCTGCATAATGTATGTGATGAAAGGACCTTTGCGTGTAATCCCATTTTTCCTCATCTTTTTAAGTGCTAATGGCAAAGTTGAGTTCATCTTCCGATAAGCAATAATCAATGATTGCTTTTCCTTTAGTTTTTTTCCCTTTGAATAATAATAATAATTTATATTTTCATAATTAATTAATTGTGTAAGTATCATTGTCATGTTTGCTTTAAAAAAAATAGTAGCAACTTGACAAGCAAAAATCTTTTTTTTTTCTTTCTCATTTTAATAGGGCATTTTTCTCAATATAATGTATTAATTATGAGTATTTATTTACAAGTTTTTTATGTCAAAATATTGGAGTGACATATACTGTGTCCCATCTTTAATATCCACTGAAAAAAGAATGCATTTAAAATGGATAACTCATTTTCATTCAAAAGGGTGACGGATTTGATCCTTGTAATGTTGTAGAAAATAAAGATTTCGAGAAAGAGAGTGAAGGAAAATAAAGTTATGGAAATCTGTCTTCTTACAAGAAAGCAAGAGGAGAGATTAAAGGGGACAAGAAAACTTTTCCATGAATTGCAATAATGCTTGAAGATTAAAGAATTTGCTTTCTTTAATTCCAATGCAAAATGGGGTCTTTTTTTTCATTTTTAATTAGGGTTAAATTGAGTTTTTTATTTTAAGGATGGTGTATCCAATTTAAATTCCTTACATTAAATTTCAATGAGGAGAAAACGAAAGTCAAGCAAATCAGAATAGAGGATCCTAATCCATTATCATCATGTCAGCATGAACATTAGAACAAACTACAGAGACGTCTGCGTCAACAAAAGTGAGTGAATTAATTGTGGAACTTGTTTAAGGGTTGTGATTTAAAACAAATCTTGCAACTTTCAAAACGTTTTCTTTTTCTTTTTATAGATAATGGACCACCTTCTCAATGATACATTTTTAACTTTTTATTTATTTATTTTTCGAGAAATATAAAATTGCTTTAAATTGTGGGTTAGTCTAATGTCTCCTTCCACAGACCCCTCCAGAGACCAATTATTGAGAAAAGAGAAAGGAAGGGGGTAAGTGTCCATCTTGCATATGTAGTTTCGTCTACATTTTTCATTGATAGAAACCAGTCAACTGTAAAGGAAATAAAGGCAGAAGAACAAAAAGGGATCAAGAAAGAAGGGTCAAAAGAAAATTTGTCTGACCATTCACTAAAAGTTGGCTACAAAGTTGATGTAACTACAAAATCCTTTATAATTCAAGATACATGCCAAATAGCCAATCACAAAACTTCACTTCTACACAGGGTCCAAAACCCACTAATGTTTTAAGGCAGCAGCTATTTTCTTTTGAACCAGTTCCACTCCGAGACGAGGAGGTAACCTAGGTAGAGTTTCCTGGAAAATAATTCGATGTTTTCGTCAGATGAAACTACAAATGTGATTCATCAAAACAAAACAAAAAAGATCTAACTTGAATTCTTTCAGATTTCAGACTGAGGAAATGCAGTTGAAGTCTTGTACCATATACACAAATTCTCAGCATTGCTAAAAGGAAACAGTAAGGGTAAGAAAACTTGAGATGCTTCAAGCATTGATAGGCCACCTCATAGAGACAATCCCATCAATAATTGCGTTGGCTGTTTATTTGATTGTCAATCCACCATCTAAAGCAAAGTAATTGCTTGATACATGGCAAAGCACCAAAAAAAGTATATTTTTAAAAGAGATTAACGACTGAAACCATATCCTCGCAAGGATGCACAAGGAAAAAAGCAAACTATAATCAGATATTTATGACTGGGAAAATTTGTTCGTGGCTATTACGAAAACAAAAAAAACAAAAAAAACAAAAAATCTGCACCACTAGAGATGTAAAAAGGATCTGCATCTGTCAGCAAGCATTTAGAGTCAGAATTGTATGTGCCACAAGATAGTTCACATGAGCAGGAGAAAAGCAAGAAAACAAAAATAAAGCATGAAAATTGAAAAACATCCCATTAGAATTTATTAGAAAAGGTAATATGTAGTGAAGGACGACTACAAATAACATGGGAGAAACACAAAGGCATGTCCACATTGATTCAAAAGACAAATATCAAAGGATAATGGAACACATTATATGATTTTGGCATGTGCATACGAAGCCTTTTCCAATGTTAATTGATCTAAATGAAGGATACTTGGTTTAATCAGCTGGTATTGAATGCAATGTTTACACAGAAAAGTCAATTAGATTTAAGTTCCGCAACAAAAAGAATGAATCATAGGTAGCATTTACAATCACCCATCACTCAGCATAGCATTGACCCAACTAAACTCAATGGATCCTTTGCCTCAATTCTAAGGGCTAGCCCACAAGCCATGACACAACTGACTCCCATGTGACATGGTTCACTTGATAACTTTACAGTGCAATTTGATGGGATGTCCAGTCTTTAGGAGCAACATGATTCCTACAATTTCTAATCCTAGGATACATAAGACAGTTTAATAAGAATCATCAAATCACATACACCAAAAGCCAAAATCCAGGCGTTATAATAATATTATCTTAATGCCTTCTTTATTGTTTCTCGATTGACTGCATTATACAGCCAATCCAAATAAAATAGTTTCATCTTCAAAGAATTGACTCAATCAATCATTGCCAATAAAAGAATGTTAAATCTGTCTCTGGTGTCATGATGGCCATCAAACTCTTTAGAACTTGCGCTTAATTGCACATGGTTACTGGAAAACTATTATCAAAGCGACGTTTAATATAGAGGGTACAATAATCCAATACAAGGTAGCATTATCAAAAGATTTTTGTGGATGGGAAGCTTTTCATTGTATTACTACATAGGATAGAACAAAATACAATGATATCAAACCCCAACAATTCAACTAATAAGAAAATGCATACAATCCTTACTCAATTTATTACAGAAGGGAAGTAGTATACTTTGGAACTAGGCCTCATGTTGTGCTATGGATCAGCCTATCAGGCTTAGGCAGCAGGTACCTTAACCCTTATTCAGCCCAAACTAAATTCTGGCTGGGATTGTTCAAACCGAAGCAGCCACAGATTTATAAAATTCCAAATCAAAGTCTTCTGTGGTCCAGTCTAGATTTTGGGTTGGCCAGGATAGCTTGCACAAGTTCATCCCCGGTGATCTCGGATGAGGCAACACCTTGCTAAGTTGGCCACTGGACATTTTCTATCAAATTCTTTTTCAAAATATGTTAATCTGCTTTTGTGATCATTTCATTTTGCAGTTTCGTTTATTCTAAAAGTTATTGCTACTCTTAAAATGCGGTTGCTCCAACACAGGGTCAAGTTCAGAAATACAATTATAAAGCTTAGAATATGTTTATGCTTAAGTTGAGTGTCATTTAAGTGTCATTCCCTCAACATGTGAAATTAGCGGTATTCTATTCAAAGGATAATAATACAGAAAAAGCTCCCAAGTCGCTTGGTACAGCAATAAATTACGGAAATTGGAAGCTTTCACGATGAAAAAACAGCACATTACAGGAATTAAAGTTGAAATTAAAGCCGACCCAAGAAAACCAAATGGAAGGAACTAACCTCAGTGCCATCAGAAAGCACTCTGGCCAACACTGGTATCTCATACTGGTAAGCTCTTTCCCACTCTGGATTGCTCGTAATATCCCTTATCTGAATAAAACCCAATACAACAAACTTTATTGAAAACAGAGAAAAAGCTTGAAATACAAATGTTAACAGTTCAAAACTAAATAAAAACTCATTGGGTTACCTGTAAATCAACGTCGTGAAGAGAATCAGGGCCAGCGAGTAAGAAGGCAGCCTGAAGTTTTTCTTTGAGGCCATCGCACAAACAGCACCCGGGCTTGGAGTAGAGAATGAGGGCTCTTGAAGGCTTTGAAGAAGAAGAAGATGAAGTAAAGGAAGAAGAAACAGCAAATGGAGTGAAGACCCACCTAGCCCTGTGTCTTGTCAGCAACACATTCGACGTTGGCCTCGCCAGCGCCATTGTCACTGTCGCTGTTGCTGCTGCGGCAATGGCCATGGCTACCAAATCAATCCTGCGACCAAAACAACACCAAATCAATCCTGCGACCAAAAAAACACCAAATCAATCCTTTGCAAAATGGGACAAGGCCCATTTTCAGATGGGGCGATGAGGCTGCGGCTCCTTTTACGGTCTGGGGTCTGACCCAACATTTGTTAAGCCCATCTATTTAGGCAAATAAGGTATTTGAGCGAAATTCTATAATGAGAGTGCTATATATGGACTCCTCATATAGACCTTCTTATTAGCCACAAGATCATTTTATTAAACTTAAGTGAAATTACTATTCAGATGAATCATATGGCTCATATGAAGATTAAGACACAGAACCTTTCTTCTGGGTACAAACCATATTAACCTCACTCTAAGTGAAGTTCCCATTTCTCTAAGAAGTCTACAACTATTTCAGTTTGATAACCTATATCTCATTTGGACACAGAACTTCATATTTAAACGGTAGTGGAGAAAGATTATCTCATATATAAGAGAACTGACATCATAATGGTGGTGGTGATGATTTGACGACAACATTGTCCCTGTGGCGGTGAGCTGTATTATTTGAAAAAATTGAGTATTTTAAATAGAAAATTAAAGAAAAGGATTGTAGGTGATTTAAAATGAATTTTATGGGTATAAGCTCAATTTATTATATTTTTTATTATTTTGTCGAGGAGCGCGCCAACCAAAAACACAAAATGTGGAGCTGAAGTGAACTGTAGAGTCACTGAACTCAAACGAGTAAAACCGGTAATTACTGTTACATTGGCTACGCCCCCCAAACTACCACCACCATGTCCAACCATCTCCTCACACTCGCAATCGTCCTCCTACTCGCCGCCACCGGGGGGGCCCACTCAGAACAACAACACCAACATGACACGCCCATCAGTCGTTTCCAAAACTACCTCCGGATCAACACGGCCCACCCGAACCCGAACTACACCGCCCCGGTCTCCTTCCTCACCGCCATAGCCCAAACCCTAAACCTCCAAATCCAAACCCTCCACTTCACGCCTTCTAAATCCAAGCCCCTCCTCCTCCTCACCTGGCCTGGCTCCCGCCCCTCCCTCCCCTCCCTCCTCCTCAACTCCCACCTCGACTCCGTCCCCGCCGAGCCACACAAGTGGGCCCACCCCCCCTTCTCCGCCCACCGCACCACAGACGGCCGCATATTCGCCCGTGGGGCCCAGGACGACAAGTGCATCGCCATCCAGTACCTCGAGGCCATCCGAAACCTGAAAGCCGCCGACGTTGTCCCAATCCGCACCGTCCACCTGTCCTTCGTCCCCGACGAGGAGATCGGCGGCCTGGACGGCGTCGCCGAGTTCGCGGCTTCCAAGGAGTTTCGGGATTTGAACGTCGGGTTTATGCTGGATGAAGGCCAGGCCAACCCTGGCGACGACTTTAGGGTTTTCTACGCCGATCGGACTCCGTGGCATTTGATCGTCAAGGCGAAGGGCGCTCCCGGGCACGGGTCCAGATTGTACGACAATGGAGCGATGGAGAATTTGATGAAGAGCGTTGAGGTTATGACTCGATTTCGGGCGGCCCAGTTCGATGTGGTCAAAGCCGGGAAGGCCGCCATTTCGGAGGTTATTTCGGTCAATCCGGTTTATTTGAAATCTGGGATTGCTTCTGGCGATGTGAGTTTGAAGTACTGGTTATTGTGTGTTTGTTTGTGTTGTGATGGGTCATTTGGTGTTTTGATCATAAGGTGTTTGATTGTTTGCTTGTGTAGGGGTTTGCGATGAATATGCAGCCTTCGGAGGCCGAGGCCGGGTTTGATATAAGAATACCGCCTACTGTGGACCCCGAGCTTGTTAGGAAGAGGATTGCTGAGGAGTGGGCACCGGAGGCTAGGAATTTGACATACCAGGTGAACTTTTTGGCTCTGTTCAGTTTCATTGATTTTGTCTATTGAGTTTGCGCATGGATTCTTCAGTGTTTTCATTCATTTAGTATAGTGTGAAATTATAGGAGTTAGGAATTTATGTGTAGATAACCTAATTTCTAATTCCATTGTTAAATGCATTACTCCATCAACTTAATTATATGTTTCTCTGCAAATTAGTTAGCATGAATCTAATTATATGTTTCTCTGCAAATTAATTATCTGCATAGTTTTCTGATTTTTCTGTGCATCCTCAATATAAACTTTCTACTCCTCAACCCATTATATATACATATTCAGTTACTGTGCCGCACATTTTCCTCACATAGGATGATAAGAAGTTATAGTACATGTTAAATAGATTCTCAAGATTTGATATGCTTAATTTCAAAACCATTTTTCGGACTATGAAATTCAAGCAGTTCGTCCCTGGTTATCATCTTTACTGATAGTGAGCTACCATGTCTAAGGCTTTTCACTTGGAAATCGGTATTAAAGTCAGACGTCAAATTAGAAAATGTGCTGAACTTTGATTTGGGTAAACAACAAATATGGCAACTACTTATTGTAATTTCCTCATGCGGTTACCAATATTACAACTTTCCTATGGGTGGTAAATGGCTACTTGTCATCCTTGCATCAGCTTGAAAGAGAGCTGATTCTGTATAATGGTCCCTGTTAACATTCTTTATCTTATTTGAAAGATATCATCTGAGACCAGTTCTTTAACATTCTGCTCTACTATTAAATCACTAAATCAGGTTTGCATTATGGGGTTTGGTCGTAGGAGCCAAACCCTTTTATTTTTGTTATTGCATATTTTCCTGTACTTATCCAAATCCATATGCATAATTTTTCAGAGCGCCAAAAATAGGTTTCGAGTTTCAAATGTATTGTTGATGACCACTATGCTGTCTTTTTTTCTACGATCTGTATATTCTCTTCGTTTCCTCTATCTTCTCTGCAAACAGGCGCATAAATGAAAAATGGCTTATGACTTACTTTATATGGCAGCTAATTGAGAAAGGACCGAGTAGAGACTATAGGGGTCGCCCTTTAGCAACACCAACCGATGATTCCAATCCATGGTGGTCTGTTTTCAAACAAGCTATCGCATCTGCTGGAGGCAAACTTGCAAAGCCTGAAATCTTGGCATCAACTACCGATGCACGATACATGAGACAGCAGGGCATTCCTGCTCTTGGTTTCTCCCCAATGACGAATACTCCAATCTTACTTCATGACCATAACGAGGTTCAGTATTGTTGTTACCAGTCTTTTTAACATGCGCTTATTATCAAATTCTCTTCCTGACTCCCCTCATCTCTTTTCTTTTGCAGTTCCTAAAGGATACCGTATTCTTGAAGGGCATAAAAGTATATGAATCTGTAATCAGTGCTTTGAGTTCCCTAGTGGAAACATCTGAATAGCCACCACAGTATTAAATGGAGAGAACAATAATTGCATATTAAACTTGCCATGGTAGTAGTGCTGCACCATTTTAAGTGGTGTTTTGCACTCCGGGCACTCGGGGGTGGATTCAAAGCGAGCGTCATCTGGAAGGTGAAGTTGTTGGTTTAATATGCTTGAACAGTTTTACAAATTGTTACAAATCGTCCCAACCAAGCTTTGTAAATATTTTCTATAAATTGTCCACACTGAATAAAAGTCCTGAATCTGCCAATCTAGATGCCCTGGACGTTCTTGTTGTTGCTGGGATTGTTGCTGTGATTGTGTCTTGCTGTAATGTCATTTGTTGTACATTCCTTGAAACGATGTATATGATTGAATAAGAGGGATTACAAATTAATATATGGCATATATTATTGCTGAAGTCACAGTCGAGTATGGCGTTTGTACTTTGTTCAATGAACCACAGCTTGTGTTATTATTGGTTGGAAATTAAATAAGTGTTTAGCAGATGGTGTTCGTTCGTCATGCCTAGCATTATTAGACAGTGATACGAACTGTTGAAGACATCTTTTAATCGTTGATTTGATTATAGGCACTGTTTCTGGTTCAACTTTATTTGTCTTTCTAGATGAAGGGGAAATTCGACTAGTGTTGGCTGGATCCTTTTTATCATCTTCACTCTTTTTTTTTTTTTTTTGGTTACAAGGCAGGCTGAAGCCAGAAAAGAAAAAAAAGCTTAACAAGGCACCGCCCTACTTTGGGCTCTTCCTATTTCATCATCCAGCAGAAAGCTTGAGAGGGAGATAGGAGCAGATCATCTTCACTCTTTCAATTACCTGGATTAGATGAAAATGAAAGATAAAATTAATAAGGCGAGTCTTTCCCCAGTTTTTAGACTTGTGTTTCTATTACCACTTCCAAAATGCTCATTTCATCACTTCAGAAATAAAATTAGTTCCAATTTTATGCCCCTATAAATAATCTCAAAACACAAATTTAATATGTTAAAGAAAGAAAATAAAACTCGAGCTGTCCCGGAAACTCCCAAGCTACTTGGAAGAATAGTGTATCTTGAGATAATGTACGAGTTCTTAAGTACCCTTCTCTTACAAGCCGGTTAAGTAAGGATAAGTTTCTGTCACAAACCATAGATGTCAAAAATTCAAAAGCCGACAAGTATGGAGCAAGTTCTACCCATACATAGGCTTCAGTGACCACCACCCATAAATGTTATAAGACTCGATCAAAAAAGACTAGTTGCCAAACCCGCTAGGCCAGAGTGATGATTGTGGTCATGTATAGCTCCACCAAGGCTCCAACCAAGTTCGCTTTACTAATTATTTAAATGGGATAGCAACTTGAATAATGCTGCTACACTAGTACACGAAAGATTTTAGCTCCAAATTACATCACATCTAGACTTTGGGACATACCATGCCCAAATAAATTAAAGGCACTGGTTGAAATTGAAAGCTGCACACCTCACACCTCATGCCTTTTTGGATAACACAGTCCCTACATACATGCACACCTCATCAAAGATTAGTTGCTATCATGCTCTCTATATCTAGCTAGCTGTAATATGATATCAAGTCAACAACTTTGTCTCTCTCTTTGGACTATAATTTGGTGCACTAGAAAACATCCACCAAACATTTAATTACTCATGTACGTAAGCCATTGTATATATGCCATTATATTATATATTTTGTGGATATGGTGGTTGATTGATTTTGAATCCTTTTCCCGGAACTTTCATATAGATACCAAAACAGGGGATTTGATTCTTTTGATTTACACCTTATGTACCCACATGGATCTTGCCTCTTCATTATCCAACATACTCCCACCTTTGCAAACCTTCTCTGCACTTTCCTACGCGGCTATGCCCATCCCTCCTCTCATCATAAACCCAATCCTCTTCCCACATATTATATATCTTTATAGTTTACAGACTCATGTCAAATAGATAAATACTTATCTTGTCAGACTGTGAATTTCGACTACACGTATTTGAATACTCAAACAACGATCGATCAATAATCCAGATTCACAATTTGTCAAGTAGTTAAACAATAAATCATTTCTCATGGTTTATACATATATATTAAACCAACAATAGTGTGATGTTTTAACTCTTTTGGCCTATAGGCACTTGGCCTCAACCAAATTGGTCCCTACCTCCTCAGGGCTCGACCTGCATCGATTTAATGCGGGATTTTTGTATTAGATATGTCTTTTTCATTGATATGCAAAGTACGGAAAGCCAGAACCATTTGGTACGGTGTATGCCAGTTAAGAGATAGAATATAGATAAGGAAAGAAGCAATGAATCTTCATTCATATATTTTGGTTGGTAGTTAGAATTGTCTGGATGCATATATAACAAAAGAAAAATACTTTACTCCTTACTTAGAAAGATAAGTTGTATATTTATTTATATAGAAATGATATTAAAAGAAGGTGAATTGAAATTAAGAGAATCGAAATTAAGACCTCAATGATATTGAAAGAAGGTGAATCGAAACCCTTAATCACTTGAATTACTTACTGGAAAGACAGGTTTATGCTTACCAACAGATACTTGATATGATCGTTTCCTGTCATACTTTTAATGAATTAATACTGTATATGTATACCGATGTAAGGAGCTAACCAGTGTTGTTACCAAAGGGTAGCGAGCTCCAAGCTAAGTTTTGAAGTTGATAGGTGTATTTGTCTTCCATATATTGACTAATAAAGAGGCTCATTTGTCTTCGGCCGTCAAGAGTTTAGTTCCAAACATAGAAATATTGACTAGTACTTAATAGCCATAAAAAGTAAATAAAAAATAAAAAAATCCCAGTCACCCATAATGAAAAACAAAATAAAATAATTGAAGTATGAAGTCATGTATTTGCTCATCTAATCTGCATGCTTATTTTGAAGTCACATCGTTCCATGATGATGAATGTTGAAGACAACTCACATCCAGACCAACGAAATTGATGTCAAGTCTTGCTTTCCCATCTGAAACGCAGCTTCCTAGTAAGAGGATCGATCATATATAATGTCAAATAAATTTACCTTTGACATTCTCTGTTTTTATTTTATTTATAATTAGTAGGTGAACTTGGTGGAATAGTAAACCCTGATTAACCTAGTTGGGTCAAAACAAATTTAAGTCATGGGACGATGAGCTTATAAGAGTGACGAAACTTCCTTCTAATTTCCAACCAAACGAATAAGTCTATGCTTTTTCCAGGATTTCTGACAAATTGAAAATAAAGAAAGATGAGAGGGTGTGGGATTGGCATGTGAGAGTCGTCATTTAAAAATATGGGGACATTATTCATGGAGAATCATACTGTCACCCCACCTGATATATAATTATATAATATTATCAAAATTAATGAATATTTTCGTGAGTGGTAAATTGTACATTTTATATATATAAATAACATAAAATAAAATGCTGCCCCATTTTAAGAAAGGAGATGCCTTTAGTGCTAACATGATTATGTTAAGTGTGTGAAAGACTCAAAAAAAAAATTAAAGGGGAAGGAGGAAGGAGGGAGGAGGGAGAGGGGGATTTGTACGGATTGACGACACTATTCTTTTCACACACATGTATTATCATTGGACAAACCAATTCTGCTGCTCAACATTCAAGAAAGCCTAAGCCTCTCTCTCTCTCTCTCTCTCTCTCTCTAATAATATTTCAGATTTCAGAATTAGAAAGAAGTATATTAATTAATTTGGTCTCCTTAGTTTCTGCTAATGAGAAAAGTAGCTAGCTGCATAGATAACTTGGCAAATCTTTAGAGATCACATGGACAGGGTGGTTTGTGGAAAAGCATGAAAATCCCGTTCACAATAGTCGCACATATAACCTAGAACTAACTGTACATGATGTTAGGGGTTACATGTGGGCAGTTAATTAACACAACTGCACCCTGATTTGGACCTATGTTTTGACCCTGACTTTGTCAAGTTAAAACACTTTAAAATCAAATATATTTTTTTTGTAGTTTTTCTTATTCAAATTCACAACTCAAATTGACAGTATAACAATATAACATATTATATAATAAAAAAACATTGTTAAAAGTATGTATGGTCACGGTTACGTAATCTTAGTTAAACTTTGGAAAAGGATAGCTTATGACAGTTCTTGCAAATTAAGAGTCATTGGTGGAGTAGAGACTGGAGAGATAACCTGACAACAATGGAGACAAGTTTGCTGGAAAGAGCTAATAAAATAGTATGTGCATGCTGCATGAGAGAAAAGAGCACTACTTTGCGAAGGGGGGCAAATGGCCCTTGCTTGGTCTAGTAGGCCATCTCCAGCAGTGGGCTAAATCCCAAATATAGCCCTAAATTAATGCAAAACTCATCTCCAGCAGTGGGCTAAATAAAATTTTGGCCAAATTTGGAGGGCTACATTTAGCCCTTTAGCCCTCCAACCGGGCTAAATGTAGCCAAGCTTTGGCCTAGGCCAAATTCATTGTGGACCCCACCACATACTTTTCAACTACCAAATATTATATTTTAGTTCCCACTTGCCTTTTAAAAGCTAGATATATATAGAGTTTTAAATAATAAATGTATAGAGTTTTAAAAGCTAGACAAAATCTTATCATAAATATTGTTCTTAATACGTGTCATATGTGGAATATTATCTCTAAATAGTAGTTTAATTAAATTAAACAATATATAGTTGTTGAATGTATGAGTGTTGTACCATAGTTTTTGTCAAAATAATAAAATATGAATGACCCAAAAATATAGCCCTGCATTGCTGGAGATGGAAAAATTTAGCCCTGCACTATTCTTTAAAAAATTAATATTTTGGGGGGCTAAATTTTTAGCCCTGGACTACATTTAGCCCCACTGCTGGAGATGGCCTTAGCCCTTTCAAAAGTTAAATGTTTGTTCCAAAAAAAGAGCGTGTGTTTGGTTGCCACATCGTCATCACTCCATGCATGTGGTGTGGTGGTGTGTGCATGCTGGCATCTTAGCCCAAAGTTAAATAAAGTTGTAGTTGCTGTTTTTGGTTTGTGGCCGTACCAAATCGAATAACTCAAAATTTTAGGCATTGAACAAAGAAAACACTGAGAGAGAGAGAGCAAAGTCAAGACATGGAGGTGTAGCCATCAAACAGTTGTGAGAGAGAGAGAGAGAGAGAGAGAGAGAGAGAGTTTAATTAATTTTATTAAATTCAAGTTTGTACTTTTAATTCTATATATTTTTGCATGAGAAGGAGGAGGAGGACCATGGGACGCGGTTTTAGAGCTCTGCAAGACAGACAAGTTACAGCTGTGTGTGTGTGTCTGTATATATTACATCTGCAATGACTGACTTGCTGTAGACTGCGCGTACGTTTTTTAGTTTTTGTGTTTAATATTTATATAATGAAACTACGTACTCTCTTTTTTTGGTAATTTAAAAAAAATATGAGCATTTTGTTTGGTGTTTCACAGCCCAAATTATGAAACTGGTTATTTTATAATTGTTTATAGGCATCAGCTGCAGATCCTGGAAGTTGCCTCTTTTCAGAAAAGAATCCTATGTTTCTCCCTCCCTGATCTCTTCTCTGTGCATTATTGCATCACCTACATCATGCTCACTCTATTAAGATATGATTCCTCAAACTAAATATAGAAACTAAGACATTAGAGTAACATCATATAACATGGATGTGCAATTAACATTTTGCCCTTGATTTCGTTACACGCTACACCAATGTTATGACTCGAAACTAGGACAAGTCATTACACACTATAAATATTCGTTACACACTACACCGATGTTCTGACACTAGTGAATCCTTAACTTGCTAAGTAATGTTTGTTGGGTGTCAACTTATGGAAGGGGTGACTTGTTGTGTAAGTCAAAAACTCTCTAGAAAGAAACTGTCATTTACTTTTAATAATTAAGAAAACTTTCCATGCTGGTTTTCTGATTTGAGCCTATATATGGATCCCAGTCCAGGTTGCCATATTCGTTGACAATGGAAAAAATTCACACTTTTAATGTCGATGGCTTTTCTGATTTGATCCTAATACGAAAGCAACTGCCAGCAAATTAAAAATGTAAATGTAAGTATTTTTTTTTTCCTAATTTTTAAGAAACAATATTTCATTACCCACAATAAATTACTAGCCTTTTCGCACACCCGTGCTTGCGAGAGACTTTTTTTAAAGAAAATTTTAAATTTATTTTAGAATGAAAAAAGATAATGGATAGTTGTGTTCCATAAAAATAGGATCCATTATCTGATTTTTTTTTATTAATATGAAAAAGTGTGAATTTACCACATTATCCTCATTTAATTAATAATTTCAATTCTTAATGTTTGCATTAACCAAAGGCATTTTTTGATATTTTGAATGTTTCACAATTTTTTGCCTTTTACTTTATATATATATAGATTTTGACTGAAACAAGACAGAAAAGTAAATTCAGAGATAAATAATAATTTTTATTTTATATAAAACTGATAATATCTGTCACCCATTTTGTTATTTTTTTTATAAATTTGTATTTTTTTTAAAGCACTTTAGAGCCATACTGTTTTCTTTGACAAGCTAGGGAGATCCTGGCTGTGTGTTAGCTTTTTTAGCCCAAACGCGCATCTATAAATAGCAGCAACCTTTCCTCATCCCATTGAGTTCCCATCACATTCATTCATTTCTTCAGCTGCACAAGAAGTATCAAAAACAAGTCACAGAAACAGAAAACAAAAATATCAAACACCTTTGTTCACTGATCTTGTGCCCTAATTTGTTCAGCAAAACACTGGTTTGATCCTTATATCCAAGCTCATCAACAAAGGCACTGTGTTTTCTTATCAGCCATGGTGAAGACAGAGCAGAGGGTTCAGCTCACAGAGACATCAAAGCCAATGCCATCATCCAAAACATCATCAACATCAGCATCTTCATCAGCTTGCAAGAAGAAGAAGTACAAGGGAGTGAGAATGAGGAGCTGGGGCTCATGGGTTTCAGAGATTAGAGCCCCAAATCAGAAGACAAGAATATGGTTGGGTTCATATTCTACAGCAGAGGCAGCAGCCAGAGCCTATGATGCTGCCCTCTTGTGCCTCAAGGGATCCTCAGCCAACCTCAACTTCCCCTCCACTGCCTCTTCTCATTTTATCCCTCAGGAAATTACCATTATGTCCCCCAAGTCCATCCAGAGAGTGGCTGCAGCTGCTGCCAATAGTTTTGCCATTGATAATGCCACCAACCCAACCACCACAAATATTGCCTCCCCACCATCACCCCCTCCTCAATCTTCTTCATCTTCATCCTTGGCCTCCTCCCCATCAATGTCTTCGTCCCCGTCCAATAATCTCCTAGAAGACGACATGTCATCACTGATGGGGTCATTTGAGCCCTACACTCCTACTTATGATCATCACCATCAGGCAATTGATCAATTACCAATGTCTAGCATGGAACCATGGAACAACTTTGATGATGGCCTACAATCCCCAAAATACATGGACCAAATGTTCAATGGCGCCTTCTTCGATCCACCCATGATTTATGACTTTTATGAGGAAAGTGATATTCCCTTGTGGAGCTTCTGCTGATGCACCCAATTGATATTATTCTTTTTTAATCCAATTCAAATTCATTCATGATCTTCAAAGCCATTTGCTTGGAGATTTTACTGACAGTGACACAAATTTTACATTCTATAATATGAGTGAGTGAGATAGGTGAAGAAATTCCAAAGGGAGATTGAGACATTTTTTTGGACTCTATCTCACATGGGTTTCTATTATATAAAAAGATATATTGTATTATATTTGATTTATGTATTATCAATTAATGTAAATTAAGTGTGTAATATTATGCAATTGTTGTCAATGGTTTTACATATACATTAATATTGAATAAGAAGTGGAAATTTTTTCTTTTTTATTCTTTCCAATTTCATCTGTGTACCCCTCCCCATGTTATGTCTCTTGTCTCATGTGGGAGGTTCATTGATTGTGTATGGAAGTGTCAGCTCAGATATGCCTATCTCAGTTGGGAACAAATTAAAGAAGAGGAGCAGGAGGAGGTTGTGGAAACTTGAAACCATCTGAATTTGTTTTCATCTGAAGGAACAATATCTTTTTCTTTTATTTTGCTCCTTGGGGAAATCAATCTGATGAGAAAGGGAGAGACCCAATCCCATGGCCTTAGGAACAGAGCCAAAAAAAAATGGGATTTCACCAGTTAGCACCTGCAAAAGGGTATTGGTGCTCTTAAAAATTCTGATGCAAGTCAAATGATAAACAGTGTTGTTGTGAACTTGAAGCAACTTTGATTCAAAGAATAAGTCAAACTACATGTGAAATGTGGAAACCCATAATATCCGAGTCATAGCTTATTATGCCCAAGTTTCAATTGGAGAATCCTAATGATCATTTAAAACTGGCTTCCAACTTTGTTCTCACACAATCTAACATGTTAATATTACCATATTACAATTGAGTAAGTGAATTTATGTTTGAAATTCTATTCGGGGGTTAACAATATGAAAACATAACAAATCGAGAAAAACTAATGTAAAATTATTTAACAATTCGTTTGAATGATAACCGTAACATGTCATTTTTTAACCAGAATTTTTTAGCACTTACTCGAATAACTTTACAAAGTTATTCCCAAGAAAAGGAAGTGTCTAATCAAAACAGAGTGAATCGACAAATTTGACACTTTGTGAGCCAAAGTTGAATCTGGTCAAGTGTTTCGAGGTAGTGGTTCAACCCAAGATTGCACATGATCTGTCCAAAAGAGCAGTGGGTGAGTGAGAGAGAGAGATCACAGCATGGGGTCCCATCCTCATTTGTTTCCCTCTACACTGTATTTGGTCTCTTCACAAACTTCTCAATGGGCCATAACCATTTTGGAAATATGTGTTTTTTTTGCTATAACTTCTTAATATTATTAGAAATTATAATATGGGCATTTTTGGGCCCTCAAAAATTAAATTCAGCACATTGTGTTACTGCATTGTTTTGTACCCATTTATATAAAAATTGGAGGCACATGATCAGCCCTAAATGACAATTCTCTAGAACTACATTTCACGACACAACATGTGATCTCATCTCATGGTTTCAAAAATAAAAATAAAAAAGTTTTGTTGTTTTGGGTTATATGAGCTAATGACACTTTAGGCCAAAACAATTAAAAACTAATGACACAAAATTTGGATGTTGAATGGTGATCAATAAGTTTGTCGCTTTTGTACTTTGTTTATATTTTCGTTCTAATTTATTCCATTTTATGTAATTTGGGATTTGTTTTGGTTGATCCTTGGCTCTGAAAATCTTATCCTAATTAATGATCATTGAGGGAGATGCCCTTTGTTTTTCTTAATTAGAATGATTAATTATGATGTTGCTCAATATGTAGCCTCATGGTGGTCAGATCCAACATTGGCATAACTTCAATGATTTAGGGTTGGCCTCATTAGGACAAAACCAAATGAAGCTTGATAATTGATTGATTAATTCCAGTGTTTGTCTCTCTTTCTTTTCTATTTTTTAGTTTTGGAGAATCAATCCCAGGGCTTGTTTAAGCCACAAATATACAATATATTATACAGATTTTGCAATTCCAGAAACACATAGACATTTTTAAAGGGCTCTAAACTTGGACCGATAGATGTGGCATTTCATTACCAATTTTTTTCTTATACAAGGCTTACAAGCGATGTTGATAAAAGAGGAATTCGAACACATAACCTTAGGTACAAGAATAACTGCTCTTAATCACTCTATAAGTCTCTTGCGCATTTCATTACTGGTGTTCTATGCTTAGCTAAACTCAATGCCTACATGGCTTACTCTTACAGCTCATTTGATATATTTGACGCGTTGAAAATGATGTTTAGCTTTTCACCCCTAAGCCCAGCGCATTAACGCGTTCAGTCAAAGGTCTCTTTGCATCCAAAACAACACATTGATTATTAATAATCTGAGGGATTGAGTGTAAAGAAATTAAGCAAGTAATAATAAGTGAGAAATAATATTTTATTAATTATTTACTTACAATGATATAATAGTTTGTAGCTCAAGTGGTTAAGAGCAATTGTCCCTGAATTTGAGGTCATGTATTCGAATCCTCAATTCTCCAGAACAAACTCTTGCTTAAAGGCCCACACACTTTGAGGCCTTTGTTAAGCAAACAAACCATAACTCGGAATTTGTATTGGACCTGCACACCCTCCTCATTGTATTCTCATCAAATTCCAACCCAGGAACCCATTTGATTAATCTTGACAGCCCGAGTCCGAGTTAAGAGCACCAACTACATTCTCAGTTTTTCGAGTAAGAAAAAGAGAAGCAGCCTTCACGCACAGAATCTGGTTCTGCGCCTCATCGCCGTCTTCTATTTGCAAACTCTTTCTGGTTTGCCTTTGGCTCTGCACAACCGGTGAAGCAATTATGGGTTTTTCCAAGGAACAGTTGCTTGCTCGTTTAAAGGTTCTACCTTCTCTCTCTCTCTCTCTCTGGGTGTTTCATTTTAGTGTACTTCTCTGTATATTGGACTATGCCATTGAATTTGATCTGGGAATTCTTTGCTTTGCGTCAGAGTTCAATATTCGAGGTGAATTAGAATAGTCACAGTCGTTGATGGGCGTCTTTGATTCTTTACAATTTATGTGATAAGCCATATATTGAGTGTTAACCAAAAGAGCCCAGATGAAGTTTGTGAAGAATAGTGGAAGTTATTACAATCCCATATTTTTGCTAAGCACTCTTCCATGCCTTGTTTAGCTGTGATGATAAACAATTTCATAGCTTGCAATAGTTTCTATTTACTTTGGTTGCTTCAAGGTCTTTGAGTTTCAGAGTATATCAAATCATAAGATATAATCATCTGGTAACAATGTGATACTTAGTGGAGCAACTATTTGGGCTTATTTATATTGGAGTTGCATTTGGTTCATCTTGTGAATGAAAAGCTAAAGTAGTGAATTTCTGAAACTACAGAGAAAATTGTTTTCAGATACTAGAATGTGCTTGCATTGTTGCGTATGGCTATGTTTTTAAACTTTAACTGCTGCATCCCTTTAATTTCCTGGAACTAACTTATACTGTTGGTTTTGTTAGGAGCTTCAAATTGGTTTTTCCCAGTATGAACACCCTGTTGTTTTGACAGTTGAGGCTCAGGTAAAAGAAGATAAAAGAAAAGGGGAAAAAAATTTATCTTCCATCTTTTTGTGTCAATTGTTTTATGTATTCTGAGGCAAGCATATGATTTTTCCATCAGGCGAAATATGTTGGACATCTGGGAGGTGGACTGAGTAAAAATTTATTCTTGAAGGTATTGTTTTCTAATACTTTGGGAAACAGCATTTGCATTGCATAATAGTAAATTTTGCAGTTTTTGTTCTCTTCCATTCTCCACTGTGCGGAACAGCACCTACAGTTTTTTGTTTCTTAATTAAATGCAGGACAAGAAGAACAGGTTCTATATTGTTTCCGCTTTGGCAGATACTAAAGTAGATCTGAAAGGTATGCACGTATTCCTGATTCTAATCATTGTGTTATGTATCAGCATTTTGAATGTCACAAACTAGTGGTTCTGAGCTATCATATAAATGATTTTTTACTTATGTACCATTTGGAGTGTGCCTGAACATTTCTAAGCTTTATTTACAACTTGAAAGTTGAGCAGTTCTATCTATAAGGCTTGGTTTGGGAAAAGGTGGTTTGAGAATGGCTCCTGAAGAAGCACTCGGAGAATTACTTCAGGTTGGCATATGCTAATCTTCAGTTTAATCAGATTAAAAATGATATTGATTCTTTGATTTCTAAGATCTTCTGGCATGTCAGCTTATGCTTTCGAATTTATTGGCTATATTTCATATGTATATTTAAAAAACAAAAAGAGATATGCTATTACAAAAAATGTCATGTAATATGTAATTTCCTTTCCTATTCTGTTTCTTATTGCAAGGTCCCACTGGGTTGTGTTACTCCGTTTTCGCTGGTGAATGAATCTGCAAGGTATACATTACTCTTTCATTTAATTAAGATATTAAAATTATATATGGTTCTCTTCTTGATATTTCATTCACTCATTATCATTTTTTACTCTTGGCCTTGAACTTATAACGCTTGTGAAATGATTTGAAACCATTTGATTGATGTTGTTTTGCCTATGTAATTTTACATTAATCAACAATTGACTGAATAAAAATCGTAATTCTGACCATTTTGATTTTGTGGGAAAATATTCCATGGCCAGCATTACCATTTTAGGTGGTGGGAATAACTTTCTTTCCAGCGGAGTTAATGTTATTTAGCCTGTGCATGTTGATACTTTACTCCTTTTTTTCATATATTTTTCTTTTGTTGACTTCTGTCTTCTTCTTTTTTTTGGTGAAGGCATGTCTCTCTGTTGTTGGATCAAAAGTTTAAAAGTCAGGAACATTGCTTCTTCCACCCATTGTCGAATGACACATCAATCTGTAAGGGATAAGGGTTTTGATGAGCGAAAATGATATATTTGTCTTCTCTTCTTTCGTATATTCTGATGAACTTTCACGTTGTTTACTAGTTTAGTTGTTTGTTCTTCTCTTATAAACCTCATATCTATTATGTGTATAGCCTTACCTTGGATGTCTCTTATAGATTGAGCATGATGTTCCAAGTCAATTTCAGGAAATTAGCTGAATGAGTAGTTATTTGGGATAGGTTAGGAATAGTCTAGGCAAGGAACACACTTTCAATTGTAAAGTTTCTCCTGATCTTATTGTTTTAATTAGTGTGGTTTAATTCCTGTGTTAGAGAAACATTCCATTTTTGTTAACTTATGCTTTTCATCCTTGATTAGAATTTACACTGTATTACCATGTTGTGTGTCAGGATTTTCATTTTTTACTCCAAAAATATTGTTTGTGAAGACTTTCTGATTCTGGTATAATTTGTTGAATTATTAATTTTTAATCATGTCACCCACATCTTTAAAAGAAAAAAGAAAGTGTGATTTTTCAGAAACTGCACTCAGTATGAGTATTTTATGTCATTGTTCTTAATAAGTTTATCCCAGATTCATGACAAAATTTTCTGTTTCCAGCACTTAGCACCCATGATCTCGATAAGTTCCTTAAATCAATTGGGAGAGACCCCTCATATGTTGACTTGGAGGTAATTAGAATTAAGTTTGTCAGTAATGTTTAAGGAACACTAGATCATTTCCTCAAACATTATTTGGCTCATGCAGGCTAACCCTTCAGTTGGGAAAGATCAACCGCCAGATCTTGCTTCTCTTGTTCCATCCGGTTCCACAGTGTTGCCCGATCCTCCAGAAGCAGCAGCTTCCTCAAAAGGTTCCATCGAAAATCCAGTTTCGGTCAGTAACAAGTCAACGACAAGTTCAGGTATATCAAGAAAAAATGCAATTCATTGTAGATATGTAGAAATAGAATTAGAATTGATTCTAGATTAACTTCTCCTCAGCAAGGCTGGCCCGGATGAATTTTACTTGTCAATATTGTTCTATTCTATTGATTCTTTATGATAAAACCGCCATTGTGTTATTTTATGTATACATTTAAGCTGCTTATTTAAATGATTAAGATTTTTTATATTTAAAATATTATCATTTTCTTGTTAAGGGATTCTGGGTATGTATAGATTGTGTTTCCTTTTTGTTATTCATGTTAACCGTAAAATGATGCAGCAAATGCTACTAAGCCATCCACTAATGCAAAAAATACAAAGGACAACCCAGTCAATGGTGTTCATGTATCAAAGTCCGTAACAGATGTTGGAAAGTTGGTTGAAGATTTACTGGATAAAACATCTGCATTACTGCTTTCAGAGGTTAGAACAATACTATGGTTCTCTTGAGTTTCAACTTTTGCATTACTTTGTTAGGCTCATGGAATCAAGTCATGCAGACCACTGAGGAGACTATTAAGAAACATGGAGCACAGCTGGGAGCTGCGATATCAAATAGTATCAGAAGCCATCTTCGTGCAGAGTTGGAGAGCACCGTTGTATGTATTTTGCTTTGATGGTTGAATGCTCTATTCTGAAGCATTTATTGCCCATTAATTAAAAGCTCTTAGTGTGTAATGGCAGTTTTATAGAGCACTTGGATTACATGTTGAGGCATGGCTGTTCACTGTCATTGGTGCATGCCCAATTCTGAAGTTTTTGAAAGAATTGTTCAAATCCATGATCACGAGATCTTTATTATTATTATTTTTTTTGCAGATGACGTTCAAAAACTCAGCATATACTGAAGGGTTTCATGCTGGTGTGCACCATCATGCAAAGCGTACATATTGATGATTGTTTTAGAGTTCAGCATCAAACTGTTCCAATGTTCCTTCCAGATTTCAATCAATTTTATGATCTGATATACTAAATATTCTCTACTACATTCGATGGAATAGGTATAACATCTTAACTGTCTGGGATGCTTCATTTCAAAATTATTTATGTTTTTTTTCAATTACAAAACAGCGTATTTGGAGGATTAGAACATGAATCTATGTATATCTGTTGTTTATGTACATCTAATTACTTACATAGTTAAGACATTCACAACAATATCAGACAAATAGTCAGAGCTTTAGATACAGGGTATTTAGGTGAAAAGTTTAAGGTTATTGCTGCAGTGCTGAGTGTCAGTTACGACGTGAAGGACCAGTCTGCTCCTGCTGGATAAAGTTATTATGGGTTAAACACGGGGCCAGTTTGATTTTTAAGCAAGTTTTGGGAAGCCCTTGCGTCTGTTGTGTGTGATAATTCCAATATTCTGAAGCATAAATGTGTGCTGGTGGTTATATTGTTCTGCTCACCTGAGAGATAGAGGTAAGCGCCTAAGAGCCTCCAAAATTATTGGAACATGAATCTCTGACGTAATGTTGTCCAGATCCAGAGTAATCAGCCACTCAGGGGTTAGAGAATAGTGCAAGAACGCCACCATGGCTCAGCTGCAACAATACTTGAATTCAGCATCATGAATGAATATATGCAAAGCTTCCGTAAAGAATGAATTATGGCCACCTTTATTTTCAAATTGAAGGCATTCATATCATACGTGAAAAAATAAATCCAAGAGAAAAAGCTGTTGTTTAAAAAATAAAAATAAAAAATAAAAAAAAAGGTTTATTTCTAATAAAGTAGAGATGAAACATGGACTCGAAGAAATGAGAGTTGCGATAGCTTTATTATTATTTTGGTATAACGTCAAGCACATCACAATCATGTATGAAACTCACAGTTTGATTATGTTTTGTTAGCATAAGCTTTTGGGGAATTCAACACTAACCAACTCTAGAAGCAGAAGTAGCAGCACTATGTTGCTCATTACCCCCCTGTGGTTGAATTCTTCTATACCTTGCTCGAAATGGCCACAGAGACCTCAGCCTACTCCAACTCAAGCACCTCTGACTCCTCCTCTCATTATTCGAACCCTCCGACTCCTCCAACCCGTCGCCACAAACTGGAATCCCGACCCGGCAAACTGGGCAAGAGTTGTGCAGCCTCAGCCATGGAACAATGCAGTCGCTGTGGTATATGTGATTGCATGGCAACTCCCTCGCCTCTGCGCCAACTTTAAACTCCTCCATGCAAACTGGGCAGCAAGGGTCGTTGCTCAAATGGGCCTCTGTGATTTTCACTGTTGGTAATGAGTTGATATCTGTTTCCGATACTGGAGGCGGGCCGGGCCTGTCGTTTTGGGTCAGCTCTTCGATTAGTCCTTGGAGACCAGACCCAAAAAAGTAGTTTTCAAGATCGACTCCACGTGGCACTGGTAGTATTGGATTTTCTTGTGATCTGGGAGTGGGGCCCAGCGAACCAGGAGGATCCTCGATGGGACGGACAATAATCCAAGTCCTAGGACGATTTCGAGCACGGGGTTCGGGTTCTGGGTCCCAATTCTCTCTACCATCAAAGCTAGGGTTGCGTCGCCTGCGCCTATTTGTCCTCGACTCTTGAGTTTCAGCTTCTGTTTAAAATTAAATAATTAACTATCGAAACAAACATTTTAAAACGAACTCATGAAACAATTCTCAATTTATTTTGTGGAACGTACTTTTTTTTATAGCAGGTGTATGATCACCATTGAATTTGTTCATATTTAAACTATACGTACCCATGCCTCTTCCCTCGTGACCAAGTTGGCGTCGCCAAAACCCGGGACGTTCTCTTGCATCCGCTTCTGGGTCATCCAATCCATGGTTGAAAGCCCCCATAGGAGGGTCGAACATGAGAGAAAGTACTTCCAGCAAACGAGCTTCTGGGGAAGGATCGAAGTCGGTGTAGTCTAGGAGATCTCTAGGCCTGATTGACCTGTCAAATTCCGAGAGGAACTGTCCAAAACAACGAGGACAGACTATCTCTGATGGGTTGGTGGTGGAGGTGATCCTCACCGTTCGATTGCATTGGTAGCACCAGTAGAGCTGGTAGGTTGTGCTGCCATTGTTGATGTCAATGTCTCTTACGCGAGGTGGGCTCAGAGACATGTTTGATTGGGAGAGGTTGGAGATTGAAAAGTATTAGATGGTTCTGTTCAGATAGGGTTTTATTTGGAACCATCAAATGGGAAATTGAAGATGTATGAGTAGAAGTGAAAACAAAGAATGGCTTTTAGGGTACAAAAAGCAATCCTCTTTGTTTCTTTCTTGCTCTGCATTCTGATGCACCAAGTTTGCTTCTTTATGGGTGTGTAGGGTATATAGGGTTCACATTTCCTTGTAACAAAGAAAGGGATGAGTGAGATATTGGTTATCAATTCAATATCATGCATGCAAAATGACGCAAATGAGGTTTCCTAGTGTGTGAGAGAGGGGGGAATTCTTATAAATAAAATAAAAACAATCAAATTGGATTGAAGGGAATTTGGATATTCTTATGCTTTGGGCCTCTTGTTTTATGTTTTAAGTCCCTTTTGTTATATTATGGGGCCTAGCCTCCTAGGTATATTGATCTTATTCTTATCTGATTTTGTAGCACCTTGTGTCGTTATTTTGTAGCCCTCAGTCTCTTTGCATGGCATGCAAAGTCCTCCTAACTTTCGTGGAAAGGATATTAGCCTATGCATATGAGACTATATGCATTGCGAGTGTATACTATTCTCGGATTCCGACTATTCTTTTATGGCATGTTTACTTACTCAAAGTTAAAATGAGGAGTAAAATTATTTCGAGTCCTAATCTTTCCTATGTTTACTAACACATACTCTAATTCCTGACTTCTCTACATTTACTAATACGTACGTAAGGAACAAAAACTTACGGTTGGGATACAACGTGGGAATGTTTGCTTGATTTCGATTCTCCGAGGGATACAACTTACATTAATATTGATTTTGATTTTACAATGTTTTGTGCATGCTAAGGTAATAGGGAAAAAGAGAAGACTTGTAACACTTCTGGGTCTGGGCGTGCAAGTGAATAAAATAATAAGCCCAACTTATATTTGATCCCAATATCTTGATTCGAATTAATTTCATTTTTATATCACATTAAAATGGGTCATAGGCCCATGATGAATTCATTGTTTTATCTCCAGCCCAGAAAAGAAGGGGCTAATTTCATTTAGGTCACAAATTTATTCAGCCCTATTTTCACCACAAAAGGATTAATTAATTAATTAAATTCAGCCTTGATAATCACATTATTCAGTGGAAAAGAAGTTACAAGTCATGCTCACCTCACTGCTCGCAACCACGAGATAAAAGTGAGCTTAATTATGAACCCAAACAATGGCATAATTAGAGATTAGTGCACTCATCTGTACAGATTATATAAAGTCCTGTCCAAACCGAGTATCATTGCTCTTGGTTCAGTTCTATTATTTTACTTTTTCTTTCCCCAACTTGTTTAATTATTATTATTATTTTTACCAAAAGAAGAATTAACATGTAGAGGAATGGTCGACAATAAGATAATTATCTTTCTATTCATTGGGAAGAATAATTATTTCTATCATACAATCTCATGCATGTTTGGGCATGGATGATCATTATAAATAAATAAGGGTTTTTAATTGTAGAGGACTTCAATTTTACAAAGAGTTTTGATTGAGTCCCAAAACTTTTTTTTTAGGCAATTATATCCTTTAACTCCACAAGTAGTTGCAATTAAGTCCTACAGTTACATTTTGTCAATTTAGCCGTTTATTTGAAGGGTAATTCAGACTTTTGACAACAAATACCTCATTTCCATATGTCTTTAGTTTATTTTTCATATTGCATACTTTTTAAAAAAATATTTTAATCTAAATGGATGATTTTAACCCTTAAATTGACAATTAAATTGACGGTAAGATTTAATTGTAACTACTTGTGGAGTTAAAGGATGTAATTGCCTTAAAAAAAAAGTTATGGAACTCAATTGAAACTCGAGATAAAATTCAGATACCTCTACAGTTACGAACACAATAAATAATTTATATATATTCCCACTGGCCATGTATAGCTTCATTCCCAAATAAACACCATATATATATATATATTTAATGAAGGTAGCACTTGAATAATGCAAACCAACCCTTTGACAAAGTTTCATGATCACCATAAATTTTGAATACGATTTCTCATAAAATTCAATAGATAATTTGAATTTAAATATAATGTTCCATCAATCATTCTTCAAGTTGGACGGCAGGACCATCACACCTATATAGTGCCCTTTCATTTCATTCAACCCTATAGTTGGAGAAATGAATTTCAACATGAAATAGAAAATAATAATAAAAACATATGCATATCGTATGTGTTTTTTTTTTTGGGAGAGTATTCTTGAATTTATATATACACATTAAATGATGTAATGGCATGTGTTTTTATTTAGGGTCAAAGTTAAGAAGGGAAAAAGGGGGAAACTCACACACACAGATACAATTATGGAGGACTTGAACCCAAGATCACTTGGGAGCACACCAAAAAACCATGGCCATCAAACTGACACCCTATTGATGACATACTGGCGTGCGTTAGGTTTTGCAAACTTCCTTGAACCCGTGTGTGATATTTACAATATGCAATTAACTAAACTATGTAATTATAATATATAAGTTGGCGTAGTTCAAGACCTTTTTAAAATATTATTATACTCTACGTATAAATATTTAATTTCTAAACCTGTCATTTTCATAGAGAAATCTTATCATATCTCTAAAAACGAATTATCACAATATTATACAAGTGTATATTTCACGTCGTATCCTCCTACTAACGTGTACGTTTCAAATTTAACTCAAAGTTTTTAGATTTTTTGATGTGGACATTTGTCTTTGATAATGACCAAAGTCAAAGAAACTTAAAAACTAGGATCCAAACAAACAGAAAAAACATAGGCACTAATTCTGAGCCAAAAAAAAAAACATAGGCACTAAAATAAAAGTCAAAAAAGAAGACCGGGATTAGGTGACTAAAACCTCTCACAACTTGTTCCATAAATTTGCCAATGAAAAAGTACAGTTTAGGTGTTTTCATATGTGTGCGTGTGTATATATATATATATATTTGCAATAGGATATGTATATATACAGAGAGCTTTTATTGAGTGATTCCTCAAATAAGTTTATTTGAGGGACACTTCTTGTAGAGCTCACTCCGGATTGTATTTCACTAATTCAAACCGTCTATTTTGTAGATACTCATTCAAAGATCATCTCTACAAAAAATCACTTGAATCCGATATCATTTGACCATTCAATTGAGTTATTGAAATTTTAGTACTTTCTTGAAGCATCGTATTCATTGATTTTGTAGGATACAATTGGATATCGAAACGGTTTCCGATTTGTCTAATTTTTTGTAAGGATGATCTATGAATGAAGAGCTAAAAAATATATGGTTTGGATCATTGGAAAAAAAAAATTTGTAGAGTACCCTAAAAGACATCCTTCAAATAAAATTATTTAAGGTATCCCTCGGGAACTATATATATATATATATTTGCAACTTCCTTTTAAGGTGTAGCATTTAATTAATCACAAGAGAGGTTTCAAAGTCAAATTTGTTTAGGTGTTTGCATGGGACCCCCCTAGCATGTTTTGAAAATTGAAGGTCGGGAGACTCAGGACCTTTTTGGTGTTTGAAATTTGAAGGCAACGCTAAGAGACTAAAGCAAGGTCATGCTTTGATATGTTCGTCACATCTCTCTCTCTCTCTCTCAAATCTTTTTTTCTTTTAATTTCCTCTCTTTTGGTGTATAAGGACAAGTACTTTTGTTTGTGTATAAATTTATGGTAGAAAATTAGAAATCAAATGCAACCAATATTGTTAAAGGGGTCTAGTCGAGTGGAAAAAAGTCTTAATTTGCAGATCAACGGTCTCATATTCGAACCCTCATGATACTTTGACAATGTATGTGTGAGAAAATCCCTCTATTCCTAATATCGCTTATATCAACAACAAAACATGCAACCCAATATCTGGTCAAGGGATTAAAAAAGAAGAAGAAATAAGTTAACATAAGCACCACTAGTTTAAAACTTCAAAGAAAAAGGTGATAGTATATAAGCTTTTGTCATATTAAGTTATTTGCATGGCAAAGATACCATTTGCCATTTCAAATTTATAAAAGCAACCAATACACTTTTTGATTATTTATGGCAACAAAGTTACAAAAGCAGCAAAAAGATAACATGGGTTTCCAATCTATCCTTGGAAACATTACTTTGTGTGGAAATTGTTCTGAGAGCGGGCTAAGCTAATTGTGGAACCAAACGCACTAGCTGGCCACTCCATTATAGAAATGTCCTTTACCAAAAAGAAGATGTAGGTTGCATCATGGTGTGGTTGATTTGGAGTCAAACGAGAAAGGAGAAGCTGATATGGACATTAATTCATTTATAATTTATATAATTCTTCTTCTTTCTTCTCTTTGTCACTGCAATTATATCACTTGCTACAACTATGGCACTTGCCGTATGACTTATACATCGTTTTGGAAATTGCCTAAAGAGGGTTCGCTGAACGTGGCACTTTCTCAAATCAATCAATTGCTATTGCAATTTGCATGTAGATAAAATTACAAGACAAAGTTATGTGCACAAATCTTTTCTATATTACGGATTTTGTATTTCAAATTTAATCATTAAGATTTAGATAAAATCTAATAGTTTTAATACAACAGGTGGGCAGCTAACCCGTCACTAATTGGTCAAAAGTAAGACTTAAGTTTGGAGAGGGGTACTTATCATATATTCCTCTTCGTATAACATACTACTTGAGTAGTCACTTAATTAATGCGTGCTATAAGAAGAGGGATATATGCACCAGAATATATATACATATATATATTTTCCGTTAAATTCGGCCATCTTATTAAGAAAAAATACTTGCATGTCTAATCTCACACACTATGTCGTTGAACTGTGTAAAATATGAACAAAATGGTTTAATGTGAAAGAGATAAAAATTTCCCCAACTAAAGAATCAAGTAAGATATGATGTTGAAGTTAGTTGCGACTTATAGCTTCACACCTACACCTACCCTAAATAGTTGAACTCTCACCATTCTAATGTTTGAACAAAGGCTTAATATCACAAAACGTCCTTAAGGTTTACAAAACTATCAGATTGCATCTTTAATTTTTTTTTTTTGGGTGTCATTTGTGATCCTCAAGGTTAGTATGTGTGATCACAAATGGTCCTTGTCGTTAGGTTCAGTAAAAATTTTTGATAGTTTGCTAACGTGGTATATATATATCACAAAACATCTATGAGGTTCACGTACCTATCACAAATGGTCTTTGGGAATTTTTTTTTAATTTTTTAATTTAAAATTCATAAAATTTTGGTTTTCTTTTTAAAATTTTATGAATTTTAAATTATTTAAAAATATATATTATATTTTAAATACACGTGACACTGTATTATTGGAGATGTGGGCTCCACATATATATGCCACATCAACAAACTAATGGAATTTTTAAAAAAATAATTTAAAATTCATAAAATTTTAAAATGAAAAAAGTAAGGGCTTAGGGTTCATAAATGGTCCTCAATGTTAAAATCCTTCTATAAATGGTTTTTTTCATTTTTAAAATTTATGAATTTTAAATTATTTTTAAAAAACTTCATTAGTTTGTTGATGTGGCATATATGTGGAGCCCACATCTTCAAAAATATAGTGTCACGTGTATTTAAAATACAATATATATTTTTAAATAATTTTAAAAAGAAAATCAAAATTTTATGCATTTAAATTTAAAAAATTAAAAAATTTCACAAGGACCATTTGTGATAGGTGCGTGAACCTCATGGATGTTTTGTGATATATATATGCCACGTCAGCAAACTAACAAAGTTTTTGACGGAACTTAACGACATGGACCATTTGTGATCACACATACTAACTTTGAGGACCACGAATGACAAAAAAATACATTAAGAATGCAATCTGATAGTTTCATAAATCTTAAAGACGTTTTGTGATATTAAGCCTTGAACAAATAACAAAGAAAAATGAAGCTTGTACGAGTAAAGTCACTTGTTCATGTTCTGTTGAGTTTGGACCAAGATGATGATGCCATCTCACAAATCATACTTTACCATCCATGTTATTGGTGTTTAAACACATTGTGTGTTTGCAAAGACAAAAAATAAAATAAAACGGTTCACACATTTTGTATTATTGTACGGTTTGCAGAATAAGTTAATGATACTTAAAGATGAGCTACCTAATGAGATGACTGATTGACCAAATCGAAGATGCAATGTCCCAAAGAAAGGTCAAATTTATCAGAAAGGAATTTATTACCAAGATTATTATTCAAACATTATAAAGAAATCATGACATTGAGGGGGACATGGACATTGAGGATTGCTCAGTGTGATAATGGATAATCAATGCATGAACCAGACATGCCTTTCATATCTTGTCCATTGTTATAAAAAAAATATATTACAGAATCTGATGGGAAAATCTCTGAAATGCTTGAACCTTTTTTATTTGTAGAGGAAGTTTTGCCATGAACACCACTCCATGCTTAGAGGGTCCCTCTCCCTTTTAATATCTCATATTTTTTTCCCTTCGTCTATAAGCATTGTAGGTTTTCTATGTCCTATTCTTACCCAGTTAATGTACTTGAGATCATATATGATCTTGAGATGTAGATTTGAACATACCTTTTTGTTAGAATACAAAAACAAGACTTGACCCATGTCTTATTAGATACGAAAGCATAAATGTTAGAATATAATCAAGCTAAAAGTTAAGATCCACATGCATCTTTACTATTTAAACTTTCAACATCAACAAGTGAGCTAGAGAAAATAGTAAAACAGAAAAAGGAAGATCTAGGATACTAAAACTAATATCCATCACAACTTTCTCATATTTTAATTAACTAACGACATATTTAATCGATTCGTAATAAGTTCATATATAA
The DNA here is from genome assembly GCA_020226455.1 of Prunus salicina. Lineage (NCBI taxonomy): Eukaryota > Viridiplantae > Streptophyta > Magnoliopsida > Rosales > Rosaceae > Prunus > Prunus salicina. The sequence goes on from CM035341.1 coordinate 49,677,032, forward strand.
TAAATGAAACATTATCACATCAGTTAATATTCAAATATTCCAACTTTGAACTTAGATAACGGTTTGATACATTCAAAATTTTGGCATTTTAATTTTCTGTGATTTGATTATTGGCATGAACCCACCTACCACACAGACTAAGCACTCCAGTCTTGAACAAAACACTTTTCTGGGGATTCATCCAAAGAAATTTGACTGGAAACTATAGAAGTCTAAATTATTGGTTCAAAATGAAGGAAGAAACAACGACCTAGAGATACATATATAATATTTCAATCTCTTCCCACAGTGGGTCAGAAATTGAGCCCTCCCAAGGAAACCCAAAGAAGAAAAAATTTGCAATTTTATAACTATATGTGGACCAAATTATGACACACCCAGATGGGAGCCTATTAAATAACAATGGAGAGACATAACATGCTCCAAGAGACATTAAATAAAAAAATAAAAAATTAACAATTAAGCATAATCTTATTGCAGCTCTCTCTCTCTCTCTCTCTCTCTCTCTCTCTCTCCCAAATCCCCACCATTAATGAAAACCAGGCTAGCAGCATAAATGTTAGGTCAGGGATGATGTAGCTTCTATCCATTGGGATTTTTTTTAAAACCAAAACCCTAGAGGATTGGTCAAAGATTGTAAAAAATTCAACCCCTTTAAAAATATTAGAAAATAAGTGCCTTTTTTTCTCTCTTTTGTGAAAAAATGCATGTGGGAGTTGTTAGAAAATTAACCTAAGAAGAAATTTGAATCTGGAGAGGGGGTATTATTACCCCCTTGTGACCAAAATAAACAAAGCAAAGAGAAAAAGAATCTCACATACTATTATTTTAAATTTGAAAAAAGAAATAAAAAGAAACAGAGAAAGTTCTTCTTCTTCTGATCTTTTGGGTTCTTTTTTTATATTGGATGCAACAGAGATTGTGGATCCAGCAAGCATGAAAAGTTAAAAGATTTTTACACCAGGACAAAGAGCCCCACCCACCATCCCCACATGATGTGCTATTTCCGTATAAAAATATTGCAATCTCCTAACATTATCCTACTGGATGAGGAGTGCACATGGCTACTTAGCATTAATTTAATCAAATCTGTGTTGAGCCTATCGGAATTCTAGTAAATTATGTTCTTGATCAAAAAGATAGTCCGGCCAATTCAAATAGGGACTCATCTATTTGTCACATATTGTTTGGGACCCCTATAATTTTAAACGCAATATTGCTTGGCTCCTTACATGTACTGATCGATTATTTATTACTTATGAATTACAGTTAAATACAAACTTATTATAAATATAAAATAATAATAAAATTATGAACATATGTCAAATTGTGATTTACAAATAACAAACAGAGTATTTTAAAGAGAGAAAAAAGAGTTTTTAGATAAGGGTTGAGATGGGTGTTTTGAGTAAGGGTCACTTTTGGCCACATGTGGGGTGGTGGTGTTGGCAACTTGGCATAGGGGAATAGTGTGACCAGTTATGGTGCCTTGATCTTTCCCATCTTCTCACGTTACTTCTTCGTTTGACATTTTCTGTCATAAGGGTATTGCTATGAATTGGTCGGGAACTTCTTTGTACGGAAAAGGTTGAGCAAGCACAAACATATCTATAAATTGAAAAGAAAGGAATATATGCATATGAGGAAATCTCTTACCAGACAAACACTCTCACTGAGACTTATAATCTTTAGATCAGTGAACAAGTGAGTTGTTATGGATCAGTGAGCGATCCTTAACCACTACAATGTATCAACGACTAGCATTCACCCACCCATGACTCTTATCATTATTCTTAACTATTTGAATTAGGACAAGTGAAAGTCAAATATTGTTTAGATTACAATATCTAATATTTAATATTTTGAAGGACATATAGATACGCTCTTCACTTCAGCTCTATTTTACCTGCCAATTTTATGTTCAGTGGATCAAAAGTTGAAAGACAGATACATTCCTGAGGCTCAGAGACAGACAGAGATACATACATTAGGGTGAGTACAGTTTGCATTCCAATGGTTGTGAGGACCCCAAATTGAAGATAAGGCGTTTTTTTTTCTCGTTTGTTGCAGATAAGTTGACGATGATGATGATGATGTTACAGAATAAGAGACAAATGGGGATCAAGCAATTGATCTCATTATTGCAGTCTAGAGAGCACAATAATGTAACTTCATGCAGAAAGAAGAACCCCACAAGCCACTACTGATTTCAAATACACAAACAACAGAAAGGGAAAAGGCCAAAAGTTCTCTGAAATTTTCATCTTCCATTGATTTACATGGTGTATTTACAAGTTACAGTGTGATGATCGAAGCCTCAAACACATGCTCCCTCACTCACTCTCTCACTCTCTCTCTCTCAACCTCCGATGAGCTTTTGCTCACCGGGTTGACATTTCGAAAGCATTTAAAATTAGTCAAATTTACACTACCAAAACAATAGATGTCTTTTAGACATTTGTATCACAAAATTTTCCATCCATTCGGTTTTGAACAGCTTTGACAGCAGCAACTCTGGCAGCAGTGGCAGCTCTGTTTGCCGCCATGACTGCCTTGTTCACATGTTCATCTACCCGCCGGAGGTTAACAGCATTCTCTGCAGCTTTCCCAGCAGCCTGCAATTTCATAACAACAAAAGAATGAACAATGAATTAGTTATTCAAACCTTTTTTTGTCATGTAATGGTGAATGTGCTAAGTACTAGTTTGAATGAGACTATAAAATACCTTAACTGCTCGAACAACTGCATCCGTTAGCGGCGCAAGAGGGTGCTTAAGGGTGCCACCATCCCACATACCACATCTTGTGTCGCCATTTCGAAAAGTATAGACGCCATAGCCCTGCTTCCGGCCTTCATGCCATGAACCCTCGTAACAATGACCATTAGCAAAATGATAGACCCCGAATCCATGGATTTTGTCTCCAAAATATTCTCCTGCATATCTATCTCCATTTCTGCAGCAAAATCAAATTTATCATCATTGTCAGGTTCGTCCGTCAAAGTACATGAATAATTTAACCAAGAAAAGACGCATAGTATTAAATAACTTGTAGTTTCAGCATCAAATTCAACGGAATGCCAGACAACTGAGGTGCACAATTGAATACGAAAACACACCATCAAACGCATAAATAAGGAAATAAATTGGCTAACCAAAAGAAATTCTCGAGATGATAATAACAAAATCATCAAGGAAGCCATAATGGAAAAACAGAGACCTGTAAGGATTCTTACTTGGATGTATTAATTGCAAATCAACCAACCACACAACCACCAAATTCCACTGTTTTATTCATCATGAACAGTTCACAAATAGTAAACCCCACAAGAATACAGGTCAAACCAAAATCACGAAATTCAAAACCTCAAGCAACCCAAGAAAACCCAATTGAAGCTACCCAAGAATTCTCATCAAGAAAATGGAAAAAGAATGAATCTTTACTGTATTATAACTAAAAAGGAAAGTAACCCAAATTTTGTTACCACAAATCCAACCAAAAGCAACCCAATAAAGATTTCGAAAACAAGAATTGAAGAACTTACCTAAAATGGTAGCAACCAAGGCCATGCTTAGCGCCATACTTGAATTCACCAACATAGCAGCTACCATCAGAGCAAGTCTGCACTCCAACGCCATGGCTCTGCCCATTGCACCACTCCCCTGCATAAGAGTCCCCTGTGTAGAATCTATAAACCCCATACCCATGCCTCGATCCTTGTCTATATTGACCCTTGTATCTGCTTCCTCTAGCCCACCCCTCAATCCCATACCCATCGTACCTCCCATCGATCCAATCGCCTTCATACCTCCCATTCACAAAATAATTGTAAACTCCGCTCCCATTGCATTTGCCCTTGTGAAATTCCCCCTCGTAGAAATCGCCATTGCTGTAAAATTCGACCCCTTCCCTTATAATCTTCTTCTCCTTTCGGGCCTTGTTCGGGTTCGGGTCGGACCCAATGAACCACTGGACCGGCTTCGACCCACCGTTCGTCTTGCAGAACCGGAACCGCTTCGCATTTTCGTCCCAGGAGTGTTTCAGAACGGAGACGCTGTGGTTGATCAGGCCCCTGTTCTTGTTCGCCAAGAAAAGGGTGACTGCGACGAAGACCAGAGCCAGGAGGAGATTTTCGGAAGTGGGTATCTCTTCTCTTCGTAGATAGAAGAAGAAGAAGAAGCCGGAGAAGCTGAAGAGGGTGAAGACAGTGAGAAAAGCCATCGCCAGGTGCTGGTGGCTGATCCGGTTCGAACCGGGTTTCTGAGTCGAACCGGGGTTGTAATTCTTGGGCTTCTGCTCTTCTTCGTCGTATTGTTGCTGCTGGGCGGCGATGACGTCCTCCTCGGTCACCGAAGAGAGGCTATGAATGGAGGATCGGATGGTCGGCGACGACCGCAGCAGCGACGACTGGGTCCTCGTGAGCTTCGCCTGGCTTTTCTGACCGTCCATTTCAGAGAATGATTGATTGATTCAACCCCAACCGTCCGATGATCGAGTCTTCCTTTTTCTTTCTCTGGTTATTCTAAACCGACCTCCTGTATCGCGAGATTCTTATCACCAACGTCGCTGGCCGCGAGCCCACCGGAACCATCTCACACGCAAAAGCCACCTCCTGCGTAAGTTAAGCTCTGGGCCCCACCACCGGCGCAAGTTAGCACCAACTGAAAAACAACCAACTCTCTGAAGATTCAAAACAGAGCGGAAAGAGAGAGAGAGTGAGTCTGGAGCTTTTATCTGGAGAACTGGACCGGCTTCGGGCTTTTGGTTTTATTGATGCTGCATTGGGGAGAGAGAGGGGGTGACATTTAATCTTCACCGTTGGATTTTCATCACGCGGTGGAGAATGAAGATGTGGTAGTAGCCGTTGGATTGGATTGGGAAAGTGCCGGTCTCGACGGGGAAGATGTGGTCGTCTGATCTAGATTCGGCTCCGGCTCCTTTTCGCTTTACTGTGCAGTCCGGCACGTGCCACTTCCACGTCAGCATTTACCTGAGCGATGTTCCCCTGTGACGCAGTCCCATGATATGTTAGAGTAGGGCTTGATGAATTATTAATTTGTTGATGTTACTGGTTCTTGGAGATGCAATGCATGGGGTTTAGATTCTATCACTGCTTCAAGTGTTCCAAGTGTTAAAGTCACTTTGCATAAAAAGGATAAAAGAAAGTAAATTAATTTGACATCTGTCACAACAACTCACAACCTAAGATCTTTCAATGGAATGGACTGCACCAAAATATTTAACCTTGCAAATGCAATGCAATGCATGTGGGGCCACCCATTTTAAGTATAATTGGGTAAGTAAAATGGCCCTTCTTGTAAAATTCCCCCAAATCCTGTCTAGTTTTCCCATATATGTTTCTTGTTATTTACTTAAAAAGCCCCCAACCTATGAGGATTGAGACCAATTTGCATCCACCTTATACCCAACAACATATATAGTTTCTTCATATTAATTTTGCATGATTAAATTAATGGAGGAATGAAATGAGAATGGATGACTCGTAAACTCAGAATAATCTGAATTTGAACTTTCAAGAATATGCAAACAGCTGAATTTACCTGATACGTGTGATCTTCCGATACGTGTACACGTATCTGGAGTTCATCTGAACACATACCCCAATGAAAAGCTTTGTTTCCATTTCGTACATTCTCTCTTTCTTAACGTCTTTTATAGAGAAAATAACCACCTACAATTAAGACCTACAACCTGTAAAACAACTAAGATATTACAAATCAAACTTAAATAAGGTTTAACAGAGAGAAGTTCCAATCCCCAAAGTCGTGTCCAAGCCGAAGACTTCCCCATATCAGCCAATTCGAGGCTGAGCATTGTGCGTCATATATATCAGCCAGCAAATCAGCCATAAATGACAATAAGGCATAAGGATATGAACCATCCAATAAGGAAATAAAAATAGGGTCCAAATGAGCCAATTGGAAAAGAGATATAATTTCCGCTTTTGCAAATTGTCATGTGTATTTTGACATACTATGTCGGGGTCTCACAATAGAGTATATGAAACTCAATATGCTTACGATGAATTTCAACCTTTTGCGTAACCAACGTAATGCACTGGACAAATACAAGAACAAATTGTTTAAACCTAGATTTTTTCGTCCACGAGCCTAAAAGAATTATTGCACACGCATGAACCGGGTTTAACCTTATATCATTAAAAATAACATTTTCAACCTTTTCATGTTATTTTTTCTACCAAGTGACGATGTAGAGAATTGTAGGTTTTTTTTTTTTTTTTTTTGGTCAATAGAGAATTGTAGTTTAGTTGACTAGAAAAATAGTGAAAAACTTTTACTTTTTACGAAAATTATAGGTATATATAATTATGTAAGCAGATCTTGTTTGTCAAAATTTGCAGGCTACCTGCACCACAACTCGTCGAAAAATCACCATCAAATCAACTATTGATGTTACTTTAACTGGCGTCATGCTAATCACATGTACGGTCACGATTTAATCTGGCATGAACAATTAATTATGTATTTATCTGTGACATTTTTTCAAATTACTTTTTGTTGGTTGTGTTGTGGTGTATAGGAACAAGAAGTGGGCATCAACTCGGCCATATATTACTTATCACTTGTATACTTTCAAAGAAAATTAATAAATGCTTTGTAATCTCCTGCTGAAAATTACAACAGATAATTAACTGATAATGTTTATCACCAGACACATCATTTTCCTTTTTATCTTACAAAATCCGAAATACATAAAATTAAGAGATATTTAGTGATATACCCATTCTTAGCACTAATATTATAAATAAACCATACACCATTGAATTTCTATAAACAAACCCAAAAAATGACAGCTGGCTTTATTGAATTTAATCTTGATTATTAAATTACTTTGATACCCTATTGAGTGTTTTGGGTATTTTTATGAGATTTTGGGGTTGAGTTTGTTTTAAGAAATTGATGGCAGTTTTGTAATTTATAAGAAGTTAAAAGCATCTTTGTTATGTTGTAAATTGACTTTGGGTGTGTTTCTAAATTCCATTTCATATGGGGAATTTTTATAATTTAGGCTCATATATTGGGTATAATAGTGAATCTCCCTAAAATTAATGATAACTATATATTTTCATCAATTTTGTGGGGCGTTAAAAATATCACTCGTCCTTTTCTTGAGAAAATAGTGATAGTTTGATCATAGAAAAAGACACAAACACAAAAATCAGGTTATGTTCTAGAGGATTAAGATATATAAGGGTTCAGTCCTCCTCTTAAAATGGCAATCTAATTAAAGATTTTGAAAAAGAAAAATCTAAGTGGTTGTTTGATAACCATTTCATTTTCACTTTTCTTGAAAACTGAAAACATGTTTGGTAGTTTTCAAAAAAGTAAAAGATAGTTTACAAAACATCTTGAAAGTGTTTTTAGTTTTTAGTTTTAGTTTTCATTTTTTTGCGCTTATATTTCATTCATTAATTTTACATCACCACACATGAAATGCACACCAATTGCCAAAACTTGGTAGTTGGGACCTCCCAACTTAGACTTGGCAGCTCGATTCTTGTGTTTGGCCACATACCTAGTCTAAGCTTCGAGAACTCCATATGCAAAATTCACCAAAAAATCATCCTAATTCTAAAAAATTCACCGACAAAATGCTACGAACTCTTTGTAACATGCACTTTCATTCTATGATCTCAAATTCACAATTTGACCCAAAACAATTACATTTCCAAGTTTCACATAAAACTAGAAACTTAAATCAGTTACCAAACAACTTTTGTTCAGTTTTCACTTTTCACTTAAAAACAAAAACAAAAATTAGTTACCAAACAAGTTTTCAATTTTCAGATTTTTGAAAAATGAAAAATGAAAACTAAAAACTAAAAATTGAAAATTGAAATGGTTATCAAACGGGTCCTAAGGGAGTGAGTATGCTTCTTACACTCAAATTCAAATCCCTCTCTCCTTAAATTAATTTATAATAATTTAGGTTATCATTTATACTAAAATGCATCCAATCTATAATTCTTTCCATCTTCTGAATACATATATTAAGCTTAGTCGGCTAGTACAAGTAGCTTAAACTTTCTAGAATGGTCCGAGCTACTCCATTATTATAGGATTGGGTTTCCTCTATATATAAGCCGTACTGCACCATATTAATGTTCCAAGAAGAAAGGTATCATGCCACATGTTCACCTCTGTTTTGTCTATGAGGTTCATTTCATTTATGGGTAAGGAAATTTCAAATAATAGAAAAAGGTTGTTTTGGTCAAAGGTGTGGTCCAAATTTGTGTGTGTATAAATAAACGTACTCAAAATCAGACGTTTCATTATGAAGTCTGCATGCAGCAGTAATCAGCTACAGTACTTTCCGCTAGACTCTGGTTCATCTGGCATTGGTTGTTCAGAGATAGACCATATCTTTTGACCGAATAAATAGATGCTTCAAGATTGTTCGATACGAAATTGTAACTTTCGTTAGCGATAACTTTGGTTCTTGAAGTTAGAAAATAAAAATTTCATGACTTGTTGCACAATTAACATCATATAAAAAATAAAATAAAAACTTGTATTCATTAATTCTAACTTCAAAAATACTACTCTAGCTGTGCAGTCAAATTATTGAGAACAACATATAGGAAACTAGAGCAAAACTAAGGAGGGGAAAATAACAAATATCGAACCCTAATACACTGCATTCCTGAACAGTAAGCTCAACTTTGTTGGACTGCTGCACTTGATCATCTTCATCTTCATTCTCTCTTGACATCTCCTCCGGTGATTTTCCTTTTGATTTTGGCACCAAAAACATAAAGAAGAACCCCAAAATGCTGATCACACCCAACACAATGAGAGAATTCGTCATTCCAATGTCAGGCGGGTACCCTGCATCAGTCTTAACATGGTCTTGATTCTGTGATGCATACAAGAACTTGAAAGCCCCAATAATCGCCCTGCCTTACCTGAAGCGGCAGAAATTCCATGGCACGTCGACCGGAATCTTGCTGGGAAAATCTCCACTGGTACAACAAAAGTTGTGCTATTTGGTCCAAAATTGGCAAAGAAAAATGTTAGACCATATATGACAATCACCCGGTACCCAGGAACCATGCCACATAGGGCTATTAGGGTTTGTGCCCTAGCAATTTTGTAAAGCTCATCTACGGCACTCATAGAGCCTGCTGATGGCAACCACCCCACATCGCTAAAGATGTCCTTTTGGAAAAGGTTTTGGCTATAGTAAGCGATGTCTAGCAAGAACCATGTGGTTGCTGTGCCCGATAAGTGTAGCCCATGTCTCCTAAGAAACTCTTTTGAAAATAGAGCAAACTTTGAGGACCCGTTGGATATTATCATTTTCTAACTAGTTTTACTTTCTAGAATGGTCCGAGAGTTACGATAAACCGCACTGCATCATCTAGAGTTCTGAAACACTGAACCATATGTATGTTCCAAAAAGAAATGTCAAGTATCATGCCTCATGCTCACCTCTGTTTTGTATTCGGGGTTCATCTCGTTTATTGTAAGGAAATTTCAAAGATTTTATTTTCTTTAATTCCCACATATAATTGGTTCTTTTTGGTCAGATCAGAGAGGTACCACATTTCAAAGAAAAATGTGTATAGACAGATAACATACACAAAATCAAGCATTCTTTATGAGAAAAAGACCCTTTGTTTTTCTTTTTCTTTTTCTTTTTCTGGATCAAAAATCCGGTCAATGTACTAAACACAGCAATAGATCACTTTGGTTCTTGTATTTCGAAAATCAAAATTTCATAATATATATCCACAATTTAACATGACCGAAAAAAAAGAAAAAAGAGACTATGCTGCTCATTAATTCTAACTTAAAAAATACTACTCGAGCAGTGCAATCAAATTACTGAGAACAAAAGAAAACTAGAGCAAAACTAATGGAAAAACAAACAAACAAACAAACAAAGGTCGAACACAAATCCTTGTATACAGACATTCCTAAACAGTAACCTCAACTCTGTTGGGCTGCACTTGATCACCTTCATCTTCATTCTCTCTTGACACCTCCTCCAACGATTTTCCCTTGGACTCCGGTACCAAAAACGTAAAGAAGAACCCCAAAATGCTGATCACACCAAGCACAATGAGAGAATTCCTCATTCCAATGCCAGGCGGATACCCTGCATCAGTCTTAGCCTTGTCTTGATTCTGTGATGCATACAAGAACCCGAATGCCCCAATAATCGCCCCGGCTTTGCCCGCAGCTGCGGAAATCCCATGGCATGTGGATCGGAACCTTGCTGGGAAAATCTCTGCCGGTATAACAAATGTTGTACTATTGGGTCCAAAATTGGCAAAGAAAAATGTTAGACCATATATGACAATAAATCCGATGTTGTTTTCAGGTCTAGTCCAGTGATGGTATGGAATTGCCAAGACGAACATGAAAACAGTCATGAAGAAAAACCCAATTAGCTGAATTGCAAATCGGCCAATGTGATCGATGAGGAAGACCGTGACCCAGTACCCGGGAACTGTGCCACATAGGGCTATTAGGGTTTGTGCCCTAGCAATTTTGTAAAGCTCATCTAGGGCACTCATAGAGCTTGCTGATGGCAACCATCCCACAGCGCTGAAGATGTCCTTTTGGAAAAGGTTTTGGCTATAGTAAGCAATGTCTAGCAAGAACCATGTGGAGGCCGTGCCCAATAAATGTAACCCATGTCTCCTAAGAAACTCTTTGGAAAATAGAGCAAACTTTGAGGACTTGTTGTTTTGTGGCTGCGCTACTTGTTGTTTCTCTTTGATCTCAACATTCAACACTTTGGCCATGTCTTGGCAAGCCTTGGTTTGATCCTTGGCTACCAAGGCAGTGTAACGAGGGGTCTCCGGCATTTTCATCCGTGAATAGAAAGTCAATGCAGCAGGAATTGCTCCAAACATGAGAATAATCCTCCATACGTAATCTGCCTGAGCCACAGTCGATCCGATCGGATCAACTGAGTAGGGGTCAGCATGGTATAGGGCGCGAAAGATAGAAGAAACAACAATAGCTACCATCCCACCAGCCAAAATCCCAAACCCTTGCATTGCAAAAACCGACGCTATAAACGCCCCGCGAGTCCTTTTATTGGCATACTCCGACATAATTGTTGCCGAAAGCGGGTAGTCGCCACCAATGCCAAAACCTAGCCAAAATCGGAAAAAGCAAAGAGTGGCTATGACAGAAGTTGGGGAGCTACCAAAAGAGAGGCCAGAGCCAATGGAACAACCCACCATGAGCATTAGGGTTATGCCATAAGCGCCCTTACGCCCGAGCTTGTCCCCGAGCCACCCGAAGAAGAGCTGGCCGGCTAGGGTACCACATAGGGCAACTCCATTGACTGCGGCTGCCACGTTTGGCGGTAGGCTGCCGGGCTTTGCTGAGCCCTCGACGTGGTAGTAAATGCGCCCGAGGAGTTTGGTGACGAGTGAGATGCAAAAAAGGTCATAAGAATCAGTGAAGAAGCCCATGCCGGAGATCACAACCGCAGTGAAGTGGTAGAATTGGGTTTTGGCTACGTCCAGCACTTTTAGGACCTCAGGTTGCTGTTCCTTCGCCATGGTTGGAGTTTGTGAATTTCTCTCTCGATCAAGTTTCTTCTTTACTAATCTTATAACTTCTTGAAAATACATTGTGGGTTGTGATTTATGTATTTATAAGGGTTTTTGGGAGGCAAATTAATCCTGGTCCAATAAGTACTAGGATATAAATGTTTTAACTCCTATTTGGATTTGAACTGGCTCTAGGATGTGTATAGGTTGAATCAAATGCACATAAGGGTTTTAACTCCTATTTCGTGTCAAACTGCCTCTAGAATCTGTACAAGTGGAATAAAATGCTTTTATTTTTTTAATATAATTACCCTAAATAAACCTACGATTTTTTTGTTTTTGTTTTTGTTTTTCACGTAACCTGACCCCTAACCATAAGCCTAAACTCTCGAACCCTAACCATAAGCATTCCTCTTCATTATTTATATATATATAAATTCAGGTAATGCATAATTTCGTCCTTATTGCTCTAGAAAATTCATCAGCGCTGTTAATTTGGGACATCAATTTTCTTCGTTTTTATAAATAATTGTTTCTTTCCGGAAATGCTATATGGAACTAATGCTTTTTATGTCAATTATATCTTTGAGAAACAAAAAGTTACGTTTTCTTTATGAATATTTATGCACTTGACATTTAAAACTACTGGGCCTTAGATAACCACGTTTCGATTGAAGTATTACATAATATTTTTCAGTTTTGATATGGGCTGATCATCTGCACTTGTTCTTAATTACTTGTCATTTTGAATTCTGCAGAAATGGATACAGAGCCTGCATTGCTGGTGGTAGATATAATATTTAAAACATTGTACATTTATGATGATCGTGGGTCAAGGAAAGCTGTTGATGGCATCATTACAAAAGGTTTACAAAGAAAAGTTTTGCCGCAGCCCTTGTTCAGGTCATGGAACGACAAGTAAGGGTGCAATCACATGTTGGCTGCCACAGACTTCTCCAGTGGTCATGTCTTCTTTTCAGTAAGAGTAAGTTTGCTACAGTCTGGAAGAATGCATTGTGTAAAGTTGCCACAGTGCATGCATCATTAATTCATATTGTTATGCAAAGATCTTTCCGTGAGCGTAAAGCTTGCAAGAAGACATTTGGTCACTTATTTTCTCAGGTTTAGCCCGTTGAACCTTCTCTAATTTACATTCTTATTTGCTCATAGCATTTCATATTTCTTGTTTCCCTTCCGGTCACCAGACATTTACAAAATGTATATAGAGGAACTTAAAGATGTACGTATCCCATACAAAGATAGTCCTGAGTTTGTATGGTTGTTGATGGAGTTCTCAAGTACCTCAAGCAAATCATCTTCTTTGTTTGAGCAATGCAAGGTGAGAGATTATTTGTTTCATGATCATGTATGAAAGGGGATATTTATTCTGTTTTTTTTTTTTTCCTTCAAATTGATTTGATGTAGTTTTTATGTGCCAAAGTTTTTAACTGATCCTTTGATTTTCACAGCCAACGCTTCTGGATATATATCTTAGGGCAATTTTAAATGCAAGGGAAAAGCCAGCCAAGGGTCTTACTCTTAGTGAAGCTTTTCATCCACTTTTTAGACATATGTTACATGAAGATTTCCAAAACATTGTGCTTCCATCTGCTGTTAAAATGCTGAAACGTAACCCTGAGATTGTACTGGAATCTGTTGGGATTCTCTTGAATTCAGTCAACCTTGATTTAAATAAGTATGCGGTGGAAATTATTTCAGTGGCATTGCCACAGGCTGGGCATGCAGATGAAGGCAGAAGGGTTGGGGCGCTGGCAATTATACGATGTGTGAGCCAAAAGTCTAGTAATCCAGATGCTTTAGAAGCAATGTTCAATGCTGTCAAATCTGTAATATTGGAGATTTGTTCCTGATTATTTTATTATTTTGGGAGTTTTGAAAAGAATGGAATGGAAAGGAAAGTTGTAATGAAGAACGAATGGAATGAGAAAGGAAGGTTTCAATTTGAACAGGGTTAGAGGGAAGACTTACATTTCCTTACCAGAGAACTGGCATGATCAATGCACTGCAAGAAATGTGTAATGCTTCAGATGGGAAACATCTCAACAGACGGTCACAAACCTTATGCAGTTTCCTTTTATCTTGTTACATTATTTTATTGAACTCCTTCTCGTATTTTTGTATGAGTACTCAAATCTTGTGGATTTAAATTTTTGCTTAGCTTTCTGATTGAGTATTTCATTTTTGTTTATGTTTCTTCCTTGTGTATTTATATTTCTATCCGATGTTCTAATTCCCAGGAAATGAGGAGGTGAAGCTTGCAATTTTGTCAGCTCTGGGTTTGTGCGCAGGAAGATCTGCTGATGCCATTCAATCAGATGTAGTTTTGTTTTCCTCATCTGGTCTTAAGGAGAAGGAAGCTCTAAGAAGAGGGCATCTTCGTTGTCTACGAGCCATATGCAAAATAGTACAGATGCTGTTTTCGGGTTAGATGTGGTTCATTATGTTTTACTTGGCTGTGAATTGGTGCCATTTTAAAGCGTACAGCCGCGCGGCTATACTCTTTTTGGAATATTGTAATAGTATAGCCGCGCGGCTATACGCTTTAATATATTCCAATATTCTAATAGTATAGCCGACCGGCTATACTTTTTAATTTATTCGAATAGTTAAATAGTATAGCCTAACGGCTATACGCTTTAAATATACTCCAATATTTAAACCGTACAGCCGTGCGGCGATACTCATTAAATATATTCCAGTATTGTAATAGTATAGCCGCGCGGTTGTACCCTTTAATATATTCTAATATTTTAATATTATAGCCGCCCGGCTATACGCTTTAAATACATTCCAGTACTGATGTAGTATAGCCGCGCGGCCATACGCTTTAAATATATTCCAGTATTTTAGAGTATAGCCGCGCGGCTATACATTGAATATTTATTTTTTATTTTTTTAAAAAAATTAGTATTTTTATCTTAGCCTTTTTAATCACTTTAATTACTAATTATATTTCAATTAGTATTAAAATATTTTAATTAATTTCACAAATTACTCAATATATATCAATTAATTATTTTAAATTATTTTGTGGGCTTTTTAAAAAAATCTTTCGGTTAGTTAGTTTAGTTTAATATTTTTAATTAAGTAATATCTTAGCTTTATTTAATTACTTTAATTAGGAATTAGTTTTCAATTATTATTTCTTTAGGGAATAATTAGTATTTAAATATTTTAATTAATTTCAGAAATTACTTAAGAAATAGTATTTAATTCTTTTAAATTCTTTTATGGACTTGAAAACTTGGGCTTGGAGTTGTTCTTTTGGACGAAATTTCTATCCTATCAAAATCAGGATGAGACGGAATCACAATAATATTTGGAATTTTTGAAATCTTATTGGACTCTTTTTTTATTTTATTTTTTTGGAATCGTATTGGACTTGAGTTACTACCGTGGGTTGTATACATTTTTCCTTTCTCAAAATAATTAACGAATTTAAAGAGTCGATTTCAAACAAACAATTAAAAAAAAATGATTTTACAACCAATAGTGTAAGGTAGTTAATTACGGCATTGTGCTACAGTGCTAGTGTAGTTCTGTTGTGGTACATTTGCCCGTTGTAAATGGTATCTTGTACACACCCTATACTCCGTATAAAAGAAAATACCAAATTTCCAGCGAAAAAACAACATATGCCAATAAAACGCTACACAGCTAAATAATCTTATTAATCAGATGCGTAGAAAACATGAGTTCAAATAGCAGGGCAGAAGGATACTTGCCTTCAGTTCAAATACTTGATTACAAATCTGAGTTTTCACTTATTCTAACCGGGCGCCTTTGAATTATTTTCTCAACTTCTCCTTCATTCTGTCAACTGCAGCCCTAAGAGTTCCTTCATCTTTGCAAAAGGTAAATCTGACTAGATTCTTTCCATCTTCTGGGTTAAAATAAAACACACTGGTTGGGATTGCCACCACCCCAACTTCCTTGATCAGATACTCACAGAAAGCAACATCATTTTCCAGTCCAAAAGGAGTGTGATCTACAACCACAAAGTAGGTGCCACTTGATGGATACACTTTGAAACCTACAGCCTTCAATCCCTCCACCAAAATCGCCTTCTTTGCCTGGTAATCTCTTTTCAGCTCCACAAAGTAGGAGTCGGGGGCTCGGAGAGCTGTTGCAGCAGCCCACTGCATTGGAGTGGAGGTAGCGAAAGTGAGATAAGAGTGCGCCTGCCGCACTCCCCATGTCAGGTGTGGGGGAGCTATAGCCCAACCGATCTTCCATCCGGTCAGGGAGAATGTTTTCCCCAAGGAATTCATGGTTACTGTGCGCTCATACATCCCAGGAAGAGAGGCCAGTGAAATGTGATCCATTTCAAAAGCCAACTTATCGTAAACTTCGTCAGTGAACACCAACACATCATTTTCAATGCAGAGAGATGCAATTTCATTGAGTTCCTCTCGAGTGAACATTTTTCCAGTAGGGTTATGAGGAGTATTTAGAAGAATTGCACGAGTATTCTTTGAGATTGTGGACTTGAGCTCATTGATGGGGACAGAAAAATCCGGAGGGCGTAAGGTGATGCCTTTTACTTTAGCACCAGCCATGGATAGAGTGGCTTCATAAGAATCATAAAAAGGAGCAAAGAGTATAACCTCATCACCAGGATTTATCAAGCCCAGCACAGTTGCCGCAATTGCCTCGGTGCACCCAGAGGTAACTGTAATTTCCTTCTCAGGGTCCACAACAAGTCCAGTATCTTTCTTGAATCGCTCAGCAATGGCAGAGTTTAAGTCCGGAACCCCATATCCACGAGCATATTGATTCTTCCCATCTATGATGGCCTGAATTGCCGCTTCCTTTACAAACTCAGGACCATCAAAGTTGGGGAAGCCTTGCCCAAGGTTTATTGCTCCATATTTAATGGCAAGACTACTCATTTGCGTGAAGATTGTCGTTTTGAATTTTTCTAAGCGCTTTGCCACCTGACAAACAAAGACCAAAACATAGGGAGACTTAAACTCTGCAACTGTTGATGAACTCGAGAAAGTAGTACATACAAATGTAGCTCAATCATATATGAATATGCAACATGCCGGATCAAAACAGACATGGTATAAGTCAATGATCACCGCCTATATTTCACCACAGTTGGATACCACTTTTCCCATGACATTGTCACCTAGGACCCCCAGCCAATTACTTGGCACTTACTACAGACATGTCAAAAGCTTTTGGAAGCAGCCATGGACTGATATATAGACAGAAAAAGCAACAATTGAATATACTGTATGAGGCAAGACTAAAGTCTTTATAGAGGAAAACTGAAGTCCAAAAGGCAGGAAAAAGGGATGGAAAAAAAGAGGGATAGCCTATAAGAATAAGCAAAAGAAGATAAAAACTCACCAAATTGCAAACCAACAAATTAGGAGGCATCAAACTCCACCCTTTAATATCAAAGCAGCTGTATTATAACATAGTTGTAAAACCCAGAATGACTGCACTATAACTCTAATTAGTGACCACTAATTGTCATCTTAGCTTAATGCTTTATTTTTATTATTTCCACCATAGTTTAGTTTTTACTCAACACATTTGACCTTACAGTTGACAGAACAGGCACTTCATTCACTTGAGATTAAAAATGGAATTTAGGACTCTACATTAAGCATATACATCACTGATAAGTTATAACCCATTATCCAATGGTAAACTTATATTATATTATAAGTGCATCATGTAATTACATTACTATTATATTATTATCATTGCTTCAGCAGGATTAAGTTACAAAACATACTTGGATTGCTGTCAATTCCTTACAATTGAGTTTCAGGTGGTTTCTTAAGCAGCCTCACATCACTTATTTTTCTCTACATTTCTTTTAAAAACACTCAAAATTAAGAAAATGTAACAAAAAATAGCAAGACATTGCAGTACAGTGGCTACAGCCTGACAATCATTCTACAAGCATTGAGTAAATTGTAAACAAAAATTAAGTTCACCAGACTGATCCTACTGCAGATCATAAGAAAACCTACGAATTTCTACATACCTAAGGCATCTCATCCAAGCTATAAAAAATAAAAAAATAAAACTAAAAATGAAGCCTTTTGGCCATGTGTAAATTGCCCGATAACTAAAAGCCCCAAAACCCAATTCCATTCAAACCACGACCATTTACAGTACGCCATGAAATTAAGCACAAATTGGGTCCATGACATACCTGTAAAGGCTGCTGGGTCTTCTGGATCGACTCGCTTTGACCTGAAACGACATCGTTCTGGGTGGAAACGGTGGACATGGTGGCTGAGAAAGATGGGCGAGGAGTGGCTCCTGTTTTAGTCTTAACGAATCTAAAGTCTGCGTACAAATGCTTGGACAAATTTATCAATGAGGAAGAGCCGAAGCGCATTTCATTGGCTGGCCAGGTGCATTGAATCTGCATGACAAAAAGCCACAATGGAAATGAAGGCAAACAAAGTCTCCAAAAGTGAAAGGGTTTCTATTCTAAGGACGGTGAGAGTCAGAGGTGCACGACTACTTTGGTGAGAGAGATTTTTTTGGTTTGCCGGGAATGGTTTCATAGTCACTGGCCCAAATCCAATGCTGTAAATTTAGGTACGCATGGATCATGCTGCTGTGCATGAATAGATTATTCAATTTTTGAGGTTTGCTACCAACCCATTGTGGTTATGGGCCTACTAACATGTGGGTACAATACGGGGGTGTATTTTGTCCGACTTCACCAAAACGAACAAAACATTTAGAATCCGTTTGACATTACTTTAGATAAAAAATGCTTTTATGATCCCAAATGACTTGTTTTTCTGTCAAATATACCGTTAGTTACATTTCACTCATATAGAGCCGCCATTTTAATGCTCTATGGAGTTACAAGCCGGTTCTAATAAGCTCGATTTTTTCTTAGAATAAAACATTTTTAAGACAAATTCATGGATCGTCGAAATCGATTACAGTTTAATTTAGGTTGTTTTTAAAGAACACTAGTTTACAAGGCTTCAATTTCTATGGCAAACATTATAGGGTTGTAGTATGTGGTCCCAATCGAAAGCAAAATGTCAATCCAATTTTAAACAATATCTTAAAATAACATTGATTTGTTTATAATTTCTTCTTGTAGAAAATTAGTGACGCATATCTCATATGATTAGGAAATCTCACCTGCCCAAAGCCAAGAAATGACATGCGTCCATTTTCTTTTTCTTTGGGCCCGAGAGTAAGAAAAACCAACCATTTACAAGACAAAATCATAGGCCTTGATCTCATTCGGCCTACAACGGCCTACTACCGAGACTGGCAGCATAGGCTAGTCTAGTTTTGTTTGGACTTGGTTGGGCAACTCTGTCTTGTTTGAAAATTGTTGATGGATAGGTCCTAGACTCCTAGATACGTGGCGCAAGCAGTTCCTGCTCTGAAACGATGATAGAGATGGTAAGCAAAATGCACAAAATGAAAATACAAAGATAGAAATTTAGAGAGAAGATGAATCCTTAGCTCTGACCTTTCCCTCTTAATCAGTTTACAAGTGAAGCAAAGTATTTATAACAAAATATAACCTCCCAAACTAAATCCATATGAATAATTAGCTCGATCTTAGTCGTTTAGTTTTATTTATGTTAATTTTGATTTAGTAGTATCACGTTTACGTATTAAACGAAACAAAGATTAAAATTACTTCGTCAGCCGCCGTTCGATCGGAGAGAGTGACCTTGGAAACTTGTTTAGCGGCAACTCTCAAAAGGTGGCCCTGCAATAATAACTAGTCATATATAGTAAGTCGTAGGTACGACTACGATTCTGCAGTGAGATGTCAATGGTATCTGTCTCTCCCTAGGCATTTTAAAGGGGCAAAGTTCGTTTCATTATCACATAACAGGTTTGCGGTGCTAGGCCCTAATAATGAATATATGGAGTTAATTATTTATTTTATTTTTGGTTGAAAGGGGGGCAAAGCCCAATAATATATGAATGAACAGTCCCTACATTGGGTTTTAAATTTTCTATAATACCTAAATGAGTTTCATAATGTGCACATAGCCCAAACAACGTCATAGTTAATTAGATTTGAATAACAATCTTGCAATTTGTTACGTACTAAAATAATCTATAAATATTGGGTTCTGAATATAAAATTTGTCTCTCTAGATAAATTATATTATTTTTAAACATTGGGCTCATGGCCTGTCGATGATTCATAGGTGCGTGTGTAGAAATTAGAATCAATTCATTTGTGTATTATTGAAGAGGATGTGTATAATTTATTTCTTAGCATCTATATACCTATCTCTATATACATAACCAAGTGTACGCATGTATTTTATTATGTTTTGCATAGCATTAATGTGGGATTATAACATTAATGATAGAATACTTAATTGCATCCATATGACTCATTATACAATCGACTCTCGTCCTCCACCTCACTTGAACATGTGAAGAAGAAGAAGAAGAAGAAGAAGAAAAAAGTAATGTTAAGGCATTTGCACATCATCATCATTTCAATAAGGTAATATATTCCAACTACTTAAAATGGTTAAAACGACAAAAGGTTCATGCAAGATATTTGTAGCTCTAGTAATTAAAAGAATTTGCTTCACTCTTAACATTTGTATAAAAATAAGACACTTTGTATTTTATTTATACGTATTATATCTTTCACATTAAGATTCATCCAAGCAAAAAAGTACACTTTTAACAGATCGGTGTCGGCCTTAGATCGGTACATTAGTCATTCAACTAATTTCATCGACATATCTTAGCATCTCAACCTCCATTTGAGCTCAGGCCCCAATTCGGAAGCACACTTGGAGTGAAATCCACATGCATTCCCACAAAACAAACATCATAAAAACCCATCATTTGTATACCAATTTCCCCTTTGCTTTGGTACTGTGCACTTTGTCACCATGCTCTCAAGATACTTATCTGCATGCAAAACCTAAATGTCAAAGGCTCTTCCGCTTACACCACACATCCTTTTCTATACGAGTTGTTAATGGGGCAGAGAGCTATATGTACGTTGTACTTTAGGGTTGTTGGCATCTACAGTTGACGAAATTTTGACGTCAACAATATATGTTATTTAACTTCCCCAAATTGCCATTAATCTATGGAGATTGCGCACTGCAATGTCTCAGGCTCTCCGAACAATTGTCCAGGTGAATAATTTTCTGGTGACGTCTTACGACATGGGCCTATATAAAATATAGCGTTTGGATGGTGAGAGACTAAGAGAGCATCTCAAGCTATTTTTGTCATGTACCATGAAAATCCAATAGTTAAATTTGTTTAAATGCATATTCTGGAGAATAATCTTTCTTTGCCTACGTTATTTGTCCCATAATTAGGGATGGCTTACGCATGGAAGAGATTGGTATGTGCCAACAACCAGCACATTAGTTGTATCAATCTTTATGAACTTTTATTTTATTGTGTGTCTAGGTTCAAAACTCAGTTTTATTTTCAAATCTTTGCCATTTGAAGTTTCATCCCACTTGCTCACTTTTCTTTATTTTTATTTTTAAAATATGGCCAATGAAGTCCAGCCTAGTGGAAAATGACCTTAATTTACAGATAAGAAGTTTTAGGTTTGAACCCGCATGATTACTTGGCCTTGTTATGTAAACTATCGCTTGTACTTTAAAAATAAATAAAAAAATTTGTTCCATTGGTTCTTATTTATGTGTTTGCTAAAGAAAAACTCTTTTTGTGGGCTAAAGGCCAAATCAAAAATGAATTTTTCAAGAAAAAGAAAAACACACAGATATACTTACACACAAACGCAGGGGATAAGTTGTCTGGCCCTAATGTGAACATGGAAGTACAGGGGGAGTTTTGAAGTATAGTAAATGACAAAAGCTGACAGGAATGAAATAGAATATTAACCCATTGAGATGATAGAATATGGAGAGCAATGTTTTACTAGCTTATTTGCAAGACGTGTGTGTGGGAATGTTTGTTAGTAGTCTTTTAAGGAAAATCAACTAAAAGGACAAAGGTTATTTACTTTCCTTTTTAGAGGCTAATAAATTAATTCTTTATTAACGTGAACAACTAACGATAACATTTAACATGCATATCTAGCTTGCAATGCTACATGTATAACAAGCTTTGAAAACATACCTTATATTTACAAGTACATTGGGCAACTGCCATTTATTTATATTTACAAATGTCCTTCACATCATTCTCAAGAGAACCTTTTTCTTTTTCTTGAAACTTTAAAAAATCCCAAACACAACAACGTAAGACACACTTAAAAGGGCTCAACTACATCTGCTTGAAACGAAATCCCAAAATTATGTTTGGTTACAATTTTGACCAACATTTGGTTCAAAACTTTGCTAGAATTTGAAAACCAAGTTGAGGGTTCTAGGGACTGGGAGCTAAATTGGGAAAGAAGAAAGACCAGTGAGAGAGGGAAAAAAAAAGGGGGCTGAAGAGCAAATAAAGAAGTTGAAGAAACTAATTGACAAAATCAGATTCAGAGGGTGACGTCCAAATGGAAGCTGATAGTAAACAACGAGACTTCCAACCTAAAACCAGCCTATGATTAGCCACCTCCTCCACCCTATAGCCATCATTAAATAAACCCAACAGGAGCTTTGCCTGACAATGATTGGCAAAGCTTATTGGCATTGGCTTAAACCCTACCGCGCCTAACCACTCCGACCAGGAGCAACCCACCTCCCCGTTGGCACGATATATTCGGGCCAATGACCCGGCTATTCGGGGCCCCAAGAACACTCTCTCTACTAAGGCCCGAGCCCGACTTTGCATTGGGAACCCGGCCTCGAGGGAGTCGTATACTGCTGAGTAGTGGTACAATGAGTCCGTGAAACGGGCCACAAAGCCTCCGTCTCCCGCAGGCCGGACCTCTTCTTCTACCAAAGTTACTAGTCTCGGGTTTAGGGTGTTGGCTCCGGATAAAAAGGAAGCAATCGAATCCGGAGACCGGTAACTAAAATGCGGGAGGTTTAGCATGCAGTTGATCACTAAGGCCTCTCCTTTGACCAACTTGAGAGCAGACGGTCGGAATGTCTCATCTGAATCCAACCTACATTGATGAAACGAAAACGGTTGACCAATTGACGCGGCAAATGCGGTCAAACGGCGGCCTGTCTCTTGGACGGTCCCGATTGATCTCCTCCCACTCCCACCCCTCGACAACGCCGTGATCCTAAGATGCGGGGTTGGTGGGCCATCCTTCCTGGACACCAAGGCCTGCATCAAAGAGGCCCATTGGATCCCCTCCATGATGTCATAGTCCACAACATGGACCCGCCTATCATGGACCACAGCCTCTAGAATCGCCTGATTGGCTGTGAAATGCCCAAACTTAACATATGGCGACATATCCTGGAGCAGCTGAAACGCAGCGATCACGTCCGTCGGATGGTGTCCATGATCGCGGTGGGTCCCATTCCCAATCAAATGCTTACCCTGAACACCCCCGGCGCCTTCTAGCAAACCCTGAAGGGCCTCAGTAAAATACGCCGCCAGCCTCTCCATGTTAGTACCGTCAGTTGGAGAGACCAACTCCTTGAGCCGAACCAATATCACCCGAGCCAGATCTCGGCTCTTGTTTGCGCCGGTCAGGGCCTCAGCCGCCGCCATCAGCAGATGGACGAGCCGAAGCCCCTTCGAGTCCTCGCCGTTAGCGCCTCCGTCTTCTTCCGTTAGCATCATAATTTCGCCCGACGACGTGGTATCGTTAGACGCTTCTAATTCGTGAACCTCGTCCTGCGCCGACGACGAGTTCAGCTCAGTGCCGTCCTGGTCCTCCATCATCGACTCAATGAGCTCGTGGAAGTCGTCGCCGGCAAGCTGATCCGTCGGAGCCAGCGCGTCCCAGTCGACCACAGGCGACCAGTCGTACCAGTGATCGGAGGACATGGTGTTGGTGGTGGTGGTGCTGCACCCAGATAAATCCAGATCGAACGCATGCCCACCAAGTGTTTGATCAATGGCCATAGCCATAGCTGAACTCAATAGCAACTGGGTCATGCGACTTGGGTTAATGGGTCTTAGTTGGGTGATGAAAAAGTGGTAGATTTAAAGAGGGATTGGAGAGAAGAAGGAGATAGAGCAAGAGACAGTTTGGAGTATGTAAGCTACTAATTAAGAGTTTAATCATCGACTAATTGATGGGCTCATCTGATCATCAACCCAAGCTTCGGTTTGGTTTTATACACTGCAGGTCTTAATCATGCTTGATTAATTATATGTTTAAATACTTTTTGCTCTGCTGCCCCCTAAGTTTTAACATTCTTAACTTTCAACCGCCTAATTAATTTAATTTAATTAAGTAATTGGGTTTTGGGTATCTTTTTTAGTTAATAATTTCATTTTAATATTATTATTTTTTACTTCAACGTATTATATAGGCTCTCTCCTAGCTAGCAGCCTAAACTAAAAGATACTTTGCTGGTTTAATTAAATTAATTAAATTATTTATTTTTACTTGATTCACTTGGCTGAGGGGATAGCTCAAGAATCAGTGATATGAGAATCATTGGCTCTTCCCAAGTTTACTGAATTAATGCGTGTGGCCAACACAAGATTCTTTGCATCCATAGTTTTCAATCACAATTTAAGGAAAGAAAATTTGAGAAACATTATGATGCAACAATAAAGTTCGAATTACAATTCCAGGGTTTTGTGAAAACAAAAGTTTTTTTTTTTTTTTTTTTAGTGAATTAAACTTAAATTCAAATTCATGACATTGTTTTGGTTTGATTGATGTAATCGGATTGGATGAGGTAAAAAGTTCACCAAATACAACTCTTTCCATTCCACTCATTGTTAGGTTCAATTAGTTTTTCTACAAAATAAATTCACATATTACAAGTTTTGTGTTAAATGGGTTTCAACGATGCTGAAATTAGATGTTCATTTGCAAAGTTGTACAATGCAAACAAGCATTTAATTTGAATAGTACTCTTGTTACTTGTTGGAAGTTCATCTTTCTTACTGAAGATTAGACTTATGATTATCACTCGTATACATTGTGAATTCACAATGAAGACGTACTCATTGATTTATTGAATAATAATAATTATTATTATTTTACAAATCTCTGGAGAGTTGATCATCATTTGACAATTTAAGCAAAAAACAACACGAAACTAATGATTTCTTATTCAAATTAAGAACTCTTTTTATTGAAGTTGAGAAGATTGCATATTGAGACTAGCTAAATCCAATGAACCCTTTCTTTTTGCAATTTTGGCATAACCAACACTCTATTACTTTTGATTGGGTTTTCCAAGGCAATATTATACAATGGTTCAAAGACTGTCCTTTGTTGTTTGCATGAACAAAGGAGACAAAGTGTCCAAAAAATTAATTTACCTCATTCAAATATTACTATATTTCTTCAGTTCAAATCCTAGTTCTCTCCATTTATCTAGTCTGCCACATAAAATAACATAACCTTTTATAATTTCAATCTTTTTAAATAATGATGTACCTTTTTATGGTACCAGCATACCAAAAACGTGTACAAAAACAGATATTTTCTGCGAGATTATATACTCAACAACATGTGCTTCCCAATAAAATAAGTAAAATGAAACCAAAAATAATATCCAATCATTCCTCTCTTTTTTTGTGCTATGAGATCAACCTCTCGGCAGGCCAATTTGAGTAGCGAGTACAAAGAGGTTTAGGGTAAATCCCATATACATAATCATTCGTAAATTCTCAATTAATTTATAGTTTAGTAATATTTTATTTGTAATATTTAATGAGATCTTAAGTTCAAAACTCTTTTGCTAGTAGAGTCTATCTCAGTGAAAAAGAGTCTTGACTTGTAGACCAGAGGTTTAAAGTTTGAATCTTCACGACATCATAGTTTTGTGTGTGTGGTGTGAGAAATCCCCTTTCCTTCTATCTAGTTTAAACTATCGCTTCGCTTGTACTAAAAAAAAGAAGTTCAAAACTCCTCTCTCATATTGATTAAAACTTTATACTCAATCTACACGTATTACGTAATTAAACTCACGTACATTCATTCTCCGTGAGAATACAAAAATATAAAAAATAAAAATCTTGGATAGGGAAAGTGTTGAAAATAAAAAAGTATAATGGAAAAAAGTGGAGATATGAGAGAAAACAAGTGCATGGCAGCAAAATGAAGCTCCAGACAACCAATTACTTCAGGAGAGCGACCACTTAAATTCGCGTAGAAATCATCAAAGTGAAAGCTCTGTTGCGAAAAGGGCTTTTGGACAAAGCTTTAACCATATACAGATTAAACTCCACAACACATGAAGCCTTTGTTTGTGTCACTTACGATTCAGCTGCTGCATACGGTTCAAAAGCTTCCTCTCAGAGTTTGACTGCCCTGCTTTTTCACCATATCAGCATCCTTGCCACCTCAATCTTGCCGGCTCGACCGGCTCAGCTCAACTTACTTCAAATTTTTTTGGTGAGAAAGAGATGGGATTTAATCAGTCCAAAACAAAAAAGAGAGAGAGAGAGAGAGAGAGAGAGAGAGAGAGAGAGATGGGTTTTTATTAATTTGAATTAAAGAAATTAAGGCTTGCTCAATCTTGATTTGTCTGCTACCCACTGAGCCACTACATTCGCTTTCTTTCACTTTCAATTGCAAATTTTACACTGAGAATGTCTAGTGTGTTGGTTGGATATACAACACTAAAAGGCTTCACCACCTCATGGGGTCTTCACGGGCAAAGAAACATGGTTGGGTGAGTTCATTTAGGGCACCCGGCCTTTGGTTCCCTATTATACAATTTCACATATTATGTTGTTAGTTTATGAATTTGAATGGTAAATTGTTGATTAGGTAACTTATTATTTAAATGGATTGTCTAAATTTGAGTTCGACAACATAATATGTTATATGAACTGACAAATAACACTGTAATTCATCAATCCAAGCACACACAAATGTACTCGAATCATATACACAGCTATATTTGTATCATAGGCGCCACATCTTTATTAGAAAGTGCATATATTTGTTTTCATACAAATAATTATAAATATTACTCACTATAAAATAAGACAAACAGTTGCCCTAAAAAAATTTACACCAAAGGCACATGTCTCTCAACATGGCACAGAGGTTTTGATCACGAGTTTACTGGCATTTTATTAGTGGTTCTTGGTTCAAGCCCATATGGTATCTGTGTGTGTGAGTTTTCCCCCTCTCCTTAACTTCAACAACAATAAAATAAAAATAAATATATATATATATGTTAAATTAAGAAAGGGCACATACGAACAGTTAATTTAAGATGTGGAAGTGATAGTTAAAAGGATGAATTTGTTGGTTTAAAGTTTAAACAGACACTTTAGAATTTAGCATTAGAAAACTTCAAGCAAGCGAAGAGACATGTTTACATCTATAAATAGCTTTCAAATGGTAAACTTGATCTTCATTAATGCAATTGCTAGATGAAATTTTTAATTAGCGCTTCAAATCTATCTGTTTCTTAATTCTCATCACAATTATTATCATTTTATATATTCTTTTGAGACAGATATTTTTATTTTCTTATATAACTTGCATGTGAGGTGCATGCCATATTTTTTTTTTCTATTAATTTGTTGTATCTGATGGTGAATCATTATTAATATGTGAGTACTAAAAACTTGTATGATTAAGGATGTATACCCATTTTAAAACAGAAGTTAACGCATTTAATTATGGTTTTTGTTTTAGAATTAGAAAAAAAACAGCATGACCAGGCAATTTTAGAAGTCATTACTACTTTACCAATGCATGCCTTAACTTTGTACTGTCAATTATTTTTTTCAAAGCAAATTTTTACCTCTTAATTAGACCCACTAAATATTCATTTTGTGTACCAACAAGTCACAAGTAAAAAAAGAATCCTTATTGATTGAAAAAACAGAATTTATTTTTTATTTTTTTATTTTTTATATAAGCGATATTGAAAAAAGGGATATTCGAACACAGAACTTCAGGTGCATGAATAACTGTTTTTTACCACTTGAACTGCAAGTCCACGTATGGATAATTATTCCAATTTGTAAATCCCTCGTGACCAACGAATGAAGTGATAGTTGCAATCCATGGCCAGGATTTTGTAGATGAAGTCGCAGCAGAAAGTCAACAGTTGAATACGGAAAGTCAGCATGGCAATCCTTTGACAAAGACAGTGACCTTTCTCTTATAAGTGTATGTTACTTTCATGGAGAGCATAAATAACGGATTAAATGAATTACGTCATAAGTGACCTAGTAAACAGTTGCATGATTGGATCACAATTCTATTATAATCCAGAGGCCTGCATGTTTCTGAAAGAGAAGCACGCGCATTCTTCGGGGACGCTAATCTCAGACCTACGGGACGGCAGAGAGATAGGTCAAAGAGAGTTTAAAACATCAGTTTTTCTCTCTACGTTTTATTTATTTATTGTGTTTTTGAATGAGAGGCAAGTTCAAGATAAAATTGGAGACACAGTTATTTGCATGTATATGAATAATTGTCAGTTGTTGATATTGCAAGTTTCATTGTTCATTTTCAAATATGCATTAGGGTCGGAATGGATTGAGTGTAGAAAACAAATATCTTATGTTGTATTGATTTTTTAAGAAGTTAAAATTTTGCACACACATATGAATAATTGTCAGTCGCTAATGTTGCAAGTTTCATTGTTCATTTTTGAATAGCATCATGGTCGAATTGGACTGAGTGTCGAAAACAAATATCTTACGTTGAATTGAATCTTTTACTTAAAATTACATCATTGGATTTCGTAATGTATTAAATTGGAAATTATATCGGTATAATATAAAAGTACAATTTAAATTGGATATCGTAACGTATTAAGTTGGAAATGATGTAGTTACAATGTGAAACCAAGGTTGGAGGTTGGGTCAAGTGGGAACAAGCAAATGTAAATAAAGGCTGAAAGTGGTAATACCAGTCATGCATTTGTTGGCTATGTTACGTATATCATTTTACTAAGCAATTTGTTTTCTAGTTTTTCCTTTCTTTGGGGTTCATTGCGACATGTGTAGAGATTGGTACTAGACAAAATAGGTTAATTAGTATTTGTAGTTAGACATATCGTTTAAAGTTCTATCCCTATCATAACTCAATTATATCCAAACTTCTGGCCTGCCCCCACAATTTTGTAGGTGAGCAGATCGAAGAAAGTGCAAATTTTTGTAGACTAAGTGCTTTATTTTTCTAAATCCCAAAGTCTCTTCAATTTATACATGTTCAAATTAAGAGTTCATAAAATAATTGGATGAGGATGGAAGGTCAGGTCAGACCCCAACCAAATCTCTCTTCTTATTCTTCTTCTTCTTTTTTCCAAATTAAAAATTAAAATTTTTACATGGGGATTAAATTGCTCTGAAAATTAACCAATGGTATGCATGATCTTCTAGTTGGGTCATTGGAGTTCTCTTTAAATATAATGCTCTTTAAATTGTAAAACAAGAGCATTTATGATAGATGAAATAGTATGAGACATGAAGGCCTTGTTTGGCCTTGTACATTGATGGAGAATGGAGGGTGACGAGAGCAACATGGTAAGAGCCATTTTATATTAATCCAAGTCAAAGATTGGCCGCTTTACACAAATATATATATATATATATATATGGACGTATACGGAAAAATATATTGGTTCTTGAACTTAATTATTGTCAACTCCGATCCAATAATTAAACAATTCACCCAATACAAATATGCACCGTATATACCCTAAGTTACACTGGAGAGATGTAGATTCCTTGTCGGTTCCCATGGCATGAGATTCCCTTCTATACAATAATATATCAATCAAGAAGCAAATTATAGTACAATACTAGTACATGCATAACATGTTCATATATCCATCCATTGGCCGCTTTTAGTTCTTTACTTCAATGGAGGTGGCAAAATCTGACCTGTTGGGGAAATGAACCCCCTTAGTTTTTTTGGTTAGGAAGACCCCAGGTCAACCTTTGAGCACATACAAATGTATGTTTGTTTGTTTCCCTTTCTTTCAGGCCAACCTTTGTGTTCTTCGAAATATAACTTTGTTTCTAGCTTTTCATATGCATGATTAAATCATTGTGATATGTGGGTTATGAGAAAAATTTGTGTCAGAGTGTTTTTGTCATGCACCGACCATTTGAGTGATAACTACCGTCTAGTAAAACTTATCATGCATTATAAAATTTGAAAGTGACATCAAGCGCGAAACTAGGAATTTTTATCAAAATGGGGTGTTTTTTTTTCTTCATATGTTATGTATGGATAGTTTATTGATTTTTTTCTTAGAGCTACTAGAGTGGAGTTTGCCAATTTTTATTGGTTTAGGTGTCTTAATTTCCAATAAATGGAGCGGATTCCTTGAAATTTAGCATCAAATTTCAATGTTTAAAATTTTTTACACTCGGCTAGAGCCCACCCTAATATAAAGATGGCTCCGCTTTGCACGATATGTTTTAACTAGACAATACCTGACACATGATATGAGCACTCGCCACCCAAGTTTTTCTCGTGGGTTACACTTCTGCATAACGCAGAAACATGCTACTGACTTAACGTTGAAGGACCAAGTGGTCATATATGGCCAGCCAGCTCAAAAGCAATTCCTGAACCCAAAATATTAATTAAGTTTTGAATTAGTTATATGATAATGAACATGTCAAGGTGGACTGATTAGCTTAATCACGGGTGTTGATGATTTCAATGGATGGAATGAATAAGTCATAAATCGGGTACTGTTCCTCAAACAACCAGCAGATTCATCAGCGCAAACAAGCTCAGAGGCTTGATTAGTTAATTAGAAGAAGACATTGGGGAACTTGAACTTTTTGTTTTTCTGTTTGTCTTTGTTTGAGCTTCGCTGTGCATTTAAAAGATATTAAATTACATACCCTTGCTCATCCAATAAAAAAAAATCAGCTGCTTTTTATATAATTGATAAATAAATTAAACTAAAGCAGAATTTTGTCTTTGCTGCTTGATCTCTGTTATTTTAAGTTGTAATTATGATGTGGGTTTTATGCATCTTTTGGGCCAAATTAATGAAACTCCATATTTGTACCAATCTTGATGATAACTATATAACATTACGTTTAGTTAAGCTATCGGTTTCTCTTTGTAATAGTCATAGTACACAAGTTGGTTTTAAAAAATAAAAATAAAAACCACCAATTGTAAGCTGACTTAGAATGTTAGAACTGAAAGTAGTTGACAGATAATTAATATGTACATTATCTTGATCAAATTCTTTAACCAGATCATAAAACTAGCTATAAAGTAGGACTTTGAAAGTTGGGAATAAATCCCACCCAATTTTTTAGGGTTTCACAAAGGCCCAGCACAAAGTATACTTGTCTCCTTGTAAGGGTGATATATATATATATATATATATAAATCTCATTTGCATTCTGTCTTGGTAGTGGTTAGCTTGACTTGGGTATTGTTGAGAGTGTTTGTCCCACATAGAAATGTTAAGGGACCTAGTCTGGGTTTATAAGAGTTGGGCTACTACTTGGGGTGGAACGTCAACTTCATTCATGGTATCAGAGTAAGGCTTCACATGTTGGGCCCAATGGCTGCACATGCTTCCACGTCACCCAATATGTGTTATCCACGTGTTAGGCTTGAAAGTTCACCACACGTGCTGGGGCGTGTTGAGAGTATTTGTCCTACATTGAAATGCTAAGAGACCTAGCCTGGGTTTATAAAGAGTTGGGCTACTCCCCATTGCCAATTAATTTTGGGGTGGAACCTAAACTTCATTCAGGTACACCCACAACATCAACATTTCTTACATCTTCTTGGAAACTACATGCAAATCAGCACAAATTGAAGTTATAATTCCACATTTAGGGTTTTCAAAGTTGCTAATTGGATCAACATCTGCCATCTGTACGGCTAACATTAGATGGTGTTAACCAGAATTAAGCAATTCCATAATCAAAGTCAAGGCATTCATTGTCCCATTATTTCAGAAAAAAAACAATTGAAAATGATATAAAATATAATTCTGTTTGTTCCGTAAACACAATTTAGGTTTGTCAACTTTCATTAAAACGTTTTGTGATTTGGTATCCATTAGTATATAACAAATATGATATGGGATTTAGCAATCGTTATTTTAAGTGATCTCAATAATAAATAGCTTAATCAAATTATTTATTGATGATCAAAAGAAATAATCAAAATGGACAAACACTAACAAACTCCATTCGATCAGCTTATCTCAATTATGGTGAGCATAATAATGTCCATTTGGATGGAGGGATTCCAAATCTGGGGATTTAGATGAGATATATATGGTTAAATTATTTGTTCTGATTACTACAATTCATGTATGTCAATAAGAATGAAAGAAAGAAAACATGGCTTCCAAATATATTAATTAAATCTAACGTTTTCTAATTGTTTTTAACAAATTTAGCCTTATTATCAAATTCAAATCTTCTCTTTCAAATATCTCTATCTCAATCGAGTCTAATATTTTGTTGGCCGGTTGGGTTCACAGGAGTGACACTCATTCGAACTCGGGACCTCACTGTTCGTTCATGCTCTATTCTCATATAAAAATTTATTAAGCTTGTTGAGCTATTTATATATTAAGCTACATTATATAAATGATGACAGATATGTGACTTTTATTTTATTTTATTTCTGGAACTGATGATTGGTGACTGTTGCCACATTAAAATATATAAAACATAATGAACGATTCAAGCAAATGAGGGTTGATTGATGAAAGAACTGGCAAATCAGTGCAGCATTCTGTGTTGGTTGGAATTACCGAAAGAGGACAATAAGGAGCTCGGCAACTCCCAACTGATTTGTTTTTCTCATTGTCTTTGCCAGACTTTGTTGTGATGAAATGAAAGAATTGATAATGAAGTGAGAAAGCTACCATTTGTTTTTGGGACAATTAAAAGCATAAAAATTTATATATACTCTTTTTCTTCTCATCATTGGAAATTAAATGATTAAGTACCTAACAATGAATTTGGTATAAAATAATATTTCCATCAATACTAATCACTATGATATTAACTAGCTATTTGTCCAGTGGTATGGAGAATGTTCCAAATTGAACCCCACTCCCCCAATATTTTATAAATATGTAAATAAAAATCTAATCACTATAATGTGTTAATTAATCCAATTTCATAAATTATTTGAAACTTATCATAGTTTTATGAAAAATAAAATAATTTACATCAAACATTAAAATCATCGAAGTGGAATCTTTTATTGATTTGAAAATTATAATCACTAAATGTAAGAAAATTTTAGCTTTATTATTGAGCATGTGAACCATCGGGCTAGGTTGTTCTATTTTCTTGTGGATGACCTAGCTGGTGAATATTGCTTATATGTAAAATTCAAGCAAGATTCAATAATGTGTACATTCCATTTCTGTGAACATCAAGTACTTATTTTTCTCATCACATAACCTAATCACGATAATAAACACTTACGTGTTACATAACTGTCCCCATGAAACTCTTTTTCATTATCTGATATAACATTTGTTTTTAATTTGAGGCAATTCATATTTATCCATTAACCGTAGGTAGGTCTTGTTTGATTAGGTTTATAATCGGTTCAAAGCTTACAATTCGGAAATAGGATTGTGGGTTGCATGTTTTGTCCTGGCAGTTGCCATTGCTTAACAATTGTCAATCTTGATTTGCCCTTTTTTTTTTTTTTTCCAACAAGGCACATAATTAAGGAAGCCAACCTAAATTCTTTTAAACATTTATTGATCGACATTATGTCTAACCATGAACAGACGGGTCTCAAACAATGACTTGCAAAATATTATAAAGAAAATCAGAGGTGTAAACTTGCAAAAATAAAAGTATTTTGTGAAGAAGCACTTATAAACATAAGTTCTTGCAAAAGCAGTTTCAAACCGAGCCTCATTATCTTCTTCATTTTCTAATCTCATCATTTGTAAAAGTACAAGCAAACCCACATAGTTAATTTGCCCCACTGAAAAAAACGATGGCTGGTGTAAGTTCATATTCTTTGGACAATTTCCATAATGCAAGTTATATTCATTTTACAATGTAATTAACTAGTAGTTAATCAAAGCCAAAACCACTTTGGCCTTAATTAGTTTTTTACAAGTTTCAGCAGTATGTGAAGATGAGCATGACATTTCACCAGCATGATGTAATGTTTCAGTTTGACAATCTTACAATATCTGAAAATGGATCTCGTTGGTCCGATGTAGTACTTTAATTTGAAACCTAGACTCAATCCAATCTTTAGCTGCACATAGCTGAGAGACCAAGCAGTGGACCAAACAACAAACGTACAATTTTAAATTTGATACACGTGTATGCAACAGAAGGTTGGAAATAAACCCACAAAAGTTGTGAGACCTAGGAGTAGGTACGTAGGAGAGCATCTGGGTCTCTTCCACGTGGAGCCATAGTTTATGTTCCTAGATAATTGTTGCACGTCATGGCCACTCCTTGAATTTATCTTTTTAAATAAATAAAAAAACTTAATAAGAAGATTCAAGATGGAGGCAGGCAGTGACGCCACTGTGTGTGATTACTGATGGCTACTTAATTGTCTTGTTTAGCGATAATTAAGTAGTTGTTTATGTTTATGATTTTAAATTAGTTTCTAAATGGGGGTTTCAAAAGCACCAAATGGGTTTTCTATTGAAAACAGACAGTGACTTTAATTAATTAAGAAGGTGCAAATTGCAGTGCTTTGGATTACAGATCAAACAGTGGGTTGTTGACAGCGTTGTCTTCTTTATCTTGTGATGCATGGTTTAATTTGGAAGTAAGTGAGGCTATATTGTCACCCACCATAATGCTGATTTCACCTTTCAATTAAATAGAAAATTCAGTACGATTTTATTCTCTTGTTGAAGTATTTAATAGCACAAGCTCTATATATCTTTATTTTTTTGTTGAACCAAAAACAAAAACTAATTCGAGTCTGGGACCAACCAAGGACAATAATGCTCGTTCACTCAAGGGTTGCCCTTGTGTTAGGAGCCAATTTCTCACATTGGAATATAAGCCGGTTTTGTAGAGTGCAAGTTCTGGTTTCACCACGTAACCGGCCGGATTTCACAGAAGAGATGATTTATAGAATGTGCATTAAGATGATTGATTTTATGTATGAGCATAATATCGAGTCAATGAATACCATAGGTTTACGAGCCGCCTCAAAAAGAGAAAAGAGCTATCATCGATCTAGTGTTGATTAAGTGGGTAGTTACCCCAACTGGGTTTGAACCATTATAAGGTTTCAAATTGCCAGGTGGAGTTGGGCCACTTTGTAATCTTAGTCTAGAGTTTCATGGACACCCTAATATTATCTATTGAACATTCAAGAGTTTTATATCACTTCTTTCAAAATGACTACAATGGACATGAAGAACAATCTGTAGCTACCTCAACCTCAATTCTAACATTTTCTCAATTTTCACATTCTTTCAAGAAAATCAAAGACACGAACGAAGCCATTATTTACTTTCCTTCCTTTTAGTTTATCAAGTTACATTAACAATATTTCTTTCTGGTTTAGACAGATCTGGGAGAGTTAGGAAGTACAAGTGATAATCTTTCTCAGCAACCACATGACGAGCAGCCGGTTTCTAAAACACACCTCTACACTACTCAACAATTTAAACAGATCTGGCTTCATACATGTTTACAATCCTAGGCTTCAAACAGCAAGCACTCCCATTTAGTTTCTGGGACTAGAAACAACAGTCTACAGATTTGTCAACAATATTCACCTCAACACTAGAAAGTTAGGTCCTATGAAGACATCATAAGCCAATAATGTCACAGCTTCGGATGATCAGATTCATCAATTCATATTGGAATCATTCAACTAATCAATAGCCAAGTCAATGAGATTACCAATGCTACATTATACTAGGGAATTTTTTGATGGAGCATATAGTAAATAAGAATACAAGAACCAAACCTACCTTTAAAACTTCTAACTTCTCAACTAAGAATATAAAGAATAAAAGGTTTTTATGAACTTGATGATTCACAAATAATATCAAGAAAATAGGAATGAAGGATAGAGATTTGTTATCCTAATGAGACCATGAACCCTATGCTGGGAAAAATTCTACATGAAGATGTATACTCTACTGGTTTCTACTTGGAATAAATCTATAAACTGTAGAAACCAGAATTCTCAGTTTAACGAGCCGTTTTCAGAGAATAAGCAAGAGAGGGGTCTGTTCTTTATCCATAAAGACGCAAAGTTTTAATTGTATCATGCTGGTTTCCTTTCTTACTCCCCTTAGATAATTAAAATATCATTTTCTTGTGCAAATGAAAAAACTATCAAAAGTTTATTATGTTAAACATGCCTACAGTTACAGTTCTTGATATGGCATTTAGCATCCTCGGTCACAAGGGGTATTTTATAACTAAAGACAGGAAGATTTTTAAAAGGAGAAGCAGCCTACACTCATGCAACAATAAGTCTTTGAATCTTGATCTAATATCTTTTACATTAATTAAGAAACTTCTAAGTTCATACATTAAAGGGCGCGTCACAATTTTTAAGAGTTGGTATGTTCATTTCTTTTCCCTTAAACAAACTAACCTTGTTTTTTAGGAGACAAAGATCATTTGACATTTTCATTGCCGATAAGTTTTCCCTCTGTTTTGTTTAGTGAGCCATGGACGACCCTTGCTGCTGCTATGGCAGAATCGGCCCTCTTGACAACTCCCTCAAGCTCTCCAACCTTCTCCGACAACGACATGACATTTGAGTTTGTTGACTGAATTAACTTGTTCGCAGTATCCAGAGCACTGCATAACTGGGATAATTTTAAAAAGAGAAGAAAAAAAAAATCAGAATATATACAATATTTTAAAACTCGCAAGTTGGTAATTTCTTAACCCAAGCACAAAAATTTAGTGTTGCTAAATGCTCTTAACAAATATTAAAAACCACTAATAACTTTTCAGAAGCTGTCCACTGGATACATCAATCCACAGTGTACCTCAATCAACAAAACATTCACGATGCACCCAATAAAAATCAATATGTTGTTGTACCAAATAAAAAGTAATGTGCTATCCTTCTAACTTTCTGTCCATACAACTTTGAAGGAATTGCCAAATAGATTATGGGGCCTTTTTCTGTGAGGAGTGATTGTCAAATACATTACAGGGGGTTTCTTTCTGAAATCGTATAGACAATACGTGCATCCATGATCTGGTTTTTATCTATATTTTTGTCAAGTTTTTACATTAATTTGTATGGTGTTATGAGGTTTTTCTTTCTACATACCCAATTATGTGAATGATAATTGTAATGCAATAGATTTTACCATAAGGGAAAACATAAAAATGCTCATCCAAGCAGAATCTATATGTATGCATTTCATATCTTCTAATACGGATCATTCATCACCTTCAAAGTAAGAGCTGCCCATGAGTGGTCTGTACCCGCAAGCGCCTCGTTCAACTGCTCATAGTTCTCCTGAAGCAAACATGGTATATGGAATAAGGAACACTCCCATATAAATAAGAGAATGCAACACTATTTTTAAAATGCAGAAAACTGTTCTCTTTCAAAGCAGTTAGCAAAACCTTACAACAACATCATATACACCAACACTTTGATGAAATTAACCAAATTTGCTCATAAGCTCAAAAATCCAATTTCCATATTAAGTTATGCGCTTTACCTATCTGCCTATTGAACACAATACATTTGCAATAATCTGATTAGCCATAGATAATTGGGTGAACAGTACTTGATGCATAACCCAAGGTCCTCAAGTCCAAATTAGTATTTATTATTTTCTCTTACTGGGTTTCCAAATTTCCAAACAAAAACGTGAAAAACCCACCTAATTCTCGAAAGGGTTTTCTGTCATGCAAATGAATTCAAATAAATGAGAATCAAACAAGCAATGAGATTGTGGAATAAGAAACCTGGAATAACTTGATGAGGTCCAAGCTTTCAGTGGAGCTGGAAATAGGAGAAGATGAAGAGGGTTCATGTTGTTGTTGTAGTGGTGGTGAAGCATCTGATTCTCCCACATCGCTCAGCAGATCGCCTATGCATAGAAGAGGTCCTCCTACACCTCTCATCATCTTTCGATCCTCCTCCGATTTCACTCCTCTTCCTCTGTAACTCCGTTATATCAAGTGGGCCGGAATTTGGGCTTTCCTGCAATAGAGAAAGACCCGACCGGGCCCATGTAAGTAAGGACCGAATCTCAGGGCACAAAATCAAAAGTTATACTCTGTGGACTCTGAAAGCTTCATCTTCTCGGCTCTGTGTCTGTTCAGGTGAGCTTCAATTGCCGTACACTTCAATGGGTATCAATAAATTTTCAAACTTCAATCGCTATTTGTTCCTTCTTTTTTGTTCTGCTTTTGCTTTGGGCTTTTACACTGTGTCTAGGGTTTTGGTCGCCCATGTCCAGCATATTCGTTTGATATTTTTGTGTTCATTTGAAACACTTTCACAATCAAAATCTTCTCCAGAGCTTCATGGTTTGATAAGTATCTTATTTAGTAAAATGAGGAAGAGAAGCTACAGTTTTTTAAACTGACAACAGAGTGAAACAGGATTGAGGTGGATTGCTTCTCATAAGCACAAAGTGTAGCTAAAAACAGAAGAATGGGAAGCCAAGAGCCTGTTAAGCACCTTGAGGATTGCTCAGTTTCCAAGTGAGTTTAGTCTTTCTTCCTTTACTTGTTTCCACTTTGTGCTTGAATCTTTACTATTTCTATGTTTGTGAAGTGTCACTGGTGCTCACCAAAATTTTAAATTAATAAATTTCTTGTTTCAAATATCTTTACCATTTTAGAACTGCAGTGACTGTAATTCTTATTAAAGCATTGGGAATTCATTGAAAGTTTGTGGCCTTTTCTGGTTCTTAGCATGAATGAGATAAATGTTTGACAAAATGATCCTTATCATGTGTTCCATGATGACATTATGGGATTGGAAGCAAGGACATATTTTGTTGGATGTGTTAAGCAGTTATATGATAAGCTAAGGTTTAACATAAGATTGTTCTACCTGTGTGATCATACTTTGTTGAATTTTCTTTTTTAACTCTGCATATTCAATCATTTCCTGAGCTCTTGAGGGTGCCATTTTTAAAGTGAGATTTACTTGTTTTCCAAATCATTGAACAGTAAGATCAAAGCTTCTGTATGACAGATTTTGCCGGTCACTCGCATTTCTAACATTAACCAATGTTCTTAGTGTTATGAAGTGTTGTTCGTCACATATCACGCATAGATCTTGGAACAGTTTAGTCATTATAGTATTACATATTAGTGTTCCACATGTCAAAAAGAATATTATATAAATTGATGTTGAAAATAAATTAACAGATTTCTATACACAACTTGTTTTGACCTATCTACTGAAACTTGTTTTCACAATTGCCCTTCAATATTGAAGCTATCCGTAGTACTGTGCTGCTTTGTTCCTCATTTTTATGTTTGTTTATGGAAATTGAGGCTTCTCATTTTGATTGTTTATCTTGTCCCATGGATCCATGCTTTTTCATGAATGAGAAAAATGTTGAGGCATTCATTTATTAGCCCTCACTATTTTGTATATCTTATGAACAATTATGAATAAGATTTCTGGAATTTTGTTCATTCTGTCATATCATTGGCTTAACTTCAGTACAGCATATCAAATTCATTACACGATAGGTTCATAAGCTCTAGCTCTTTTTGGCATTGTAAAGACAATCTTTCCCGGTTTCATCTTGTCCTGGTTTATTTTTTACCTTGAAGAGTAGTTTAAGTGATACTCTACATTATTATCTGCAGCGCGTTGGGCACTTGGGTATTTTCAGTAGCTGGGGCCTTGCTAGCAATTCCAGTAGGGATAAAAAAGAAATCTTTAGCGCCACTTGTGTTCTTTGGCACAACTGGTACCATGCTTGATATTATTATGGGAATCACTCAGTGTGAAAGAGAACATGCAGAACGCCAAAAGCAGCTCTTAGAAGCCCAACATTCTGCAACTGATGCTTCTTTTGCTGAGACTGGAGCCGAGTCCTAGTCTTGTGCATATGGAGCAATAGGCCGCATGCTTGGCTGCTATCATTTTCTCTTCAGATTGCTTTGCTGTTAAAGCTAAATCCCTTTCTGTAATGATGGCTCTTTGTTTCTGTTCTGAGCTTTCTTGTTTCATGGGTTAATAATCACTCAGAAGTTGTTAATTATGAATGATTTCATGCTAGATCTCTCTCGGATGAAACTTACTTATGAAAATTGCTTTCAAGTTGAGCAGAAAATTTATGACTCATGAACCTTAATTGTTACAACATGAACATTAAATATTATCAGAAGATCATTTGGTTCTGAAGCATGGCATCTGCACAGAAACCATTTCAAACCTCCCATTTTCCTTATCCAAACCAGCATTTACATTGACTTCGAATCTGAAAGGGCTGTTCTTTCCTTGCTGCAGCAGTGTTTTCAGAAGAATCAACCAAAGCCCATAGAAGTCCATATTTTCATGAAAACAGTGTTTTCCCTTTCCTTCCAAGCTCTTCTTGTGTACATCTGATGAACAAGAAACCAAAACTCCTTTGTCGGCAGCAGCGTTAGGTTGCCCGATGCTTTTTGAATTATGTATGGGAATCTCTTTCAAATCAACTTCTCCAGCATGCTTTCTCCCCCTATAGCATGAATAGACTCTTTCAGCCTTGATTTTCCCAAACAAGAGCTCTGCGGCCTTGTTTCTGACCAGGAGTGGCGCATAATCCGATTCGTCCCATACATACAACTGCAGATGGATCAAGAGAAATAGCCATGCTTAACATGCATATAAAAATCAAGAATTCAGAAAAACAACCAGACTGAAACAAATCATGGTTGAAAGGTTAAACTAGAGGGAAAAAAAGTTCACACCATGAAGGGCTTGTATATGAGGCTTATGACATGAAGGCGGGTCAAGCTTTCCGAACAATAAAGTGCAACTCCATTCTGCTTAAACATGTTCTCACTGCAGGGAAATGCACCAAAGAATCACCATTGACATTAATTCAGCAACCAAAATCACACATTGCCATGGTACCAAAGCATAAGAAATCTCAGATGCTCTGATATCCATACCTGTCCAGCTCCAAAGGGGAACCACAAAGCTCACAGCCTGTAGAAATGAGATCTGTTGCTAAACCGCCATCTCCTGT
Organism: Prunus salicina; assembly: GCA_020226455.1. Taxonomy (NCBI): domain Eukaryota; kingdom Viridiplantae; phylum Streptophyta; class Magnoliopsida; order Rosales; family Rosaceae; genus Prunus; species Prunus salicina. Next base: position 49,717,745 of record CM035341.1, read on the forward strand.
TTTATATAATCTCCTACTGACAAACATGTCTTCCTTGTCAAATAACTCACATTCAGCAGGAGATGACAAGGTAAACGGCAGAAAAATTTCAGCAACGGATGCATAAAAGACGGCCTTGCAAGAATCGGGTAGGCGTGATAATTGCGAAAGTGAAAAACAGTCCTTAGGCTGTTTCCTCTCTTCCGGGAGCTTCCAGTTTCTTGAGAGTTGCCCCTTCTGCAGCTGAGAGCCATGGAACTCATGAGTTGTGTTGCTCTTCTTCACCCATTCTACTACCTTTCTAAGCTTTTCTTTTGTTGCTATCCCAACTCTACACTCCTCTATCAAGTCATTGACACCTAAATATTAAAACAGCAACCTCTTACACTTTAGCCTCAAAAAGTTATGAGCATGTAACGTCTTTTGCCAGACAATCTAACATGTTATGTTGTCATACTATCAATCAAGATTATTCTTTTTGTAAATTCTTTTTGTAAAAAGAAGATCCCGATTCACAGCCTAACAACATGTCGGACATTACACTCTTTCAGTGATTTGTAAAAATATTATACCTTTAGTAAGGATGGAATCATAAGGGTGAAGTAGACATTGTAAGGATGAGTAGTGGTGCGTTCTGGCCTCAACAACATCGCCATATTTTGTTATCTTCACATCTGAAATCAAAATACCACCAAAAACAAATTAGACAGTATTAATTGACAAAGGCTAGAATCTATATATCAGAAAGAAAATTCAAATGTATAAGATTAATTGGATTTTGAATAAAATAAAATAAAATAAAAAGATTAAAACTTGCAAGTTGCAGCTTTACCCACTTTGTAACAAAACGACGTCGCCTGCTACCGCCATGGATGCCATTGGCTTCTGCCATAAGGATACGGAGAAGAACGGTCTCGTCTCATCTCCCACTTGGATATCCGTTCGGATTACCTCTCCGCCTTTTGACAATTTATACTTTGAGAAAATAAAATTCTTATTTTAAAAAAATAAGAAAGGAAAAGAAAGGAAAGGCAATAGCAGACAAGAGAGTCCAGAGAGATGCGACACCTGAAGAGGAGTCGTTCTGTGGACGAAGACGACAAGCTGAACGTAATCGCCGACGTGAAGCGCCGCCCTGGACAAGTCGATGAGCGGTCCGTACCATCCGATAACTGACGCCATATTCTTCTCTTTCTTAGATTTTCCCGCGAAAACTTTCGGCACCTACTCTTTTTTTTTTCTTTTTTGCGAAAGGCACCTACTGTTTGGCTGCGCAATTGGACATCTTAACTTTTTCTTAGAATAATATTTTTTTAAGACCAAAAATATTAATTTTCTAAGGATTATAGTTTTATAATTCTTTTTTCCGAAAAATATTAATTTTCTAATATTCATAGTTATATAATTCTTCTTTCTTTCGGAATAAATCTGAAAAGATTAATGGGATAATGAGATAGCATAGGGTTGGAAAACCGGATAGAAAAAGGATTCCAATAAATTTTAAACTGAAAAACACACATTTATCATGAAGAATATCAAATGTTTAGTTCAATAATCCTCATCTCAGTCAGAATAAATACTCAGAAAGAAAGAAAAATAATTCATTGCATAAACAAACATAAAAAAGTGTTACCTTTTTTCATTTGAGCACAAAGATAACATACATGCGATTCAACTGGGAGACTACCAGTCGTTTATGACAGACCAAACATATAGCTAATGTCTTACCACTAATCCTGGTCACCCAAAGCCAAAAACTTTATTGGGCAGCAGTCCAGGAATATATAACACGAAAGAAAATTAAACCACAAATTCGGCTAAGAATCTCGGTGTCCAAGCGCCAGCCACGGGCGCATTTTAACCAAGTTATACTGGATGGAACCGGCCAACAAAAACGGGGCCCTCTTCCAGTAAAGCAGCTCTGTTAAAAACAGCTGCTATAAAGCCAATGCCACCACCACCACACACACAACCACCCACCCTTATCAACACCTCCCACGAAAACGTTTTGGCACAAGACATATCCCATAGAGCATCAGCAGAGATTAAACCGTAAAATTATTATTTTCTTCTAAGACTCTATTCGGACTATATACTAGTTTCGTATCTACAACAGAGCCTGCCCATTGCCATAAAACGCCCTGTTATCATTGATCTTTGTAAATTTCCATTCATCGCGAACAAGTGCGTCAACTGATTCAAAACCCCAATCTAGCAGAGATATGAGCTCATGTAGCCTTGCCCCGATATCAATGGGTCCATCATCACCCCCAATTGCATGAAGTACTACAGGAATTGTTGAAAGAACACGCAGAGTCAGGGGGAAAACAAGAGGATCGATTTCACTCTTGTTAGAACTATGGGTGGCTACACCAACATCTTGGGCTGCAGCACCTTCATTAGTACTATTTCCAACTGCACCCAGTTCAACTTTGAGGTCATAAGGTCTTATGACCAAGGCAACATCTTCAAGCGCCCTACATTTACCAGGACTACCTCTCCTGAGCGAGCGTCTGTTAGAACATAAAGTCAGCACTACTGTGGATGTGGCATCAAGCCATTCGACCATCAAGCCCTCAACTTCATCATAATATATTCGACGTTCAACCTGAAGGCATGTAGTAGGTGTAACAGTTAATTGCAAATGGATCCCCATACTACAGTCGCATAAAGATACAAAACAGTTAGAAAGCTACTTACAGCTAGCTTGTGGATATAAATGGACATGAATCTAGGTCCTAGACCCATTACTCTTGCTTCTGATAATAAAATCTGAAACCAGAAAAAAGACAATCCAAATATTAAACACAGAAAATATATATATATCCAATGCGTAAAGTGCAAAATGAGAGCACTCCAAAATAATCATAGGTCCACCTCTTTTACAAACCATTAGCACAAAGACAGAAGATTCAAGACAAGGATTGCTAAGAAGATGCTATAAGTCTCTTTAAAACTAGATGCTAGGGAATCAGATGATGCCATGGTCACTATGTAACAACACAAATTGATACAAGATAGGAGCTCATCAGTTCATTTTGGCACATCAAATTATAGAATCATCATTCTCTACCAGGTTACAGGTGATGAAATGAGAGCCGAAAACTTGTGACACACTGCTCTTCAGCTAAATAGCAACAACGAAGATAGATTTACCATCTTAATAGGATTCAGGAAGATAGATTTACCATCTTAAAAGCATCATTATCAGTCACATAATGCAGTATGCTATCATTAACAAACCAAAAGAGAGAAAGAAAGCTAAAATAAAATATCATACCTCTTTTTTCTTCAGCAGGGCCCACATGTAGAGCTTGTCACAAGCATCCTTGACATGTCTACTGGCCAGCTTCCTCTCATTGCAATAAGCAGCAACATCAGCAAGCAATTCAGAGCAGGGAATTCTGTGCTTCATTGATGCAGCTGATAACACTTCCTTACTTTCATAGGACTCAGCAGCATCTTTATCGAAATAAATACCAGTGAAACATTTCATTCTACATTCATCTCCCCTGTTAAAATTATTCAACATTCTCCGATGTTTCAACAATAACTCCTCAGCTTCTATAGCCGCGGCTAGTGTACGATGCACTACAATATCAGGATACCGACGTAGCGGTGAAGTGAAATGTGTGTACAGAGGAACTGCCAACCCATAGTGACCCCAATCATTTTCTCTGTCTTTCAATTCCCCACTACAAAAATAAGCAGCCAGTTGCATTGGCTTTGTAGCATAATTCATGAGAATATTGAACAGAACACAATCATCCTTGAGCTTTTCCCTGATTTTCTCTAATGAAAGTTGGAACTGACCAGAAGAAGATGTATCCAATTCTAGACCATGCTTGGAACAAAATGCTTCAAATTCCCTGAGTTTGCGCAGGTTAGGTTCCGGGTGCCTCCGCAGTAATGCACTATCAGGAAAAGCTCTAGATATCACTTCAGCCGCTGTTCTATTTGCTAAAAGCATAAACTCCTCCACAAGAAAATTTGATTCCTTCCGTTCAGAATGCATGCTATCATACGGAACTCCATATTCATCAAACAAAATAACAACTTTAGAACCCTCAAGCTGAAGAGCCCCATCACTAAACCTCCTCTCCTTCAAAATTCTGGAAATTTCGTGAAGATCTTTAACAGACCTAAGTACATCAAACCATTCAAAATGGCCATGCAACTGAGGACGACCATTTCCTAGAATGTCCACACTTTCCAAATTAAATTTCCCATCAATAATGTCTTGAGCATGTTCATAAGAAAGCTTGCAACATGATCTTATCACAGTGCGGCCAATCCATCGGTCAACAACATCCCCAGCATGATTCATGTCCACGAAAATTGAAAATGCAAGTCTCTCTACTCCTGGGTTAAGTGAACCAACATTCTCTGAAAGCAAAGGAGGTAGCATTGGTAATTTCCTCCGTGACATATACACACTTGTTGATCTAGATTGAGCTTCTTCATCTAAGGGTGTGCCAGGTAAAACAAAATGTGACACATCAGCAATGTGGATACCAACTCTGTAAATTCCATTGGATAATTTATCAACTGAGAGAGCATCATCTAGATCAGTGGCAGTAGAAGGGTCGATAGTAAATATGCACAAGTTTCGGAGATCCCTCCTAGTTTGGAATTCCTCCTGAGCCACCTCCCAGGGGAGATGAGGAAGGCAGGAAAGTGATTCAGGAGAAAACTCAGATGAATTAATTGCATTTTGAAATAAAATTGCTTCAATTTGGGGCTGTAATTCACATCCCCGCCCAAAAGCATTCAAGATGACAGCTTGGGGAGCAGAACTTTCTTCATCCCATTCATCAATTCGCGCAGCAAACAACTCCATTTCGATTGTTTCATCACCATTCTCCAATCTTTTCTTGATTGAATCCAGAAGGTTTCTCACAAGGACCACCATTTTTGGAAATCTTGGGTCAATTGGGGTCATCTGGATGTACTCATGGTTAGAAAATGACGAATTTTTGTTCTTTCTCATGTCTTTTCTGCAAAACTCCCTGTAAGAAATCCACTGTTTTACATTAAGAAAACCAACAATAGCATCTCTACGAGGAGACCTTTCAACGATAGCAACAACCCTGCCAGTTGGTCGTTTGGAAGGGAATGAATTGATCATGGCACACAGTCTCTCTACTGAAAGTCTAACTTCATTCTGCTCAGGAGAAGAACCTGCTTGTATAGAATCTGAAGGCAAGGGGTACCTTCCAGCAACATGATCATAACTTGATTGTCCAATTGGTCCTGAATGAAAAGATTCACCCACAGATTCCTCAGGACGTGATCCCCTCTCAGGAAGCAGGCTACTACGATCATTACCATACAAATAAACCTCATCTACCTTAGCTTTACCTTTGCAGTTATAACCTGCAATCACATTATTTTCTAGTTGCAAATTACAATCATCCACCGGTGCTGAACTGGTACAAGTTCCAGCTGACCCTTTCATCCTAGTCCATAATGGTAAGGGATCAACCTTAACCACCACAATGTCTCCTTCCACCTACATATAAGAAGTCAATACAAAGCAATTATGAACTGCACTCCCCACAAAAAAAAAAAATAGGGAATGTTACAATAACATTATAAGCCAGCTACTTGTGAGCATTCTATACTGAAAAGCAAACGAGCCAAAAATTCTTCTAGTGAAGACACAGGATGTAAGAGATAATAATTCCACTTACAGCTCTATTCTGCTCAGCAAGTCCACCAATGAGAACATCAGTTGGTACTCCATCAACTTTGCAATAGGCCTACCAGCACAGAGCACAGTATGCACATTATCCACCGAGGAAGTTATGAATGAGGAGCATTGAGAAATCTTAAGCCCACACTGCATCTCCATATATAAGATGAGAAAGAAATAAGATCACAAACCTCATGTCTGTTGTGCGCATTGACTCTAAACAAAGCTTTAAAAGCTTCACCTTTCTGAAAAATAAGATAAAAATGAGTCACAGTAAGTACTTTCTTCAGCAACAGAGGTCCATTCACCTACAAATAGAATCATATACAACGAGCAAGCAGCACAGGAATCATGTCATTAAGACCTAATAAATTTACCTCTATAGCATCATTAGTAGCCTCCATAGACCAGTGTGGAGTAAAATATTTTCTTCGAGCATAACCTTCAATGTGATGAGGAGGAAAATCCTTTAGTATAAATATTCCAGGTGATTCTCCACAAGCCACTGATTCAGGACAAGAATTTGCAATCACTCTTCGACCAGGATCACATGGGAGAGAATGTTGATTTTCCAAACTTTGCACATCCTCATGATTTTCTTGTTCATTGATGTGCATTGTTGGCAATGAACTGAAGGGAAAATTAGATGCTTTGATCATTCCATGCTCATATGGAGGATGCAGGACAAACTGATGTTGCTTCAAGGGTGTGGTTACATGATCAGACGTTCTTCCATTTCCCAAGCACTCAGAAACTTCACTGCGTATTTCATTTGCTGAATTAGATGCTGCCATTAACAAGAGGGGAAAACCAAATATGAAAGTCAGCACCAATGAACACACAGAACAGAGAAAGTAGACACACAAAGATCAAATCATGACAGTGCATTATAGGAGCAAAAGAAACATCGCATTAAAAGGGTAAGAAAAGAGAAAAAGCAAACCATAACAATATTCATAAAGATATTCACCATTAAGAACTATATGTGACTTATTCAGCATAATGACATCTTATTCAGTAAGCGTACTAATAAAGATGAAAAGAACAAAATAAGAAATTATGCTTTTTAAGCAAAAATATCTGAAAAATACTTGAACTTAGAATTCAGAGAGCATTAGATATCTCCATCAAAGTCCAAATTGATCCAATCAGGTAGTGATTACCTTAGAATTTGCAGGATAATCCCACTCCTTGACTAGGATTTAGATTACCCAGCAGCTAAACAGCACCAATAGGCTACTGACAGAAGCATAAACATAAAGAGACAAAAACACGAAAATACTAATACCCACATTAATCAATTTTTCTGTTTAAACCAAGTCAAGACTGAGTTTGTACCTTCAAAACTCAGTGACACAAAACTAGTAATTCAGAAATGAAACTTGCTCAGTGTGCTTATTGTATATCCGAAAACCAATGAAATAGGAAAAAAAAAAAAAAAGGGAAATTAATCAAAGTACCTGAGGTGGAAGAGTTTTGTTTAGATCGGCGACGGCGCTGCTTCTTCTTCTTCTCCTTATCGCCATCTTCAACCCTGTCAACCACAGCTTGTACAACCGCGCCTTTCATAATTTCAAGAACAAAAAAAACAAAAACCCAATCTCCGAAAGAACCCAGAAACGGAAAACAAAACAAAAGCAAATAAGATTGAAATGAAGCTTTGAAAAACACGAAAGAAGATCTTGTTCAGAAAGATCCGAAATAGAATTTTGAGGCGTCTTCCGATTGGGAAAAAATATACGGAAGGAACCGCAAAGAGAGAGTGAGAGAGAAATTAAAGAAGTTAAAACCAAAATAATGAAACGGAAAAAAAAAAGTGAAAAAAACGGAGAGGAAGAAACAAACAAGAAGAATAAAAGAAGAGGGGAAGAGGGAGTTAGGGTTTTATAAGAAAGTGGAAACACAGTGAGAGAGAGAGAGATTTTAGTGGTGGTGGAGAACAGGGGAGAGAGGTGGGGGAGAAAAGGACGTGATGATTGGTCGGCTAAGCTAAGAAGACATGAGGCGCCGACTTTCGATTCCTTTGTCTTTCCCTGTTCTCTCTCTCCCCCCTCTTCTTTCTTTGCCTTTTGCTTTTCTTTTCTTCTCTTTATCGCTTCCTTTTCTTCGCTTTTGGTTTTTTTGGAAAATTTTCTAATTAAAAAGAAGGATTACAATTTTTTTTGGTCAATAAAAGAGAATGATGACATTTGACACATGTTTGTGTTATGGTTGAGTGGTAAAAGAACACATTTTTAGTATGTGTGAGATTTTTTTAATAAGTATTTTATGTTAAGAGTTGGTTACATACTTCTAATTTTAGACGTTTGATTGTATTCATTAATGACATGTTTACGTATCAGTAATGGGTATGGGAGGAAAGGGAATGATTTCCATTCCCGACTTCTCCTATGTTTACTTGCAATCAGGAATGAAAAAATAAGTGGGCCCCACCTCAAAATCCGTAATCACATTCCCTCAAAACTAGGAATCAGATCAACTATGGAGGAGTAGTCGATACGATTCCCACTTAATAACTTCCAAAAATACCCTTATCACTTTACTATAATTCTAAAATTAATTTGGATTCTGATTCATGCAAATTAGTAAACAATAACAATGGGAATCAATCCCATTCCATTGCTAATTCCATATGTTTAGTAAACAGCTTAATGGGAATGATTCTTCCCATACCGATTCAGTAGTTCTCCGATTCCTAAATTTTCTGATTCCTTAGTTTCTCCATTACTGATACGTAAACATGCCCTAAATGTATTAGTAGTCTCTTAGACGTAATCCAACGGCCGAGATTAGAAGTATGTAACCAATTCTTAATTTAAATACTTACTGGAAAATGCCCCCTTAGTATGAAGTCAATGGCGGACTTATGAAGAGGCTCCTAGCTTTTGTACTTTAGTCTTTATTGTACAACAAAATCCACTACAATTAAATATTAGTCCACTTATCTTTTAGAATTCAGCATATTGTAGCTACCCAAATCATTTTTTTTTTCTTCTACCCACTGAAATCCTACCATATTTTATATATATATATATATATAATCCTACCCTACAATATTAATTAGCCCAAAAATTTGTGGTTATAAAAGATCTCCCAAAAACAAAAATTTGCCAATATCTATAAAAATTCCTTGGGTGTGCCATTGTATGCAGTAGAATAGTTATAAATAATTACAACAATTTTAAAAAAGAGGGTTTTGTAATTCAAATATAAAAAGTATTAGTTGTTGGGTAAAGATGAGTAGAATCGTTGTTAGTTCAAGAATTCAATTAAGATTCTATATGAAAATACAAAAATGTAAATAATAATTAAAAAAATTGTTAAGAATTTGGGCAATTTCATCAAAATATCATATGAAATTTGAACTTATTTCGACTGCGATCACAAAAGTTTTTGAAAATATATATTATTTTGTTACATCTCCTGTACTTGCTCATAGTTTGTGCTTAGTCGTTAGACATTCGGTATATATACATATGAAGTACTATGATTTAGAAAAAAGTTCAAATGCAATAGATCGTACAATGTAGGAAGCACAACACAAAATATACTTATGTTACATTGCAATTTGGTGACGGTTTTGTTTTTGGTAAAATTATTATGAGAAACGGCATTTTTCAACTTGAGATCTCGACCATTGTCGTCCCAAAAGAAAGACCCATGAGGCAATCACTTAAGGAGTGCCAAAATTCTATCGCTTTTTTTTATTTATACTATATTTTTTTTAATGTTTGATCTAATAAAATTCTATCATTTTTCTCAAAAAAGAGAATAAAAAGGAGTGCTACAAAAAAATTATATATTTCATTACATTATTAAACCATTGAGGCAAAAACCTCGTTAATTTAGTGGTTTGGAGCAATTACTCCCGTAAAAAAGATCTTGGATTCGAGTTTTAGCATCTATGTAGTGTGTGTGAGTTTAATTTGGTGATCCTCGGTTCAAATCCCCATAGTACCCATGAAGGTTAGTGATCTTCCAACAAATCATTTTGCCGATAATATATATATTTTTTTTCAACAATTATATATCATGAGATTTGAGTACTCCTGACTTCCTCCAATAAAGTAGAAATCAATGTGAAAAAATATAACGTAAAATTATATTTTATTATTTAAGGATGCTAGAAATCAATTACTCTCTCAAATTATGTTATTCCATGCGTGAGAGTGGGATAGCCTTTCATTGTCCCCCATTTAAATTTTATACCTATTAACTAGCTTACCGTGCTCATTGCTCCTTATCTCGAAAGACTTGTTTAGTGCCACTGCCACTTTTGTTGAGGAATATTCATGAGATCATGCCACACATCTAGAGATATGTTGGAGCAAAATCATCTATATTACTAATTTACTATTATGATGCTTCTTTTACCAAATTCATCATCAATTATGCATATGGTTCAAACAATACCTTGCTAGGGCACAAACAATCATGAGTTTCTTTGACATGATAGCATAAATAAGTATATGGAGATAATTTTGAATTTTGTCCTAAGAATATACTTTGTCCTCCTTTTTAAATAAAGACACTGATTGCATCCTTACCTAAACAACGTCTTTATCCTTAATCAGTTACGAGGTTTCTTAGGTGAACTTCCATAATGATTATTGTCGAAACATAACTAGCAGAATAATTTGAAATTCTACACACACATGTAAAATTGTGATTGTTAGAAAAATATTTTCGTTTAATGAATGTCATTTTACCATGGGTTGAATCCTTCGTCACTCACACTGTTCTATCTACTTCTAGTCAAGATCTATTTGATTACTTAAAAGAAAAGGAAATAAAAATGAGACAAGACAACTACTTAAACCAAACTTCGTTTTGTACTTTTAAATAATTAACACAAAAGAAGATAAAAGATTGTCTATCTTGGTGTTTGAAGATACCAGCAAGATTAGTGCTAAAATTGATGTGTGGTCAAATCAGTAGTGCAGCGCAATGCTTGCAGCTAATAGGTTAGGCAAGTATGATATGAAAGGGAGGGGGAGAAGCATAGGGGACGGATGCACCCCATCAATTATGAATGTTGCAAAATCTCATCTTTCTGAAATTTTATTCAATTTTGTTTTGTTTTATTTCACTCTTACATTGACCTACCCCTCTATAATTGATTTTTGAGTCAAAATATGTTGGTATTTGTCCAATTTCATAAGTCAAGTCACAACATTTATAAATTCACTTAGTAATAATAACATTAAGGTAATTAATCTAATTTAAATGGCAACGATGTTTAATTCAGTGAAAAATGACCTTTACTTACAGACTATTGATCTCATATTCGAACCCTCATGACATCTTGGTTCTATGTGTGAGGTGCCCCCTCCCCCTTTTTTAACTGTGGCAAAAAAAAAAACCTTTAAATAATTTAGTCCAAAAACATTTATCATGTGTTCGTATGATCACAAAAAAATTAAGGCCATAAATCTCTATTACGTGTCCAAGTTTCAATTGGGTCCATTGACAAACAAAAAGAAAAGTGTAATTGGGTCAAATTAGGCCCAACCACATGACTTGACCCATTTACCCAAAAGACCATTCGGCCGCATTTCCCTATTTCTAAGCTCTAACCCTAGTCCCAAAGATTTCATTTTGCATCTAAACCCTTCCAGCCGCTTCGCCTCTCTCCATCTCCTCGGCGCCGCACCCTCCTCCTCTCTGATCCTCTTCGCAATGGCTGCTGTTGAACCTCCTGCTCCGGCTCCAGTTCCGGCTCCTGCTGCAGTAGAACCTATTTTGCCTCACCACGACGTCAAGCTCTTCAACCGCTGGAGCTTCGACGACGTCCAGGTTCTGATTAATATTATCATTGTTAGTTGATTTTCATACATGCCTACAATCTGTTTGATTTATTGCCTGTTCGGCCTCGAATTCGTTTTCAGGTGAGTGACATCTCCCTGGCCGATTACGTTGGAGTGGTGCCAGCGAAACACGCCACTTATGTGCCTCACACTGCTGGGAGGTACTCAGTGAAGCGATTCAGGAAGGCCCAGTGCCCCATTGTTGAGAGGCTTACGAACTCTCTTATGATGCACGGAAGAAACAACGGGAAGAAGCTCATGGCTGTCAGGATTATTAGACACGCCATGGAAATCATCCATTTGCTCACTGACCTCAACCCAATCCAAGTCATTGTTGATGCTGTTGTTAATAGGTCTGTAGGTGTATGCCAATATGTTAATAGTTATTTTGTTTATATTTTTTTTTGGGGTTAATTTCATATTAACTTACGCTGCTTTCTGATTACGTTATGGGCTTTTTGTGTTAATCAGTGGTCCTCGTGAAGATGCCACTCGTATTGGGTCTGCTGGTGTTGTTAGGCGTCAGGCTGTGGATATCTCACCTTTGAGACGTGTTAACCAGGCAATCTATTTGCTTACAACCGGTGCTCGTGAGTCAGCTTTCAGGAACATCAAAACCATTGCTGAATGCTTGGCTGATGAACTGATTAATGCTGCAAAGGGTTCCTCTAACAGGTACTGATCATGGGTTGCTCGTTTATTTTCAAGGCTAGTTTATTTTTTGTTATCTTCAGTTTGATTAAATTTGATTTATTTTCCTCTGTTTATCTGTAGTTATGCTATCAAGAAGAAGGACGAGATTGAAAGAGTTGCTAAGGCTAACCGTTAAGTGGCTGCAGGAAATGGTGATGCAACAAGGAGAAAGTTTTGTTTGCATTGGTTTATTTACTCTTTTGTTTGGAAACTTTCTGTTTTATAGTTGAACATGTTAGATTTTTATGTCGTATCAGTACCGAATTAGATCAGTCATCCATTTAGTTTGGATCCTAAAATCTTATGTGGTTGAAAGTTTTTGGTGACTTAAATTTTGTTTCAGTTATGTTTCATTTCAGAAGTGGAATTGTTGTCTTTCTTTTAGTTTGAAATCTACAATTACCTATTACCCCTCAATTGCTTTTTTAATGTTTTTTCTGTTTACAAATTCTTTAGCTCGATTGTTTCATCATACTAGACTGATGCCCTGTGTCTCAATCTTGCATTTTTTTATTTATAATCACTTGCATCTGAAGAAGTGATCTGCTGCTGGCATGATGGATTGCTGCTACAGGTTTGTATTGTTAATGCTATGGTCCTCTGGTAGTTAATCATACTAATTGTAATCAAGTCTGGTAGTTAATTATTCATTCATACTAGGCTAGTGAAAGTACTAAATTAGTGATTAGGGTATGATCACTAGAGGTAATGGAAGTTATTTGGGTAACAGTACAATCACTAGTATAAATGTTATACTACGAACACAGAAATTCAATAATCAGTCAATTTCATATCTTTAGTTGGAGTACCCATTTAATCCAAATAAAAAAGTTGGGTCGACTGCAGCTTTATTTACAGAGTACTGCTGTTACTATTCTTTGCTAGATGTTTGTGTGCCTTTAGATCCTCGTATGAGTTAAACGGGAAATGATTTTGTGTGGTTAAACTTTAGTGTTGTAAGAGCAAAACCAAGTGGTCGAAGTTGAAGCATTGTTTTTCTTCTTTATAGTTCCTACTGTCATTTTCTCATCTCCTAAGTTTCTGCTGTTGAAACATAATTCAGATATGATAGTGTTGTAACATTGCCGTGTTATTTTGAAAAATGATACCTTTATAACAACTCCATGGAAATGTAACATTTCTGATATTGACTGACCTGTTTGGATTATTCTTGATTGTGTGGAGCGATTCCAAATACAGAGAAATAGATAACATTTTATCCAAGTACTTATTGTATAAAGTTATTTCAAATACATTGTTTCTTAGTTTTTGTAGTAAATTTAGCATTTTAGTCAAATCCAAATCATGTTTCTCAAAACTCTCCATTCAAATTGAGCTTTATATATATATTTTTCTGGTTCACAAGAGAAACTTCATGTAGTTTGGAGAGATTCCAACGGCAGAAGAGAGTGAGAGCTGGAAATCTGCAAATTTTTAAATTTTATTTATTTATTTAAGGAATAGATTATGTGAAGTTTGGGTTTTTTTTGGTCCAAAGAAGTTTGAGTTTATACGTGCACCTACGGGCGATTGGCCTTGTGTCCGTTAGAGTCATTATATGGTGAGGGCCTTATCTAAGGTCCTTAGATGAAGTCTTATTTTTTAATTGTTAGATTAAACTAACCAATTTGATCAATTGATTAAGAGATATGGCTTTGTCTAATGGCCTTATAAGGCCATAACTTAATATAGAATCCTACATGTTCGCTGAGCGACCTTTATTATTATTTTTTCTTTATTCTTTTTAAAAATAAATAATAAAAAAGTAATTTTAAATTTAAATTAAATTTGTGCTCTTTTAGAGTATTTGATGGTAGTGGGAACACCACATAAATTTCTCCCAAAAAGGGGGGAAAATGAAACTAAAGAGAGTATTCATATAATTGGATCTCTTCTTTGACAATTTAGCTAATCTGAAGCAGTATAGCTATTTTATGATTTATCACCTATGGACATAAATATAATACAGGGTGACGAGAATGAAGGTTCACCTCACAATGTTGTAAGCGAAGTCGCAATCCAATTATTCAACATCTAATAAACCAATATATCTTTCTTCTTTTTCCTACATATAATATTGTGAATTTGACAGCTCCTCCAACAGCAGATCTTTAAAATATAAATACGATCCAGCTTGTCATATTAGGCTGAGTATCACAAATTTCATAATAGCTTTAAATCCAATGTCGGCATTATAGCGACTGTCACTAGCATTCCTTTGCGAATAATTCAATAGAAAAAATAATAATATTGTAAGAGTCGCCTTTGTCATTTAGTCGGTAACTAATTTATTACATTATAATGATTAATTTAATGGTTCTCTTGGTCCAGTTTGTCAAGCTAATTAACCTAAAAATTAAACCAGCAACTTCATAACGTCAACAATGACAAATTAAGAGACCGCCAAAATTGAAGCTACGCGGCTGCAATGCCTTTGCATGTCCAGGTCAAATCTGACTAATTTTTGTTCTCTAATTATTGTAGTTATCATAAATATGTCTACTTGGACTACCAAAATAAGCATATGCATGTGGAGAATGGGGAAGCAGCTATTTTATTTGCTTGTAGAAATCAGACAAATTATGCAATGTTACTGTAGCAAGCACAAGCGCTTTGGGAACTTTGGCTTCTTCCAAATCTATGGAATATCAATATAATTATATATGGCCATAACAAAATATTAAATATAGGCTGATTAGAAATGGGTTATAGGCTAATAGGCTGATTAGCACTGGGAATTAGCCTAATTAATTATTATCAAGTCAATGATTGAACAAAGGGGGCATGCTCATGTGGATCAATGGGTTAGGCATGGTTGTCACCCGGATTTTATGGAGATCAGAATAATTGAAGGCTAAAATGAATCTCCAGAAACATGATACACTAACACTTACAGCTATTCATATATACAAATTTGAATCGCGTACTATATGCTCGTGAGCAATTCTTAACCGTTGATGCGTTACAAACTCGCGCTTTCAGCAGCATATAGCAGACAGCGAAGGCTGGATTGAATGTGACTTGCCAACCATCCCTTTGCAAGACTTGCACATCAAATTAAAAGAACAAGGCTTACATCAGTTTTGCACATGTATGATGTATGTTTGCTAAAAAATGACAAACAATAAAGGGAAAGGGTCAAACATGATGTGCCTTATTACTATAATCGGATGACATCAAGTTCACTTCTAAGGTACACTGCATTTGTTCACATGTCCAAATGATGATCACATTCAGCAAAATTATGAGTACAATACAAGCTTGTTTTGCTTGTTAGTCGTTAACCTTTTCTTTTCAATAATATATCCAAAAATAGAACCCTTGTCATGTGCAATTTCGTTCTGCACGTGGAAAGATGCAGACAATGCAAGTTCTATATGTGTAGGGTAATGATGAGATGAATGGGGACTTGGATTGGAGGTTTCGAATCGAATATATAGAACCTGCTAATTCTGACGATTGAAAAGAATACCAGTGTGTATTTCATGAGCTCATACAAAAAGGATTGCATTTAGAAAGGGCAATATTTTTAAAAGTAGTGTTTTATTTATTCTCATTTCAACTAACTATGGACTTATTTATTCAAAGTAAGTAAGAAATTGAAACATCATATGTAATATCGGTTGATAACTAAAAGTTGAGATAATAGTTAGTGACTTCGGTATTATTGATGCATAACTTATCATTCATATAGACAAGACTAAGAGTATGATGAATAGTGTCAGATATAATCACCACCTGATGGAGATTATCGCACTGATGAAGAGAATTAAGTGCAAATAACAACACAATCCTTGAACACCACACAACCACATTACCCGCCAAATTACATGGAATATCAATTTGAATTTTACAAATTTATAAAAAAAATCCAATCCTAGGCATGTATTTATAAAAAAAACCTAAACACTATTTAAACATAGAAACACACCCAAAATCAACCCCAAAGTCAACTTTTTGGGTGTGTTTATAAATGGGTTTTGAGTGTGTGTAATGATGGGTTTTGGGTGTGTTTCTATGTTTAAATAGTGTTTGGGTTTTTTTTTTTTTTTTATAATTTCAGCCCCCATTTTGGGCGTTTTAGTGAAACTCCCTTTGAATTTTTCATATAAAATAGTTTGTTTTTTTTTATATAATAATTTACACTGTTATTCTTTTCTTTTGGAACATATATTTAATTTAAAGCAAAAGAAATAACCAAGAGGTGCATCCAAAATTCAAACACGAAAATTAGTGATAAAAGCGTAATCTTAACTAATAGATTTGTGATCTGAATACATTCACGATGAACAAAAGGAAAAAAAATCTTTAGTATTATCTAAAAGAATGCTCATTGTCAATTATTTTTTTTTGCAATTTTTCAAGTAAATCCCTATTTACACTTATAGATTAAAAGAAAATATATTAAGGGTAAACCGTAGAACAGTAATTACAAAGTAAAATTATTTTCCTCCCATTACTTCATTTGCATTTTTTCTTTTCCCCTTGTGTTCCAATTTTAAAAAATAAAAGGGAGGGAAAAAAAAGCACCACTCATCCTCATTGTTTCTTTTCTCTAATTACCAAACCGATTAACCAGTTGACAAGAACATGACCTTGAATTTCACTCATCGTCTTCTCCACTCAACCAAGCCATTCCAATTTCTGAAGACCAATCGCTCAACACAACACTCCAACACAAACCCACTTCCATTTCCCAATCCTCCACTCCTCCCCTTCACTCTTCGACCCCCACCTCGCTCTAACTCACTGTATGGACGAGTCAGCTCACTCCTCCCACGTTCCCATAGCTCCTCTTCAAGCCCATTCAGCACCCAAATCGTTCTCGAAATCTTCATCCTCTTCGCGTTCTCTCTGGTGCTTCTTTGCCTTCGGCTCTTCTCCAGCGTCCTATTGCCCGATTTTCCTCGCCGGTGGCACGGCCTTGTGGCTTTTGCTTCGGAAGCTGAGGCCAGAACCAATGCATACCCTTCGCACCTGTGGCAAGCCATTGTTGCTTACGAGGACAGAAGGTTCTTTAGCCATTTTGGGATTGACCCAGTTGGGATTGCTCGTGCAGTGGTGTCGTTTTCGGCTCTTGGCGGTGGCAGCACGATTACCCAGCAGGTACTTATTTTTTGTCGACCGTTTTACGCAGACCATGTGTTCGATGTTTTTACTCAAAGAAGTATAATTTTTGTTTGCTTTTTACTTGTTTAAAAAAAATGGCTCTTTTTATTTTGATTGACGTGTGGAGTATAGGCAATATTTTATAAAGTATGATTGATGGTTGAGAATAGATTATATGAAAAAAGAATAGTTAAAAGGGGTATGGTGCTATGGAGGACAATCATGTTAGAATAAAAAAATGGCTTTCTAGTTTCTGGTGTCTCCCTGGCACTGAAATGTTTACAGCTGAATCATAATGGCATGCGTAATGCTTTTATTATAAAGTAGGGTGATAAAATATAGAAAACTGGAATGATAATTGTGTCATTATAGATGGTCGGGATATAAAAAGGTGTTAATGCACGGCACGCCAATCTTCTTCGTTTAGCTAACGACTTGCTGAGGTTTGACCGGCACTGAGATTTTAATATATTGCCACCCCTGCTGATGTAGACGCCGAATAAACGATTTACATCTACTTTGTCCACCAATTAGGAACAAGTTGGTGGAGAGAGATAGGCGACGCTAACGTAAAACACAGAAGGAGAATTGGAGAAAAGACATGGAGATAACAGAATAGGCCATTTCCAGCCTCAACAATACACCCCTTCGTCAAACCCTTCACTTGTTTTTGCTCTTCGTTCCATCAAACCCCTGCATGGGGTCCTTCTTATTCATCCCTACTGTTTTCTTACTTTTTTTTCTCCTTGTTCTCGTCTCCGGTGGATCTTTCTCAGAGTTCATATACCCGAATTTCTCAGCTTCACACTTTCAATTCGTTGACAACGCCGGCGGTGCCTTCTTGTCCTCTCGAAATGGAACATTTAAAGCTGCTATTGTCAATCCTGGTGCTGAACAACCCAACTTCTACTTGTGCATCATCCATGTGGCATCCAACACCGTCATCTGGACTGCTAATCGTAATGCTTCCATATCAGCTTCTGGTAAGATGAATCTAACGGCTAAAGGTGTAAGCATTTCAGATGAGTATGGTAATCCCGTATGGTCAACTCCATCATTGAAGTCACCAGTTTCTGCATTACTGCTGAATGAAATGGGTAATCTTATCCTTCTTGATCAATTCAATGGGTCCCTTTGGGAAAGTTTTCATTATCCAACCGACACGATTGTGATTGGACAACCCTTACCAGTTGGGTCATTTCTGTCCAGTACTCGATCAAATTTTTCAATTGGTGATTACAGGCTCATAATAAGTGATTCTGATGCGATACTTCAATGGCTTGGACAGACATATTGGGAATTGTCAATGGATACAAACGCTTATACAAGCTCGAATTATATAGTGGAATATATGTCCATTGACAGAACAGGTCTTCATCTGCTTGGTCGTAATGGAACAGTGGTCGTGATTCAGGTACTCTTGTCATCTTCTGACTTGCGAATTGCCAAGTTGGAGTCCTCTGGCCAATTTACTGTCAAAAGTTTATCTGGTACTGACTGGAAGCAAGAATTTGTTGGGCCAGCTGATGATTGTCAAATTCCATTGGTTTGTGGCAGAATTGGTTTGTGTACTGCATCCACCAGCCATACTTGTTCATGCCCCGCAAGCTTCCATGCAGGTTCAGAAGATACTGGCGGTTGTGTGCCAAGTGGTTCTTTTTCTTTGCCGTTTTCTTGCAACTCAACCATTAATGGTAGTCAGTTGAATTCACCAGCCATTTCATATATCAGGCTTGACTACGGTATGGATTATTTTGCCAATGTTTTCTCTGAGCCTGTAAAATATGGTGTTAATTTGTCAACCTGTCAAGCTCTCTGCTCAAATGACTGCACTTGCTTGGGAATTTTTTATGAAAATTCATCTGGTTCTTGCTATACACTTAAAGACGAGTTGGGTTCCATTTTTGTGAGTAATAAAGCCAAAAATGACCTGTTGGGCTACATCAAGGCTCTTGTTGGATCTTCTCCATCAAACTTCAGTGATAATAAGAATCCCAGCAATCAAAGCAAAAACTTTCCTGTGGCTGCTCTGGTGCTTTTGCCGTTCAGTGGGTTCTTTCTGTTGGTAGCTCTAGGTTTCCTCTTGTGGGGAAGACGGAGACAGACAAAGAAAAAAGAGATAAAATTAGGGCATTTTGGTTCACTTTCTTCAGGGGATATGGATGCCTTCTATATCCCAGGTTTACCTAAGAGGTTTGATTATCAAGAACTTGAAGTGGCCACAGATGATTTCAAGACCCTGATTGGGTCAGGTGGGTTTGGTGCTGTGTATAAGGGTGTTCTACCTGATAAAACTGTTGTAGCTGTAAAAAAGATAATAAATTTAGGTGTTCAAGGGAAAAAAGATTTCTGCAGTGAGATTGCAGTAATTGGTAATATTCACCATGCCAATTTGGTCAAACTGAAAGGTTTTTGCGCCCAAGGGAGACAACGCCTTTTGGTTTATGAGTATATGAATCGTGGGTCACTTGACCGCAGTCTTTTTGGTAGTGGACCAGTATTAGAATGGCAAGAGAGGCTTGATATAGCACTAGGGACAGCCCGTGGGCTTGCATACCTGCACAGTGGGTGTGAACAGAAGATAATCCATTGTGATGTGAAGCCAGAGAACATTCTCTTACACGACCACTTTCAAGCAAAGATCTCCGATTTTGGCCTTTCAAAGCTTCTAACTACTGAACAGTCTAGTCTATTTACAACTATGAGAGGCACGCGTGGCTATCTCGCCCCAGAATGGCTTACTAACTCTGCAATCTCAGAAAAAACTGACGTCTATAGTTTTGGAATGGTACTACTTGAACTTGTGAGTGGAAGGAAAAATACATTACGACTGCAAAGCCATAGCCTGAATAACAGTAGCAGTGGTGGGGGTCAGTCATCATCGTCATCTGGGTCAGCACTTGTTTATTTTCCTCTCTTTGCTCTAGAGATGCATGAGCAGGGGAGGTACTTGGAGCTTGCTGACTGGAGATTGGAGGGACGGGTGACAAGTGAAGAGGTGGAGAAATTTGTACGTGTCGCATTGTGTTGCGTTCATGAGGAACCAGCACTTAGGCCAAATATAAATACTATTGTTGGCATGCTGGAAGGTGGGATCCCTTTGGGTCGGCCAAATTTGCAATCATTGAATTTCTTGCGCTTTATTGGGCGTGGATTTACTGAGGCTTCTATGATAGAAGAGGGAACTGAGCAAATTGATTGTGTGTTGTATCCAGAGGCGAATGCTTCTCCTACAACAACAACAATGGACTCGCGTAATTACTTCTCTTATGTCTCTTCACAGCAAGTTTCAGGCCCAAGATAGTGTTGAGAAGTTGAGCAGCTTGTGTATAGTTAATCGTGATGAGAATTAAATGTATGTGATTTGGATTTTAATTTTCTTTCTCACTCTATATTGGAATCTACTGTATAATTCTCACATCTTTCCACAAGGTTCAAGGTATGTTGAATGCTGTAATTTGTGCAGTTCATGTAAAGAGCTCTTTTGAGAAAGTAATATGACTTAATTGTGTGGAAATTAGATGTAGCAGGTTTGTATTACTTTGCCATAAATGTTATTATGAGAGATTTCGGAGTAGATCATGCGTTCTTAGATCTTTCATATGAGAGACTGAGAGAGGTTGTCATGGATGTGGGTAAGGTGTTTGTTGATGGTGGCCACAGAATGCATGAGGATGCCTGTGGTGAGATGTTCTTCTTTGTACTTTTAGCAATGTTATCATATATATGGGCATTGGTTGACAATTTCCTTCTGGATCAGTTGTCTTTTGCTTATACTCACTTACCTCTTCACTAAGCACAGTGAATTTCATGAATTTCCCCACTTGTATGCCTGCGTTTTTTGACCTTTTGTTTGCTAAGAAAAATATTGTGCCTGAGATATTAGCCGAAAGGTTTACGCATGCCACTATGTTTTCTATTAGCAAACCTGATATGTCCTCTGCTCACTCTTTGCCTGTTTGTGATACACTCTAAGAAAGTAAATAGTGGCTTTGGATTTGTATTACGCTGGTAGTGTAAAGGGGTTTCTTTTCTATGTTTTTTTTAATCGAATACTGTTCTTAACTAATAAGAATTTATTTTGTTGTTTCAGTATTCAGTTTTACAAATATATATTTAACTGTTTTTTTTCCTCTTTCACTGTCTCGATTAACGATTCTGTTTATTCTCACTGCTTTAATCCCACATGTCAGCTGGTGAAAAATACTTTCCTTAAAAATGAACGCACACTCTCAAGAAAAATGGTTGAGATGGTGATGTCACTAGCATTGGAGAAGACAATGTTAAAAGGGCAAATATTGAGCTGCTATATGAGTAAGGTAAAGTATACTCATTTATCTCATCATTGATCTCTCTGACATTTTATATAATATTTGTGTTTAACATCTTTATCTACAAGTATACGAAATACAAGATTAGTTATCAGGGATGGCCTTTCTCAGTGTTTTTTTTATTCATCTCACTCATGTAACATCAATCCCTCACCTAACTCTGGATGGTTACATTTTGGTACTAAGATTTATGCTTTTCCCTATTAGTTGTGGTATGGTATGCTAGGTACAAGTGATTCTGCAGATATCTTAAGATAACCAGTTATAGAGATCTTTCTTTCCTCACCTGAGAGAATGAAGTTGCAAGTGTTTGCACTTTCAAATGTTTTCTCTTCATGCAGTTGGAGATTTTTTCAGTCGAAGGAGACTAAAAGTTAGTGAAAAAGGAGGCTGGGGTGCAACAAGAGAGGTTTTGTTTTCCCTTTTCTTTTTTACAAACTTAGAACTTAGAAGCTAGGTTTGGTTTTTCTCAAATTATAACATGAAGCATGAGAAAACTGAAATCAAGGCAAGTTTCAGCTTGGTTCATTGGGTAGCCCTGTTGTGAGCTGTACACCTCTCTTTTCCCTGCTTAATTTATTTGTCTTAACTAAACAATTGCCTGGTACCAAGTAAGCATTTGAAAAGATTACTGTAACAAAGACACTACATATAACAGACCTAGGTGTATGACAGATATACTGGGGACATGGAATTTATGGGGTTGAATCAGCATCAACATTCTATTTTGGGAAGCATCCATCTTGTCTAAGTTTGGCGGAGTCTGCAATGCTTGCTGGGCTAATACCTGCCCCAGAACCTCGATCGCCACTCAGGGATCCTTCCAGGTTCGTCAGCGCCATTGATGATTTGGTTCCTTTTTCATTTTTTGCTTTGTGCTACTACCTTTGGTAGTTCCATAATTATAAACTTCTTGTGCACTTTGTGATTTTTACTCTATTCACTATTTACTTTCGGGTTTATTTCCAAACTCATTGTCAACGCAAACTTTTACCATGTCATAGAGGAAAAACCTTCCAAGCCAGAGTTTTGAAGAGGATGGTGGACGTAGGCTTTCTTGATTTTGAAACAGCACTTTTTGTCGTGAAACAGCATCTTCCTCTGCATGTTACTGAGTCAGAAGCACCTGTTGTCTTTCTCCCGGGAGGTATGTGTTTCCTATAATTATTACAGTAGCAAGTTTTCTGAATCCCTGATTCTAAACAAGCTGTGGCTCCTTAAAATTGTCTAGAAATTGTGTGTCATATTTTGGGATTCTGTGAATAAGAGGTCATGGGCTTATATACAGCTGTTCTATATTCATGGGCCAAACAAATAGGCATTTAATTTTAAAAAACTTTTTCTTTGAGTATAAATTTGTCATTTCAGTATTTTTAAATGACTTAATTACTATTTTACCCCTGGAACTCAAAATCGATCTCACTTTACCCCAACCGAAAATTTCCCACTTAAACTCCCATTCTCCTCACTCTGTCTGAAAAGTTAATTCAGAGCATGGGGTAACTTTTCCGATGGAGTGAGAGAATGGGAGGTCAAGTGAGAAATTTTCGGTTCCAGTGGTAAAGTGAGACTGAGTTTGAGTTTCACGGGATAAAACAGTAATTAAGCATTTTTAAATAGACCTACTCTTTCTTAGAAAGCGATGTCCCAAAAAAAAAAAGAAAAAAAAAAAGAAAAAAAGAAAAAAAAAGCCTTTTTGATCCGTTTGATTGTTAGTTGGGAAGCTTACATGGTTGGGTAAATTTAATCCAGTAGGTACAAACTCCAAATTGAGGGACATATGGGACTGGGAAACAGAAAGCAAAATCTGGGAAGCATGTGAGGATATGGAAAGATGGGTCCTCAAGGTCCGGGACGGAGCCTCAGCAAAACGTTCTTGTTCTCAATATTAATTGTGAGTGATCCTACCATTAAACTAGTTCTTCTGGTCCCTCTTGAAGTTTTGTTGCACAGATTTTACAGCATACATAGACTGGACCACCTCCCAAGCAATATATTACCTTCGAAGTCTTGTTTTCATCGCCATTACTAGCTATTTTATGACTTTATGTATGCGTTGACAAATTAGTTTTCTCTGGATTTTTGTTTCTTCCGAAGTTCTAACAATTATTGATGGTTGCAAGGGGGTTTGTAGCTTAAGTGTTTTTCATTGAGAAGTTAGGTTTAATTCTCGGATTTGGCGACTTTGACTTTTGTGTCATATAAGATTATATTTCGTTTGAAATATTTTCTTATGTAATCTTTTTATTTTTATTTTTTAAAATCATTTTTTATTCCAATATTGCCCCTTAAATCTTGAATAGTGTAACTATAATTTATGTGATAATTACAGGAAAGAACTATTTATGACCGTAACTAATTAACAAATTAAGTGCTTATAACCATAATGATTTTGGTATATTAATTACGCTGTTTTTTTTCCCCTTCTTTTAATTGCCTCCATAATTTTGTATATTAACGTTGTTTATTTCTTCTTCTTTTAACCCAAAAAAATGGTTGGCTTTCTTTCTTATTGTTTATGACCTCTTTATTAGGTAAATTGAAGAAACGAAAAAAAGAAGGTATATTGAAAAGAGTGCTGCTATTTTTACTTACCTGTTTTACTTTTCCACCCACTTAATTTACAAAAATTTAATAACAAATTTACCTCATTGTAAAATGAGGTCTGAGGACAAACTTACAACTCTCTCTCTCACATGCACCCACACCCATATTTTCTTTTATTGTTTTTTTTTTCCAAAACCCACACCCATCTGCAATCAATTTAGGGGGCTGTACAGCCACCTCTGTCGCTAGTTTAGGTGTTGGTTTCGGATGGTCTTCCTGGACCTCCTTAATTGTAATGCTTTGTGGGGAATTTCTCTTAGCTGGGGCATAGCTCCTCCAGATGAAACTTCCTCTTTTGAATGCTCTGTACTTTGGCCCCAGTGGCGTTAGAATGATATATATATTCATTTTGGGTTTTGTCTAGTGAAGGAAGAGTGAGGGTTGCGGTGGGAAAATCAACTTGGTGGTGGGGATGGCTGCGGATGGGAGAAGGATAGGTGGATGTGGGTGTGATGGTCATGGTATGAACTGTTGGGTTTTCACTAGAGGAGGAGGTTAGGGGAGGGAGGGAAGGGGCGGGCGGGCGAGGGCAACTTGGGGTGGGGATGAGCTAAGTGAAGAAATTTTTTATAGAAATTTTTTATAGAATTTTTTATTTATTTATTGTAATGGCAAAATATGATAAAAAAAGCAAGGTATATGTCAGGTTGATTATATATTGTCTCATACTTCCCCCAATAATCAAGCACAATCCTGTAAGTTATGTACATAATCTCACACTAGTCTCCTTGCACGTGCTTCCGCGCATGAGAGAGGCTTTCTAAAAAAAAAAGAATTAAATTGATTTTAGAATTAAAAAAGATAATGGGTAGTTGTGTTCCATAAAAATAGGATTCATTATCTGATTTTTCTTTTAATTTTAAATTTAAAAAAAATATGAAATATGTGAATTTATCATATTATCCTCATTTAATTAATAATTTTAATCATTAATGTTTGGATTAACCAAGGGCATTTTTTGGTATTTTGAATGTTTCACAATTCTCTGCATTTTGCTTTATATATATAGATTTACCTAGTAATTAGATACATAATTTTATATTTATCTAATAACCAGGTACATATGAACCCTAAAATTAACTGAGTATACCCTACCACCAAATTATTTATTGAATTACTAATTTACCCTAATATAAAATGACCAAAAAAGATATATTGAATTATGAAACACCGTCGTCGTCTCCTCCACTGGACATAGCAACGCCCCCTTCATAACATCATCTCCTCCACCATCTCACTAACACCGTCGTCGCATACGTTTCTCCACCATTACAGCAACGCCGTCGTCGTACCATTATATTGGCGCAATGGTCGTCTGATATTGATACATCTCATTTTGATTTTATTATCAAATGGGTTATATTGTCTTGATTTATTCTTCACCGGTCACAATGTTTTGTAACCTTCCTCTGGAAATTGGTTTTAATTTGTTCTTCAAAGGGAGCAGTTTTGGGGTTGTTTAATATTGATGATTTGAAGATATCCATGACCATGTGGGTATGTTGCAGACTTGCTACAAACATCGAAAATGCCTTTATAGCTTTTCTAGTTTAGATC
This sequence comes from Prunus salicina, assembly GCA_020226455.1. NCBI lineage: Eukaryota > Viridiplantae > Streptophyta > Magnoliopsida > Rosales > Rosaceae > Prunus > Prunus salicina. The sequence goes on from CM035341.1 coordinate 49,743,523, forward strand.
CAAATAATATGTTGAGGGCCCCTGAAATTTCCTTCATATAACTTGTGAAATCAAATAATAAGTTCAATGTTTGTGTATGTAAATTCAATATATTTATAAATCTAAACATAGGGCACAAATTCATGTAAAAAGAGAAATTTGGTTTAGGATTGGTTACGGTATTGTGTGATTGAGTGTATTAAGGTGTACCAAGGGTATTTTTGGTAGTTAAATAAGGTGTACTTAGTTAATTTTATATTTTAATTAAAATATTAGAATGTACTTAGATCATAGAGTGTACTCAATTAATTTTAGGATTCGTTTAATAACACTCTAGAAATTTGTACCTATATATGTACATATATTAATATAAAGCACATTAGCTCATACACTCTAGAATATTTGGGTTTCAGCACCATTTTCGTATGTGCTCTTAGCTGCAAAAGACACAAATAATTATGCTCTATGTTCAAAGGCCATGGTGCAACCACTATTAGGCTGACGGTGTTGTCTATTGGTATCATGGTACAAAATTTCGATATTTTTGCCGAAATATCAGCGAAAATATCGTTTTTTTGGGGCTCCGAAATTTTAGCACACTTCCAAGTATATATTGTCATTTTATCGATATTTTCTTCGATAATTTTGAGGATATTTCGGGAAAGATATTCCCTCTTATCTCTCTCTGTCTGTGTCTCGAAAGAAGTTAGGGAGAAAAAAGTGAATTTAAATAGTGGGTTGGGGTCCGGGTGACGTGGAGGGATATGAGTCGTAGATTGGATCTGAGATCTGGGAGCTGGTTGGGACTTGAGAGTAGCTGGGTTCGATTGGTTCTGATTGATTGAGACGTGGAGGGATGTGAATTGGTTTTGATTGATTGAGACGTACTAAACTCAACTCAATTATCTGACCAAAAATAAAAGCAAACTAAACTCTACTCAAATAGATTCCCTCATTTAACTTTTTTTTTTATAATTTTTTTTTTTTAAGAGAGAAAGGAATTGGAACTAGATGCATTCAGAAGATAGTCAACTTTTATGTCTTTATTATTTATTATTTCTAAAGAGATTTAGACTATCTGCTACGATCTACTGAATTTTGAAGGGAAGGACCATCTATATCTTCTCAGAATGGGAAGAAAAAAAAAACATAATTGAACTAACTACATTTAGATATCAAATTCATCACAAATATATATTGTCATCCTCATCTACTAAGTTAATCTGGTTTTTTTTTTTTTTTTTTTTTTTTGTAATCCTATAAATAATTGGTAAGTGACCAATAAAAGGCTGGTTGAATTTACCAAAGAGTGGCTGCTTTTAATTTACTTCTTCCCCGAAAAAAGAACCAATATTAGCCTTTCTTGGAAGATCGTCTTCAACCTCATGTATCATGAGGGGGCTAACTAATAATCACAAAGATCGTCTTCAACCTCATGTATCATGCAGGGGCTAACTAATAATCACAGTACAAAATTTCGATATCGCGACTTGAACTGTGTCAAAAATGAAACAATTTAAACTCAGCGCATTGTGGGGTTCGAACCTCTCCCAAGTTGGAATTTTTGCAGCCACTTAACCACCACGCTAGCATTCACTTTGTGATAATAAGCTATAGAATATGTATTTATAATGCATGCGAGCTGTTTCTCAAAATAGAAATTAACATAATTATTTATTATTTTATATTGTTGATCAGTTACTTAATTACTTAATATAATTTATTTCTTTTCTATTTAATCCATTTAATGTTATTGATTATTTTATTATTCATTATAAGTACTTACATTACTAAATTCCCCTTCAAATTGTTGCTTAATTACTTAAATCTCTATAATTATTTTCTTTGTTTACTACTTAATTCTTCATTTGATAAATTTATTTATGTTTTTAGTTAATTTTCAATCTTCACTATTATTTTTTAAGTATGGTAAAGTGCCTAATTTTCATGAAAAGTCAAGTTGGTTTAATTATTTTTCAATTTTTGATAAATAATAAATATAAGAACGTGTACCATGTCTAATGAATAATGTGAAATAAGGTTACACATGTATCTTACCATACAATTTATAAAGTGTAAAATATTGTACTAAAAAATGATAAATAAATTACTATGGGGTGTTTAATTCTCTTCATTAATTACTCCATATTTTCTAAGTCACAGAGTTTGTCAGCTCGCAATATAATCAACTTAAATCACTCAAACCCACTATGCAATGCATTTCCTTCCAATTTTTTGTGTCAAAATAATAGATGATTGACTAAATAAACTTCTTCTAAAGTTTCATTAAAAATTTCCATGTATTTATCACAATTTCCGTGGTTTTTATCCAATTTTTATCGATATCAATATTTTCCCGATATTTCCATCGATATTTCCGTGTTTTTGAACCACCGATATTTCCGAAACTATCGATATTTAAGACCTTGATTGGTATAGGGCACAAAAGAAAAATTCATGTCAGACAATATAAAGCACGAAAAACAGTATTTGTGTCAGTGACTTTATCAATTGATTAGACATATGTACAAATGCAATTATAAAATCGTTCTCAATGCTATATATTTTATATATATAAAAATATTACAACCCAGGTGCTCACGCGCCTAGGCTGGATTCCAATTTTTTTTTAACACTCTAAGGTCTCGTTTGGTTCACAAAATGGATTTGAGGGGAAATTACTTCCCAATTCATTTATCAAGGAATGGAAAATGAAATATTCATTCCCCATGTTTGGTAATATAGGGAACGTAACTGGGAGATTCACTTTGTTTCATTTCCCATATTTATTTTGAGTAGGAATGGAAAACAAAGTTTGTATAATTTTCCAATTATACCCATATTAAATCAAATAAAAAAAGTGGAAATAATCGCACGGTTGTGAAAATAATCGCTGTCAAATTTGCTGTGAGAGAAATCAGCTGTGAGAGAAAGTAGTTTGGCGTTTGGTAAAATTTTTGTTAAAAGTGTTGTTGGTATTGATTTTACTCATAATCAGAAAATGATTGCCGATTATTCATTAAACTCAGCTTCTCTTCGAAATTGATTTCTACATAATCAAAAAATGAAAGCATCTCATTAGCTGCTTTCTCTTATAGTTTTCTCTCACAACAATTTTTAACAATAAGTGATTTTCTCACGGTTTACCAAACGTGTTGGCCTTCCCAAAATTAAAAAAAAAATTCACTTATCACCCAAAATAAGCAATGCCAAACTGGCACTTAATGATACATTGTAATTCTAAATTGTTCATGGGGACAAAATAGTCATGAAAATTGTGCATTGAATGTTGGCTTATTTTCCCAAATTTTCCCATGAGGAGGGAAAACAAAGCCCAAGTTGAAAGGAGGCCTTCACTTCCCCCTACTTTTCCATGTGCCAGGCAACCATTTCCCATGCTTGGACTTACCAAACATGGGAAAACAATTGAATTCTCATTCTCAAGCCTCCTTTCCTATGAACCAAACGGGGCCTTGTTTGTGCCTAATAAATCACGGCCGTGAGAAGGGACTTTTTCTCGGCCGTGACATCTGTTCACCAAGTGAAACGGCCGCGTTTTATCAAAGTACCTTACGCCCCTAAAGAAACACAAGGCAAATACAAAGGCAAGGTTTTCTCGGCCTCTGGGCCATAGCCTCATAGGCCGAGGCCGAGGACCATGCAGAACATGGCCGAAGATATTGTGGTCAGAAAGCCACATGGCTTCTGGGCCCCACGCCCCATTTAATGAAGTAGTGCCTCTGTCCGTCACTGCAAATCAACTGGGGCATGAAGCATTTAATGCATGAGGGCAGAAGGGAAGTGATTGAAGTCAGGATTTGGTAATCAGAGTGGTTAGGTACAAATATTGATCGGTGCATAATTACATATCTTTTTATACCCTTCTAACTTATGATTTGGTTATGTTTTTGAGTTAAACTTGTGTTTTTAATAAAGTTTGTGTATGTTTCAGTGTAATAAGGTTGATACTCATTACATGCATTTTGAAGACAAGTTAGCTCAAAACAGTGTCTGCAGATCATTCAATTTCACGGATTAACCTGTACTTGCTCAAGAAGAACCAGATAATTGGCCATACATCATTGGAAAGATACGGAAGTCTAGTTTCCGTAGCATTTTACGGTTCATGATTCTGAGTCTTCTAGAGGAAGTTATACATAATTTAATAGCTCAAGGTCAAAATTCGGCAGCATCTGCGTTACTGGGCCACAAATGACATTTGAAGGTCTTTCCGATTTTTCCTTGAGTTGGGCTGCATATGCTTGGAAAGATAAGACAAAGGGCTTGAAGATACATATTTTTCCAGATTTTTTCGGAGCAAATACCAAGCCCAAAACCTGCCCACAATCTGACTGCAATGCAATGTCATGCATGATGTATTGTTGATTGTGGGAAGGTTAGGTGAAACATATTCAAGTCTTATAATTGAAGTGGGAGTTGCAACACTAAGTTTAAAGAAAGAAAAATTGTTTTCAAATGTAATGGTGTGTTAGGTGAAGTTGATGAAGTGAGTGGAAAGCAATATTTAATTTACATTTTCAACTTCCTTAGGCCTATAAATAGTGAGGTTTCCCAAGCTTGTAAACACACCCCAAGGGGGGGAGCTCTCAAACATTTCTCTAGAGCTCCCCTCCCTTCTCTCCCTCAAATTCTCTTAGTTTTCCTTTCTAGTTCTCAATTGTTGTAATAAAATCCGTTTGCTAAATGTTTCTGAGTTCTTCTTAACTTTCCATTGTAATGTAAATTCTTTTCTTTAGCAATTCAAGTTTGAGTAGTTTCCAAGTTTCAATTATGGTTTTTGTTCTTATTCATTATGCTTATAAGTTAATATGCTAGTTTGAATGATTGATCACCATTAAGGCTTGCATGTTAGCTATCTTGGTTTGAATTAAGAGTAGACACCATGCTTTAATTCGAATTGAACTATGAATAGGAAGAGTATGTATGGACATTCGACAACAGGGATTAGATACATGCTTGGTTGTTTAAAATGTTATTCTATGCTTAATGGGTTCCTAATGCTTAATTTAGGTTAGACAACAAATGATCAAGTTAGGGAATTAGGAATACAAGGTTAGGACCAGACACCATGGCTTAATCATACTTTAGCTAGAATCAATCCGTTAATCTAAATTGAACTTGGGAACTTATTCACTTGAGTTAATTTCTTTTCTTTCTTTCTTGTTTGATTTATTTTTCTTTTTTTTTCATTTCTGTTTTGTACAGGGAATTGAATTAAATCAATCTATCATCAATCCTCGTGGGATCGACCTTGCACTTACATACGCTAAACTACCAACGGCTCGTGCACTTGCGAGTATCACAAGTTGAGGATGCAGCTGAATCTATTTTGGTGCAGCTGAATCGACGCAACAAGTTTTTGGCGCCGTTGCCGGGGATTGGCAACATAGTTTGGTTCTATTTCTTTTCCCTACTTGTTTTATTTTTATTTTTTCTCCTTTTCATGTCTTCCTAGGCACTTTCATGTTTTAAAATTAATGATGTTAATTGACAAGTTGTGTTTGTAGTCCAACGGAACAGGACAATTGCCTAACAAGCAAGAGAACTGGGTTTAAGTTCCGGTTTACACAACACCAAAAAAAAAAAAAAACTTTGAAGGGGTAGGAACCCCATGCAAGCGAACAACCTCCCTGAAAAACAGTTTGGCTATATTTGATGCATCAGCAGTCTTTTTGCAGGCTATGAAATGCGCCATTTTTGAGAACCGATCAACCACCATAAATACAGAGTCCACTCCCCTTTGTGTTCGGGGTAAACCGAGAACAAAATCCATAGCAAGATCTTGCCAAATATCGTTAGGAACTGATAATGGCATATATAATCCAGTGTTTTGTACCTGCCCCTTCAAAGTTTGACAAATGTAGCACTTGCGCACAGTAGTTCCAAAATCTCTCCTCCATCCTTGCAATTGTTTTATCACGGCCTAGGTGGCCACTCAACCCTCCACCATGCAAGTCCCGAATAAGCTTCTCCCTTAAAGAGGAAACTGTTATACACAAGCGGTTGCCTTTGAACAAATAACCTTCATTAATAAAGTATTCTGCCATTCGCTCATGATTGGTGCACTTAGTCCAAATTTCCTGGAAATCATCGTCACCTGCATATAATTCCTTCAGACATTCAAACCCCACAACTTCTTGAGTCAGCGTGACTAACAATGAAGCTCTTCTACTCAGCGCATTCGCCACACGATTTGTCTTGCCGGAAGTATGCTTGATAACAAACGAGAATTTCTGCAAAAAAGCCACCCATCGAGCATGCATTTTATCAATATTTTTTTGACTGTTAATATACTTCACCGCTTGATGATCTGTAAAGCTCGAACAACCGCGTAGAACAACCGCATAGAACTCTTGGTCGTAAGTACTCCACTTTTGACGTGCATCGCTCAGCTTTTCAGAAAAGAACGCAACTGGCCGCTTGTCTTGTGAAAGCACATCTCCGACTCCCACGCCACTGGCATCACATTCAACTTCGAATACTTCCTCAAAGTTTGGAAGGGCTAGTATCGGTGCGGTGCAAAGCTTGTCTTTTATTTCTGCAAAGCTTCTCTCTTGCTCCTCTCCCCAGCTGAACCGGCCCTTCTTCAAGCACTCTGTGATAGGTGCAGCAATGGAGCTAAAATGCTTCACAAATCTTCTGTAAAAGGTGGCCAAACCATGGAAACTTCGAACTTCAGAAACTATCTTTGGAGCTGGCCAGTCAAGGATCGCCTTGATCTTCTCATCATATACCTGGATACCATTCTCACCAACAACAAAACCCAAGAACTGTAGCTTATTTGTGCAAAAAGTACATTTTTTTAGGTTCACATACAACTTATTTTCTCTCAAAACATCGAAAACTTGTCTCAAATGCACAAGATGTTCTTCTTTTCTAGTACTGTAAATTAAAATGTCATCGAAATAAACTACGACAAAAGAGCTAATAAATGGTCGAAGAACCTGATTCATGAGTCTCATGAAAGTGCTAGGCGCATTTGACAATCCGAATGGCATCACCAACCATTCAAATAATCCGTCCTTGCTCTTGAACGCTGTTTTCCATTCGTCGCCAGGTCTGATGCGAATCTGGTGGTAACCGCTTCGCAAATCTATTTTGGAAAACACCTTTGAACCGCCAAGAACATCCAACATATCCTCCAGCCGTGGAATGGGAAACCTGTACTTGATTGTTATCTTGTTGATTGCTCGGCTATCAACACACATCCGCCAAGTTTTGTCTTTCTTTGGAACCAACAAAACTGGAACTGCGCAGGGACTCAAACTCTCCCTAATAAATCCCTTCTGCAGTAATTCTTCAATCTGCTATCTTAGGATGTCATTCTCCTTGGGGCTCATCCGATAATGGGGCAGATTCGAAAGGCTAGCTCCAGGCACCAAGTCAATTTGGTGTTGTATGTCCTGTATAGGTGGCAGCTCGTTTGGCAGTTTTTCAGAAAGTAGTTCCTGAAATTGTGACAAAATCTGCTGCACGTCTTGTGGAATGACACTTTCTCCTCTGCCAAGATTCAACAACCCCTTCAACACCAAGCGACAAAAATACTCCGCTTCTTTGACAGCCTCGTTCAACTCCTGCTCGCTGCTAATTAGGGTTAGGAAACTAGAACTCCTCGTCTTGGCCTCAACAGATTGTTTTGAGGGCGGAGTAGTTGCCATTGCAATTTTGCGGTTGTTCCAAGAAAACAAAATTACACTATCTCGTCCCTTGAAAGTCGCATCCACATCAAATTGTCAAGGTCTCCCTAATAAAATATGGCATGCATCCATGCCAATAACATCACATAATACATCATCTTTGTAATGCTTACCAATGGACAGTGGCACACGACAAGTCTCAGCAACACGAACCGAAGGGCCTTTTGTAACCCAACCCAGTGAGTAAGGGCTGGCATGTGGCTCCATTGATAGCTGCAAATACTCCACCAATTTCTTTGACACGAAATTCTCGCAACTTCCATTGTCGACGATCACATCACAAACCTTGTTTTTGATTGAGCAGAGGGAACGAAAAATACTATGGCGCTGCCCTTCCTCCTTTGGTGCCAAAAGAACTCTCTGCAAAACCAAGGTAAGCCTCTCCATTCCTTCCTCATTTGCAAATTCAGCCTCTGCATAATCATCGTCCCCAGCTTCATCTCTTTCCTCATCATCATCGACTTCTTCGATAAAGTTAGCCTGCCTCCACTCTGGACAAACATTAGAACGATACCCTGGTTTTTGGCAACGGTAACATATGTCCGTCATGGGCTTAGCATACGAATTCTGGGACTGGTTTCGGGACTGCCCTCTGTTGAAAGTCCGGCTGCTGCCTTCGTTGGAATTTTTGTTTTGGACACCTGTTGTTGGTTTTGGCGATCCTCCAGGATTTTGCTGCTGCGCTTTCCCCTTATCTCCTGAACCACTAGAAGCACCAGCAGTATATTCAGTGGCTTCCGTCGTGTTCCTGCGGAAGTTGGTTTGGCGCTTCTCCTTCTCCAACAGTTCAGCCTTCAACGCCTGATCGGTGCATAATTACATATCTTTTTGTACCATTCTAACTTATGATTTGGTATGTTTTTGAGTTAAACTTGTGCTTTTAATAAAGTTTTGTGTACGTTTCAGTATAATAAGGTTGAGACTCATTACATGCATTTTGAAGACAAATTAGCTCAAAACAATGTCTGCAGATCAGTCACATTTATGGATTAACCTGTACTTGCTCAAAAAGAACCAGATAATGCGCTATACATCACTGGAAAGATACGGAAGTCTAGTTTCCGTAACAATTTACGGTGCATGATTTGGAGGCTTCTAGAGGAAGTTATACATGATTTAGTAGCTCAAGGTCAAAAATTTGGGCCTCAGTCCAGTTTTCATGGGTCAGCTTACAGGCTTCAGTTCAGCTACTTACACAAGTCAAATGAGGCGATACCCTTAATAGAATTTGTTCCAATGGGTGTCTAATATAACATATCCAAATTTCAGCCCCATTGGATAAGTCTGGAGCCCTCAGCATGTCAAATATCGAACCTGGTTCACAGACAAACCAGGCCTCAGTCCAGTTTTCGTGGGTCAGTTTGCAGGCCTTAGTTCAGCTACTTGCACAAGTCAGATGGGGCAGCTGTTGAGCCATGTGCTTAAAGTAGCCACACATGGAGGCAAAACATGGGCAGCTATTGAGCCATGTGCTTAAAGCAACCACATATGGAGGCAAAGCATGGGCAGCTGTTGAGCCATGTGCTTAAAGCAACCACACATGGAGGCAAAGCATGTGGCAGCTGCAAAGCATGAGCTGCCACACATGGGAGACAAAGCATGAGCTGCCACACATGGGAGACAAAGCATGAGCTGCCACACATGGGCAGCTAAGAGACCAGCCAAGGGGGAGGACGAATTTGAAGTCTATAAATACAGAGTTTCAGCTCATTCAAAGGGGGATATCATTCCATCAATTACATTTCCATTGTACACCATCAAAGAGTTGTCTACACCATCAAATAGTTGTTTACACCATCAAAGAGTTGTCTTCTTTATCAAAGAGCTATCTTCTTCTTTTTTTATTTTTATTTATTTTCTGTTTTGTATGTTCTTGCTATCCATTCAAATTATGGATAGCTAAATACTTTAGTTAGGGCTCGATTGAAGCCCTAATCATGTTTCTTTAAGGATTTCGATATGTCTTTGCTATAAACTACTTTTGTGATGCTTATTGATTAATTTCAGATCATATTTTACTCTTTACATATGTTATGTTATGCTTGATCATCATATGCATGCTGTGTATTGAGTTTGTTACATAGGTAAATTTAGATGACCGATTCTTGTACCTATGAAAGTAACAAAAGAACTAGTTATAAGTTCTTGAAATTAATCATCATGAATAACTAGAATAGATACCATGTTCTAGAATTTGTGTGTTTGTCGATTTCCATTGTGTTATGCATTCTTAAAGTACAACTTAGTAGATACCATGCTAAACACTTTAAGAATGAAAAGAGTTAGAGTAGATACCCATGCCTAACTTGTTGTTTAGGGAAATCAATAACTTAAAGAGTAGATATCATGCCTTTAGGTTGACAAACATAAGCATCCAAAATCTGTTTTGTAGCATTGTGCATGTTGTTTGCTTAAGGAAAAAGATTAGTGGTGAACATCAAATCCCTAACTAGTTTTCTCATTGTTTTAACCTCAATCCAATTCTATTTTTAATCAAACGTTGTTTTCAATATTTAGCACAAATTAATCCAATCCTCGTGGGAACGATCTCGTATTTGCTTTCTATACTATTTATCTGATCTTGTGCACTTGCGAGTTAAAACGTGCATATAGTTGCTTAATTTTTAGGTTACTATTTGTTCAACAACACCATGTTAATTGCCTCCTGCAAAGTCCAAATATTATGCATACCAATTTTTTCCTGAATGGAAATCTTCAGCCCATTGTTATATCTTGCGACCTTTTGATTGTCAGTCTCGGTCAAATGGTTTCGCTCCACCAAACGCATGAATTCTTCGGTATATTCAGAAACCGAACGGTTGCCTTGCGCACAACCTAGATACATACGGTATAAAATCTGATCATAATCTGTGAGCAAGAATCGTTCCATCATAAGCGGCTTCATCTTCCGCCATGTACGAACCAACTGCTTTCCTTGCCTCCTCCGTGAATTTTGCAATTGATCCTACCATACAGCCGCTGTAGCTTTTAGACGGAAAGCTACCATCTTCACCATTTTATGTTCAGGAACCTCCATAATATCGAAAAACCTCTCCACTTCTACAAGCCAATCCAAGAAGTCTTCAATCTTCAGATTTCCCCAAAAGTTAGGGATTTCGACTTTAATCCGATAATCGCCAAAATTTTCGTAATTACGATTACGAGGATTATGAGCCGGTGGTGGTGGTTCCTCCAGTTCTTCTTCTGACTCTGACTTACTATCCGGAATACGTTGTCTCCTATTATCTTTTCTCTCGCTGTCTCTACCTTCTCTTCGATTATCATCTCTGCCTTTTCTTCTTTCGTCATCTCTGCCACCTCTTCTATTGTTGCCACCAAGAGCTTGCAACAACAATTCTCGCATCTCTCCAAATTGGTTGGTTAGGTTGTCAATCCGTTGGTTTTGAGCGTCCAGATCCGCTTGAGTACTTGGGGCTGGGACATCAGCTTCTCGATCACCCATGATAAGACAAGAATACCGAGACGGGAGAGACCCGCTCTGATACTACTTGACGCAGCACAAGCAACAAAGGTTTCAAATGAAAACCTTGAGTAACAAGGAACCTGGATTCCACCAGAAATTAAGAGGGATTCTCTTAGGAAAATTTTATTAAAATCTGAGATGATGAAAAACGTTCACCAAAGCTGACTAAATACACATCTCTCAACCCTTGAGCTGCTAGGGTAATTATTACATTAAAACTGAAAAACAGAATTTATTCCGAAAATTAACTACGAAACTGAAAAACAGAATTTATTCCGAAAATTAATTACGAAACTGAAAAACAGAATTTATTCCGAAAATTAACTACGGAACGGAACTTTGAATGCAGTTTTGGAAGGCCAAACGACCTCAGAATGCCAAAATCCATCATACATCACAGCAAAGCTGTAAGTTTGACTTGTGGCGTCGTTCCCTTTCCGAAATGGTATTTTGCGCCCTAATCGGAGCTCGGACGACAAATCTGTAAATTCCCGCTACGTCCTTTTTCTAGCTCAACCGCGATAAAATCTGCCATTTGTTCTACGTCATCCCAAGCCATTCTCATGTAAAGCATAAACCAATATAACCTTTAATATTTGAATTTAAATATTAAGCTTGGAAAGCAATACTCGATATAACTTATTCAAGATCAAATAACGAAAATCATTTGCATAAAATCATGTAGAAAACAAAAGTCCACTCATTGCTGGTCCGTGCTAGCTGGACCTTTCGAAGGTCCCTCCTGCGGGTCTGCCTGTGCTCGGGAGCCTGAATAAACCTTCACATTATTTTATTAATAAAATTTCTCAATATAATCCTTAATTAAAAACCTTGACCCCGGGACTCAAAAACGATAGTCCCAAAAAGTCAACTCGGGACCCTGTGGGTTTCACGACCTTTAAATTCCGATCTGGAACTCCTAAAGGTTCCTATATACCTAGGACACATGTCCCGAAGGTTTGGTCTTGATCGGACTTTTGGATTGATCACGATCACACAAACGGACGGTTTCTATAACCTTAGAACTAGGGTTGGCAATTTCGGAGTATCCGGAATTCCGTTTTATGATCCGTCGAATCCTACACGATCCTAAAATTACCTAGACCAACATATATCAAATTGACTGCGATCCAACGGTTCAAACGTATCAAATCCGGAAATCGCACAATAGGTGAGATCCGTTCAGGGTTCAAACGTTGTCCAAATTGAAATCCGCAGTACCTACACGCTCGTGAGACCTAAAGATCATTTTAGGACTAAATGTGGCCCCCATTACCTGTCTCACGAGCCACCCACGCGTGGCAGTGCATAGTAACTTCTGGCGGCTGGAAATTCTCCAAACTTTTGGCCCAAACTCCTATCCTAGGTGTAACACCATATTTGGAACCACTTTTGTTCTTGGACATACCCTGAAAAATGGCTGAAACTGGCCAGAATTGCGATCCCAAAATCGGCCAAACCCTAACTCGAAAATTAACCTACCAAACCTAGAAATTTCTGAAATCCTACCAAACCATCAGTTAGAGAATGAAAAATAGTCGAAAAAGCATATCTCACACGTCAAGATTGGTGGCCGGAGGACGGCATACGATGCCGACAAAATTTCGACTGGGACCGGTTGGGTTTCGTGGTTTTCAGGCAAAATCGTGACTGCAGAACGACGAGGGAGGGGTTAGCTGCGACGGCGGGACCTGGCCGCTTCGTTTGGGTCCGATCCGATGGGTCGGGGTGAGGTGTGGCGGTGGCTGGGGGGAAAGGAGGGTGATGGCTGGAGGGAGAAGTCGACGGCGGGGCGATAGAGAGAGAAGAGGTTTTAAAAATTTGATCTGGCAAATTAACATTTTGCCCCTCAATGTATTTTGATCGTATTTCCTCATTATAACTCCAATTCGAGCCCACTACGTGTCTACGGACTCGTTTCGTTGTGCTCTACACAACGATACAATCGAAATTTCCAAATTCCTTCCCAGTAAAAAAGTCAACTTTAAACCTAATTTAATTATAATAAATTAATAATTAAAAATTACTTAAGGATCGGGTTGTTACAAATAGTCTCAGTTTTCCCTCTAATATTTCAAATGACTCAATCTCCCTTTTGAACTTCCGTTATGTGACCAAGGTTGCCCCATTATGTTAGTTTTCAGATAAAAATCGTTAAATCAGTTGAAGTGGAATGGGTATTTTGGTAAATTTAACTATTAAAAATTAAAAGATTCAAATTAAATATAAAAAATGCTTGAAATTATTTAAAATAGGTATATAAAAAAGAAGAAGATAAAAATGTCTTTTTTTTAAATTTATCCCTAATCGTTAACTCCCACTACCATTTCCCTCATCTCAACCAGCCCCACTGCCTAACCAACCCACACCTAGAAAAAAAACCGACCCCCCTTCTCCCTTCTCTCTTCTATATATATATATATATATATATCTCTCTCTCTCTCTCTCTCTCTCTGTCGTCAATCCCATCCCCTCAATTGTCAAAAAGGTCAAAACTCACAAAGAAAATCACTAAATTGACTTCATATTTCGCATATGTGGCAATCTAGATCTCCCTTGGTGGCAGCCAAAGAAAGAGAGAGAATTGAGAGGTGAGAGACATATGGTGAATTGTTAGTTAGGGTTTGATGACGTCGAAGAGAATGGAGAGTGGATTTTTTGGCACAGAGAGAGAGAGAGAGAGAGAGAGAGAGAGAGAGATTGCTAAAATTTTTGGGTACCTTTATTTTGACAGAGGAATGGGGATGGGAAAGGTGGTTGCTAGGGTTGGTTGAGATTAGGGAGAAAGTGGTGGGGGCTGACGATTGAGGGAGAAAAAAAGGAGATATTTTTATCTTAACTCTATTTTAAATAATTTCAAGCATTTTTTATATTTATATTTATTTTGAATTTTGAATAGTTAAATTTATCAAAATACCCATGCCATGTCAGGTGATTTAACGGTTTGATCTAAAAACTAACGGAATGGGGCAACCTTGGTCACGTAATAGAAGTTCAAGGGGGAAATTGAGTCATTTGAAACATCAGGGGGCAAACGGAGACTATTTGGAAACCACATGGGGCATGTCAACAAATAAGCCTTTTTTAAACTATAATAATAATAATAATAATAATACATACATACATATTTTTCCTTTTCATTTTTTTTTAACTTGGAAGAGAAAAGGTACACTACATAAAAATAATTAGAGGAATGAAAAAAATGAAAAGGAAAAATATGACCAAGTTATACAATATTGTATCATTTTATACAATATGACATACGTATATCATATTACAATATTGTATAATTTTATACAATATTGGAAAAAAGAAAAAGAAATATGACATACGTATTCCTCTAAACTTTTTTTAGCAGACAAATTATACAATATGACATACGTATATATTACATTGGTAACGTTGAAATTTGTATATAAAAATTGATTTTTTTTCCTTTTTGGACTTGATTATATGTAAGAATTTTATATACCACCCTTTACGTGCTAGTGATTTAAGTCCAAGGGTGGGTAGATGGGGAAATAGATTATGATTTGGTCAAAGGGTAGGTTCCCCTTCATGATAACCAAGGTCTTAAATATCGATAGTTTCGGAAATATCGGTGGTTCAAAAACATGAAAATATCGATAAAAATATTGGGAAAATATCGATATCGATAAAAATTGGATAAAAACTACGGAAATTGTGATAAATACATGGAAATTTTTAATGAAACTTTAGAAGAAGTTTATTTAGTCAATCATCTATTATTTTGACACAAAAAATTGGAAGGAAATGCATTGCACAGTGGGTTTGAGTGATTTAAGTTGATTATATTGCGAGCTGACAAATTCTGTGACTTAGAAAATTTGGAGTAATTAATGAAAGAGAATGAAACATCCCTTAGTAATTTATTTATCATTTTTTAGTAAAATATTTTACACTTTATAAATTGCATGATAAGATACATGAGTAACCTTATTTCACGTTATTCACTGGACATGGTACATGTTGTTATATTTATTATTTTATCAAAAATTGAAAAATAATTAAAGATGTAAACCAACTTGATTTGTCGTGAAAATTAGGCACTCTACCATGCTTAAAAAATAATAGTGAAGATTGAAAATGAACTAAGAACATAAATAAATTTATCTAAGGAAGAATTAAATAGGAAATAAAGAAAATGATTATAGAGGTTTAGGACTCGTTTGGTACGTCGGACTGTACTGACTAATTTCCGTCGGATAGTATTAATTTGTTCCGGAGAGTACTGACTATTTATCCATAATATTATAAGGCGTTTGGTGTTGTTCCGGATAAATAGTCTGACGAAGTTATACTGTGTTTGGTGATATTCCGGATAACATCAGATTAGACTATTTAAAAATAAATAAAAATATTTGATAATTTTAATGGAAATTGAGATTCAAATGACACCAATTTTTTTTTTTTTTTTTTGGTAAGATTCATATGACAAGATTTGTTTTTCAATTGTTTTTGCCAATATTTTTTTTTGGTAAGATGCATATGTCTGTATTGGACATCAAAGTTTCCATGTACAACAAGAAGAAGGAGAAAGTAGCAGCAGAGTAGAAGCATTGCAATCAAAAGAGCCAAGGCCACAAGCTTGGGAATCATAAAAAGAAAAGGAAAAGAGAAAATTTATCAATCATGAAAATGGTTTAAGAGGAAAATTTTGTTCTCCTAGTCATCAGGTATGTATGTATTCAACTAAACTACCAACACTAGCACAGTTGTTTGTTTTTGGACGAAAACTAGCACTACTCTGTTTAATATGATTTTAAAAAATGTAAAAAAAGAAAAATTCATAACCTAATTTCCACAAAAATTTAATAAAAAATTGAAAAATATAAAGAATAGAGAAGAAGCATATTGGAGAGAGTATGAAAAAGAGAGAGAGAGTGTGAGAGATGGATACTTGGAGAAGAATGAAGAAAATAACTTGTGGAGAAAATAGCAGAGAAGAACCCTAGAGAGAAGAAGATGAAGAGAGCATCTAAATTTTTTTGTAGAACGCGTGTTCTTTTTCCCTGGCCGTATAATTAAGCGTGTATTATCTAATCCGGGGTGTGTGGGTTGTATTAGTTAGTCAGGTTAGGATAGTATTAAAAGCCCAACTCATATAAAATAGTCGGGTAATTAAATAATACAAGTTGACACCAAACGCCCGACATAGACTATTTACTCCTATCCAGAGTCTAATACGGTGTACCAAACGAGCCCTAAGTGATTAAGCAACAATTTTATTTACTGGACATGGTACACGTTCTTATATTTATTGTTTATCAAAAATTAAAAAATAATTAAAGATGTAAACCAATTTGATTTTTCATGAAAATTAGGCACTTTACCATGCTTAAAAAATAATAGTGAAGATTGAAAATTAACTAAGAACATAAATAAATTTATTCAAGGAAGAATTAAATAGTAAATAATGAAAATGATTATAGAGATTTAAGTTTTTAAGCAACAATTTGAAGGAGAATTTAGTAATGTAAGTACTTATAGTGAATAATAAAATAATCAATAACATTAAATGGATTAAATAGAAAAGAAATAAATTATATTAAGTAATTAAGTAACTGGTCAACAATATAAAACAATAAGTAATTATGTTAATTTCTATTTTGAAAAACAGCTCGCAAGTATTATATATACTAGATTCCATAGTTTATAACCACAAAGTTATGAGCAGCGCGGTGGTTAAGTGGCTGAAAATTTTGAAGTGGAAAGGGGTTCGAACCCCACTGTATGCGAGAGCATGAGTGAGTTTAAATTGTTTAATTTTTGAAAGTCTCGCAAGTATTATATATACTAGATTCCATAGTTTACAATCACAAAGTTATGAGCAGCGTGATGGTTAATTGGCTGTAAATTTCAGAGTGGAGAGGGTTCAAACCCTTGTGCGAGAGCTTGAGTGAGTTTAAATTGTTTAATTTTTGAAAGTTCATATCGCGATATTATCGATAATATCGCGATATTTTGACCATTTAAAGCTATCGCTGTCCCAAAAAAACGATACATGGACAAATTAGTTTAACATCTGGAAAGTTCAAAACAAGAATTATTATCACTTTACTT
Source organism: Prunus salicina (assembly GCA_020226455.1). Classification (NCBI taxonomy): domain Eukaryota; kingdom Viridiplantae; phylum Streptophyta; class Magnoliopsida; order Rosales; family Rosaceae; genus Prunus; species Prunus salicina. The sequence continues at coordinate 49,760,788 of CM035341.1, forward strand.
GGTCATCTAATCATCATTACATAAATTGAAAAGAACAATGCGTTTAGTAAAACTAGAATGATGATAAATTAAGTGGTTAAATAATTCACACTTGCAACCAAAAAAAAAATATTACACTTGGACTGGTCTTTTAAATGATGATCCTCGAAAGAAAGCAGCTTATAAAAAACGATGCCTGGACAAATTAGTTTAACATCTGGAAAGTTCAAAACAAGAATTATTATCACTTTACTTGGTCATCTAATCATCATTACATAAATTGAAAAGAACAATGCGTTTAGTACAACTAGAATGATGATGGGTAGAAATTAAGTGGTTAAATAATTCACACTTGCAACCAAAAAAAAAATATTACACTTGGACTGGTCTTTTAAATGATGATCCTCGAAAGAAAGCAACAAATAACCGAATGCTAGCAACATTCTCTTTAACCTTCTCATTTGGACATTCTCTTGTTTTGCTTGACATGTGTCATCTTTTTACACTTAAAATAATGTCATTAATATATTATACAAGCTAACTTTTACTTTCCAAGTTTACCCTTATTAAATGTATTCAATTTATCCAAAAAAAATTCACAACTTTCTTACCATCTTATTAATTTTTGGCGTATTATCATAAAACGTCCCTGACGTTTGCGAAATTATCACATTACATCCTTAAAGTTTTTTTGTATCACTCTTGGTCCCTAACGTTAATATAGGTGCTCTTAAATAGTCATTCTGAAAAAAAAAACTATTAAATTCAGGGATATAATCGTCAAATCAATTCAAAATTATAATATATATATTTTTTATTCCCTTCCTTTTCTCCTTCTCTCTCTTTCCTCTTTTCTTCTTATTTTCCTTCGCTGTTTCTTTTTTCTCTTTTTCTTCCTCTTTCCTTCTTTGGGAAAGCTTCACACTTAACCTCTCCAATGGCGACTGAAGCACCAGAGCAAGCCCCCCAAGCCGATGGAGTCCAATCTCTTTCAATTTCCGAGGCTTCACCATCCAGCTCTTCAAATCCAACCATCCAGTAAGCTTCTCTCGCTTTTCTTATCATTTTCTTATCGTTTCCAATTTTTTCCGTTGATCTGAACTTACTTCAAACTTGTGGGTGTGATTTGGTGAAGAATGAGTTTGGGGGAGAAGTACCAGATGTTGAGGAGCGTGGTAGAGGAATGTATTCAAGAGGACGAGCTTCGGAATTTGCTGGCTCATAAGTCCGAATCCATCGCCTAGGTCGAATGCATATTGCTCAGGTGTTTTTTCAAATTTTCTTTAACAATCATAAAATTCATAACACATAATTGATGTTGATACTTTTTGTGGAGAGAAGATACTCAAATTGAGATTCTGCAGTGTGTTATTCTCATGTATTGATTATTTGGATTGCAACGGACTTTCTTGTGTTTTGAAAGAATAATTGTAGTAAGAAACTTAAGGGCATGTTTTCATTATATCATTGTGGTTCAAATGTGCTGTTGTGTTGGGAGTTATGAAGACGATAAATGTGAACAAGATGACCTCTGCTGGCTGCAGAGTGCAAATATGGATTGCAGATTGGTTTGCAATGCTAAACAATAAGATGGGGGGGTGATTTGAAAAACAATATCATAATTAAACAACTACCAACTTTTCATACCAGAATGAAACACTAACAAGTCGCAAATATAGGTGCAGTGCAGAGGGAGTTTTACTCTGTAATTACTGAAACTACCCTACCCACCATGGACATACATCTTCTGGCAGTGTAGACGACTGGGCAGAGAGGTTCTTCTTGGTTTGGCCCACAAGGAGGACAAGCTAATTTGCTTCTGTTGGGTTTATGTAAGAAGAAATGAGGGACCTGAGAGAGTGGGAGCATTGTTGCAGAAGCTTCCATGGATAACTGAGAGAGAGAGAGAGAGGAGAAAAAGAAGAAAAAAAGAAAGGAAAAAAAAAAGAGAAACAAAGAGAGAGAGAAGAAGAGAAGAAAAGAACGGGCCAGAGAGAAAGAGAAAAGGGAATGAAATAACATATATATTTTATAATTTTGGATTGATTTGACGATTATATTCCTAGATTTAACAGTTTTTTTGATAGAAGAACTATTTAAGAGCACCTATATTAACGTTAGGGACCATGAGTGATACAAAAAAACTTTAAGGATGCAATGTGATAGTTTCGCAAATGTTAGGGACGTTTTGTGATAATAAGCCTTAATTTTTTTCTAACGTCAATTATTTTTTTATTATAAAGAAAATATGTGCTAAAAATAAAAGTAATAAAAGACAAATGAGTTGTATCTAAAACCAAAACGACGATGACTTAGCCTAATGACAACTAATTATTTTGGACTTAGATCTAAGAAGTCCTAAAAAAAAACAATTATTGATGGTCATTGTTAAGAAGTCCTTAAAAAAAACAATTATTGGTGGTCATTGTTGGATTTAACAGCTACAGCAAGTATAATGGCATTCAAAGTTTGAAACAATTCAAATTTGATTCATGGAACATTTTTGCAACAGATTGTGACGAAATGGTACAATTTGAGCAAATGATACAATACAGATTGATGATGATGAAGATGAACTGACATGACTTTGTGAAGGCCCTCATAGAATGCAAGTACTACGCACAAATTCTAACAAACAGCAAAACATATGAACCATTGGGACCATTGAAGAAATTTAATTGTGATGGTTGATACACAGCACAAATGGAATAAATCCCTCCTATTGTGGGAGCTTGTTGAATTTCCGGTGTCGGTATTCAGCATATGTCTTGGTTGAGTATTTGGCAGGGTTTTTCTCGTCCAGAAGCCCCGGCAGAGGCCCAATCACAGCCTCGTGCGGAGGAGCAACAAAAACAGCCCACGACATGCGCATACGTTCCTTGTTCACCAAGCTTCTGTGAAGAACACTCTTGTACTTGCCATTGCTCAAGACCTCCATCTGATCGCCAATGTGAACAAAAACTGCATTTGGCAAGTAATTGACAGCAACCCAGTTGTCATCTTTCCACAGCTGAAGGCCTGGAACATCATTGGAGACTAGCAGGGTTAGGGCTGACATGTCAGTGTGAGGCTCCACTCCTAGGGCCAGTTGGGGTTGTGGGCATGGAGGGTACATGTTGATTTTCATTTCCAATTCTACTTCTTCATTTCCCACATGAGATTTCAGAACCTTTGCTTCCAGCCCTAGACCCTCTGAAAGCACATCCAGTAACTTGTCTGTTACTCTTAGCATCTCCTTGTTGTATTGGTCATTCACTTCCCTGTGTCACACAAATTTTACAAACTTTTTCAATAACCCTCTTAATTTCAGAAAGAAAAAAAAAAGAGGAAAAGACTTTATAACCCTCCTATAGTTGGCCTTACATGCAAAAAGGAAATATTAAAAAGTTAGGGCAAGTATATCCTAGGAAAAGAGCGACAAAGAACCCAAGTAGCAACTGCTGAAAAATCAAAGCAATGAAAAAAAACTGAAAATTCAATAAATAAATAAAAACAGAAAAGGTACCTGTAAGATGGAGGGTTCTTAGGCCAGATTTCATAGTTGACCTTAGATGGCGGGGCAGTCAGATGGAAAAAATAGTCGATCCACTCGACCTTCTCGTCATGGTTCTTGGTCATCTTAGTCCCATACCCATCAAACCTCCCATTGGCTGGGTCATTTGCATAGGCCTCTTTCTCCTCCTGTGGGAGCAAAAAGAACTCATGCCCTACCTTCTGCAATTGCTGGATCAAAGGTGACGGTATGTCGTGGTCAGTAATGAGAAAGAAGCCCCATTCAGTGGCTGCCGCTGCCACCTCCTTGACCACAACATCATGAGGCTGAGCGAGGGAGATCACGGGCACCGTGACTCCCTCTAGGGCCTTGCTATTTTCAGGCTGCTCGTGGGCTGGTCGAACGAACTTCACTGGAAGCTCATTCAGCCCGCCGATGGCCAAGGTCTGCACTCTCTCCACCTCCATCACTTTTGTGTTTTTTTTTTTTTTGGGGGTCCCCCTTCTTGTTTGGATGTTGAAGGACTAGGCTTAGGGTTTAAATGACGTGAGGGGTTCAATGTGGTTATATAAGGTTTATGTCATAGCATATAATGCTTCACCTTTTGCATGTACATGGGATCATTGTTGTCCCAGATGTTAGAAGGGCAGCTCCCACCAATAAAAAACATGCAACCTATATCCACCTAACATTCCACAAAATAATTTATAGGTTTGGAAATGGTGGCACACGGCCACTGGCGGACCTAGTAAGGCGCAAGGAGGTGTAGCTGCACCTTCCCTCGCCGGAAAAATCATTGTAGGTGCTTCAAATTGCCCATTTCCTCAACTGGTGTACAGATTACCTTATTTCCATTCCCAACATTTAAGTAAATGTCTTTGTCCTTTTACTTTTATTTATTTTTATATTACTTCATTTACTTAAGTTTACAATGTAAATAAGGACATACCCTCCATTTAGATTCAAATAAAAATACTAGAAAATCAAATTCTCACCAAATCAAAATATGAAAATTTGATTTTAGTGCAAAATACGATTGCTAAAAATGATGGCTCATTAAGCCAATATATACTTCATACTAAAATCCCATAAAATTAAGTTTTCTTATTTGATGTGTAAGGAATAAAAGCCGCCAAAAATTATCTTGAGAAACTGATTTTTCCGAAAAACCATTTTTCATACTTAGTTAATATTGCACCTCTTCTAAAAAATTTCTGGATCCGCCAATGCACACGGATCGATGTACTCAATAAACTGTTGTGGAAGAGTAACGTTTACAAAAAATAAACCGTGGAGTTTTTCGCATGATAGTAAAAAGGACTGGGGAAAACTTGTGAACCCTTTTGGCGGTGCTTGTAATTTCCCAACTATTTATGGGTCAAATAAAGCTTACGTGGATCATAATCACTGGACCGCAATTCATCAATTCAAATTTCAAAGACGACAGAATTTTAGAAAGTATTCACTGTTTTTATGAAGACTTGCAAGCAAAGCAAAGCAGTCCCAAAAGCTCCACATTTTAATCAATTTAATCGATACAAATCCAATAATAAATATCTCTTTCTTAATCACGATGACATGATATTTACTAGAAAATGAGGAAGTGGAGTGGTTGGGGTACTATCACTAATACCTACAAAAGACGGACTGTCCACTTTATAGACTAATTTATTTATTTTTGGAAAGTAAGTCAATTAAGAAATAATATGTTTACTTATCATGGAATTAAATATCCTCAAAATCATGAATATGATCAACTAAGGGTAATATTTACTAGAAAATGATGAATTGGAGTGGTTGGGGTACTATCACTAATACCTTCAAAAGACGAACTGTCCACTTTATAGACTAATGTATTTATTTTTGGAAAGTAAGTCAATTAAGAAATAGTATGTTTACTTATCATGGAATTAAATATTCTCAAAATCATGAATATGATCAACTAAGGGAGTCAATTAAGAAATAGTATGTTTACTTATCATGGAATTAAATATCCTCACAATCATGAATATGATCAACTAAGGGAGTACAATAGTTGATGCAATTCTTCGACCAAAAAAAAAAAAATAGTTGATGCAATTCCAATTTCTTAAGTCCCGAGAGAGAGAGAGAGAGAGAGAGAGAGAGAGAGAGAGAGAGAGAGAGAGAGAGAGAGAGAGAGAGAGAGAGAGAGAGAGAGAGAGAGAGAGAGAGAGAGAGAGAGAGAGAGAGAGAGAGAGAGAGAGAGAGAGAGAGTTGGGCTTGATTTGCGAAACTTGCAAAAGAAAAAGTGAAGTTAAAAAGTATTACGGGAATGATTTTGGAAATTGAGGGACTCAAATGCAAATCGAGTCTAAATTCAAGGACTAATAAAACGATTAACCCTTATTAAGTTTGTCTTGTCTTGTGTAGTCTTATGAAAAACAAACACCAAAAAAAAAAAAAAAAACTAACTAAATCACCCCAATCAAGGAAGAAAAATAATGTGAAATTTGATTGAACATGCGTATAGGGATGGATCATGGGCTCATATCAAAAAAACTATTTAAGATTCTGTCCAACGGAAGGAACGTGTTTTCTCATTTAATAAAGATTTGTTCTTTAGTAATATGGAAAGATAGTTTGTTTAGGAGTGCTTCTGGAAGGGCCAAAAGCGCTTATGACAACATTTGGCAGAAAATTTTAAAAGCGCTTCTGGGTCATAGAAGCGCTTCTTGGAGAAGCACGTGCTATGTGCTTCTTCCATGAAGCACTCCCAAGTGCTTTTCCATAAAGCACTTTAATTTTTTATGAAAATTCAAGATTTTTATAATAAAACCGCTTTTATTAGAAGCGCTTATGAACAAAAGTACTTCCTAAAGAAGTAGTCCCAAACGAGCTAGGCTAATGAAATCTAACTTAGTTGAAATGCCTTGAGTTGTAAAAAAAATATAGAAAAAAACATGATAGAAATAAAGTCATCATGAACATTAGAACCTTCAGGAATCCATGCCTTAAAAGAGCTTTTGCAGGCCTCTCTATAGGCATTAAAAGAAGAGAAGGTCAGTCCTTGAGCCAGAGATTATAGTGATCCTGTTATTTCAATAATGATCCTGTCATTTCAATAGTGAAAGGCTCACAAGAGAATCACTTGGGAAAGAAGGGCTAAATAGCACAAGGAAATAAAAAATAAAAAAATAGGGTACTACCATGTATGCCCTTTGCTGGCAAGCTACCCCTGCCTACCTTATCTATAGGCATTTCTATCCGCCCGCGCATTTGGTGACTGTAATGGTTGGGGTTGGCTCTGCTCACCGGTTGTGCTGCGTGAGCCTCTAGATGCCTCCAAGCAAGCGAAGGTTTTCGGGGTGATCGCCCGCGCATCCTTCCCATGCTCTGTGACAACGGCGGTGCCCCCACCCATCTATTCCACCACACTTTTAACGTCTTCATGTACTCAGATATCAATTATAAGCAACATTCTCTAACCTTTATATTTTCCTCATGCCATAAGACACTTTATTTATACTTAAAACAATGTCATTAATGCATAGCTTTTGTTTCCCAAAATTACCCTTATTGAATGTATTAACTTTCTTTTGAATTACTATTAAAAAATATAAATGTAGATAAAACAAAATATTATTTTATTAATTTTAATTTTAAGTTTTCCAATTTGTAAAAAAAAAATAGATAAATTAAAGGTAATATGAAAGTCAATATATTTACTAAGGGTAATCTTGGAAAACAAAAGCTATACATTAATGACATTGTTTTAGTATAGAGAAAGTGACATATGGCATGAGAAGAAGAGAAAATGTCCAAAAGAGAAAGTAAGGGAGGTCGCTAGCATTCCCCATCAATTATTAAGAACTTATGGTTAGAATTTGCCCCAGACCAAAAAAAAAAAAAAAAAAGAGGTTAGAATTTGCCTCTAAAAACCAACTTGTAAGAAAAGAATGCTCATACCTTTTTATTTTATTTTTTAAAGGATGTTTCTTGGTGGAGTAATTGCTCCAAAACTAGAGTCGGCCTTGAGCCAGGCTAGGAAGTGCGACCGCCCTAGACCCGACTCAATGGATGGCCCCCATTTTTTATTTTTTATTTTTATATGTACTTATATAGATAACTGCAGTTTTACTAATGAAGTCGACTAAAGCACCGCTGGTTTTGGGTGTTTCTTAAATTCCACTCTAACTGAGTTCGAATCCCATTGCAGATGTTACTTTAGTTCTTGTGTTTTTATTTTGGACAAACTACAGTAAACCCCCCAACCTATAGGGTCATTTACGAGTTCATACCCGATTTTGGGGACATTTATGGGTACATACACAACGTCGCAAAAAATTACAAATCGCCCCCTCCGTTAGCGAATCCATCAGGAAATCCGTTATCTGCCTACGTGGCATTTGTGGGACCTATTTTTAATTGACGTGGACTTCCACGTGGACAAATAAATAATAAAAAATTTATTTAAACATTATTTAAAAAAATTAAACATATTAAATTATTTATCATTCATTAATTTTTTTTTTTAAACTCTACCCATATTCTCTCTCTCTCTCTCTCTCTCTCTCTCTCTCTCTCTCTCTCTCCCGATCTCCTCTCCTCCTAGCCCACAACCACTCAAACCCTAAACCTTAAATCGGGTATTCAATGGCGTCGCCGTCTTCGTCGCTCTCTACCTCCTCGGCTACGACTTCGTCCCGGACCCTTCGAAGCTCTTTTCTCATATCTTCACCGTCATCCTCCTAATCCTCCTGGCCGCGCCGTTTATGATTCCAGCATACGCGTTCTTCAACACGTGGGCTTCGAAGTCTGATCGGGTCGTGTCGGAGTCGGGTGCGGATCCTGAGATTTGAACATTGGAGCCGTTTCTGAGTCAGGCTGAGAGGTGGGATTGAGTCGGGAGGAAGAGAGGGGGTTGGCTCTTCAACGGACGCAGTCCTCGTGCAGCTTTTTTTTTTTTCTGGGTTTTCTGTTTTTGGTTTTTGGGTCTTCAGCAAATTCATAATCGTTGCATTGGTCATGATTAATGACCCAACCCGATTTAGAAGTTCTAGATGATGTACCTTTGTTTATAGTTACAAAATACAAAGGAGAGAACTTCCAATCTAACTTGAATTTTTGGATTAAGAGAAAAACAAAAAAAGAGTACTGTGATGATTCCAAATTCTAGAGTTCTAAATCTGTCTTTGTTGCAGATAGACTTGATGTATTATGTGAATACTGATCTTTTGGTTGCATATGTCTGAGTTATATTTTCTTTTGGTTGCATATGTCTGAGTTCTATCCAATCATCACTACATGTCTGAGTTATATGGGGTTGAAGAAATCTGGGTGGAGGAAAGAAATCTGAGGTTGAAGAAATTTGGGATGGGTTGAAGAAATTTGGAGGAAGATGGAAGAAATCGGGAGAGGGAGAGAGAGAGAGAGAGAGAGAGAATCTGGGTAGGGTTTAATTTCTTTTTTAATTTTTTAATTTAATATGTTTAATTTTTTTAAATAATTCTTAAAATAACTTTTTTATTATTTATTTGTCCACGTGGAAGTCCACGTCAATTAAAAATGGGTCCCATAAATGCCACATAGGCAGATAACGGAGTTCCTGACGGATTCGCTAACGGAGGGGGGCGATTTGTAATTTTTTGCGACATTGTGTATGTACCCATAAATGTCCCCAAAATCGGGTATGAACTCGTAAATGACCCTATAGGTTGGGGGGTTTATTGTAGTTTATCATTTTATTTTTTTGGTGTTTGTGTTTGTCTTCAATCCTTTCTTATTTATAGAAATGTGATATTTTGGTTGATATCTAAACTTTTTCTATATTTATAAAAGGTTCTATTTTTTAAATACTCTATACACACGCAAATAAAATAAAAAAAAATTTGTTGAGTGCATCTATAAACATATAGGGTTTATTTTCAGCATCGCTCTGGGTCTTTAAAATCTCAAGACCGGTCTTGTCCAAACCACTACACTAATGAGTGCATTGCAATGCCTAGAAACTCTTAAACCATCTTAAACTATTCTATTTTTTCAACGTGAAATATTTGCGTCCTAACATTTATAATATATATATATATGGATGTATATATTAAGTTTCATATTTGTATATTTTCATCTGAAAATTATTTAAATAATCAGTCGGACCTAACTGGGTTGAAATGAAGAGTCCGAAAATACAGTATACATGGCTGAAGCCCAAAACAACAGAACAAGCCCAAACAAATACGTGCAGGTATGTCATATTTTCTTTCGGGCCGGCCAGCAGATGGCCTTTAACTTAAACAGTGCTTACCCGCCAGATCCGGCTTAACCGACCAAGTTACACGTCGCGAACACCCGATATTCACCCAATAGAATAATGCCACGTGGGAAACACCTTAAAACTTGACGTTGTTATAGCCAATGAAAATTGAGATGACGCGTAAAATACTAAAATTAATTACGGCAAAAATTAACTGTTTATATATTTGCTGGATTCAATCAAGGAAGGGCTTCGAAGACTTTCTCGAGTTTGGACTCTGATCTCCATGGCGTACGTTGAGCGAGGTTCTTCTCTCTCTCTCTCTCTGCCCCGTTTTAGTAATTTCGTAAATTCATGTGACGAATGTTGGGTAGCCTGAATCGGTTTCAGAAGCTAGGGTTTGATTTTTGAGATTTTTTTTCCTTCTTGTATTATGCGATCGGTCATGAATTTCTTTTGAATTAGGGTTTGATCATCAAATTATCTCTAAATTCTGGGTTTACAATTTCTTTTTGGTCCGCATGTATTTTTATCTTACAATTGCCTAATTCCTGATATTTTCAATGTTATAATTAGGGGTTTGATTGTTTTTTTTCCTTTCAGTTTTATACATTTACGCTACTTACCTAGCTTAATTAGCAATTAGATGGGACAGAATTTGTATAGCATAAGCAGCTTGTGCCAGCTTTTGCTGGCTAAATACAGCTTTTTTCCATTTTCATGTTATTTATGTATCATGGTGGATTGAGATTTTTTTTCTTTATGTTCTGTTATGTTGCTTTTGCACCTTCATGCTATATTTCTTGCTTTGGGTACTGTTTGGTTTCTGGATTGAACTTGCGAAAGGAATGAAATCAAAATAAGAATGAAATGTGAAGAGATTTAGCAGGTAATGCACGGAAATTGAACATTAGCAAGGAATATAATTGGGATTATGTGGTATTTTTTGGGACAGGACATTAGGTATATGATACAGCTTTTTGGTGGATGGAGATTTTTTTCTTTCTGTTCTGTTATGTTGCTTTTGCATCTTCATGCTATATTTCTTGCTTTGGGTACTGTTTGGTTTCTGGAATGAACTTGCAAAAGGAATCAAATCAAAATAAGAATGAAATGTGAAGGGATTTAGCGGGTAAGGCACGGAAATTGAACATTAGCAGGGAATATAATTGGGATTATGTGTTATTTTTTGGGACAGGACATTAGGTATATAATACAAGCCATTCTATTCCAAGGTTCGTTCCAATGAAACCAAGACTACTTTACAATGAGTTCTTTTGTTGTGTTTTCTTTATATGTTCACTTGGAAACGTTGACGCTTACATGTACCTTAATTAGTTTGACTTTGCTTGTTTAGTGATCTATGTTGCTTTGTTAGTTGTGAGCTCAGTTTCTTCTACTAATTTAGGGCTAAGTAGCCCCTTCTCCTGTTGAATACCTGACTCTAATCTCTAGTAAGTTGGTCATATATAAGTGCTGATGAGAATATGTTCACTTTGAAACATTGATGCTTACATGTATCTTACGTAGTGTGACTTTGCTTGTTTAATGATCTATGTTGCTTGGTTAGTTGCAAGCTCAGTTGGTTCTACTAATTTATGGCTAAGTAGCACCTTCTCCTTTTGAATACCTGAATCTAATCTCTGGTAAGTTGGTCATATATAAGTAATGATGAGAAAGCAGGGGTCGAAGGGCATCGATGATTTTATATAGGCCAGACTTCTGAAACTGAAATTGTATTTGTTTTAATGCATGATCTTCTGCTGAGACTGGGGTTAGTAAGTTTTTTTTTGGACACTGTACAATTAAAGATCCTTTTGGCATTATTAGGTGGTGGCATGGGGACTAAATTAGCCGTTTACAGTTGTGAACATTTGTTTCTAGATGAATTTGTGGAGTTGAACTGTTGGTTTAAGCAAAATTATAATGTTCATACTTTCCTTCCTCATGGATATTATCATCAGTGGAGCTGACCAATTGGTAATTTGCATACTTACTCTTTTAGGTGTTGTGAAATCCAAGCGATCCATTTGGCGACTCAAGACGATAACCGACTTCTTTTGGGCCATTGTCAACCTCATAGGCGTGTTTTTTGCTACAATGTTCTCGGTAATAAAGAGAGTCTCTCTGTATCATGATCGCTTACTTTTGGAAGTATCAAATTAATTTGTCTACGAAAAACTTATGTTGTCAATACTTTCATGGCCTAGATGGAAAAGTCGGATGCTTACAGAAAAGGATTAGCTTCTGGAAAGAAATGGGATGGTGGTGGCCCCGGAGGCCCTGGAGGGGGACCATATGGTGGTCGTCCACGTGGACCACCTCGTGGTCTAGACAATGTTCGTGGAATTGACCATAGTAAGTCCACTCCTCCCTCCATTAAATGTTTGTACTCCTGTTTTTTTGTTATTTATTTATTTCAAATCTCCACTAAAATTGCTTCTGTTCAACTCTCAGGTTCTCTACCTGCCTGTGGTTCCTGCTGCGGTTAAGGGGGGAAGAGCATATTGTGTATCTGTCATTGTGCGTCGAAATGGTTGGTTTCAAGTTTAGGAGTGGTTATTTAGTACATTTAATGCACATAGATCATATGGTGGGCATGAACAGGGAAGAGACTATTATATGCAATAATCGACTGCATTTGCCATCTTCGGATGCTTCTACTTTAGTACTCATCTGGCTGTTTAATTTTTATTTTTCCAATTTAAATGTGGCTGTTTCATCTGTATAAATGCTGCAAGAGAGCCATGATGATATAATTTCAAGGATGTGAATCTTTTAGATTTTATTGTTGTGTTCCGAGTCATGTAATCCCATGACCTGGTGGGTTCATGACCGATGATCATATTTAACTTATACCATGACCTGGTGGGTTCGCATGGCCAATGATCATATTTAACTTAACCCTATGGTTAAAGTTAACAAAGGTTGGTCGACATGCGTAATTTTGTGGTGTTTTTATGACTCTTTCCACACGACACATTCTGAAAGTACTTGCTCATTTGCAGTGTCATATTTGTGTGTTCTAATTGTTTCCATGGCTGCCATACTTTGTGCTATGCTAGTCTTGATTTGCATGGCCAGCGTCGTGGTATTGGCACCTTAACGCAACGGTGCTGTGATTTGATTCAGTGCTGTAGTGGCCGTTAATTCTCGGAGGATAATATTTGGTTTTAACACAATCCGCCTCCCTATTTTCTCATCGTTTCTCTTTGAAAATGTCATACCGTTTTGATATGTTTGTAGTAGATTTGGATTTATGATTGAGAGATGGCAGACTCAGTTTTCTTTCCTATTTGCAACACCCATGGAGGGAAATTCTGCAATATGTTTTTATTTTCAAAAGAATACAAGCGAGTCTAAACTAAAGAGGGAGATGGATTTCTTACACATTACCAATATATCATTATATCATTAGACAACTCTTCTGCAAGTCAAATTTAACAATATGGTTTAGAATTAGATCACGATTCACAAGCAAATCTCGAATGCAAGCTTTCTGGTATACAGCCACCCCCATTGAAAACCAAGCCCAAATGTAGAAACAATGAGCCCTAAAACGACTGGGTCCAAAGAACGCAGAAACAAATAGTGCCCCGAAACAACTGGGCTCAAACAAACATATTAGACCTCACCAAAGGGGGAGGAACAAAATTCTTGGCATTTTAAAAGTTGAGGGTCTGTTTGATAATCAACTTAAATCCAACTTTTTAAACTCAAAAACAGAATTTGAGTAAAATAAAAATAATAAAAAACTTGTTTGGTAGCCCTATTTTTAAAAACTCAAACTCAAGAACAACTAAAAAAACACCCCAATTATTAAAAACAAAAAATATATGTTTTTTTTCATTTCTTTTTAACAATCCACAAGTTCTCAAATTTTTAAGATTTGAAAATAGTTTTCAAGTTGCATACCGAACAAGTTTTTCAATCTTAAAAATAGATTTAAGAACTCCTTGTTTTTAAGAAAAATCAAAAATTTTGAGTTCCCTATTTGAATAGGATACCAAAAGCCCCCTGACATTTACGAAAGGTTTTTTTTTCTTCTTTCTTTCTAAAAGGTAACCCATTATAATAATTTTAAAATCTAAGCTTCCTCTTCAATAAAATAAAAATAAAAAGAAGAATTCTAAGAGTCCGTCTGATAACCATTTCAATTTTAATTTGCTTAGAATACCTTTATAAGAGATTTTAAAAGGACAAATTCTGATATCTCATAACCCAATTTAAGGCTAAAGACATGGTCTTCGGTCATCGTTGAGTAAAATCCACATGTTTAAACAAGTTTTTACTTGTGATTTAAAGTCAATTAGAGAAAATTTTGATGTAAGTAGCAAATTGTTTTTGGCATGTTTGACAACTTATATCTTCTAGGAGGAGTACTGTTACGTGCCTCATTGTCCTTAGCCTCCCAGGGACACGATCATGAGTTAGTCCAACTAAAACTCGCCTATGGTAGTTCTCCTTCACGTGGATTTAACAATACAATCATAAACTGTCCAATAAGTGCCGTTTTTCTTGTAATGATTGAAACTTAAAATGTTATTAGAGAACAAAAAACTAAGTTATCATGCATATAGGTAATTGTGAGCCGTTGATATATAAGTTCTATAATCCGTCAATGGCTATAATTGTGAACAACTAATGTTAGCACTGTATAATGGAAAGAGGATAGGGATGAGAAGGATGGCCATGTTTTAGGGTGGGGAAAGGTGTGAGTTAGGTATGCATTTAGTTTGCCCAATAGTAAATGCCTAGATGCATCCTAGTACTCATGGCCAAGCATGGGGTCCTTCTAAACAGGGATGGAAGGCAAGAAGTAGTACATTGAGGTGTCTCTTGAGTATTAGGTCATTTCTGAACCTTTTCGATACAAGTTATTAGGGTAAGGTCATGTCATGCATGTGATCAGTAATTGCTCAATTTATTGCCTTTCCATTTCCTGTCCGAGTAAATCATTCAACCACCCTTTAATTATTTTTCTTTTTTGCCCAAACACAGAGTTATAAGGGCACCTAAGTAAAGTAACTCTCATTATGATTGTTGTACCAGAGTTATAAAAGAAAGAAAATACTACGTTTTCAAACCAAACAATTGTTGTGTGTCTCCATCATGGTAGGCGAAGAATAAATCTCAAGGTATAGGCTGTTTAGTGTTTGGTGTAAGGGAGAGAATGAATAGGTTATAGGATTAACTACTATTCCTAATCAATGGATTTTCACATATTGGATTTCGGATTGCGTTGTGGAATTTATGTACTTTATGATTTTGTATGTGCTTGTAAGTGTTGATGCTCTTTTTCGGAGATCAACTTAGAGAGAAGTGGATTGGTGGATGATGGGTGAAGGTGAGGACCTTCAGCATGTGTGTGAAGATTTGGGCAAGCGATAAATATAAAGAAGACGAGATATACGTAGTTCACCCTTAATAAATGGGCTACATCCACGGAGAAGTATATTCTCACTATAATAATGTATGATTAGATTTGTACATAGGGTTGGACCCAAATATAAAGATAAGAGCGGGGAAGCCCATGATTAAAGATAAAGCCCAGCCCAAGGATCCAGAAGAGAGAGTCCAAGGCCCAAGGGTCAAGATCCAAGATCCTTTTCTAAGGGAGAGAACTGGGCACGAGGGTGCCGAAGGCACAAAGTTACATTTCACAGGGTGAAGTGGCTGGGCATGAGGGTGCCAAAGGCATTAGAATTGCATGTCGCAAGGCAATGGGCCTAGGCACGAGGGTGCCGAAGGTGACACAAAGCTTGCATGTTTGCAAGACGATGTGCTTAGGCACGGGGGTGCCGAAGGTGACACAAAGCTTGCATGTCGCAAGGCAATGTGGCTAGGCACGATGGTGCCGAAGGTGACACAAAGCTTGCATGTCACAAGGCAATATGGCTAGGCACGATGGTGCCGTAGGTGACACAAAGCTTGCATATCGCAAGGCAATGTGCTTAGGCATGCGGGTGCCGAAGGTGACACAAAGCTTGCATGTCGTAAGGCAATGTGGCTAGGCACGATGGTGCCGAATGTGACACAAAGCTTGCATGTTACAAAGCAATGTGGCTAGGCACGATTGTGCTGAAGGTGACACAAAGCTTGCATATCGCAAGACAATGTGCTTAGGCATGTGGGTGTCAAAGGTATAAAACTTGCATGTCACAAGGCGATGTGCTTAGGCACAGGGGTGCCGAAAGCAAAAGGGATGCTGAATATGACACAAAGCTTGCATGTCGCAAGGCAATGTGACTAGACACGAAAGTGCCGAATGTGACACAAATCTTACATATCGCAAGGCAATGTGGCTAGGCACGAGGATGCCGAAGGCAACACAAGATGTGGCTAGGCATTGGGGTGCCAAAGGCGACACAAAGCTTGCATGTCGCAAGGCAATATGGCTAGGCACGGGGGTGCCGAAGGCAACACAAAGCTTTCATGTCGCAAGGCGATGTGGCTAGGCACGAGGATGCCGAAGGCAACGCAAAATGTGGCTAGGCATGGAGGTGCCGAAGGTGACACAAAACTTGCATGTCGCAAGGCAATGTGGCTAGGCACGAAGGTGCCGAAGGCGACACAAAGCTTGCATGTCGCAAGGCAAAATGGCTAGGCACAGGGGTGCCGAAAGCACAAAGCTTGCATGCTGCAAGGCGATATGGCTAGGCACGCGGGTACCGAAGGCACAAAGCTTGCATGTTGCAAGGCAATGGGCCTAGGCACAAGGGTGCTGAAGGCGACACAAAGCTTGCATGTCGCAAGGCGATGTGGCTTAGGCACGGGCGTGCCAAAGGCAAAAAGGAAGTTGCCAAGGGTGCTGAAGGAAAAAATGCAAATGTGCATTTTTATTATTATTTGAAGAAATAATAATAATAATAGTTTTTTGTTTTTTGTTTTTTTGGTACCTTGTGACTGTGGCCTGATGTTTCCGCAAATGGGATGGGCTGGGCCACATGGAGCTGGGCCTGGTCTTGGCTTCAGCAATGGGAGAGACCCATGAGCACATCACTTTACATGAGCGAATCCTTTGCTGTTCGGCAAGGGTACCATGCATTAGTTGGCTTGGTGTATAGCAAGAGGCTGAGACCATGGTGGCCAAAGTTTGGGCTTTTGGCGAGGAGGCTGGGCCGTTTGAACTTGCGTGAGCCCAGGTGTGGAGAGTTGAGGCAAGTAGTGAGGGCCTGGAAAGTGGGCCATGTAAATGACCATTGTCGTTCAGCAAGGGGAGCCAAGACTGCGCAAGTTGGGCTTCATTAAGATATTTTGGTAAAAAAGGCTGGGCCTTCGGCAAGCTTGACTTGGAATCGTGTTTTTTGTGACCCTCCCTTCAATTCTCACATGGCCCTTGCTCTTCGGCAAGGGTGGGCTTGGTAAAAATTATTCAGCTCGTGGGTCTTTTGGTAAGGTTAGCCTTCGAAGCCCTTGAAGGGATTTTGTGAGTTGGACGAGGCTTCGGCAGCGCATCGGGGGTTCGGCAAGGTTCTGGGTCTTTGGTTCTGGCATTCGGAACTTATGGATTTGACAAGGGCAAGGAGGGTTGCTAGCTTTTTCGCCACTTCTGCATAGCCCTTGCCGAATGGCAAGGGTTGTGTGAAATTTTTTTGAGGCCTTTGTGTTTCTCTTGGGTGAACCAAGACTGCTCGGCAAGGTGGGAGAAGACTTTTCAAGTACCAAGCCACGCTCAGCGACTCTGCCGATCGGCAAGGATCGCAAATATCTTCAGTGGCCTTTGAGCTCTTAACACCATCTGCATGGAACCTACCGTTCGGCATAGAAACTGGTTCGGAAATGGGGCTTCAGAGCATAACAGCGTTGGCAAATGAGGGTCCGACTTCCGTGGCGGCTAGGTCCTTTGCTATTTTTGTGAACAAGCATTTACTTCTGCTCAACCCTTGCCGAACGGCAAGGGTGGATTGAAATTTTTTGAGAGGTTTTGGCTTGGGCTGCGTAGCAACCTTTTGGCAAGGTATTTGAACCTTCGCCATTGGCTATGCTGAAGGAAGGCTGCTTCGGTAAGCAGCAAGGTCTTCGTGGTGGCTTGGGTTCGAATATAAGGAGGTCAAGTCTTCGGCAAGGTCTAAAAGGGGAGAAGACTTTCGAAGGCTTGGGGTCGGTGTTTAACCTTCGATAAGAAGGCTTGGATTTCCAAATCTTGGCAGGGGCTTGACTTCGAAGTGGGCTTCGGCATGCCAAGAAGGCTGGGCCTTCCGTGTAGGCTTCGGTAAAGAGGCCTGGCCTAGGGTGTTTAGAAGGTGAGAGAGCAGAGTCTCTCTTTATTAGACCTTCCGTTCAGCAATTTTGAGTTGGCTTTGGGATATTTTAGTCCTTGGTTCGGCAAGGGTTGGAAGGAGAGAAGGGGTGTGTGAGCACATCTTTGGCTTCAACCTAGCGTCGGCAAGAATCTTCGACAAGTGGGCTTGTGGAAGGAAGCTTCAGCAGGTTTGTGGGCTTTTCTGCAAATGCTTTTGGACGAGAGGTGCCTTTCGGCATATGTTGTGGGAGCATTTTTGTGGGCTCTTGTCCTACTTTGAGTCGATCCTTGCAGTTCGGCAGGTCTCAAAGTGTTTCGATTCCAGGATTGCATCGTGCAGGGGCGGATGCATCAATGGACAAGAGGGGTCAATTGACCCATTGGGATGCTAGCGTTTGGCTGTGGCGGTCTCAGGCGAGCAATTGCAAACCCCTCGGCCAGTAGCTTGTTGACCCCTTAGGTGCACTGAACGTGCTCGATGAAAGTCCCCAAAGAGAGAGAGATAGGTGGGTTGATGGGTTACTACGATGGTAATGGGTAGGTGAGTTTTAATTTTGGATAGAGAGAGAGAGAGAGAGAGAAAAGGCGAGGCAGAGCATATCAAAAGGAATTTGTGTTGCAAACTAGAGGAGCAAAAGAGTCACTGGAAGAAGAGCCACAGACAGAGAGTTCGACCGGAGAGGGGGAAAATACAGTCTATCTTTGATTTGTGTTGTGTCGTGGGCTAGTCGTTTTGTTTTGTTTTATTTATTTTATTTTTTTGAAGGCCTATTTTGCTTTGAAAACAACATAAAAATATAATATTAGAAGTATAAAAGTAGCAAAGGTTCAAGTGGCAAAGAAGTTCAATAGTAAATTCGGTTTCTCTTTGGGGAGGCAAACCAGGAAGATCATCAGGAAAGACATCTAAAAATTCACAAACTACCGGAATATCTTCCAGATTCATAGTGGATCCTTGAGTATCAATAATATGAGCTAAGTATCCCACACAGCCCTTCTTAAGTAACCTTTTTGCCCTTATGGCGGAGATGAGACAAGATTGGAGAACTCTACGCTCTCCACGGAATACTACTTCAAGTTGTCCCGGACTTCTAAGTAAGGCCTCTTTCCGGAAACAATCTACTGATGCATGATGCTTCTCCAACCAATCCATTCCCAAGATAACATCAAGATCGATCAATTCCAAAGGGATCAAATCGGCTTCCCACCATGCATCACCCACTTGGACAAAAGAACCCTTGAAAACCATGTCCACGTACAGAACATCCTCCGTAGGTAAAGAGATATGAAAACTTCCTGCCATGGGTGTTGGTCTAACACCCAACAAACATTCATTAAAGTCGTTTTGAGATCATAAAAGTTACCTCATGGTCTTATCAGAATAAGGAACAGAATCTTGTTGCAACAGAAAACGCTACTCCTTAAAAGAGTTAGTTAAACTTCACAGTCAATCCAATAACCTTACTAATCGAAAGTCAAAATTCACCACGTGTCAAAGGTAACGAACTCACAAAACGTACTCGGAACGTCTTATGAGGTCAACCAAACCCAATAGGCATCTTTCCAAAACGGAACACTAGACGCTCAGCGTTACTAAGGAAGCACACAAGGTGCGGAGTCTACAGGAAATTGAACCTAATGCTCTGATACCAATATGACAGGACTCGCCCCGAGTTTTTCACAAACCCGAGACAAATCGTGCGGAGACCCCGGCATCACACCCATGCCGGGTTCACTCCAAAAAAAAAAAAAAAACCTCATTCTTCAAAAGGAGTAAGGGCACGAGACTTTCTACCAAAAATTTGGCAGAGTCTCCCCTGTAAATTGAACATTCCCCAAACTTTAACATGTTCAAAATACAATTTAAAACACCAACCGGCAGCAAGCTTTTAAAGCAATCTACACAGTTTACAATAACGGCCTCCGGCCTCACAATTCAAACCCTAAGCAGGCGGTACAGAGCATATCTAGGAATTCAAATACAACTGAAACAAAGTTCAACAAGAGTAGCAAGATAAGAGACTTCCTACAAAGGCTCAGGAATTCAGAAGCACTCGGTCAGCACGACTGCGGAGCTCAGTCGCTACTGGCTAGGGGGCGCAAAACAGAAAATTGTGAGTGGACAAAAATCAAGTTCAGTTCAATTAAATCAAAGTAATATAACCCCACCTTTATAAAAAAAAAAACATGCAACGAATTCAGATGCATAATAAAACCGTCATAAGCAGTATATAAACATATACTACAATAATACCGGATACCAAATCCGAAATCCGTGAATCACACTTCACAAAATCCACCAGTCAAAATTTATGAGTCCCGAGAGATTAACCTCTCGAATATGTATTCAATGATATGACCGGCGAGGAAGTATCCTTACCGAGGAATAAGAACAGAATATTTATATATATATATAATAGTAATATAAAACATAATAATTATAATATAATCATAATATATAAATATAACCAATTTTCAGTTGTACCGGGGAAACAATCCAACCGGGGGATTGTTTGACTAGTCCACATGGCAGAGTCATTCCTCAATTCACCATGTGTCTAGGGAACGAGTCGTCCAACTGGGGGACTAACTCTCAACCAGCACTTACAGCCGACACAGTCAAAGCTTGTACGCCTGAAATACCAGTCCTACGCGCGCAGACTACCACCCCTCAGGGTCCACGGCAACACCCCGTCAAGGATGCCCCGTATATCAGAATACCACCCCTAAGGGTCCACAAACCCCTTGTACGGGCGTCCGAGTTCCAACATAACCAAGTATCTCCAATATTAGTAACCAAGTTCCAAATCCGGGGAGGTACATAGGATAGTGCTTAAAGCACTCCAAACAAATACATCCATAATCACACCTTTTTATAAATTCATATTAACCTTCCAAGTACCCCACCTTGACCAAATGTGTATATATTCTCAAACCCAAACATATTATCAAAACTTTATGAAACCACGAATTTCACATGTGAATATATATACCATATTCAATAAACAAATAAAGCAATATGCCATATTTTCCATGAATAAAATCATGCTGAAGTTTTGAAAGAAAAGTCCACTCACAAGTAGTTCCACACAGTTTGACCCTTAGAGGGTCCCGCCTGCTGCGTATACGAGGTCGAAGTACCTGATTCAGAATACGAAAATGCGATTAACATCAAGCGCTTCGAAACAGAACTTTAAAATAAAACCCTAGCTTCCCGGGTTTCCATTGAGTACTAGAAAATAGGTATTCTAGGGTCCAACTACCCAATTCGCACGATAAAATAGCCTCGGAAGACACTTGGTCAACCGACTGTTAAACTTTCCAATTCGGGTCAACCGGACGCACGGGACCCATGACCTCCGTTTTTCAATTCGGGAGTTCCTATAGGTTTTACAAGATTTAGGATACACGTCCTGTAAGTTTGGTCCGCAACAGACGGTTAGATCGCTCATGATCGCACGATAGGACGGTTACTGAAACCTTCACCCTAAGGTTGGCATTACCAGAGTATCCGGGACTCCGTTTTACGATCCGTCGAATCCTACATGATCCTAAGAATGTCCAAAGTAATATACTTCAATTTGAAAACGATCTAACGGTCGGAACATATCGAACCCGGATAAAGCACAATATGCGATAATCCGTTCAATAGTCAAACGACCTCCGAATCGAGATCCGCGAAATCCTACGCGCTCGTGACAACCTAAGGATCACTCTGGAACAAAGTACAGTTCCACCCCACTTGCCCACGCGCCGCCACACGCGCCGGCAGTGGCGGGTGTCTTGATAAGGTTCCGGTGGCCGGAAAAACTTCAAACCGCCGGCCCAAACTCCTGTCCTAGGTAAAACCCTATATTTGGAGTCACTTTTGTTCTTGCACATACCCCAAAAAGTGACTGGAAGTGGCCGGAATCGACAACCCAAAACCGGCAGAATTTCAAATCCAAAATTAACCCACTTACGCCAGAAATTTCTCAAATCCTACACAACCAGCAGCTAGGGCTCGATGAGTAGATGAATTTACATACCTTATGCGTCCAAATTGGTTGAGAAACGAAGGAGAACGAAGGCTCCAAAGTTTCGTAAAAAACCGGAACTTTCTCCAGCAAATTCCGGCCAAAAGCAGCGGTGCCGGTGGCTGGGAACAGTCGGGGAAGGAAGGAGGGAGGAGCCTGGTTCGTTTGGGACCGGTGCCGTCCCTTGCCGTGGCCGGTGCCGTGAGAACGAAGGAGGAGAAATTGTCGAGGAGAGGGAAAACCGGGAGAGAGAGGAAAAGAAAAAAAAAATCAAAAAAAATCTGATTTTTATTTTTATTCATATCCTTTTCGAATTATTTACGATTTTACCACCGAAAGTAATTTGATCGTCAAAACTTCTTTATAATTCCAAGTCAAGCCTACCGCCTGTCTACGAATTCATCTCAGAACCACCTACGCAACCAAACCACTTGTGTTCCCAAAATTCTTCCGGACAAGAAAATGACCGAAATACCCTACCCTAAGGGTAGTTTCGTAATTTCACAGTTAATTTAATTTTAACCTTTTGAATTGGAAAATTAAATAGAGTCGGGATGTTACATTAGATGTGCCTCATGACCAAGTGGGTGTCTTGAGCAATTTTCATCGACATGATGTGCAACAGACGGGAGTGGCACCTGTTAGTAGCTTAAAATAAGCTGGGAGTGACCGATGGATACAATGGGTGTTGTAGGCAGTGGCGGACCTGTGCAGGCGCAAGGAGGTAAAGTGCACCTCCGGTGGCCGAAAAACTCCACTACAACTGCTGGAGTTGCACCTTTGCTAGACGCACACAACCTGTTTGATGAAATGCCCAAACCACTAGCCCAAATTGATTAGAGAGTTGTTGAATAAGCAAATCGGTTGTTTAAAGTTAGTATGCATGGATGGGACTGTAGGTTGCTTTTTTTGATCTTATCTGCTCATGTATGGTCTGCTTAAGCCAATAAGATCACAAAAGGCTATCTCCGAGTGGCTAAAAAAAGTGCGGCACTTTCCTTCAAGCAGGAATGATGCAAAGCTTGCGCACTTGTTTTTTTTTTAAACGAAGCTTGGCCAAAACGATGTCATTTTGGACCAGGGTTTTAAAAAAGAAAAAGAAAAAGAAAGGGAAACTACTGGCCATTTCGTGGGCTTTTCAAAGGGCTTGTATAATTCCTTACTTAATTGGGTTTTAATTGAGAGTTCCCTTTATTCAATTGGGTTTTGGGAATTCATTATTTAAGTGGAATTAAGAATTCTCTTTATAAAAGACCAATTTAATATTACCCAATTTCATCAAAGTGTGTGTGCATGACAAGAATCCTGCGTTTTTTTTCTTCTTCTTGAGTACGCCAATCCAAAGTAAGTCGAATGCATATTTGTTTTTTTCTTGAGCAAACGCCAATTTTGTTTATTCTTTTTTTGTTTTTTGTTTTTTTTGAATAATTTTTTTTTCTTATTTAGCTCTCTCTGTATTAGTAAGATCAGTAGCAAACTCGAAGAGGAAGAGGCTTAGTTGTATTTTTTAATTAATTATGAATAACATTAGTATTGTTTAAATTATAAGGATGTTTAGTTGTCTTTTTATTTTTATTTTGAGCTCTTAACTTTTAAAAATTGCACCTCCGCTGAAAATTCCTGAATCCGCCGCTGGTTGTAGGACAGAGGTAAAAGGGTGCTGAAGCTTATCTCTTTGGCAAGGAATCCTTGAGTACTAGTTGCTGTCAGCACAAACCTTGCTGTTCGGCAAGGTTGGCTGGAAGTGCTTTTTGCGTGAAGGAGGGGCTTCGGCAGGCAAAGGTCGTCACGGCTTCCCGGGCTCAGCAAGCCTCTTTCCATTCTGCAGTTGTCTTACCGATCAGTAAGGCATCACCAATTAGTGTTGGGTGTGTTGATAGGTTGCGGTAGGTAGGTTTTGACATTAAAGTCCCCCGGTCGTTAGCTTGCCGTTCAGTAGGTACGGAAGCTTGATTGAGGGGCCATAGCACTGCCGTTGGTGCCATAGGGAATGCCCTTCAGTAGCCTCAGAATATTTCCCACATTTAAAAGCTTGATTCTGAAACTCTTGATCTTTCATTTGGCATTTCCTGTAGCCCTCTTGGATTTTGATTACCGTTTGGCAATTTATGCAAACCACAAAGACAAGACAACATATGTTGGAGATGAGCTGAATGATCAGTGCATAATTACATATCTTTTTGTACCATTCTAACTTATGATTTGGTTATGTTTTTGAGTTAAACTTGTGCTTTTAATAAAGTTTGTGTATGTTTCAGTGTAATAAGGATGAGACTCATTACATGCATTTTGAAGACAAGTTAGCTCAAAACAGTGTCTGCAGATCAGTCACATTCACGGATTAACCTGTACTTGTTCAAGAAGAACTAGATAATGAGCCATATATCATTGGAAAGATACGGAAGTCTAGTTTCCGTAGCATTTTACGGTTCATGATTTGGAGTCTTCTAGAGGAAGTTATCCATGATTTAGCATCTCAAGGTCAAAATTCGGCAGCATCTGCGTTACTGGGCCAAAAATGACATTTGAAGGTATTTCCTATTTTTCCTTGAGTTGGACTGCATATGCTTGGAAAGATAAGACAAAGGGCTTGAAGATCCATATTTTTCCAGGATTTTTTGGAGTGAATAACAAGCCCAAAATTGGCCCACAAGCTGACTGCAATGCAATGTCATGCATGACTATCTAGTGGGATTTGTTGGTGAAGTGCACTAGCCAAAAGAATGAGTTTCTAATTACAAGTGCTATCTAGTGGGAGTTGTTGGTGAAGAGCACTAGCCAAAAGAATGAGTTTCTAATTACAAGTGCTATTGGCATAAACCATATTCAATTCAAATATTCCCCTTCCATTCTCCCTATAAATAGCACTCCAATTCTAAACACAACATCATTCAACAATCCATCAATTCACTTCATCCATTACTCATACACATTCAGAGAGAGAGAGAGAGAGAGAGAGAGAGAGAGAGCTAGTTGCAAAGGAGCAAAGCTTGGAGCTGTCTTGGGAATTCCTTGCTGCCATCATCTAGTTCTTTTCTTCTCTTTATCCTATCCTATGTATTTCTTATTATATATTGCTTTTCAATTATTAAATATGTGTAACTGAATTTCTTCTTAGTTAGAGGTGAATTCGAAGCCATGGACATATGTTTTATATGGATTGATCACTCCCAGTTATGGTTTCGTAAAGTATGAATGTGATTTACTTTTCTGTTTTATTCAGGACTTATTCTTGCATGTTTATTAAGGATGCATACTTAGTTTGCATGCAGGGATTTGATGCTAGAATATGAGGGAATTTCACCTAATCGTTATGAACTTATATTCACAAGTAGTAAAAGTCACTAGTCATGATTGTGTTAAGTAAATTCATGGCAGGAGTATCATGTTTTTCATAGTTACAAATGCTTTGTCAAAGCTTATGATTTTCATAGAACTTAATGATCTTTGATATGTATCTCTATCATGCTGTTCATATAGGGAACTTGATAAGAATAATTTGATTGAGTCGCTGAGTCCAATTCAATGAACTTAGGAAAATCTGAGAGTTAATTAGTGCATTCACAATTAATTTGGGGCTTTGACATTCATACTTTATTGAAAGAGTAGCTGGAGATCGATTTGTATGCATATGTTCCATGTGTGGAGAAGAATCCTCTAGCTATCCCTTAATCCATATTTCATTCACATCTTAGTTATTTGCTTCTGTCAATTTTACTTTGGTCTAAATCATCCAACTCCCCCCCCCAAATCATTGTTCCCTTAACTTAGTTCTAGTTTAATAAATTTAATTTGTGTTGATTAGCATCCCTCCTAATCCCCGGAATAGAACGATCCCTACTTACTCGTACTACGATTGCATGATTTATAGGGTTTAATTTGTGCGTTAGTTATTTCTCACGCCACTGAAGATGTGTCAGCTCCAGCAAGCACCTAGAATTGCGATTTTGCTAGTGCCTTGAATTTATTGGAATTGTCGTTCGGCAATTGACTTCAGGCAAGAGACAGATGGGGTATGTGTTGAATATTGGCTCAAAAGCAAGAGTTGCTTTCGGTTGGACAAGAAGGCAATGTACTAACTTCCCAAAAAAAAGAAGGCAATGCTGAATTACCGATGCCTAGCAAAAAAAAAAAAGATATTTTTGGTGAATTGGGGTATTGGGCAACTACCACATTGGAACTTTTTCAAAGTGAATGAATCTGGACAGCTGTTATTCGTATGCAATATGCCAAATTTTCAAAGTGAATGAAACTGGACAGCTGTTATTCATATTGTTGAATGGGATTTCGTAGTGAATTATTAACCAGTTGATTGTCTAATACTCTTTTTCTTGTGACATTTTAAAGGGGGAAAAAACACTTATCCCAATTTTGTTACACAACGCATGATATGACCCCATTACATCTTTGGTCCCTCTGTCATTTCCATAAACTCGTGACTCAGATAAAGTTAATAAGTACTAATTAATAACGTTTGGGACCTATCTAACTTTGTCGTCGTTATATCTTTTGTCGATCTCTTTAATGCCGGAGGTATTACATCTTTGGTCCCGCTATCACTTCCATAAACTCGTGACTCAGACTTCTCAACAACCAAAGAAAAGCTCTTGCCAACTTTACCGCTCAAATCCAGTGCCTTCCAGATCACCTCCGTACGAGGTATTGCTGCGATTCCACCACCTTTTAATTTCTTTTGGTTATAAAGATAATAAATCTTATTGTCTAAATTTATTTCTAAAGAAAAAGAAAAACTGCAATCTTATATTCACATTTTTTAGAGTCCCACAATATTATTGGAAGATCCAATATTTAGGTTGAAATTCAGAGAGTATAAAAGATGAACTAATTGAATCAAGGTTGTGGGGCCCATATGAATAGTTGTTTTCTCTTGTATTGCACTATTTGATTTTTGGTTGACTTGTAGTTAATTGGGTTCTTTAGGGGTTACGTGTAGTTGTAATAAATTGGCATGATTTTATTTATTTATTTTTAATTTTGTTATTTTGAAGACCTTTCCAATTGAGATGGACGATACCATACTAAATTCACAGACACTACACGGATGTTAGGACTCGAACCAGAACATTGCCTGAGAGAGCAATTACTCCAAACCACTACACGAGTTGGTCATTTGCAAATTGTCATGAATTTTGGAGTTCGACAGAGATTTTTTTTCCCTTCCAATTTTATACATTTACTCTACTTACCTAACTTTAATTAGCAATTAGATGGGACAGAATTTGTGTAGCATAAGCAGCTTGTGCCAGCTTTTGCTGTCTAAATACAGCTTTTTTCCATTTTCATGTTATTTATGTATCATGGTGGATTGTTGAGGAGGTCAAGGACAGTGTTGTCGTCTCCGGTGGTCTTGAGGATCTGGAAGATGTGGTTGTCCACCAGCAGCAGCAAATATCACTAGTTCACATCTTAAACACAAATCAATGACACAAAGCCCAACTTTCGTCGTGCAGGTTTTGCGTGACGAAATTGTACTTTGCGCAACAAAATTATTTCGTCGCGCAAAGTGTTTTTTGTAGTAGTGAAACGTCATCAATAGTTCTCTTCTTTATATTGTTTTTCTCAAAGTTTTTTATTTGTTGCTATTCTTAAACATCACGAATCAACTTGATAAGTATTAAACATATTGTGTTGTCAATATTTGGGTGTTTACCTAATTCATAGGTACATAGTTTCATGTGAGTGTTTGTCTCATCGATTAGTATAATATGTGGGTCTTTTCTTTTATTGATTAAATTGTATTTTATCCATATATTAGGTAAACATTCACAAGGAAAGAATTCAAATTTTAAAATTTGAAATTCAATTACAATGAATTAATGCATTAAATTGGATTTTCAATGTGTTTCCTTATTTACCCCAAAGGGTAAAATCAATACCCAAAAAAAAAAAGTCAAAAGACTTGCATCTAAAACCAAAACGACGAGGACTTAGTCTAATGACAACTAATCGTTTTGGACCTAGATCTAAGAAGTCTTAAAAAAACAATTATTGATGGTCATTGTTGGATTTAACAGCTACAGCAAGTATAATGGCATTCAAGGTTTGAAACAATTCAAATTTTATTCATGGAACGTTTTTGCAACAGATTGTGACGAAATGGTACAATTTGAGCAAATGATACAATACAGATTGATGATGATGAAGATGAACTGACATGACTTTGTGAAGGCCCTCATAGAATGCAAGTACTACGCACAAATTCTAACAAACAGCAAAACATATGAACCATTGGGACCATTGAAGAAATTTAATTGTGATGGTTGATACACAGCACAAATGGAATAAATCCCTCCTATTGTGGGAGGTTGTTGAATTTCCGGTGTCGGTATTCAGCATATGTCTTGGTTGAGTATTTGGCAGGGTTTTTCTCGTCCAGAAGCTCCGGCAGAGGCCCAATCACAGCCTCGTGCGGAGGAGCAACAAAAACAGCCCACGACATGCGCATACGTTCCTTGTTCACCAAGCTTCTGTGAAGAACACTCTTGTACTTGCCATTGCTCAAGACCTCCATCTGATCGCCAATGTGAACAAAAACTGCATTTGGCAAGTAATTGACAGCAACCCAGTTGTCATCTTTCCACAGCTGAAGGCCTGGAACATCATTGGAGACTAGCAGGGTTAGGGCTGACATGTCAGTGTGAGGCTCCACTCCTAGGGCCAGTTGGGGTTGTGGGCATGGAGGGTACATGTTGATTTTCATTTCCAATTCTACTTCTTCATTTCCCACATGAGATTTCAGAACCTTTGCTTCCAGCCCTAGACCCTCTGAAAGCACATCCAGTAACTTGTCTGTTACTCTTAGCATCTCCTTGTTGTATTGGTCATTCACTTCCCTGTGTCACACAAATTTTACAAACTTTTTCAATAACCCTCTTAATTTCAGAAAGAAAAAAAAAAAGAGGAAAAGACTTTATAACCCTCCTATAGTTGGCCTTACATGCAGAAAGGAAATATTAAAAAGTTAGGGCAAGTATATCCTAGGAAAAGAGCGACAAAGAACCCAAGTAGCAACTGCTGAAAAATCAAAGCAATGAAAAAAAACTGAAAATTCAATAAATAAATAAAAACAGAAAAGGTACCTGTAAGATGGAGGGTTCTTAGGCCAGATTTCATAGTTGACCTTAGATGGAGGGGCAGTCAGATGGAAAAAATAGTCGATCCACTCGACCTTCTCGTCATGGTTCTTGGTCATTTTAGTTCCATACCCATCAAACCTCCCATTGGCTGGGTCATTTGCATAGGCCTCTTTCTCCTCCTGTGGGAGCAAAAAGAACTCATGCCCTACCTTCTGCAATTGCTGGATCAAAGGTGACGGTATGCCGTGGTCAGTAATGAGAAAGAAGCCCCATTCAGTGGCTGCCGCTGCCACCTCCTTGACCACAACATCATGAGGCTGAGCGAGGGAGATCACGGGCACCGTGACTCCCTCTAGGGCCTTGCTATTCTCGGGCTGCTCGTGGGTTGGTCGAACGAACTTTGCTGGAAGCTCGTTCAGCCCGCTGATGGCCAAGGCCTGCACTCTCTCCACCTCCATCACTTTTGTGTTTTTTTTTTTTTTTTTTGGGTCCCACCTCTTCTTGTTTGGATGTTGAAGGACTAGGCTTAGGGTTTAAATGAAGTGAGGGGTGCAACGTGGTTATATAAGGTTTATGTCATAGCATATAATGCTTCACCTTTTGCATGTGCATGGGATCACTGTTGTCCCAGATGTTAGAAGGGCAGCTCCCACCAATAAAAAGCATGCAACCTATATCCACCTAACATTCCGCAAAATAATTTATAGGTTTGGAAATGGTGCCACACGGGTCGATGTACTCAATAAACTGTTGTGGAAGAGTAACGTTTACAATAAATAAACCGTGGAGTTTTTCGCATGATGGTAAATGGGACTTTGTAAAACTCATGAACCCTTTTGGCAGTACTTGTAATTTCCCAACTATTTATGGGTCAAATAAAGCTTACGTGGATCATAATCCTAGTCACTGGACCGCGATTCATCAATTCAAAGACGACAGAAGTTCTAGAAAGTATTCGCTGTTTTTATGAAGACTTGCATGCAAAGCATCTCTTTCTTAATCACGATCACTACGACATTTCACAGTTTGCGCGACGAAGCCAATTTCGTCGCGCAAAATAAGTTTCGGTCGCACAAATATTAGCGCGACAAAATATTCGTCGCGCAGTTACGGTCGCGCAAAGCTCGTGGAGAAAGACTTTGCGCGACGAAGAAAGTTACTTGGTCGCAGAACTTTAGCGACGGAGGATATTTGTCCCACAAATAATTTGGGAACGAGACTTTATTTCGTCGCGCAAACATCTGCACGACGATTACATCTTCGTCGCAATAATGCAGCGCGACGAGAAAACCCTTCGTGGCACAAATGTTTGCGCGACGAATAGACATTTGTCGCAATAGATATATTGCGCGACGAAAGTTTTCGTCGCGCAAAAATAAATAATTTTTTGTCGAATTTTTTTTCCCCTTTTTTATTTTGTAAAAAATGAACTGGCGACGACAAGGTTTCGTCGCGCAAAACAAATTTATTATTTAAGATTTATTTTCTCCGTTTTTCTGTTTTTTTTTTTGGGTTACATTTTGATGTTTTTTTTATTTTGTCAAAAAACATTAAGTTGGTTGTTTTATTTTTTGTTTCTAATCAAATGAAATTGCAATTAAAAAAATAAAGA
The DNA here is from genome assembly GCA_020226455.1 of Prunus salicina. Classification (NCBI taxonomy): domain Eukaryota; kingdom Viridiplantae; phylum Streptophyta; class Magnoliopsida; order Rosales; family Rosaceae; genus Prunus; species Prunus salicina. The sequence continues at coordinate 49,791,441 of CM035341.1, forward strand.
AGAGAAAAATATTTGTAAACATAATATCAATGTATATATATGTAGTACAAGATCAATGTTTCAAATGTAATTAAGAAAAGTAAAAAAACTAATCAAAAAGAGTATGAAAATCTACATGGTCATCCTGCAAATGCGGCTCAGAGGTCTGGACAGTATCGATAGGGGCAGTAGTGGGGTGGCGAAGGTCGGGTTGGAGGGGCTCGGAGGTCGACGAGGGGCCAACATTCGGTATAGGAACGCCGGACTGGACGATGGACTGTAGAATCTGTGACATTTGTGACATCTGGGTCCTAAGCTCGGCCACCTCTGCCGTCAAAGCAGTCACCTGACTGTTTGACTGCGATGCGGAACGGGCTCGAGATTCCCGCCGGCGGGCATTCCCCATCCCTCGACAATATGTCCCTGGCCTCCTCCCGAGAGTCTGATCCAAGGTCTCAGTTAGGATCTGAAACCCTGCATCATGTGGAGGATCCACAGACTCGAGCGGAGTATCGGGAGGCGGACTCCTGAAGAACCAACTGGCTCTTCTCCACCATCGTCGTCTGTTTAAACATAACATAAAATATTAATTACAACATTCATATAATAACCATGAAACATGAATACGTAAGATAATATTTAAAAATAAAGAATCCTTACATAAAGGGACTCAGCCAACTCATTCCCAGGTCTAACATAAACGTCGTCAAATACGTCAATCTCCGGGAATTTAGACCCCTCCTAAATTAAACAACAAAAAGACAAATGTTAGTACGAAAAAACAAAAGTAATATTAATGACATATTCAAAATTAAATATAACAGAATTTATTATTACCCGCCGACGTGCGTCCATCCTATATGAGAATGGCCTGGAACCTGAATGGTGGAGAAGAGTCTTCTTGTTCCTATTGCCCTTATTTGCTTGGGCCGCCTTCTGTTATACAAAAAATTAACGTATTAGTTGAAAGTGAAAGGAAATATTAAATATTAAATAACATTAATAAGAAACGTATAATAATTGTGAACTTAATATAAAAACTTACCAAATAACCACCCTCCTGAAAATGACCGCAAAGCCAAGCCCAACTATCCTCCCGGCCCTCAAGCTCCTGCGGGCAACCCTCACGCAGAGCGACCTGCGGATCATCAAATGTCTGAAAATGGTGGTGCAAATCGCTCTTCCACTGCTTGTACCTCTCACCGAGGAGTCTGTTGACGTACGTCAACGACTCCTCGTTGAGGTCTTCCAAATTGTAGTTGGCCTGCAATATGATCGGTGCATAATTACATATCTTTTTTGTACCATTCTAACTTATGATTTGGTATGTTTTTGAGTTAAACTTGTGCTTTTAATAAAGTTTTGTGAAGTGTAAAATGTTTGATATGAAAATCTCAATGGCAGCTCCATAGCATTGGTTGTATGACATTCTATAAAAATTAGTAACAAGTGAACGAAAATTGGAAACACAAAATGAACAAAAATCGAAAATTGAAAACACAAATTAACAAAAAAAATTGAAATACAAGTGAACAAAAATTGAAAACCTCCATTGATACCCCCAGACCTGAATTGGACATTGTCCCCAATGTGAAAGCATATAAGAAAACAGAAAACATAGATTAAGGGTAACCTTGGCACTGCACGGTTCATCCTTCAAACATAGCATTTCTCAAAATGCTATCGATGGCTGAGCTCACCCATGGCTCTTCTTCTGACTCACTTTCCGAAGGGTCTGAAACAGACGAATCATATAGGGCTCCATCTATCATCAACTCATCCATCTGCTCCACGAAGTCTCGGAGCCTTGTGGTCATGTACACTAATTGGAAGTGAAACTCGTCAAGCACACTTAAGTAAATGCCAAACTCGTCTCGAATGTTACCTGTACAGTACATGTGATTGCTCACCACAACAGTTCTTACCACAAACCTCCTATCTAGCAGATATTCCCTCCAAGTATCTAGACAATGTGCCAGCGCTGCAATCTGCATCTCTTCCAATCCACAATCCAGATCCCAATTTGGAACCATGTCTTCAATTGCCTCTATCAGCATACCTCTATGAAACAAAAAGACATCTATGACAACTTCTGAGGGATCCATGGCAAACACAACCACGAGCACCTCAATCACCTCAAACACCCGTTGCATAATGGTGTCTTCTCCCTTAGGATCTTCTGGTGGGATAGCTGGCAGTGAGCTCAACAAAACCATTGGGCTAGGCACCTTCACCATGCTCAATTTGGACTCCTCCTCCTTGAGCTTTCCACCGACGGCCTCCTGGAGTTTCTCCATTGACAAGATCTACAATAAACAACAATTTGGAGAAGGTTTGGTTCGGGAGGAAGAGGAAGCTGAGATGTTCAGGATTAGAGGGCGGCTAGATCAAATGAACGAAAGAGAGTTTATTTTTAGGGTTAATGTAGGTAGTATTTCAGAGAAAGAGAAGGTTTTTTTTATTATTTAATTTTATTTAATTTTTATTTTTATTTTAATTTTTAATTTTTAATTTTATAAATTATAATTATTTTTATATATATATATATTTTGAATAAAACACACGAATATACAAGTGACTCATGGATTACCAATTAAGAACCTCAGAAAACACAGCCAGGGGATCCGGGAAGTTTGGAGAGGTCACAATGGTCCCGCTTAAAACCCAAACTTCTTAGACACCCAAGGTGTCGCGTATAGAACTCCTAGACACTGTATTAACAGAGGTGCTCATTGGAGTTACCATAAGTCAACTCATATGAAAAAGACTTTTTTTTGTTTTTTGTTTTATTTTTTTTTTGTTTTTTGTTTTGTAAAAAGAAACATAAACTTCAAATAATAAGAAAACAAATTAAGGGAAAGGATTAGAATGCTCCCCCTTGAAGCAATTAGGTCGAGCATAGATGTATTTGGATGTCACGACTTCCCCGTTTATGGGTAATTGAATGGGCTGCAAAATAGAAAAAAAAAAAAATTGCACGGTGTAAGCTCAAAGAATTTACGAAAAATAAATTTATAAATAAATAAAATTAAACATTGGGTTGCCTCCCAATAAGCACTTGGTTTATAGTCGTTAGCCAGACTATTGGACTCTCATGCAATGTACTGAACAGGTTGGAGAGTCACATCCTCCTCTCTATGCTCAAAGCTCATCTCAATATAAGGCTTTACTCTATTCTCATTCACCATGAATGTCTGATTCTTCTCTTTGCTATGAACCTCCAAAGCCCCATGAGGGAAAACTTTTGTAACAACATAAGGACCATACCACCTAGACTTGAGCTTACCAGGGAAAAGTCTCAATTTTGAATTGTAGATCAACACCTTCTGTCCCACATGAAACTCCTTCCTAACTAGCTGCTTATCATGATACGCCTTGGTCCGCTCCTTATACAACTTAGCATTCTCATATGCATCATACCTCAACTCTTCTAGCTCATTCAGCTGTAACTTCCTCTTGTCACCTGCTTGTTGCATATCAAAATTGAATTTTTTAATAGCCCAATATGCTCTATGCTCCAACTCCACTGGTAGGTGACATGCCTTTCCAAAGATGTTATCCTGCAAGAATTTCACAACAACTTTATGATCATTAGTTTTTGAGGGGACAGCCTCGACCCATTTAGATACATAATCCACACCTACAAGAATATATAAATAACCAAAGGAGTTAGGAAATGGACCCATGAAGTCGATACCCCACACATCAAAGAGCTCCACCACTTGAATGTTTTGCAATGACATTTGATTTCTAGAAGAGATATTCCCTGTCCGTTGGCATCTATCACAAGCCTTGCAAAACCAAAAAGCATCTTTAAACACATTAGGCCAATAGAACCCAGATTGTAATACCTTAAGTGATGTTCTCTTCGCTCCAAAGTGTCCTCCACATGCAAATTGATGACAATGTTGGAGAATGCTCATATGCTCCTCCTCTGAAACACATCTTCTGATAATTTGATCTGGACAAAATTTGAACAAGTAGGGCTCGTCCCAATAATAGTGCCTAGACATAGACACTAATCGTTTCCTTTCTTGGCTAGACATACCTGGAGGAAAAACCTTAGTAGTTATATAATTAACAATATCTGCATACCATGGAAGTTGTAAATCAATTGCAAATAACTGCTCATCTGGAAAGTTTTCACTCAAGGGAAGCTTGTTTTTTCTCTCATGAAGTAACTTGGACAAGTGATCTGCAACCACATTCTCACTACCCTTCTTGTCCTTAATCTCAAGATCAAATTCTTGCAGTAAGAGCACCCATCTAATCAACCTAGGCTTAGCATCTTTCTTACTAAACAAAAATCTCAAAGCAGCATGATCAGTGAAAACAATAACTTTGGAACCAATCAAGTAGGACCTAAACTTCTCTAAAGCAAATATAACAGCTAATAATTCTTTTTCAGTAGTAGAATAATTAAGCTGAGCATCATTTAAAGTTCTAGAAGCATAAAAAATAGCATGAGGTACCTTCTTAACTCTCTGACCCAGAACAGCTCCCAGAGCATAATCACTGGCATCACACATAAGCTCGAATGAGAGGTTCCAATCAGGTGCCATCATAATGGGTGCAGATGTGAGTAGCTTTTTCAATGTATTAAAGGCTTTCATGCACCCTTCTGTCCACATAAACTCAACATCTTTAGACAATAATGCACAAAGAGGTCTAGAAATTTTAGAGAAATCTTTTATGAATCTTCTGTAAAACCCTGCATGCCCTAGAAAACTTCTCACACCCTTCACAGATGTAGGAGGAGGCAATTTTGATATGATGTCAATCTTTGCCTTGTCCACCTCAATGCCTCTGCTAAAAATTACATGACCTAAAACAAGACCTTGTTGTACCATGAAATGGCACTTTTCCCAATTCAGCACTAGGTTGCATTCCTCACATCTCTTTAGAACAAGCTGCAAATGGTTAAGACAATTATCAAAGTTAGAACCAAAAACACTGAAATCATCCATAAATACCTCTATAAATCTCTCCACCATGTCTGAAAATACGCTCATCATTCACCTTTGGAATGTGGCAGGTGCATTACACAAACCGAATGGCATCCTTCTGTATGCAAATGTGCCAAAGGGGCAAGTGAATGTGGTCTTCTCCTGGTCTTCTGGTGCTATAGCAATCTGATTATAACCACTATAACCATCTAGAAAACAATAATGACTATGACCTGCTAACCTTTCTAACATATGGTCAATAAAGGGAAGAGGAAAATGATCTTTCCTGGTTTCATTATTGAGCTTTCTGTAATCAATGCAGACTCTCCAACCTGTGGTGAGCCTGGTAGGAACAAGCTCATTCTCTTCATTCTTTATCACTGTGATTCCACTCTTCTTAGGCACAACATGAACTAGACTCACCCATTTGCTATCTGAGATGGGGTAGATAATGCCAACATCCAAGAGCTTAAGAACTTCTGTTCTCACTACTTCCTTCATGTGTGGGTTAAGCCGTCTCTGAGCATCTCTGTTAGGCTTTGCATTATCTTCAAGGAGGATCCTGTGCATGCACTTGGATGGACTTATGCCTTTGATATCGGCAATGGTCCACCCTAATGCAGTCTTGTGCTCCCTAAGAACTCTCAATAGCTTCTCTTGTTCCACCAAACTCAAGTTTTCAGCAACTATCACTGGTAATGTCTGGTTCTCTCCCAAGTAAGCATACTTCAGTTGTTCAGGTAGTTGCTTCAATTCTAGATCTGGTGCCCTGACAATGGAAGGGACAAGAGTAGTATTAGTAGACACAAGAGTTTCAAAGCGAGGTACATACTTACTTGGATAAGGCATAGAAGCCTCAAGAGAATGCACAGCTTCATGGAGGTCTATCTCTGTAACATCACATCCACGTTCATAATTCATCCTTGTGAGGCTGTGGGCTATGCATGCCTCCAATGGTTCAATGCTATGTACCTGAAACACTTGCTCCACAACACTTCCTACCACATCAATCTTGAAACAATCATGGTTATCATGTGGCAATTTGATAGTGTCAGACAACATGAATTCTATCTTCTTACCATCAACTTTCATGCGTATAGTACCCTTTTTTACACTTATCTTTGTATCAGCAGTTATCATAAAGGGCCTACCAAGAATAATAGGTAATGAAGATGGCATAGGAGAATCTTCCATATCCAGAACAACAAAATCAGCAGGCAAAATAAATTCATTTACCTGAACCAAAACATCCTCTAAAATACCTCTAGGTCTTCTGATGCTTCTATCTGCCAATTGCAATGTAATTGAGGTTGGTTTGAGCTCCCCCAACCTCAACTCCTCATAAACTGTATAAGGCATCAGATTGATGCTTGCTCCTAAATCAAGCAAAGTACGTTCAAATAGACGGTCACCAACCCTGCAAGGAATTGTAAAACTACCTGGATCTTTTAGTTTAGGTGGTAATTTTCTCAATAAAACCGCACTTACCTCCTCAGTTAATGCAACTTTCTCATGTTCCTGAAACTGTCTTTTGTGTGTGCAACAATCTTTTAAAAACTTAGCATAAGAAGGAATTTGTTTAATTGCATCAAGTAAAGGAATGTTGATTTCTACTTTTCTCAAAGTTTCAAAAATATCAAGAAGATGTTTTTCTTTCTTTTGCTTAACTAACCTTTGAGGGAAGGGTGGAAATATCACCTTCTCCTTCTCACTTACCTTTGTGGCTGGAGAAGATTCAACATTTTCTTGTTCTTTCTTATCTGTCCCCATCTTGTTGTCAACTACCTTGCCACTTCTAAGGACTGTCACAGCCTTGAGCTGCTCCTGGCCCCCTGGATTAGGTATGGTTTGTGATGGAAACTCTCCTTTCTTCCTCTCACTCAACTCCTTTGCCAATTGCCCTACTTGTGCCTCCAATCTCTGAATAGCTTGGCTAGTTGTTGCTTCTAGTTTCTGAATGTTCTGACTAGTTAGAGCATTTGTCTGTTGCTGTGCAGTCAAGAATTGGAGTATGGCACCTTCAAGATTATTATTCTTCTTCTGGTCAGTATTTGGTTGTGCCACCTGTGATGAAGTATGATAATTACTTCCCTGTTGGAAGTTCTTCTGTTGCCCTTGTGGATTAAGCACATTTTGATTGTTGCTCCAAGAAAAATTTGGGTGGTCTTTCCATCCTGGATTATATGTGTTCGAATATGGATTGTTCTTGGGATGATAGTTGTTTTGCCCCACATAATTAGCTTGCTCATGATCTGTAAAACAAGACATAGGACAAGTCTCAGTAGTATGATTAGAATGAGAACATATAGCACATACCTCGATTTTAGCAACTTGTTGAACTTGAGAGATGTTCTGAGCTGACATTGCTTTCACTAGTATATCTAACTTCTTCTCCATTGCTGCCATTTGACTCTGGACTCCATCATTTGTGCTAACTTCATATACACACTACAAGAAATTGCCCCTTTTGCGACAGGTTTTTTGGGACAGAGCATGCGGCCCTCGCAATTGCTTTAGTTTTAGCGCGCGGAGTAATGGCGCGAAGGTATTTGCGACACCTTTATAAGTAACGTCGGAGAAAATGTCGCAAATACCCATATAATTGACCTATGTGTGACCTGCTAGAAATAGGTGTCGTGTATAATAGTTTAGCGACGGGTTTGGATATTTGATACGACACACACAAACTATCCCAAAAGTTTTCAATTAGTGCGCCTAGTTTTCAGATGAAAATAAACCCACGTTACGTCTCCCTCTCACTCTCACCTTCTTCCTCCTAAACCCTAAAGACTCCCTCTTACTCTCACCTTCTTCCTCCTAAATCCTAAATCAACAATCAACTCCTCCCTCGGAGATCATGGAGGCCACCATCAATCTAATCTCATGTAATTCTCTCTCTCTCTCTCGCTCTCTCTCTCTGTTTTGCTAATTACCTGGCGTGTTTGGAATTCATCTATACTTTATTGCTAATATTTAATTATTTATTTTTTGTTGCAGATTGACTGCTTTTCCAATAGAATTGTTTAAATATTCAGAGGTCAGATTGTTTTTCTTTTATTATGTGAACTTATGTGCTTTATCTAATAATGGGTACTGGGCATGCAAATTTTTAATTGAAAAGCATATTGCATACTGTAGGATCGTTTGTTGATAACAAGATTGAATCAAGGACTGCTATTAATTATTTGGTATGATTTCTTTTTCTTCTTTGGATGCATTTTAATACCTACTATCTGTCTTATTAAATAAATATTTGGATCATTATAAGGGTATGCCTTCTTGTTTCTTTATTCTTGAATAGAAACTAGGTATGGACAAGAGTTGGATCAATTTAACTGATAGGTCATCAAATCAATATCTCAATGGGCTTGAAAGTTTTTTGGATTTTGCATTTGACAACAACATGGGTGATACAAGGATTTATTGTCCCTGCAAAAAATGTTACAATCGTTACTTTGTTACAAGGGAGGTAGCAAGAGCACATATAATAGTTGATGGGTTTTGGTCAAAGTACAAAAATTGGACTCATGGTCAGAGACACCAAACATTATATGTTGACAAATATATGGGGAATAGTTCTGCTTCAGTTGTGGATGCTGATATAATTGGAATGGTACATGAGGCATTTGAGCATCCAAATTTGGATTCTAGTATGAGGAATGATGGGTCAACGGAAAATGAATATGGTGAGGGGCCAAATGATGAGACTACAAATTATTTCAAATTGCTACAAGATGCAGAATGTCCTTTGTATCCAGGGTGTAAAAATTTCACTAAATTATCATTTATTGTTCGGCTGCTACATACAAAAGTACTTTGTGGATGGACCGACAATTCAGTGACAATTTTGTTAACTCTTCTTAAAGAAGCTTTCCCCAAGGAAGTACAACTACCAGATTCATATAACGAGGCTCGAAAGATAACAGATGACCTGGCTTTCACATACAATACATGGGATGCATGTCCTAATAATTGTATGTTATTTAGAAATGAGGATGAGAAACTTGAATCATGTGCTATTTGTCACGAATCCAGATATAAAAAAGTTGATGGGCAGCCTACAAATGTTGTGAATAGGAATAGAAAAATACCTGCAAAACAAGTAAGATACTTTCCATTGAAGCCAAGATTGCAAAGACTTTTTATGTCATCAAAAACTGCTTTGCATATGAGATGGCATGAAGAAGAGCGTACTGATGATGGTGTGCTAAGACACCCTGCTGACTCACCTGCATGGAAAGAATTTGATGCAAAGAATCCAGATTTTTCTAGTGAAGTTCGTAATGTCAGGCTTGGTTTATCATCAGATGGTTTCAGTCCATTTAGAACAATGGGCATACCTCATAGTACATGGCCTGTTATTCTTATGCCTTATAATTTGCCACCATGGATGAGCATGAAACAACCTTTCTATATTTTGTCTGTGCTTATAGATGGCCCTAATGCACATGGTAATAAGATTGATGTATATATGCAACCAATGATTGATGAGTTAAAGGAATTATGGCATGAAGGTGTAGATACTTATGATGCTTCCAAGAATCAGATGTTTAAACTACGTGCTGCATTACTCTGGACAATCAGTGACTTTCCAGCATATGCGAATTTGTCGGGTTGGAGCACTAAAGGTGCAAAAGCATGTCCTTGTTGCAATAAGGACACTAGATCTGTTTGGTTGACTAATGGAAGAAAGTATTGTTACATGGGTCACCGACGATTTTTATCTACAAGTCATAGGTTTCGAAAAGATAGAGTGTCCTTTGATGGCACACGAGAATGGGGACATGCACCATTGAAACTTTCTGGGTCTGATGTTAAAAGACAATTGCAAGGAGTACTGACTGAGTACAAGAAAGAAGACATCAGAAAAAGGAAAAGACATGAAGTTGAGAAGAATAATGATGAATCCTACTGGAAGAAAAGAAGTATTTTTTTCGAGTTACCATATTGGGAGCATAATTTGATTCGTCATAATCTCGATGTCATGCACATTGAGAAGAATTGTTCTGAAAATATACTATGGACAGTGTTGGGTGTTGCTAAAAAAACCAAGGATAACTTACAAGCTAGACGTGATTTACAAGAATGGGGAATAAGGCAACCATTACACCCACAAGAACGTGGTTCTAATAAGGCATACTTACCTCCTGCATGTTTTACTATGAATAGGGAAAATAAAGATGTGTTCCTAAAAGTATTGAAGGAAGTAAAGGTACCAGATGGTTATTCTTCCAATATTTCTCGACGTGTACAGCTAAAGGAACGTACTATTTTCGGTCTTAAGAGCCACGATCATCATATATTAATGCAGCAATTACTTCCTATAGCAGCACGTAGAGCTTTGCCAAAGCATGTTGTTGAAGCATTAATCGAGTTCACCAATTTCTTTAGACAACTTTGCTCAAAAGTGAACTTACCATCTGATTTGGAAAAAATTCAAGATCGAATTGTGCATACACTTTGCCGAATGGAGAAGATCTTTCCAATGTCCTTCTTCGGTGTAATGGAGCATTTGCCTGTCCATCTGGCTGAGGAAGCATTGATTGCTGGAGCTGTCCAATTTCGATGGATGTATCCTATTGAGAGGTATGTAAACATGCAGCTGTACTTTTTAATTATTTTAATTAGATTTGAAATTAATTATTTTTCTTATAGGTATCTATTAACACTTAAACGTTATGTGCGTAATCGTGCGCGTCCTGAGGCCTCAATTGCTAAAGGGTACTTGATGGAAGAATGCATGAATTTTTGTGCACTGTACTTAAATGAAGTGGAAACGAAACTTAATAGACCAGCTCGTAATGATGATGGTGGTAGTGACTTTGGTCGCCCTATAACTAAAGGAGTTAAAATACGGCTTGATGATATTACATGGACACAAGCACATAGGTATGTGCTAGTCAACACAGATGCCGTCACACCATTTCAGAAGTAAGTCAAAGTATAGTTATTTTTCTTATCTTCAATTCTTCTTAATTCACTTTTTAAATAATAACTTTCATGTACACAGCCAACACCTTGAAATACTTGCACGGGAAATGCCTCGAAGAGCAAATCATTATATTAGAAAAGTCCACAATGAGACCTTTCACATATGGTTTAAAACTTATGTAAGTATTTTAAATTATTACATTTGTATAGTTAATATATAGATATATTAAATCAAAGTTGTTTCCCATTTGACTTCTTATAATGATATTGTATAGGTTCAGACACAAATGCAAACCACCACTGTTGTATTCTCTGAAGAAATTATCAATTTGGCTAATGGTCCAGATCAATTTGCACGAAGATTCAAAGGATATGTAATCAATGGGTCTAAATTTCGTACGAAAGAAAGTGAAAAAAATAGAACCACTCAAAATTCTGGGGTTGTTTTGAAAGCAGACACTATGAGTTATGCAAGTGCTAGGGACAATAATCCTCGCTTAGGTGATGTCATCTTTTATGGTGTGTTGACAGATGTGGTTGAGATTCGATATACCAATGCCATGAAATTTGTTTTGTTCAAGTGTGATTGGGTTAATGGTCTTGGTGGAGTGAAAGAAGATGAGTTTAAATTCACGTTAGTGAATTTTAATCATTTGTTATACAGAGATAATGCAATAGGGGATGAGCCTTTCATCTTAGCACAACAGGCAAAGCAAGTTTGTTATGTACAGGACCCAGTGGATCCAGATTGGCATGTTGTTCTTAATATGACTGTTAGAGATCTATTTGATATGTATTCAAAAGATTCTTATCACAGTCCGGCGATGGTGCCTCAAGTTGAGTTATATGCACCCCAACAATTGGACGAAACTATTTATTTGAATGATGAAGATGTTGGTTGGGTGAGGGAAGGAGTAGATGGAACGACAGTAGACACGAATGTTCAGACAGAAGAAGCTGAGATGGAAGAATATGACTGAGAATGCTTATCAATGCCTTTCTTCAAATAGTTTATTGACACTGTTTAATGCTAAATTTTTCTAATTATTATAATACATTATTCATCAATAATTCTAGTAGTTACTCTTCTATATAATGCTAGCTCATCTATATGTATAAATATATATATATTTAAAATGTAAGAACAGCAAACTACATATGAAGTGTGCTAGCTTTTACAGGTAATTCGTTTTTTATTTTCATTTTTTCTGAACAGGTAATTGGTTATACATGTCAATTCTTTTAAAAGGAATCATTATGTATATTTTTTTTTTCTTATTGCAACAGATAATGGCCCCCAAGAGAGTAAGAGAACAATCAATGGAGGAATTGATTCCCGCATCTCCTGTGAGAGCTAAAAAGAGTAGGTCACAAGCACGATCATCTCAACTACATGGATCAATTTCGAGTCAGCCTCAACTTGTTGCATCTAGGCGGCCTCAACCTACCACATCGAATCAATCTCAACGACAAGCACCATCTATGTCGGTTCAATCTCAACAACAAGCATCAACTGTGAGACCGACACGGTCTCAATTGGAGACACAACAATGTCACCCCAATTTGTCTACTCCTAGTCATGAGGACGAACCTTTGATAACGCCATCAGATGAAACAGGTTATTAGGGCCAAATAACCGTTGTTTTTTGCTTTATTTGGTGATTTATTTCATCATTAAAATCATATTGAATGTTTTACTCTAGGTGAAATTGAGCCTACCATGAACGGTCGGGGTGCTGCTTGTTCTATTGCTGAGTGGGGGACTGGAACAAAATTGCACATTGATTTTGATACTAAATGGAAATGGAAGCCAATAAAAGAAAATGCACAAAAGTTTAGTACACAACTGGGAGTTATAGCACGAAATGCCCGAAAGGTCCCTTTGACAAAAGTTTCATGGAGTGGTATGCCTGATCATATATTAGATGACATTTGGAAAGATGTGCAGGTAAACAACAAAATACTAATTTCAAACATGCTAGTATTATTTTTTTGGTTAAATGCTAGTATTTTTAATAGTTACTATCTATGAATTGTAGGATAACACGGACGTCCCTGACGCATATAGACCCCATTGCTTAAAGGTAGTAGGTAACAGATGGAGAGATTGGAAATGTCGGCTTAAGAAAGAATGGTATGACAAATATGAGACCAATGAAGAGCGTTTAGCCATCACTCCTCCTCAAGTCCCTACAGACCAATGGAAGATACTTGTAAAGTATTGGGGTCTGCCTGATGTTAAGGTACATAGACATAAGATACAGTTACTGAGTTAATAGTAGTAATGAATATTGACCGAATTAATCATATTGTAGGAATGTTCTGAAGCAAATAAGGCTAATCGTGCACTAGGAAGTGCCCCTCATAGGACCGGTCGTACTTCTTTTGCTCAAGTGAAAAATAAGGTAAGAGTACTAATCTTTATTTTATTTTATTTTAGCATGCAGTGGTTCCAGATTTTAAATTCATTATCCATTCATTTGTGAGTATAATCTAGTTATCTAGGAAAAAATCTATGGCCAAACTTGACAGCATTATTATAAAGAATTTTTTTTATAGCTAACATGGTTAAATTTCCTTTGTTATTAAGATGGAAGAGAAAGGAGAGAAAACAGATCGGTTGAGCTTGTTTATGCAGACACGAAAAAAGAAAAAAAAGAATGACGATGAGGAAATTTTTGACTATGAGAGTGCAAATATTATTGTAAGTATGATGTAGTTTTTTTTCTTCTAAAAGTATATGTGGAATATTGACCCAAAAAAGAAGAAAAAACGAATATGTGGGGTTGTGCATATGTTGTATCTCTTGACTAAGTTCAATATTGCATAATGATTTTATAGAATCAATTCAATCAGTACTTGGAAGAAAGGGATGAGCATGAACAAGACGAGGATTATAGAGAGGAGGTGTTTACTAAAGTTATGGGACCTGATGGACATGGACGTGTTCGTATGTATGGGACAGGTATTACTCCATCTCAAGTGTTTGGTCAAAGTTCAAGAGTTTCTGACATTAATGAGAATAGCATACGAGAGGAGCTAGAGAGACAATACCAATCCCAATTAGATGATCTTAAGTCTCATTATGAATCTAAACTTGGAGATCTCCAATCCAAGTATGAGGATCTGAGTTCACAAATCCATCTCATGAAAGCTCATGTTGGTTTCCAAGCTAACCCAACCGAAAGCAAAAGTGGACAGGTATAGTATGTTTTAGTGTAACTTTGATCTTTTTTTACTTTATTATAAAGAACAAATTATAGTGAAGAGTTAATTAATATTGATTTCCATCTAACTTTTTGTGTATTCATATATTGGTGAGTAACAGATTCCAGATGCATCAAGCCTGCACCAACGAAGACTTAGTGTGAGTAGTGAACAACAACATCAATTTGACCCGGAAGCATAAAAGCATGGAGCAATTGTTTTCATTAAAGGTACGTTCACAAATATTTACGACTCAAGAAAAATTATAATTTTTTAAAATAATTTATTAATGGTTTTTAAATTTCTTTTTTCAGGTTTGGGTGAAGGATCAAAGACAATCATAATTCTCTTAGTATAATCTTGTGAACTTTGTTTGGGCATTTGAAACCAAAAATATGTTTATTCACTTTAGAGACAATGTTGTTCGCCCTTTGAATTTAAATTATTCTTTCCGCCATTGTTACTTATGTTTAGTTAATATATCAAATATAACAGTGATACATGAATGGTTTTTTTATTATATTAATATTAGTAATTACTAAAAATACTTGAATATATCATAATACACTATGTTATTTTAGTTTTGGTGAGTGTCTTACTCTTATTGTGAATATTAAAAACAAATGAGGTAAATTTTGTTTCTGTTGGATATGTATTTGTATTTACGACATTCAATAGCTGTCGTTATTACTATTTACGACGGGTTCAAAGTGTCGTAACAATTATTTTTAAATCCAACGAAGAAACGGTTGCGACGCTATGCCTTCCGTCGTAATTGGTTTTCACGACGTATAAAACCGTCATAATAAGCATCAGAACCTTTTGCGACACCAGTTAGTTGCGACGCGTGAACAAGCGTCGCAAGACTGTCGTAAAAAGGCATTTGCGATGTATGCTTGACCTTTCACGACGGGTTTCTAGCGTCGCATCTAGCCTCTTTTTTTGTAGTGACACCTTTACCTTTCACTCCTTGTCTCCCTCTTGATGAGAATTGCTGAGAATTTTCACTTAGGGTCTCAAATAGCACAATGGCTTCATCACTACTCTTTTCCATAAGCACACCTCCACAACCTGAATCAACAAGACTTTTGTTAGTATCATTTAAACCTTCATAAAAAGCTTGTACCTGATCATCTTGAGATAGATTGTGGTGTGGACACTTGAGAAGCAACTCCTTGAAATGCTCCCATGCCTCAAAGAAAAGATCTTCATCCTTCTGTTGGAAGGTTTGAATCTCCCTTTTAAGTTGTCTTGTCTTTTGGGCTGGGAAAAACTTCTTCAAAAATTTAGTGGCCAATTGTTCCCAAGTAGTAATGGAACCTGCAGCCAGAGAATTCAACCACAACTTAGCATTATCTTTTAAGGAGAAAGGAAAAAGAATTAACCTGATTCCTTCTGTTGTCAAGCTTTGTATGTTTTGAGTCTTGCAGAGATCAAAGAAATCCCTAATGTGCAAGTATGGATCTTCAGAAGGTGTGCCTCTATAGTGTGGCACCATGTTAAGCAATTGAGGTGATAAATTGAAGCTGCCTTGCACATTTGGTTGGTAGGCAATGCATGATGGTTGATTAAGGTTTTGAGGGACAAAAGAGTCCTTCATTGGCCTTCGAACATGTTCATCCCCCATTTCGTTCACAGTTTCCCTCTCAGCTTGCTTACGAAGACGTGTAAGAGTTCGTTCAATCTCAGGATTATAGACAACAACACCTAAATTTTGGGATCGACGACCTTGCATAAACAAAATTCAACCTGTAAAAGAAAACAAATAAAAAAATAAAATTCAGCACAAACTAGTTACACAAAATTCAACCTTTATTGCCCTCTATAACAATCTCATTATGCCAATTAATGGATCACAGCTATGGGAGAAGACCAACCAGCCAGCAATAAAGCCCCCAGCCTACACTAGACAACCTGGAAGGCCTAGAAAGGTGAGGATAAAAGTAGCTGAAGAGAGAATAGATAGGAGTGGGAAAAAATGGTTGGGAAGACAAGGAATGCAAATGAGGTGTAGTATTTGTGGCTCAACTGGCCATAACAAAACCACCCACCATCGGAATCTACCTCAAAAGGAAAAACCCCTTTCAAGGGGTAAGAGCAACTCCACCCATTTGCCCTTAGCCATGGCACGGGGGGAGCTAGGGCAGCCACTATTCATTTGAATAGTAATTGCCTTTGCAAATAGTATTTTTCGTTTCCACCCGTTGCCATGGCAAAGGGAAATTACTATTCATTTTTTTATTTTTTTCACAACTTTTTTTACCTCAATAATTAATTTGGGTAATATTTTCAGATTAGATTTTCGGGTTCCTACATGTCAATACTATTCATATCTCATAATCGGATAAAATTTTCAATTTCAAATTTCAGATAAATTTTAAAAAAAAATGGTTGGTAATTATAGAAAAAAATTCATTAATTTTTGGGTATTTTTAAAAAAAAATTCCGAATTTTTTCCAGTATTTTATTGCAAAAAAATTGGCTGCCGTTGGATTGGAGGAAAAAATCAAATCGGAGAGCCCAGACGACGCCACGTGGCAACAGAAAAAAAAAATTCAAATCAGTGGCGGTACTGTAGCGGGCACTGTAGCGATGACATCAGCAGCCCTCGTTTTGGACCTAAGGCTGAAGCTGCCTTCGGGCCAGCCCGAGTTGCGTGGGACCCACTCCAGCCCTTGCTTGGGCTCACCGCTGGAAACCCATTTTTGCAAAAAAAACTCCCCCAGGCTGAGGCAAAGGGGCATTGGTGGAACTACTCTAAAGGAAGACCAAGAAAGATATCTAACCAAGACCCTGCAGTTGCTGCTGTGAGTGCCTATTTTTATTGCTAGGTTGTGTTGATGAAATGTTAAGTTGTTTCTTCCTTAAAATGGAAAAGCAATTTCATTGTTTTATTGTTTCAAGCTGAGAGTGTATTTTGTCTGTAGGATGAAGCAAAAGAAGCTGCAAGAGTTAGGAGAAGGAATGCATATGTAACGGCAAAGGCTGCTGCTGCTACAAAAAAATGCTGCACTAAATGCTTCCCAGCCAAATGCAGCTGAAACTGCTGGAATAGGATTGAGAGCATCCAAGAGACAGAGAAAATAGTCTCTTAGTTCTTAGTTTATGCAAATTCCATTTGATTTTGAACTAGTATTATGTCTGGTTTTGTGATGTGGCCTTTTGAAGTTTACTTTCTGCTATTTTGAACTCCAAGTGGGGACCAACTTGTGGTTTTGGTAGCTGTTTTATTGTATTCTAGATTAGGTGCTCATGTTCATTTTGTAAAATTGAGATGCAAATGTTGGAAATGTATGCATGTGTTTTCAACTCAAAATATAATGGAATTTGCCTTCCAGCAATTGTTCAATTTGAAATTCCCTAACAATTGTGCATACATAAACAGTCTGCATTTCCAATTTGCCATGCAAATGTTCATACATAAACATCTTTCATACAACTTCACATGGGAAATTACAAGAAACAGACCTTTCATACACAAAGCACTTTGATTTTCCAAAATGTCCCACAAATGGCCACAAAATACATCACCCAACTCTTCTAACATATAGACCCTAAAATGTAAGTGCTAATTTCACATTCTTGGAAGATCCAGAGTCTCTCCATTCCAGTACTAGCATTCCCAACAACACAATCAAAAAAATCCAAGAACCCAGAACACTTGCTCGAAGAAATCTTTGTGCTTTAAAGGCAGCTCGAACCTCTTTTTTCAATTTTCGGTTTTCCTCTTCTTCCTTACGCAATCGCTTCAATAGTCCACAGATCACAATCTTGGACCTTTCGCATACTTGTGGACCATACCATTCAAAGAATGCACAACCTCTTCTGACCCCATAATCGGTGCAGCCCCAAAATCTTCTCCCAGGGTTGTTGTCAGTCCATGACGTCATCAGACGACATAGATTGCCACAGTGACAAATGGGCTGGCCCACTTCGCATCTTCGATTTGTAGACATCGTCGACCTCGTCGACATCGTCGTCTTCGTCTTCTTCGAATTGGAACCTGGGCATCCACTTCTATCGATTTTGGGGGCTAGGTCTGAGTAGGGGCTTAGATATGGAACACGATTTGGGGGGTTTTTTGTTTTTTCTTTTTTGAATTAAACAAGTGTTGGCGCGAAAACTAGGGACCTGATCTGCCGAAAATGCCCTTAAAAAATTGTCCAGCTAGACGTCACGTAGGCACATAACGGATTTCATGACGGAATCGCTAACGGAGAGGGCGATTTGTAATTTTTTGCGAGGTTGTGTATGTACCCATAAATGTCGCCAAAATCGGGTATGAACTCGTAAATGACCCTATAGGTTGGGGGTTTACTGTAGTTTTTCCCTATTTATACTTTCGTTAAATATAACATAAGATTTTGTGATATCCACTAGTGTAAATATTTTAAATTGAAGATCAAATTCAGTCATTGTATTCATATAGAGTCAAGGAGTGTAGCTATAAAAAATCATCAAAATCAAAGTTAAAATAACCGTTAAATTGTGATTTTTCATTTATAACCGTCGAAAAGTTTTGTCCCATTATTTAATCTCTGAATTTTTATTTTTTCCAATTTTTGGCGTATATGATCTCAAAATATAAACAAACAAGTTTGATGGTTGGATCGTTGAAAATAGTTTCATAGAATGCGTATGCCATCAAAACAATATATTCACCAACAATTAAGAGTTTATTTATACTTTCGTTAAATATAACATAAGATTTTGTGGTATACAAGAGTGTAAATATTTTAAATTTAAGATCAAATTTAGTCATTGTATTCATATAGGGTCAAGGAGTGTAGCTGAAAAAATCATCAAAATCGGAGTTAAAATAACCCTTAAATCGTGATATTTCATTTATAACCGTTGAAAAGTTTTGTCCCATTACTTGATCTCTGAATGTTTATTTTTTCCGATTTTTGGCGTATATGATCTCGAAGTATAAACAAACAAGTTTGACTGTTGAATCGTTGAAACTAGTTTCATAGAATGTGTATGCCATCAAAACAATATATTCACTAACAATTAAGAGTTTATTTATACTTTCGTTAAATATAACATAAGATTTTGTGGTATCCAAGAGTGTAAATATTTTAAATTGAAGATCAAATTCAGTCATTGCATTCATGTAGGGTCAAGGACTGTAGCTGTAAAAAACTCATAAAAATCGGAGTTAAAATAACCGTTAAATTGTGATTTTTCATTTATAACCATCGAAAAGTTTTGTCTCGTTACTAGATCTCTGAATGTTGTTTTTTGCGATTTTTGGGGTATATGATCTTGAAATATATACAAACAAGTTTGACGGTTGGATCGTTGAATGGTGTGTGTATATATATTTATTTATTAAGTAGCTTTAAATTTATTTATTTTGTACGTATAACACTTAAGAAATTGAATAGTATATATATTTATTAAGTAGCTTTAACCTTATTTGTATTTTCAATCGTAAAATAAAATTATTTTATTTTTTATTATTCATAACAATTATTTTTATAAATATTGCGCTACGAACCAATTTTTCGTCTCTCAAAAGTTTGTGCGACCAACAGTTTGTCAAGCAAAACTCTAAAATTTGGGCAAGTACCAAAAAGGGACGCGGGAAATTTTTTTTTTAAGACTTTGGGCGACCAATATTTTTTGTTAAGCAAAACTTTGCGCGACCAATATTCCAATATTTTTCGTACCGTTGTACGACGTCGCAAATCTCGCGGCTTGGTACTCCGGGCCGAGGGGATGTGCGCGAACACGTGACGTCCTTCTTTTGGATGCGGTGCGTTTGTGCGCAGGCATGCCAGCACGGTCTATCGTGCGTCGAGATGGTGATGGGGTTTGGGTAAACGATGTTCAAATGATGCGCCTGTTTGGGGTTGGACTTCTAATCAAACGATTGTGGCCGAGAGATGAACTTATCTCGGCCGTTAGGTTCACGGCCTGAGCTACAAGGCCGTTTAGTGGTGGTGTTTGTGGTGGATTTTGGGCGGTGCTCCGGCGTGTTGCTCAGAGAGCGACGATCATATGATATATGGGGTGAATGAGGCGATAACAAGGATGGTGCTCCGGCGCCTTGAGAAATCAAGGGTCGTATGATATATTGATGAATGAATTTTCCTTACAATCTGTTGAGGCCCAAAAAATTCACGGTTCGGCCCAAATAAATTCTCGGCCCAATGCGATGCTTTACCAAGAAGAAACCCGATTTGAGCATGCGAAAGTTCATCATATGCGCTTGCACACATGCCACTCCAAATGACATGCCACGCTAAGCAAGGAATTATCATTCCGCACCTAATCACGCTACAAGCTTAAGTGGGCCCAAGCCACGCAAGATGCCTGGGGCTTGCTTGAGTGGGTTGTGGTATGGATGGTAATAAATTGTCATGGGGCCCATTGATGAGCCGAGAAATGGAGATTCCGGGTTGCTTGGGAGCCTCGGAACCCAAGCCCATTTCTTAGGCCCAAACATGTGGGTGAGCACAAAGAGAAAATATCCCAACCAAAATAGCCCAACCGAAATAGCCTTTTGACCCAACCAAAAAGCCCAACACCTCAAGCCAAAACTTGGTGAAGTTGGCCCATTTATTTGATAAGCCTATCCATTGTTCTAGAAGGCCCACATAAATAAAATAAAACTATCAGCACTTTGCTGAAAACAGAAGCCACGAAGGAAAGTTTGAAAAGCTGTTGCAAAGCTCTAGCACATGGGAAGAACAAGTTTCAAGCAAAAACTTCCAAATGACCAAGGGATATTGGAGCGCAAATCACCATTTGAACCAGCATGCATACCCATTCCTTCCCTCATCAGACCTAGCCTTGGAAGAGGAGAGAAAAGAAGGAAGAAAGATGGCTGAAAATAGAAGTCTGAAACAGCCGCGGGAAAGGGGGCTTTGAGCTCCCAAAAATCCCTGATTTTGTGCAAATGGGTAGAGTGGATTTCACCAAAAAGGGAACATTGAAGAGATGAAGGGAGAAAGGAAGGAAAAGCTTAGCCAAAATGGGTAGAAGCCATTAGGTTTTCTTGGAAAATATCAGCTTCCAGTGGCTATAAATTAGGGCCTCTTCTACCCAACAAAAATCATCCACAACTAGAGAGCAAGCTTCCTCTCATACTTGCAAAAACCAGCAATTTCGTGCACTGTTCATCTTCCTCCATTTTCTTCTTCTGACAAGCTGCCAGAAGAACATAGTTCTTCCCTTTTCTCTTCCTAGCCACATATGCTTGAAAACCTCTTCTTCCTCACCTTAAACACTCACTTTTCTCCCTAGGAAGCCATATTTCCTTTTTGATGCTCAACTCATGCTAATTTTGCTCCCATGCCACAAGCCCCTCATGCCAAGCTCAAAAGTTTATCTGTAAGCATGAAGAAATTACCTGTAAGCTTCCATTATTTTGGTTGGTGAAGATAACCAAAATACTTCCTAAGGCTCTACTGCATTTTCGAGGTATTTTGGGGCTTAATTTTCGAACTCAGGCTCAAGGGGCAATTTCTTCCATTTTGCCCTTTACGGCAGTCAGGCCCGTAGTAGCTGTCGGAAGAAAAAAAGCCCCTACACAATCTACCACTACTCCTAGGAAAGCATGTAAAGGTATTGAAAGTGCGTTACAGGAAAAATAAGTTGCTCCGTGGGATGCTTTTGGTTTTGGTGTTGGACCCTTTGAACGTGGTCTTGAGCTTAGTATTTATATGAGGAGTCCTGGAGGGCCAATCGAGGCTGAAAAAAGATCTGCCTGAGGGCCTGAAAATATCTGCATGGTGGAGTCTGATTGGGGCAAGTGGGTAGTCAAATCGGCATTTGGGATCGTGAAGCATGATGGTGTGACCCCCATAAATCTCGGCAAATCTCGGTCACCGCCCTGATCGAGGGTTCTGCGCTTCTTGGCCGTGGGAATGCATTTAATGCTCTGGTCCAGTGGTTGGTGATTTGACCCTAGGTTGTGAGAATGCTTCGTGAGAATGTTTGCGCCTAACCACTCTGATCTCTGTTTACCAAATCCTGACTTCAATCACTTCCCTTCTGCCCTCGTGCATTAAATGCTTCTTGCACCCAGTGGATTTGCTGTGGTGGTCAGAGGCACTACTTCATTAAATGGGGCGTGGGACCCTGAAGCCACGTGGTGATTTGACCATAGTATTCTTCGGCCGTGTCTCTCATGGACCTCGGCCTCGGCCCATAATGCCGTGGTCGAGAGGCCGAGAAGATCCTGCCTTTGCATTTGCCTTATGTTTTTTAGGAAGGCAAGATGCTTGACAAAAACGCGGCCGTTTTCAGTTCATGAACAAGGGTCATGGCCGAGAAGAGGTCCATTCTTACGTCCGTGTTTTATTAGGCACAAACACGCGCAAAACTCTAAAAATTTGGGCGGGTACCTAAAAAGGGACGCGGGAATTTTTTGGTCTCGCAAAACTGTGTGCAACCAACAACTCGTCGCACAAAACTCTAAAAATTTGGGCGGACACAAAAAATGGGATGCGGGAATTTTAAAAAATTATCAAAATTTTAAGACTTTGCGTGACCAATATTTTTCATTGCGCAAAGTGATACGGTTTTTAATACCAAAATAACTCCCCCACCATTTTCTCAATGTCTTTCTCTACACTTACCTCTCCTCTCTCTTTCCTTCTCCCCAAATCCGACCCTTTCTCTCACACTCACTCCTCTCACTTAATCTCTCATCTCTCTCTTCATTATCTCTCACTCTCACTCACTCTCTCATCTCCCTCTCTCTCACTATCTTCTCTAATTCTCTCACACTCACTTCTCCCTCTCATTCTCACTCACTCTCAATCTTGCCAAAAGGTATATTCTCTCCAAATTTTAATTTTTTTTCATTAATATGTATTTTTGCAGTTAGTTTTGAGTTGATGTGGGGTTTGGGGTTGAGTATAGGGTGAGGATTGGAGTTTGGGTTGGATTTGTGGCATAACAATTTTAGAGGAGATTATGCCAATTTTTTGTTATTTTTTTGTTACTTGACCATATTTGTTTTTTTTGTAGGGAATCATCGAGACTTTGACGGCTAAAGTTGAGAATTAGGACGCAATCGAAACATATCCTCCTCCACTAACCACAATAGGCTTGTATTAGGATTTTATTATTGTACTATGTTAATTTATGTGTACATTTTGAATATTATATATATTTATTGGATAATTTGATCACTATTTTTCATATGTGATTTTATTTTGAATATGTCAATTTAAATTAGAGTAATTAAAAAAATCATACAATTAAATTAAATTTAAAAAGTAAAAATTTGAAAACACTAATATAATTAAATTAATATAAAAGAAATAATAAAACAAAAAGTCAAAAACCTTGCGTGACAAAATATTTCGTTGCGCAAACTATTAAATTAGTTTATTTTAATTAAAAAAATTTAAAAAACAAAAATATTTCGTCGCACAAATATTTGTGCAACGTTAGTATTCGTCGCGCAAGGTAGATTTGCGCGACGTTAAGGTTCGTCACGCAAAGTACGTAGCTCTACGCGACGAAGATTAGGTCTCGTCGCTCAAACCCTATCTTCACGAGATTTGCGCGATAGATCATGCGCGACCAAAATATCGTCGTGCAGGTTTTGCGCGACGAAATTGTACTTTGCGCAACAAAATTATTTCGTCGCGCAAAGTGTTTTTTGTAGTAGTGAAACGTCATCAATAGTTCTCTTCTTTATATTGTTTTTCTCAAAGTTTTTTATTTGTTGCTATTCTTAAACACCACGAATCAACTTGATAAGTATTAAACATATTGTGTTTTCAATATTTGGGTGTTTACCTGATACATAGGTACATAGTTTCATGTGAGTGCTTGTCTCATCAATTAGTATTAGTATAATATGTGGGTCTTTTCTTTTATTGATTAAATTGTATTTTATCCATATATTAGGTAAACATTCACAAGGAAAGAATTCTAATTTAAAATTTTGAAATTCAATTACAATGAATTAATGCATTAAATTGGATTTTCAATGTGTTTCCTTATTTACCCCAAAGGGTAAAATCAATACCCAAAAAAAAAAATTGTCAAAAGACTTGCATCTAAAACCAAAACGACGAGGACTTAGTCTAATGACAACTAATCATTTTGGACCTATATCTAAGAAGTCTTAAAAAAACAATTATTGATGGTCATTGTTGGATTTAACAGCTACAGCAAGTATAATGGCATTCAAGGTTTGAAACAATTCAAATTTTATTCATGGAACGTTTTTGCAACAGAGTGTGACGAAATGGTACAATTTGAGCAAATGATACAATACAGATTGATGATGATGAAGATGAACTGACATGACTTTGTGAAGGCCCTCATAGAATGCAAGTACTACACACAAATTCTAACAAACAGCAAAACATATGGACCATTGGGACCGTTGGGACCATTGGGACCATTGGGACCGTTGGGACCATTGGGACCGTTGGGACCATTGGGACCGTTTGGGACCGTTGGGACCGTTTGGGACCGTTGAAGAAATTTTATTGTGATGGTTGATACACAGCACAAATGGAATAAATCACTCCTATTGTGGGAGCTTGTTGAATTTCCGGTGTCGGTATTCAGCATATGTCTTGGTTGAGTATTTGGCAGGGTTTTTCTCGTCCAAAAGCTCCGGCAGAGGCCCAATCACAGCCTCGTGCGGAGGAGCAACAAAAACAGCCCACGACATGCGCATACGTTCCTTGTTCACCAAGCTTCTGTGAAGAACACTCTTGTACTTGCCATTGCTCAAGACCTCCATCTGATCACCAATGTGAACAAAAACTGCATTTGGCAAGTAATTGACAGCAACCCAGTTGTCATCTTTCCACAGCTGAAGGCCTGGAACATCATTGGGGACTAGCAGGGTTAGGGCTGACATGTCAGTGTGAGGCTCAACTCCTAGGGCCAGTTGGGGTTGTGGGCATGGAGGGTACATGTTGATTTTCATTTCCAATTCTACTTCTTCATTTCCCACATGAGATTTCAGAACCTTTGCTTCCAGCCCTAGACCCTCTGAAAGCACCTCCAGTAACTTGTTTGTTACTCTTAGCATCTCCCTGTTGTATTGGTCATTCACTTCCCTGTGTCACACAAATTTTACAGACTTTTTCAATAACCCTCTTAATTTCAGAAAGAAAAAAGAAGAAGAGGAAAAGACTTTATAACCCTCCTACAGTTGGCCTTACATACAAAAAGGAAATATTAAAAAATTAGGGCAAGTATCATCCTAGGAAAAGAGCAATAAAGAACCCAAGTAGGAACTGCTGAAAAATCAAAGCAATGAAAAAAAAACTGAAAACTCAATAAATAAATAAAAACAGAAAAGGTACCTGTAAGATGGAGGGTTCTTAGGCCAGATTTCATAGTTGACCTTAGATGGAGGGGCAGTCAGATGGAAAAAATAGTCGATCCACTCGACCTTCTCGTCATGGTTCTTGGTCATTTTAGTTCCATACCCATCAAACCTCCCATTGGCTGGGTCATTTGCATAGGCCTCTTTCTCCTCCTGTGGGAGCAAAAAGAACTCATGCCCTACCTTCTGCAATTGCTGGATCAAAGGTGACGGTATGCCGTGGTCAGTAATGAGAAAGAAGCCCCATTCAGTGGCTGCCGCTGCCACCTCCTTGACCACAACATCATGAGGCTGAGCGAGGGAGATCACGGGCACCGTGACTCCCTCTAGGGCCTTGCTATTCTCGGGCTGCTCGTGGGTTGGTCGAACGAACTTTGCTGGAAGCTCGTTCAGCCCGCTGATGGCCAAGGCCTGCACTCTCTCCACCTCCATCACTTTTGTGTTTTTTTTTTTTTTTTTTGGGTCCCACCTCTTCTTGTTTGGATGTTGAAGGACTAGGCTTAGGGTTTAAATGAAGTGAGGGGTGCAACGTGGTTATATAAGGTTTATGTCATAGCATATAATGCTTCACCTTTTGCATGTGCATGGGGTCACTGTTGTCCCAGATGTTAGAAGGGCAGCTCCCACCAATAAAAAGCATGCAACCTATATCCACCTAACATTCCGCAAAATAATTTATAGGTTTGGAAATGGTGCCACAAGGGTCGATGTACTCAATAAACTGTTGTGGAAGAGTAACGTTTACAATAAATAAACCGTGGAGTTTTTCGCATGATAGTAAATGGGATGTAAAACTCATGAACCCTTTTGGCAGTACTTGTAATTTCCCAACTATTTATGGGTCAAATAAAGCTTACGTGGATCATAATCCTAGTCACTGGACCGCGATTCATCAATTCAAAGACGACAGAAGTTCTAGAAAGTATTCGCTGTTTTTATGAAGACATCATATTTACTAGAAAATGGGGAGTTGGAGAGGTTGGGGGGTACTACTACTACTAATACCTACAAAAGACGAACTGTCCACTTCTATAGACTAATTGCTTTCTTTTTTGAAAGTAAGTCAATTAAGAAATAGTATGTTTACTTATCATGGAATTGTTCGAATTTTTTGTTTCACCTCTATTTACTAACACTTGAGTAAATTATGCAATGAATATAAAATTATGTAGATTCCTTGTTAAAAGCTGATATCAAATATCCTCAAAATCATGAATATGATCAACTAAGGGAGTACAATAGTTGATACAATTCCAATTTCTTAAGTCCCTTGAGAGAGAGAGAGAGAGAGAGAGAGAGAGAGAGAGAGAGAGAGAGAGAGAGAGAGAGAGAGAGAGAGAGAGAGAGAGAGAGAGAGAGAGAGAGAGAATTGGGCTTGATTTGCGAAACTTGCAAAAGAAGGCTACAAGGTGTATATGGTGTCTAGTTAACAAAATTGACGGTAGAACCATTTGTCCTAACGAAAGTGAAGTTAAAGTATTATGGGAACGATTTTGGAAATTGAGGGATTCAAATGCAAATCGAGTCTAAATTCAAGGACTAATAAAACGATTAACCCTTATTAAGTTTGTCTTGTCTTGTGTAGTCTTATGAAAAACAAACACGAAAAAAAAAAAAAAAACTAAATCACCCCAAGCACCCCAATCAAGGAAGAAAAATAATGTGAAATTCGATTAAACATGCATATAGGGATGGATCATGGGCTCACATTAAAAAATATATATATTTAAGATTCTGTCCAACGGAGAGACGTGGAACATGTTTTCTCATTTAATAAAGATTTGTTCTTTAGTAATATGGAAAGACACCTAGGGCATGTTTGGGAGTGCTTCTGGAAGGGCCAAAAGCGCTTTTTGATAACTAAAAGCGCTTCTGACAACATTTGGCAGAAAAGTTTAAAAGTGCTTCTTGGAGAATCACCTTCTATGTGCTTCTTCAAGAAGCACTCCCAAGTGCTTTTCCACGAAGCACTTCAATTTTTTATGAAAATTCAAGATTTTTATAATAAAAGTGCTTTTATTAGAAGCGCTTATGAACAAAAGTACTTCCTAGAGAAGCAGTCCCAAACGAGCTAGGCCAATGAAATCTAACTTAGTTGAAATGCCTTGAGTTGTAAAAAAAAATATATAAAAAACATGATAGAAATAAAATCATCATGAACATTAGAACCTTCGGGAATCCATGCCTTAACAGGGCTGTTGCAGGCCTTTCTGTAGGCATTAAAAGAAGAGAAGGCCAATCCTTAAGCCAGAGGTCATAGTGATCTTGTCATTTCAATAGTGAAAGGCTCACAAGAGAAATCACTTGGGAAAGAAGGGCTAAATAGCACAAGAAAAAAATAATAAATTAAATATAATAAAAAAAAGGACTACCATGTACACCCTTTGCTGGCAAGCTACCCCTGCCTACCTTATCTATAGGCATTTCTATCCGCCCGCGCTTCTGGTGACTGTAATGGTTGGGGTTGGCTCTGCTCGCCAGTTGTGCTGCGTGAGCCTCCAGATACCTCCAAGCAAGTGAAGGTTTTCGGGGTGATCGCCCACGCATCCTTCCCATGCTCTGTGACAACGGCGGTGCCCCCACCCATCTATTCCACCACACTTTTAACGTCTTCACATACTCATATATCAATTATGAGGAATGCTAGCAACATTCTCTAACCTTCTATATTTTCCTCATGCCATATGGCACTTTATTTATACTTAAAACAATGTCATTAATGCATAGCTTTTGTTTTCCAAAGTTACCCTTATTGAATGTATTAACTTTCTTTTGAATTACTAAAAAAAAAATATATATGTTATTTTTTTTATAAAAAAAATCTAATCATTTAATAAACACGAAATTTTGACAATATGAAGAAACATTAGTGGACAACCCTTTTGTAGTCTGGTAGCATATCAAATTTTGAATGATTTAAAATACCCCCCAGTTCCTTAAAAAAATACAAACTTTAATTTAAAAATAATTAATAAAATTATTTTTAGGATATTAATAATTAAAACATTAAAAAGGAAATATTGAAATATTGAAAAAACTACCCAACCACAAGGGGCGGGAGGAAGATGTTACATAGTGGTGGGTAGCTGGCAAGAGAATCAACATGTTTTGAGAGATGGAGATGGGGGTGTATGGCTGGGGCTGGAGGATAAAACAAAATATTATTTTATTATTTTATTAATTTTAATTTTAAGTTTTCAATATATGTTTACTTTGAAACATTGATGCTTACATGCATCTTAAGTAGTGTGACTTTGCTCGTTTAATGATCTACGTTGCTTGGTTAGTTGCAAGCTCAGTTGGTTCTACTAATTTATGGCTAAGTAGCACCTTCTCCTTTTGAATACCTGAATCTAATCTCTGTTAAGATGGTCATACATAAGTAATGATGAGAAAGCAGGGTTCGAAGGGCATCGATGATTTTATATAGGCCAGACTTCTGAAACTGAAACTGTATTTGTTTTAATGTATGATCTTCTGCTGAGTCTGGGGTTAGTAAGTTTTTTTTTGGACACTGTACAATTAAAGATGCTTTTGGCATTATTAGGTGGTGGCATGGGGACTAAATTAGCCGTTTACAGTTGTGAACATTTGTTTCTAGATGAATTTGTTGAGTTGAACTGTTGGTTTAAGCAAAATTATAATGTTCATACTTTCCTTCCTCATGGATATTATCATCAATGGAGCTGACCATTTGGTAATTTGCGTACTTACTCTTTTAGGTGTTGTGAAATCCAAGCGATCCATTTGGCGACTCAAGACGATAACCGACTTCTTTTGGGCCATTGTTAACTTTTTTTGCTACAATGTTCTCGGTAATAAAGAGAGTCTCTCTGTATCTTGATTACTTACTTTTGGAAGTATCAAATTAATTTGTCTACGAAAAACTTATGTTGTCAATACTTTCGTGGCCTAGATGGAAAAGTCGGATGTTTAGAGCATCCACAGTGGGGGGTGTATATGGGGGTGTATGTTAAATATACATACCAAGTCACCGGAATCGTCTCTAATGGGGAGATGTAAATGGATGTAAATATACATTACGACCATGGGGATGTAAAATAAAATGTATATTTACATCTATTTTTACATCCCTTGCAGGCGGGACCCACCCGAGAAAAGAGAAGAAAAATGAAGAAAAGTCAACATAAAAGGCTGGGACCCACGGCTACACCCCTGAATTTACACTCCCCCACTAGAGCAAAAACATATTTACACCCCCCGGAAGTGTAAAGGGAATGTAAAAGTGGCTTTACACTCCCGAATTTACACCCCCCCTACTGTGGATGCTCTTACAGAAAAGGATTAGTTTCTTGAAAGAAATGGGATGGTGGTGGCCCCGGAGGCCCCTGGAGGGGGACCATATGGTGGTCGTCCACGTGGACCACCTCGTGGACTAGACAATGTTCGTGGAATGACCATAGTAAGTCCACTCCTCCCTCTATTAAATGTTTGTAATCCTGTTTTTTTGTTATTTATTTATTTTAAATCTCCGCTAAAATTGCTTCTGTTCAACTCTCACGTTCTCTACCTGCCTGTGGTTCTTGCTGCGGTTAAAGGGGGAAAGAGCATATTGTGTATCTGTCATTGTGCGTCTAAATCAAATGGTTGGTTTCAAGTTTAGGAGTGGTTATTTAGTACGTTTAATGCACATAGATCATATAGTGGGCATGAACAGGGAAGAGAAAAACTATTATATGCAATAGAGTTGGGCATATGGGATCGAAAACCAACCAAACTAGTCAGTCCGATTTGGTTTGGTTTTTTTCCTTCTCTTTTTGGTCAACGGTGCATGAATCGGACTGAACCGGTGGTCATAGTTCGGCGTTCAGTTCCTAATTTTAAAAATCATCGGTTAACCGAACCAAACCGAATATGTTAAATTATATGTAATTAAATAATTATAATACACGTGAATGGTGAATGATGCATCTGGTTTACTTTGAAACTTTGGATGGATGTGAATGATGAATGATGCATATGTTTTAATTTGAAAGGATTGATTGAATGAATGAATTTGATATATGTTGTGATGTGAATGGTGAATTAATTTCAAGCATGTTTTGAATGAATGTTTGAGTTTGAATGAATTTAGAGTCTAAATGTTTTGAAGCAGGTTTTCACCAAACCAAACCAAATCGAGGTAACCGGTTAACCGAGATGATCGGTTTCCCACCTCATTGGTTCGGCGCACGATTTGAATTTGGTGTTTTTACGACTTTCTTTCCACTAGACATATTCTGAAAATACTTGCTCCTTTGCGGTGTTTCATATTTGTGCGCTCTAATTGTTTCCATGGCTGCCATACTTTGTGCTATGCTAGGCTTGATTTGCATGGTCAGCGTCATGGTATTGGCACCTTAACGCAACGGTGCTGTGATTTGATTCAGTGCTGCCATGGCCATTAATTCTCGGAGGATAATATTTAGTTTTAACACAATCCGCCTCCCTATTTTCTCATCGTTTCTCTTTGAAAATGTCATACCGTTTTGATATGTTTGTAGTAGATTTAGATTTATGATTGAGAGATGGCAGACTTATTTTTCTTTCCTATTTGCAACACCCATGGAGGGAAATTCTGCAATGTGTGTGTGTGTTTTTTTTAATTTTTTTAAATTTTAAAAGAATACAAGTCAGTCTAAACTAAAAGGGAAGAGGAATTCTCAACACACTACCAATATATCATTAGAAAACTGGTCTGCAAGTCAAATTTTACAATATGGTTTAGAATTAGATCACGATTGACAAGCAAATCCCGAATGCAAGCTTTTTGGTAAACAGCTATATTTGGAAATCAAGCCCATAGGTAGAAACAATGAGAGCCCAGAACGACTGGGTCCAAAGAACGTAGAAACAAATAGTGCCCCGAAACAACTTGGCTCAAACAAACATATCAGACCTCACCCAAGGGGTAGGAACTAAATTCTTGGCATTATAGAAGTTTACATTTGCGAAAGGTTTTTTTTTCTTCTTTCTTTCTAAAAGGTAACCCATTATAATAATTTTAAAATCTAAGCTTCCTCTTCAATAAACTAAAAATAAAAAGAAGAATTCTAAGAGTCCATCTGATAACCATTTCAATTTTAATTTGCTTAGAATACCTTTATAAGAGATTTTAAAAGGACAAATTCTGATATCTCATAACCCAATTCAAGGCTATAGACATGGTCTTCGGTCATCCTTGAGTAAAATCCACGTGTTTAAACAAGTTTTTACTTGTGATTTAAAGTCAATTAGAGAAAATTTTGATGCAAGCTGCAAATTGTTTTTGGCATGTTTGACAACTTATATATTCTAGGAGGAGTACTGTTACGTGCCTCATTGTCCTCAGCCTCCCAAGGACACGATCATAAGTAGTCCAACTAAAACTCGCCTATAGTAGCTCTCCTTCACGTGGATTTAACAGTACGATCATAAACTGTCCAATAAGTGCCGTTTTTCTTGTAATGATTGAAACTTAAAATGTTATTGGAAAATAAAAACTAAGTTGTCACGCATATAGATGATTGTGAACCGTTGATATATAAGTTCTATAATCCGTCAATGGCTATAATTGTGAACAACTAATACTAGCACTGCATAATGGAAAGAGGAAAGGGATGAGAAGGATAGCCATGCTTTAGAGCGGGGAAAGGTGTGATGTAGGTATGCATTTAGTTTGGGCAAAAGTAAATGCCTAGATGCATCCTAGTACTCATGGCCAGGCCAGGGGCCTTCTAGACAGTAATGGAAGGCAAGAAGTAGTACATTGAGGTGTCTCGTGAGCATGTGATCAGTAATTGCTCAATTTATTGCTTCTCCATTTCCTGTCCACGTAAATCATCCAACCACCCTTCAATTATTTTTCTTTTTTGCCCAAACACAGAAATAATGTTGGTGTATGGAATAAGGGCACCTAAGTAAAGTAACTCTTTTTACCCCAAAAAAAAAAATAATAATAAAGTAAAGTAACTCTCATTATGATTGTTGTACCACAGTTATAAAAGAAAGAAAATACTACGTTTTCAAACCAAACAATATTTGTTGTGCGTCTCCATAATGTTGAAAACGTTATTTCAGTGTTTTCACTTTTTGCACATGGTTTAGAATTCATTCTCGGAATATTGTTTTCTGCGTTTTCTCATGCTGACCACCGAACGGCTTCTCAACCATTTTTATTTTGAGAAAACAGAAAACGGGCCCTTACTTTTTTTCAGAATGGATTTCAGTTTCTGATTAAAGGTAATAAGTACTAATTAATAACGTTTGGGACATGTCTAACTTTGTTGTCGTTATATATTTTGTCGATATGTTTAATGCCGGAGGTATTACATCTCTGGTCCCTCTGTCACTTCCATAAACTCGTGATTCATTCAGAAAAGGGACTTCTCAACAACCAAAGAAAAGCTCGTGCCAACTTTACTGCTTAAATCCAGTGCCTTCTAGATCACCTCTGTACAAGGTATTGCTACGATTCCACCACGTTTTAATTTCTTTTGGTTATAAAGATAATAAATCTTATTGTCTAAATTTATTTCTAAAGAAAAAGAAAAACTGCAATCTTATATTCACATTTTGAGAGTCCTACAATATTATTGGAAGATCCAATATTTAGTTTGAAATTCAGAGAGTATAAAAGATGAACTAATTCAAGGTTGTGGGGCTTATCTGAATATTTGTTCTCTCTTGTATTGCACTATTTGATTTTTGGTTGACTTGTAGTTAATTGGGTTCTTTAGGGGTTACGTGTAGTTGTAATAAATTGGCATGATTTTATTTATTTATTTTTAATTTTGTTATTTTGAAGACCTTTTCTATTGAGATGGGCGATACCATACTAAATTCACAAACACTACACATATGCTAGGACTCGAACCGGGACATTGCCTGAGAGAGCAATTACTCCAAACCACTACACTAGTTGATCCTTTGCAAATTGTCATGAATTTTGGAGTTCGACAGAGGTTTAGGTTTAGGTTTGTAATTAATTTATGAAAAAAATTTATTCGGATTTGTTAAACTTAAAAAAATATGGGACTGGTCCTAATGAAAAAATATAGAGAGGGACTAGCATGTAGAATCCCCTCAATTTCCTCTAACATTATCTAAACGAACAAGATCAAGTGTCCCCCACCAAGTATTGTGCCCTCCCAATCAGGCAACTGCCCTAGATCATAGCCACTGCTCTGCCATTGGAATTAACAAAAAGAATGTAGGGTTTAGATTTTATGCTTATATTAGAAATGCTAATGAGTGCGTTGATTAAAATAGTCTTAATCTCCTCTTGTTTTGAGAGAGTTCAAAAGAAAATTTGTGGGTGGCGATAGCAGCAGTAAAAATAGCAACACTATTTTTCTTTTGGCCTGGGAAAAAGGGCACTTCAACTATTTAGCTAGCGAACAGAAACGAGCCACGTACACACCATATTTGTGAAAGTTTCTTCACGTACAAGAAATGGTTAATTTGTTGGCACACCCCAAATATAAATGCATGCTTCATGCCAAGGGTTTGAGCTGAGACAAAAGCCAAGATCAAACTCTTCACCACATTATCTATCTCTTTTGTTTTTCTCAGGCGATCGATATATCGAGAAATATACAAAATGCCATCGGAGGCTGAGAGAGTGCAAGACATTGCTTTAATGTCTAAAGACAGCATCCCAATCGAGTTCATTAGGTCAGAGCATGAGCAACCAGGGATCACAACGGTCCATGGGGAAGTCCTGGAGTGCCCAACCATTGATTTCAGCAACCAAGATGACGAAAAGATCCTGAACCAAATTGTAGAGGCTAGCAGGAATTGGGGAATGTACCAGATTGTGAACCATGACATTCCAAATGAGGCCATAAGCAAACTGCAAGCTGTTGGGAAGGCATTTTTTGAGCTTCCGCCAGAGGAAAAAGAGGTTTATGCGAAGCCTCCGGATTCTAAGTCTGTGGAAGGGTACGGGACGAAGCTTCAGAAGGAATTGGAAGGCAAGAAAGGATGGGTGGACCATTTGTTCCATAGGGTTTGGCCTCCTTCTGCCATTAACTACCAGTTCTGGCCTAAGAACCCACCTTCTTACAGGTTAGTCACACTATTTGTTTTGAGCAATGCTAGGTATTATTATAATTATGGACCATATTGTTGGATGCATCTCTAGCATATGCGAGTCGATCTTATCTCTATTAAATATGTGGTCAGTAAAATATTGAACGTAAACCCTAGTTTCTGAATAATTTTATTAGTAAATTTAGCTTAACCCCTTGAAAAGTCATTTTTCCTCAACTGCAATCCATCTTTTTATTTTTGTTTGAATAATTTTTTCTAAATAAAACCCGATAACTAGGATCCAACTCGACAAGTTACCTAATCAAGCGCAAAATAATTTACTTATTATTCAAATAATATACCAAACTTTTATAAACACGTTTTGGATATAACTTACATAATAATTGATTATTATACAATAATATAACTTCTTGATTTACATGTTATGGGTGTATTGTAGGTATATTAAAGCCGTCACATTTTTTCTATGAGTATTGTACCTATTAGAATATGTATTATACATATACAACTATATCATTGGAGGATATTAGGTAATGTTTAAATATAATTGTAGGATATTCGGTATAATAAAATTCATTTGCCTTAATTAGGTGATTGAGCAACCAAATAAAGATCTAGTGGCATGATTTGTGAATAAATCAACCTACATGGACAAATTTTATCATAATTTAAAATTAGGTTTCACTTAAAGATTATATTATTGGTGAATTATTATCTAGAATTTTTAAAGCTAATAATGTGGATTATGAAATAATAGTGGTTCTAATTTTGATGGTTGCAGGGAAGCTAATGAAGAGTATGTGAAGCATCTGCACAAGGTGGTAGACAAGTTGTTCAAGTTGCTCTCTTTAGGGTTAGGGCTTCAAGGACAAGAGTTGAAGAAGGCTGCTGGAGGGGATGACATGGTTTATCTTCTGAAAATTAATTATTACCCTCCATGTGCCCGCCCTGACCTTGCTCTTGGAGTGGTGGCCCACACTGACATGTCAGCCCTAACCATACTTGTCCCAAACGATGTCCAGGGCCTACAGGCTTGCAGAGATGGCCAATGGTACGATGTGAGGTACATCCCTAATGCCCTGGTCATCCACATTGGTGATCAGATGGAGGTTAGGACCTTCTCTTGCCCACTCTCTATATTATCTATATTATTATTAAGATAAACCTTGCGTTAATCTTAATGATTTTTATAACGTACTAACTTAAGTGATAATAACTTTGTGGTAGATTATGAGCAATGGAAAGTACAAGAGTGTCCTCCATAGAAGCACTGTGAATAAAGAGAAGACGAGACTCTCGTGGCCAGTTTTCATTGAGCCTCCACAAGACCTCGTAGTCGGCCCTCTCCCACAGCTCGTGAAGGAGGACAATCCACCTAAATACAAAGCCAAGAAGTTCGGAGATTATTGTTATTGCAAGCTCAACAAGATTCCCCAGTAAAGCTATATATAGCCAGCTTTCTCTCACTCTCGGGGCTCTCAACAACTTTCACATATATTCATTCTTAAATTTGAGGTCGTGTTAGTGTAATTAACTCTTTTAATTGTCAGACATCATCGTCTTGATTCTGTTAATAGTAACAGTAGTTTCGACTTTTTCGTTTAAATATTTTAACTTTGACAAGTTGATTTTGTGTATATGTAACTTATGAAAGGAAAGTGTGTTTTGTAATTATATCAGATCTATCGGTGTTCGTCTTGTTAACTTTGTGTAAAATCGTCGGTCTTTTTAATGATTGCTAGTTGATTTTAACCAGATACGATTGAATATTGAACTCTATAACTTATGTTCTAATGGGGCAGAAAAACCCACATGTTTTTTGTGTTAAAATATAAAACAACTGTTAGGGGTCGTTTGGTACGGCGGACTGTCATGGACTGGATTAAATCCTGAGACTGTCTTGGATTAGCTCGGATTGGACTAAGCTGAATTAAGTACTGACCTACGTTTGGTGTTGCGTCGGACTAAGAAGCTGGATTGTAAAAATAATGAAGACCTATGTTTGGTGCTGTGTCGGACTAAAAAATAATTCTTGTAATATTTAAATTTAATTGAATATTTTCACTTAAAAAATATTTAAATTTAATTAGGGTTGATGTGTGAATTTTTTTTTTTATAAAAATTATTTTAAAAAATTAATTTTTTATTAAAAAAATATAAAAAACCATTATCTCGTTCTTCCTCTTCCTTCCTCTCTCTCTCTGGCTCTGTCTTTCTCCTTCTTTCTTCTCTCTTTTACCTTTCTTTTTTCCCCCTTTTCTTCTTCCAAGTTCACTTTTCTCTCCCTCTCTCTTCCCTTTCCTTTTTCATATTTTATTTCTTTCGTGCCATTTCCCTCATCTCCCTCTCTGTCTCTTTAGATATACTTGAGAAGGCATGAAAAGCAGAACAAGGTCACTGGAGCCCAACAAAAGCTTGGGACCAAAAACAGCCTGAGCCGCAAGATACAAAAGAAGGAGCAAACAAAGTTGGAAAGGTGGTAGGGATTCATCAACAAAATCATCTTAATTTTCTTCCTTTTCTCTCTTCTTCTTCCTATCTCTTGGCTTTCTCTTGTTTTTTTCCCTTCGTTTCTCCAAGTTTTTTTTCTTACGTTTCTCTCTTTTTCTCTGGTTTGGATCTACTAGGAATTGAGTTTTTGTGTTTATGGTTCCATCTTCATATGAAAACAAATAATTTATTTTTTTAGGGGGGACCGCCACTGTGTGGTTCCATTGGGTTTGAATTGATGGTGGTGGTTAGTCGAATTGATGGTGGTGGTTCGTCGAATTGGTGGTGGTTGATTTTCTCCCAGACGGTGCTGGTTTCAGCCTCGCTGTTCTGCGAGCCATATTTCAGCATCGTTGTATTGGGCCAGCGAGTGAGGGTTTTTTGTAATGTTGGGCTATATAATCTTATTTAAGTTGTCCCCCTTTATTATGAAGCATGGGTTTCAGGGGTTATTTATATTCTCAACCAAACACATGCCCCCAAAAATTAATGTGAACATACGAAATGGACTGTGGAGTGGAGGTAGGTGCATCCTAGTATTTCTACAGTTAAAATTTAACAACAAATCAAGAGTCCTATCAGTTCCTTTTAATTCTTTTAGGTACTGAACATAGTGTTTAAATTATACATGGAAACGGAAAAGGATAATTTTGCATTTTTGAAAAGTTGGAATTGGATTTTCTGTTTTTTTAACTTTAGTGAGAGTTGGGAAAGCAACTGGATGACAGCGGTAGAACTACCCAAATTTATTTATTTATTTATTTTAAATTTAATCCTTGATGGGTCTTGTAAAAGGGGGAAGTTGAACTATTAAGCGAAAAGGAATGAGCCACGTCCCCCACATGTACATGGCATCATATCACCTTCTTCTGAAAACCTTTTTTTCGTGCACAATAAATGGTCACCGCCATTCTGCCTAAAAAATAAAAAAAATATATGGTCACTTGCCGTTTGCCACTAATATAAATATACACTTCACACAAAGGGAGTGAGACACAAATCAAGAAGCTCCAAATTCCTCTAAGCACGCTTTGTTTTAATTTGCTCATCTTCTCTGCACTTAGGCTGTAGGGTTTTTTTTTTTCCTTCTAAAAAATGGGGGTAGAGGGAGTTGAGGTCGTCATTGCCCCAAAACCAGAGGGCACTATCCCAGACGAGTTCATTAAGTCAGAGAATGAGCAACCAGAGGGCACTATCCCAGACGAGTTCATTAGGTCAGAGAATGAGCAACCATGGATCACCACAGTTCATGGGAAGGTCCTTGAGGTCCCAACCATTGATTTTAGTGACCCTGATGAGCAAAAGCTCATCCGTCAGATTGCTGAGGCCAGCAGCAACTGGGGCATGTACCAGATTGTGAACCATGACATCCCTAGTGAGGCCGTAAGAAACTTGCAGGCTGTTGGGAATGAGTTTTTTGAGCTTCCACAGGAGGAAAAGGAGGCTTATGCCAAGCCTCTCGACTCTGACTCAATGGAAGGCTATGGGTCAAAGCTTTTCAAGGAGTTTTCTGACGGCAACGTTACGAAAAAAGGTTGGGTGGATCATATGTTCAATAAGATCTGGCCTCCTTCTGTCATTAATTACCAGTTCTGGCCTAAGAACCCGCCTTCTTACAGGTTAGGCACGCTTTCTTTTTAGTATTAATTTGTTGACAATATTTACTGATCATATTACTAACAACAATTAGCAATATGAGCGAAATAATTATATTCTATTAGTGTTATATATATATATATATATATATATACTATCCCTTTGGCACATGCTAACGTATGTGCCAATTGGTTTTATTTTATTTTATTTTTAAAATTAAGAAAATATAATATGGGTAGTTATGTTCCATAAAAATAGGACATATTATCTGATTTTGTTTTAATTTTTAATTTTTTAAATATGAAAAAATGTGAATTAACCATATTATCATCATTTAATTAATAATTTCAATTCTTAATATTTGAATTAACCAAGGGTATTTTATGATATTTTGAATGTTTCACAATTCTCTGCCTTTTGCTTTATATATATATAGATAGATATAGATGATTTTTCGTAATTAAGGTTTTGCGACTTCATTGTCACATTTTGCAATGATGTGTTAAATTGTGTACAACAT
Organism: Prunus salicina; assembly: GCA_020226455.1. Lineage (NCBI taxonomy): Eukaryota > Viridiplantae > Streptophyta > Magnoliopsida > Rosales > Rosaceae > Prunus > Prunus salicina. The sequence continues at coordinate 49,830,463 of CM035341.1, forward strand.
ATGATTTTGTAATACTTAATTACTAGATATTTTGTTATTTGATTGTGAATCGAGATTAACTATTTAATTATAAGTATATTTGATTACTCTTTTTATAGGCAGTAGTATTAAGATATTGGTTCCAAAAGAAAGATTGATATTGGCTAGAAATGACGATAAAAAATTATGTGCATCATAAATATCACCTGAACTTTTTAGTTATAATTCGTTGATGGAAATGCACTTAGACATTGTAATACTTTACAAAATTTAAGTGTTTAAAAATAAAAATAAAAAGTTCTGGTGGTAATAGCACATATGATTAAAAATTCAAGTGACATTTATGCAAATTTCCCTAAATAATATAACCTATGTGTAAGATTATTATAAGTAGGTAGCCAGAAAAAATATAATAATAAAAAGCTAAAATGAAAATTACGATTCAAAAAAGAAGTATCCAACAAAAACAAAAAAAAAGTGTGATAGGACCACACACTGTCGCTTTCGCTTTTAATGGAGACCGTCCGAATCACTTACGAATTCCGAGCTACCCGCGGTGTGGCGTTTCATGACTGGCTGGTTGTTGGAAAGATCTCTTCCACAAAAATACAGACGTGGCATGTTGCCTATCTGAAAAAAAAAAAAAAAATTCTTTCCTAAAATGGAAAAATAACAAACCCCTTTTTAAAAGAAAAAACTCTAATTTAATGGTTTAATTTGTTTTAATTTTGATTGGTGCAGGGAAGCTAATGAGGAGTACGCTAAGCATATGCAAAAAGTGGTGGAGAAGCTGTTCAGGCTCCTATCTCTAGGGTTGGGGCTTGAAGGGGAAGAGTTAAAGAAGGCTGCTGGTGGAGATGACTTGATTTACCTTCTCAAAATTAATTATTACCCACCATGTCCCCGCCCGGATCTTGCTCTCGGCGTGGTGGATCACACCGACATGTCCACCGTCACCATTCTCGTCCCCAACGATGTCCAGGGCCTCCAGGCCTCCAGAGATGGCCGCTGGTACGACGTTAAGTACATCCCTAATGCCCTTGTCATCCATATTGGTGATCAAATGGAGGTACACTTTTTTTTAGTCTTTTGTTTGATTAAGTCACCCAAGTGATTAATTAACTAATTAATTAATTAATTTGTGGCAGATAATGAGCAATGGAAGGTACAAGAGTGTGCTGCACAGAACCACAGTGAACAAAGACAAGACAAGAATCTCATGGCCAGTGTTCTTGGAGCCTCCAGCAGACCACGTAATAGGGCCTCTCCCACAGCTTGTGAACCAGGAAAATCCACCTAAATACAAGACCAAGACGTACGGGGAGTTTGTTTATTGTAAGCTCAACAATATGCCCCAATAAACCAAAAAACAAAAATAATAAGGACTCGGGTGTTTCACTGCTTTATTTGGGCTGAGTGATGTCGTTTTCATTACTAGTTTATGCAGTGTGTGGTAGTTTTTTTTATTTTTGTTTTTTGCTTTTTGTTTTGGGGAAGTTGTATGTGTTGGTGAGTACCATGTTGATCCAAAATAATTAATTAATGGTGATGAGTGACTTATATGAGATTTTGGTTTCATATTAAGAGAGACGATAGTATAAATTCACGCACATTATACAGATGTTAGAACTCGAATTCATAATCTTTCATCGAATAAGCAATTACTTCAAACCACTACACTAGTGAGTTTTTTACACATACTCTTATTTTTTAAGCAACATATCCAAGTTAATTAAAAATTTATCATTCAAAATAAATAAATGTTATCAATTCAAACTTCAAAATAAAAATTTTAAATATAGAGGCTAAGACATTACATTCAGTTCTAAATTCTAATGAAAAGATCAAAATCTTAAGAAGTGAAGTTTCACATCTCTTCCAATGTTATCTTAAGACAAAGTTATCCAAATTGTTTTTTTTTTTTTTTGGGCTAAAAAAGAGTATGTGATTTGATTTTCGTTTTGAAAAAGTTGAAAGGGCTGGGTCATCTGACAACTAAATGTTTAACCACCGTCAGTTTTAATCATGGAGGACTGTTGAATTTCTAAGGTTTTAATCATGGAAGAAGATGGGAGGGACCATAAATATTAAATGGTTGGATTTCTTTTTTTTCTTTTTCTTTTTTCTGTTTTTCTTTTTGTGGTGTGAATTTTATATATATATATATAACAGATTATGTAATTAAAATATATGAGATGTTATCATGTCCATGTCCCACATACGTTAGTATTCAAAAACTGATAAATAAATCGGTGCCCGTAGCATTATTGTATCATACAAACAATCTGCAGATTGGACATGCGACAAATTTTGTTATTTCCCAAGTTTTAGTGCGTGATAACTGTCAAGAACTCATTGGATGTGCATTATTATTACGTACCCTGAATTTCTCTCCCTATACAATGACCCCCGGTATTGAATTGTGCTCCTGTGTGCATCACGTGTAGCGATTTAGCCTCCCCTCAAAGGCCCTGAATAAATCCACATACCTCTCTTCTTCTTCTTCTTCTTTTTTTTTTTTTGTTGGTAACTTCTTTTTCTTCTTCTTGATTTTGCATGGATTGGTCCACTACACAAGGACACTTTTTCAATCTTTGTCATGTAATTCTTTATTATTTAGCAAAATATCTTTCTACCATTTAAAAGATTTACAGATTAATTAGAGGTATAAATCTAAGGCCTTGTTTGGTATCTTACTCAAAAACGTAGACTAAAAAATTATGATTCTTTTTAAAATTGAGTTTTCAAATAGTGATTTTAAGATCTAAAAACTCGTGGGGTTTTTTTTAATTTTTATACAAGCTATATTCTACTTTAATCTAATCTAAACTACATTAAACTCGGCAATGAAAGTGGAAACGGTACTCAGGCAGCCCATCAAAAGAAGCAGCATCAAAAGGCCTTCCGCAAGACCCTTGACGCGCTCTATGCTCGGATTGATTGAACATTGTGTGAAGCCAACATGAGGATGCGTTGCATTGCAGAAGAAGAAGCATCAAAAGGCTGTCCCGAGCATGCTACTTGTATCCCTTTGTCCAAACAGGTACAGAATATATCAGGGTCCCCAAACCAAACGAGGTACATATCGTAACCATGGCATATGTGTATGCTCTCCAGGGGTATTTGCTTTCTCTCATTGCATTGAACTCAGCAATGAAGGTAGAAACGGTACTCAGGCAGCCCAGCAATCCAAATTGTATGCCTGTTGCAACAATATCACACGTCTTAGTATCCACCTGCACAAACAGAATAAGTCCCACTCGTCAGCTTTGCCATGAAATACGATGCAGTACCGACAAATCTAATTGGCATGGATCAAACCAATGGAGCAAAAGAGCAATTAGGAGCGGAAAGGAATGAAAAAAGAGTAGATAAATGAGCAACGATAAAATCCACATGGTTTGGAGGGGACTTGGACATTTCTGCCAAACACTGTAAAATAAATCCACATGATCTGGCTCTATGGTGAACTTCGGGGCAAATCCCAGATCTCAGTGAACCTCAGTTGTGTACTTGGCGAAGGTAACACAAAATTTTGTCACAGAAGAGAGTAAACATCAGGGATTCTGCTAAGAGGCTACAAATCATTGACGAAAGCACACAAAAAAACATAACAAACTTAGCAGTTTATAATGTGACAAATATATGTTTAGTGTAAGCTTTCTGAATATGATAGAATGACACACAAAAGGTAAAGGTGAGGATGAATTCACGAAGTGGATCTGGACAGATATCATATCACGAGACCTTACCTCTTTCTTCACAGTAGACAGAGCTGCCATGACACAAGCTGCAGAAACATTGGCAATTAGAGTACCAAATGGAAACCATTTCAACAACCCCATCCTGCCTAATCCACGTCCATTAAGCCTGGCTAAGAACCACCTGATCCACACACCTAAAGGTCCAACTATGCAAGCCAACCATAGTTGCGCCTCACTGCTGTCACTGCTAAACTCCTCCCTTAGCAATACTCCACTTACACTCCATAGAGAAACTAGCATCAGCAAAAACACAGCTAAAACTACCAAGTGACGCTTGTGGCTGTCAACCCTCCAGCTTGTGCCAGAGCTGGTTATACCACATCCTGAACTCCTTTCAAGAAGCTGCCTAAAACCCTTAGCTGTCTCTACCCCAACAATGATGGAGTAGGCCGCAAGAAACAGACCTGAAATCAATCACATTAAAGAGAAGCTTGTATTAGTCGCAGCCGTTAGAGCTAGATGGGTTTGTCCATGGATGAGTTACAAATAGGCTCAAAGCAGGAAACCACCCGTAGAAATGAAATTCAAAACCCTGCTTTCCATAGCCATCTACATGTCTACTACAGCATATTCTTTATACGACATCTTACCTATTAAGAAACCCAGCAGAACAAAAACCCAATGGCCTTCAACACTGAGTTCAAGCATTTTCTGGTTCCACCCACTGAAAGTTGTAAGGCTTCCCAAGTAACCGGTTGATAATCCAATGGCCAAATGATCTGACACATATGAAATATCTCCTTTGAAAACAACACCAAACCACCCCATCAAGAAAGAACCAACCTTCAAAAATGTTTAGGAAAATAAATTGCATTGGAACATCATCGAACATTATCCATATCACTAGCCTAAGAAATATGACATAAAAAATGACAAGATGAAGGGCAAAAACTTCAGTAATCGTCATACAATGTGCAAATAAGTCCCTCAATACTCACAATCAACCAAGTATATAAGGCATAAATGTTTATCAACAAAATATTCCCAGATAAAGGGGTTGTGCTTGTGTGTGTGTGTGTGTGTGTGAGAGAGAGAGAGAGAGAGAGAGAGAGAGAAACCATATTAGAAGGAAGGTCGAGGTAGAGAATGGTTTGGTTGCTTGTTACACCAACAACTCCAGGGCCAAACAACTTTTGCAGCAGATATCTCGTTAACACCTGCAGACTGTAGCATGTCAAATAATCTATTTGACAGGTGGGTTCCCATATATGAAATTAATAAATTAATATCTAACAAATTGTTTTCAATGAAATATTCATTCTTGCCAAGAGAAACAGAAATTCCAACCTGCCAAAGCATGATCAAAATTGTTAATGTTTTAAATTACAGTTTAACGATATAATAAAGATACACCGGATACAATTTGATCAGTATGAGCAAATCCATTTAGACACAGATTTTCTTCCAAAAACTATTTTTAGCAAGGAAAAAGTTTGTACAGCATGATAAGATCTAGTTATCTGAATTATAAAGGCCAGAATGGACGCAATCAGTGCATTCTTGCACAAGATCTTAAGATCCAACTTTTGTCAAACAGAGGTAATAGCAGCTATAAACTCAATAGATACTAGGATTCAAAGAAAATGCACTTTGGTATATATACGAAACATAGTTAAGTCTGTTACCCCAAGAATGCCAAAAACGGCTAAATGAGTCATACATGAACCATATTCCAACAATTTTGGCAACTTTGTTGTAGTTTCCTGCATATAAAAACACAATAATCTAAGTTACTAGCATGATCTGACTAAAAATTAAAAAGAAATATCAATGAAGATGCAAACCAAAAGCTCACTTGCTTTTTGTCCTCATGGCATACGACTGCATCAGTGGAAAGAGGAGATATGATTTCCTCTGGCAAGGGTGAGACAGGGGATATTGCAGTGGTTATAACTGGATCACGACACCAGAACCCATAGGATTGCAGTTGAATATCCTCTGAAGGCAACAAGCGGATGCTGCCACTCCCACTGTGCCTGTTGCTGTGAAGAGCCCGATCCCCTATATCTCCTGCCTCTGAAACACGCTCACTTTCAATGTCATCATCTATTTGGGAAGGCTGAGCACCTGATAAACTAAAAGAACGCCTCCTTAATGAAGAAGTGGCACTGCTTGTTCGATCATTTGATACACTTCGTCTGAGTTCAGAGTCATTAGTCCCACGGTACCCTCCCTCCATAACCGTTGCACTTTATTCCTCTTGGGGTGACTTCGGAAAACAGCAATAAAATCAGAATGTTGATTTAGAAAAGCTAAAGAACAGAGGAACAAACGTAGGATAGAAAATGATGCAATTACTGCTGCTACTAATGTTGAAGTGCCATAATTTGTACTGTGCAAGCGAATGCCAACCACAAACCACTCTATTTTTCAAAGGCAATCAAACATTTGTATAAGAACAAATTATGCCATTTCCTTCAGCTCTTATAAGAAAACGTCAAATCTTCGAAATAAAAAAGTACATATGAAATTCATTGACAACACCTCACACATAAGCTCAGGCAGCCATGACATGAGTGAAAGAAAGAGACAAAAAGAATTCTTCAAGATGTCCACAGAATTCGACAATAATACAACCTCTGGAGCTAAACAGATTCATTCAGATAATATTAATTACTTTGCATATCAAGATTGTAGAATGAAAGAATGATGTCACAGAATTATTATTATTTTTAAACAATTGGACTGAATTTTTCTTACCCACAAGTTACAGAGACCTCTAGCCCTGAGCAGTACAGTTACAGAAGCCTATAGGTCAAGGGTTAAATCATTTTTTGCATACATGTCAAAGAGGGCCTCAAGTTATAAGCCTACTGATGTAGAAGGGTACAGATGAAAACTATCTATAAGTACTGGAGCAGCACAGTTACACTACAGAATATTGTTTGTACAATAATTTTCTCAACTTTTTCGTCAACACCTACAAACAGCCAATGCAAGAGCTACCAACTAATGAAATCATAAAGTAAAATTCGGTACCAAACAAATCACAAAATGTTCTTCAGAAGCCTGACCGGGACCCACAGACTCTGAAGATGTCCAAACAGAACAAAACCCAGCACCCAATAATTGTTCTGACCAATAACCAATATTGAAACCAAATTTCATTCACCTAATTTCTAAGCATTAAATCAACATTTTGTGCTCTAGAATTCAATTGATTTCAATACAGAAAACAAATCAAGTTTGTTGCTTTACACTATTGGGTAACAATTTGAATGAGTAGGGACCCAGTATAAAGTTGGTTTAGAACATCAAACCAAAATCAGTCGATAAAGAGCTCCAAAAGCTGTATCTTTAAAGACGTGTCCTCCACTAAAGAACCCAAAACATAAAATATCGAAAAAGCAAAACAATTTCATTTTGACTGGTTGTGAACTATTTAATTAAGCACAAACTAGTTTTAAAAAGTGAAACTTTTTGGCTCCTAGATTTATCACACAATGCCAGATTCCTCGAACACAACTTTAAAGTGCATGAGAAACGTGTTGAAGTAAAATACATACAAGCTGAAAATAGAAACTTAAAGAAAATGGCAAAATCAGAGAACTTGTAAGAGAAAGAGAAAAAGGGAAGGTTTATGAAGGTACCTGTGATTCTGTGGACGCGGAAAAAGGTGTCCAGATTCAAAACCGTGAATTGGGTTCGCGAGTTTCGCCTTCAACAGAGGCCAGAGAGGTGAGGACGGCGGCAATGGGCGAAGTTCAAAGGCAAACAAATATAAACAAAGAGAAAAGAAAAAACAGGGATTGTGGGAATTCAAAGTGGAAGTCAGAGAATGAAAGCGAAGGTTTTGAATGGTTGAGCGGATGAAGAGAGGCTTTGGGATCAGATGGATTTTTGGGATTTCAGGCACGGCGCTGCTGTTCACATCTTTGATTTTTGCTACGTGAGTTTTCAATAGGCCAATATAATTTTTGTTCCTTATTTTATTATTTTTTTCGTTTTTCATATTGTATTATTGGGTTGACCATTTTATTGACTTATTCTACAATTTCTTAACGTATGTAAAATTGTAAATTACCTATTTCATCTTATGCACACTTCTCCTTTTCACTTTTATTTTTGGGCCAACATATTTCATTTCTAGAAAATTTAAGATACGATGGGAATTGTCAATGACATTTAGTCCAGTGGAAAAGGGTATTGACTTGCATTCAGTGTTCTTAAATTTGAACCCCATGTCCCCTTGGTAGTGTGTGTGTGTGTGAGAGAAACCTCCCTCCTCTTATAATTTAGACTATTACTTGTATTTAAAAAACCCAAAAAACATAGAATGGCAATTTTTGTTAATTGGTCATGTTTATGTTGTGTCATTTTAAATTCGTGTTGAATGCTAGTCAATCCTAATTTGACATAGGGTGGTGCTAGAGGCACCAACTTTGGGCACTAACTTGGGCACCAACTCTCTAATAGAGGTGGAGCCCGCTAATACACCGGGTCCCATGCTCTATTAGAGAGTTGGTGCCCAAAGTTGGTGCCTCTAGCATTTTCCTTTGACATATTTGATTAATCACATTGAAAGACTCAATTTAACACTAACTAAATTCGTTAATAATTGTGTTGTATTTGGATTGCAACGTACATTATAAACTAACACCTTAACACTCTTTCAGACCAAAAAAAAAACCAAAAACACCTTAACACTCTCATTTATTTCTAAATCATCACATCTAATCACTAATACTTAACTTATAAAATAACAACCAACTTCGTCATGATACTAACTAAATCGTAAAAATAATCATACAATTGCTTATATAATACACAATTAAAGATAGAAAAGATTCATTATTTTCCTCATATAATACAACGCTCAAAATCAAGTTGCTCGGATTTGACACTAACCCTAAGTCTCATGTTCATGTCGAAAATTTGATAAGTCCAAAATTGCTAATGGCACATCTAGTTCAAAATTGTGTTATATGTCAACAATTGCCACACATTTCTTCAAGTATAATAGGATCAAAGAGCAAAAATCTTGTAATTCAAGTGATTAAGAGCATTTTGTTACGTATTTAATTATTTTAGTTGTTAGATTACTTAGTTTAAGAATGTCTTCAATAAATTTTTAATTAGTATTGTAGTTTAGAATTCTTAGGCTTATAGGGTTGCATTTTATCTCTTCCTATTTTCATGTAAGTGGAACATTGGTGGAGTAGTGTTTCACGTGCTTAGTGGCCTATGTTTCCTCAATTAGCCTTATCACCATAGGTTCTAGCAAGCAAAAGAAGGCAGATCCCTAGTACCTACCACTTTACCATGCAATAGATTCGATTTTCTTCTTTCTCAAAATCGTTTGCATTAAAAAAAAATTAAAAAAAATAACCAAAAAGTCTGGTAAATTCACAAAATTAAAGCAATAAAACTATTTACAATAACGTACGAATCAAGGAAACACCTTCACTTTGGTTGATTGGTAGAAGCAAAGTAAAAGGAAAAGGCCATTGTTGAATATGGTACACGATAACGAAGGGTTCATGTTTAAGGATGAAAAATGGAAGAGACTGCACTTTTTGTGAAAATAATTTTTTAAAAACTGGATGTGCATGTTAGCGGTCATCATTGCAAAGAAATGTTGTGGACAGAGTTTCTGATTTGATTGGAGAATGAGATTCTGTACGATGTCGAACTGTCATGTCTTACCGTCCAACTCTTTTTCCACACAGACGCCACGCCAGAGCAGAGAAAGATGATGTGGTGGGCGCTGAATAAATATATTCACCACAAAATTAAACTATCAGAATGAAATCACAAAATATATTATGCAAAATTAACCACTTTTAAAGAAATGAAAGAAGAAACCTAAAGAAACTAACCAATTATGTTTTAGGCTTTATTTATTTAGTTCAAGCGATTGAGGAAGAGGTTTACACAAATATTCATGGGGTGTTCAGGAGTTTTGAACATCTGCCCACATGAAACACCTTTTCATGTGGAAAAGCCCAATCACAAGCAATAGTCGGTTTTTCACATACATTTACCAATATATCATGGTAGTTCGAATCTAATATCACTAGTTTGCAAATGAAATACCTTTTCTATTGAGTTAGATCCTATTCACAGTTCAGTTTCTTTTTTATACACATTGTTGCATACTGTACCTAACTGGGCTCAGTTGTATTGGATTTGGGCTTTTGGGGTTGAAGATGAAGTTTTAGCAAGTGGGGCTCTTTGCTTTCTTTCTTTTTTTTGGGTCAAGAGTGGGGCTCTTTGCTTTGTTTGTTTATTTTTTTGGTCAAGAACTCTTTGCTTTAGTTCTTCCAAACTTCAAAGCTGACGTGTAAAACTCTAAATGGATAATTGGATAAAACCAAAGGAATACTCTACTTTCGTCTGCCAAGTGGCAGGCAACATATGGACGAGAAAACCAACGCGGATCCCACATAACTTCCCCTAATTCCCACCCAACAATGAAAAAGCAGCAGCAGCAAGCAGCAGAGGAGAGAGGGGCACTCGAGACCGAGCCTCCTCAACAGAGCAGTTAGTCCCCGCCACCGGCAATAACTGAAAAACAAAAAACAAAAAATAAATAAAAGCCTCAGAAAAAAGAAGCTTCTAGATCCTTCTCATCCATGGCGGACACCGCGAGATCCACGGGCACAGTCAAGTGGTTCAGCGCGCAGAAGGGGTTCGGCTTCATCGCCCCCGACGACGGCACCGAAGATCTCTTCGTCCACCAGACCTCGATCCAATCCGACGGATTCCGGACCCTCTCGGAGGGCCAGCCCGTCGACTTCCTCGTCGAATTAGGCGAAGACGGACGCACCAAAGCCGTCGACGTCGTCGCCTCTATCGCCCGATCCCGAGGTCCCGGCTTTGACCGTGGCCGTGGACGCGGCCGTTTTGGCGGGAGGGGTGGCGGTTATGGCGGGAGAGGGGTAGGCAATGGAGGTGGCGGGCGTGGTGGTTATGGAAGGTTCGGTGGAGGGTATGATGTCGGGAGAGGCGGCGGGAGGGGTGGCGGTTATAGTGGTGGTTACGGCGGTGGTCGTGGCAGTGGCGAGTGCTACAATTGCGGCGGATTTGGGCATTTGGCTAGGGACTGTATTCAGGACGGCGGCGGTGATGGCGGTGTTGGAAGATTTGGTGGCGGTGGTCGCGGATACGGTAGCCGTGGAGGCGGTGGTGGCCGTGCGTGTTATAATTGCGGAGAGGAAGGACATTTGGCAAGGGAATGTCCTAATGATCAGAAGTGAGAATTTGGGTCATGTTCTATTGGGTGGCTTGGCTTTGGATGTGGGTGTATAGGTCTCTGTGGTCTCCCACGCTTTTGGGTGCTTGCTTGGTGATTGCTCTTGGCGTATGAAGAAAGGAGGGCTCTTGTTTGTCACCAATGTGTTCTTAATTTGGGTAATTTTTTATTCCTTTTTGCATGATTTGGTGGTATGTGGGTGATTGTTTTTGCATATATTAGATGGTAGTTTTCTCGTTCTAATTCATTGTTTCTCCTCATTTTTCATACCTATTCTTCTTGTTGTTCAATATGAAATCAATGATCATGTTTTGGTGTCATTTGCCACTTCCCTTTATGTTTAATTATTTTTCATTCTTCTTGCTTTGTTTAGAGATGTATTATGTTTTTGGTTCTATAAAGATTTGATGACTTTTTGAGTATCGATAGTTTGACACCAAAATACCAATTTGATCTTTGTTCCTTCCTTCCTCGTGGGTATCTCTGAGCAACAAAAAGATGGTCCTTCCTTTTGAAAGGGACATTCACCTGTTTTGCACTTCTCATTTTTTCTGGTTTCAGTTGTGGATATTTTGTCCTTTGCAATCTTTATATTGCTGTGGATCAATATTTTTTTTTTTGGGTTGCTTGCTGCTTAAATTATATCGTGAGTTATCCTCAACTTAATGGCAGCAACATGCTCATCAAGTCAAGTCATCTTATCCACTTCCCTGAAAAGAACAAGAACCATGTCATACACCCTATCCTAGTTGATGATCCATGAGAGGTTGATATTTCACAGGTCAAGATTGCATTTCCCCCTTTCGGCGTGATCAACATCTTTTCGAAATGTCTTCGTCGCGCGTCACTTGTTTCTAAGCTCGTCCTTTACAGTCTTGATCTTCCATGTGGTGTCCTCTTTATCTCCCACTATTCACTTTTGTAGAGGGTAACAAAGATGCATCCCCATGTGTTTATATCTATGAAAGTAGAGTTCATAAGTGAGAGGTTATTTGTTTCATGTGTCAAAAACAATTGCTTTAGGGAATGTTCTGCCAAAACAGCCTCTCTGAAAATTAAAGGTATGACTGCATTTTTCTTGCCCTCTCCAAACCCCATATTGGCAGGAGAGCCTTGTGCATTTGGCCACCCTTTCTTTTCTAATTTTTATTATTGGTTGGTTGATCAAAAATTATGACCCTCATTTCATTACCAAGTTCAACCACAGATAGGTACATGTTTCGGATCATAATAACCAACTTCATTAAGAGTTTTGATTGTCAGTCAAAGAGCTACTTATCAAGATGTTCTTTCGAAGATCGCTAAACAATTAGCTTGAAATTGCCGGTTGCCTCTTCTGATCCCTTGTGTGGTGTCCTTTTCTGCTGAAAACAGAATTGCGTTTGATCGTTGTTCTTGCTAGTTACTCTATTTTCTTATCATCATCCAATTGATATTGAGCGTAAACAAAATGAGAACTAATAAAAGATGGGAATATTTGGTGAAGATCTGTCTCTTTCATTGTGCATAGAGGCTCTTTCCATTTCAAGATATTAGTTCATCATGCATCTATCTACCACAGCCATATTATGAAGGGGCGCTAGAATGTCTCAAATTCTAAGCTGGCTAAATTCTTCCTTGCTTTTGAATGCTTATACGGTTTGGAATTGTTTGATTGATGATGAAGAAGAAGGGTATTATCTAATCACGGGGACTTTTGTTTGATGTATCACTCAGATCGGCCATGAACGCTCATAGGTTTTTTTTCTTTTCTTGACAAAGCAATATTTTAAATTACTCTTAATTTACGAGGAGGGGACTTAACCCACATCTCTACTTTTCACATTTCTTTTACTAAAAGAACACATGCAAATATGCGAGTTTGAGAGAACAAGGATTGGTTTTTTCTTTTTCTTCATCTGATAAGGCTAAGCAAACCAAAACACAATCCAAATGTCAGAGTTGAATGGCCCAAAACAGATTACTAGATTAGAGGACTGACCAAGAAACCATGGCTCACCATGTCGAACCAACAAGAAAGCCCTCTCCAAAAGGTCCAGAACATTTTTTTTATTATAAAAAGGTCCAGAACATTATGTATAAAACAATAGATGTGAGGTCAATGTGCTATAATCCAATGGAAAAAGAACCTTGACCTGTAGACAAGAGGTCTCAAGTTCGAACCCTAAGGTATTTTAGTTGTGTTAGTGTGTGAGAAATTTCCAGACCCTTTAATTTAGTCTATCGCTTGTACTATAAAAAAAAAAACAAACAATAGATCTGATATTGGTCAAAATTTAAAACAAGATATGTGAAAAAGGAGGAAAAATAGAAGAGAGAAGAAAGGAAAGGATGGAGAAATGAAGAAAAATGTTTGAAACAAAACTTGTAAAGAAAAACTATTTGAAATTGTTTTTTTACCTTTCATTTTTTGTAGCATTCTATTATACTTTCTCCTCCCCCATTACTCTTACATGCCTTCTCCTTCCTATTCCCTTCTTTCTCATACTACCCCTTTCTTCAACTGGAAAACCAAAAACTGAGAATAAAAAACGAACTAGTTAGCAAACCAACCCTAAATTTTTATTTAGAATCTGATTAGAAACTGGACAGAGTTGAGCAATTGGCTGGCAGAAAAGCTGGTTAAAAAGCAACAGCGGTGATTTTAACCATGTTCAATGGGGTCGGTCGGTCACTCTCACTGTGAAGCAACTAAGCTAGAAATGAATCACACAAAACTTGCAAGACCAGAGAGTGGGAAAGCTGCAATCACATTGTCAAAGACAAAGACAGGTCCTGGAGGAGCAATATCAAACTCAGTACAGTATAAAAGTCGGCAGCCTTTGCCTTTATATCTCACCCTCACCAGAAACTTCCATTGGAGGGAGGGCCCTACTGATTTTGACCAACACCCTACCTTCCCCCACCCCCTAATCTATTGAGAAGAACTTGTATATATGGGATATTATTATTTTGCTATTTTCTTAAAAATGTTATGAAATATGATAAAATATAATTGATTTGGGATATCAAAATAGTGTTATTCCCGTTATATAAAACTTATCAGCATGAGCCTGAGGTCCCCTTTTCCTCTCTTAAGAAGATAACGGGGGTTGAAGCCTGGCAAGATTGACACAATCCCAATCTTTCTAACTAGTGCAGTGAACTTTTGGTCAGCAAGCCCTGAAAAGGCTCTGACTTTTGGTCAAACACACTTGGGTTGGATCCAAGCACCAGAATGTGAAGAGGGTCCAAGCCAAAGTTTCAGTAAGTTCCAGCCATGTGGTGACACATTTTCTTCCCCGCAGAGATCATAGGACCCCCCACGCACGTTTTGCCTTATCTTACACTGTTAACTTGCTGGACCCTCCTCAAGATTTTGATTCTGTTTTCAGAAGCTTACAACTTGAATGCCTACAAAACTTTTGTTAATGCCTTAATGGGTTGATTTGATTTCAAGTTTCAACTCAGAAAAATTCATCTCTTTTAAGTTGTTAAACTGAAACTGATGGGGTTTCAATTGCCTAGTCAAAAGCATTTTCTCAGTGCATATATGGGCAGATGCAATGATTTTTTGGAGATGCAGAAAAAAAATAAAAATTAGACATTCCCATGACAAGTCCTCATCTTGGAAAGTTCCAAGCAAAAATGAGGTCCCCGCCTTAAAACCCACACTGTATATCTCATATGAGTTATGAGTTAGGAGGAGATACCTTTTTCTTTTCCATTGCCTTCTCTTCTAATCAATCATATTTCTTTGGCAAAAGTCTAAAAGAGGAATATTCCTTTTTTGAGTTTCATAGGCATCCACTTTGCTGCTTTCATGGCTTTTCCTACTTTATATTATGTATTTTCTTTCTCAGTACCAGAGAGATATTTATGCCATCAATCCCTGGGCCCCCAATTCTTTGCTCTATGTATGGGTTATGGAACCCACCTGACCTTATGGCATCAATTTTCAATTGTGGTCAATTTCTTGGGTCACAAATCAGAAATGTATGTAGCTTTTTTTATGATATTTTTTTAAAATTAGAAGTAAGCAATAGTTTAAACTATAAAGGGAAGGGGAGTTCCTCACACATACACTACCAAAGTGTCATAGGAGTTCGAATCCAAGACCACCGATCTACAAATCAAGATCCTTTTTCATTGAGTTAAATCTCGTTGGAAAGATATTATGTAGCTCTAAAAATAATTCAATGGGTGGCTGGTTAATTGAACCATATTAGGTAACCTATTTTATATAATGATGTAGAGCTGATTAGACCAAGGCTAAGATTGTTCCTGGTCATATGTCATATATATGGGGCTATAGGGCCTACGAAATTTCCTTGATTTGGTTGGTCAAGACTCAAAATCAATCTTGACCAATGTGTTATGATGGACCAATTAGATTTCTTCTGATCCTTGATATGAACATGTCATTCGAGCTTGGGCCTACTAACTATTTCTTTGCTTTCTCTATCAAAGAAAACTTGTGTACGAAAAACTCATGAACTTTATATTATTTATTCAGGTGTTCAAAGATAAATGGGTGACAAAATTGATATTTCATGAAATTATAGTGTAATGTAACGTGAATAGATTGATAACACTACAATATTGAGGGATTTCATTGTCTTTGATGATATTGTAATGTCAGTGAAATCACAGTTGTGTACCACATGATGTGATAAGTGATGCACATATAATTAATACTCAGTGAGATAAAATCATTAACACACGTTGATCTCCCTTATCTTTCAACCAAATAGTTCTGCCATGTAGCACGGCAACATGACATGTAACCTTACAGAAGTTTTTCTTCTCTCTCTCTCTCTCAGATGTAAGGCCAATAATTTATGTTCCATTGGCCTAGTTCTGCCAATGACTAGGTGATTGAAGTTCTCCAACTGATTTGCTAAATCCTTGTCGTTTAAGGCATGTACATACAGAACACATCAAATTAGGCAAAACGACTGATTGACATGCAATGATACAAAGTAATTCAATTAAAGCACATCAGAGTTAAGCCTTGACAATGCCATATATGGGACCAGCAAATTCAATCAACCTTTGCAGCTGGACGGACAATCACATCTACTTATTATGCAGCAGCTTGCTAATGTTTCTCACGCAAAGTCTACACAATTTCAAAGAGTACCACATGAGCCTTTTTCACCTAATCAACACACACAGAGCTTGCAATTGAGGTTGATTTGGGTGCTCAAGAACCTAACTGATACTATGTGGAAAAAAGTGAGCTCAAAGATAGCCTTTTTCACCCAATCAACACACACAGAGCTTGCAATTGAGGTTGATTTGGGTGCTCAAAAACCTAACTGATACTATGTGGAAAAAAGTGAGCTCAAAGATAGCCTTTTTTCACACCCTGTGGCACATTCAGATTGGCACTCATGGACCAGTTATAGACTCTTTCACTATCAACTCCCCAGCAGGATATCAAAGTTGTAAGAGAAGTCGTAGTTTATGACCTACCTCAAGTGGTTAAGAGTCTTTATCCTTGCACCCTAGGTCTGATGTTCGATTCCCTGCTCCCCTAATCTCGCTTGTATGAAAAACAAACGTATAATATTTTGGAAGAATAGAGAAAAGAATTACAGTCATTCCTAGAGAGTTTCAGCCTTAATTAACTAGATAGAAATATGTCAAGTCCATAAATTAATTCCCACAAGAGAAAACCAGGGGACTTGCATTTCTTAATTAAAAGAAGACTAATTAATCAACACACAAGGTACAAATGTAGGTCCGTATAAAGGTTGGCCATGATAATTGCCATCACACCTTTTTTTCTTTCTGAAAACCATCAACAATAGATCTTACAAGAGGAAAAAAGGGCAAAAAAAAAGTTAAGAGAAAAAAATACAAATCAAGTAAGAAAAGAAAGGTTTACAAATGCCAATCTCTTTACACACTTACATATGTATCTTTTAAATTGTTAATAAAAACTTTCTGGAAAGTAGGGGGAATCTACTCAAGCTTTGTGTGGGGGGCATTGGTAGCACTTGGTGAATAGACCAAATGTGTCGACTTGTCGTATGAAGTTGAGCATGCTTGCCCACCCTCCAAACCCAAATCCCACTATCAAAACCCAAACCACCACAAAGCTGTTAATGGCGTATGAGCCAGCCCACCCTCCCAACAATGATGGTGGTCTCTCTACAGCATTCTGTGTGTCATCAAAAACAACAATGAACATATCAGAAACTTATACCTGGGACAATTTGATATGTTATGCTACCAGACTGTGAATTAGATCCTAAATTCAGTAGATTCTTGTTTGAATGTATAGTCAGTCTAACAACGTAACATGCCGGATATTTCAGGTAGGAGAATGTTACCCTCCTTAATAAGCAATTGGTTCATCCCAATGAAAATTAAAAGTGGACTAACCTCTCTAGCAGATGCAGAAGCAAAGGTGACCATGTGAGCTAAAGCAGGAATTATGTAGACGGTAAAGCTGACAAGAAGAGATCCAACAGTTGAGTTGATGGGCCCAAAGAATGGGAATATGATAGCAAGGAACCAAATTGGGATCACCACTGGGAGCCTAGCCAGGGCCCTCTTCAACATGCTCTTGGTCTCATGCATTTGAATGAATTTCTCCCACACAAAGTACAAAGGGGTGCAAGCAAATCCAAATGTGATAAACTGTGCACACCAACCAAATCATTAATTAACAATTAGAAATCCCATTTTAAGTCACTAAATCAAATTGGTTTTGGTTGTTAATTAAGAAACTGTTGATTTAGTACCTGATGGATGAGCATGAGCACAACAGCAGTGTCTCTAAATCCAGTCCTTGGAAGCAAAGCTAGAGCATTGGAATGAGTCAAGAGATTGTCCCCAAAAGCCCAGTAAACAGCAGAAGCTGATGGCAGAGTTAAGGTCAGCACATAGAGTGTGGCCATCAAGTATATCAACTTGAATTTCTGTGGCTTCCACATTGCATGCATAATCTCCCTACACAACACACAACCAATCCCAGATAATCAAATTCCAGTTAAAACCCAAAAATTGCAACAGCTTCCTCTGTTCTTGGATATTAATTAATTTTCATAAAGCCCTCACACTGTAACAGCATGTCCACCAAATGTATAGAGAATGTTGGTAGCTCCAGTGAAGTAGAGAACCATTGTGGTTGGACCAGAGTGCTTCACTCCCTCAACCTTGTGGGGCACAAAGAAAAATATTAGATTGCAACCTCTGTATGTGATTTTTTTGGTGATCTAAATTAAGCAGTGATTGCAAAGGACCCCTAGGCAAGGTCTTAGGTTCGAGTCCTAGTATCCGTGTAGTGTATGTGAGTTTAGTATATTATCGAAGTGCTCAAAAAATTAAGCAGTGATCAAATCTAATTGATGGATGTAATTAATTAATAGGAGATATAGAATCTACCTTTCCGTGGATAAGGGAAGCAATGGTGAGATACCAAGCAGTGTAGGTGGTCATAATGAGGCCCAAGAAGGACCAAATTCTGTAATTATGGAAGGAGGGGATGAAGACAGTTGTAGCACAGCAAGCTCCGAAGATATAAGTCCAAGTCCTCTTGTCAAGATTGTCGTTTATGTAGTAGATGTTACTAAGATCAAAACAAAAACACAAAGACAAACCAAATTTTATTATCTAATTCTTTTCTACATATATTATTTATAAAATGAAATAATAATAAAAAATAAAGTATTTACCTTGCACAGGCAATTAACTGAATTACAGATCCGAACAGAAGAAAAGTGCAGTTGAAAAAGAGGCCAACATTCCTCCAGTGCTTCCCCAGCAGCCCATCAAGAACTTCAAACCACTGCCAAGAATTATAACAATCAATGTTTATAAAGAAACTGGAATTATAATTATATATAGCATTAGTTTTTACAAAATTAATGGAGGAAGATTATATACCTGAATTACATGGTTCCTAAAATCAACCTTTTCTCTTTCCTTTCTAGTTCTGTACTCAACATAGAGCAGACTGATGAGGTAAGCAGTCCAGCTTCCCATCAAGCCATAGAAAAGCTGAAATAGAATCCCAGATAGCAAACCCAGCTGTGAAAATGAGTATGGCAGTGTGAGAAGCACTTGGGCAACCTGCATTAAAAATTCCATTAAAACCAAATTAAGATATATAATTATAATTAGGTAAACACATCAAATACACAGTTACATTAACACAAATGATAAGATATGTAAAACTAAGAAGTTTGTTAAATAAGATTAAATATGTGCCTGATTAGAAGCACAGCTAAACCATGCATCATAGGCTGAGCCGCCATGCCAAAGAAAGGTGGAGAGCTTGCTCTTAGTTGTCTTTGAGTCAATCTCTTCCCCTTCTCTTTCCATTTCTACGTAGCTTCCGGCTATAACAGTCTCAACCTTCTCGGAAGCCATTGTTATAGCCTTGGTGGTGGTGGTGTGGGAGGAAGCAATGGATGAGTGTATGAGTAGTCTATAAATAGATAGAGGGAGTGCTCCTTTTTGACTACTATTTCCACTCCTTAAGCTTAACCTATATGTATGTATATCTTATAGCACCACTTTGCTTTTTTGTAGAACTCTTTAATTTTTATGAGCAATAATTGAGTCACCCAAGTGGAGACCTAGCTACATCATCACCCTAATTAGCCCTTAGGAATGTCATTGCATATATGATATATGCATGCATATTATTTAACCAATAGCATTTCAAATCCCCTATATTCTATTTCCAAGTTATGGGAAGAAAAAAAAATTAACACACACATGTCACACGGCATAATAAGTGTCTAAAATGCGTATCGACCTGTATAAACTACCTTCGACCATATATTCTTAACTTAGCTACATATTTAATTTCAGTTTTATTAGATCTTTATCTCATTGTGTTTTTTTTTTTTGGGGTCAAAATTTATCTCATTGTGTTGAGGTTAAGATTCATTGGTACCACATGAGATTTACTTTATTTCTTCCTAAATTTTGATTTTATATTTGTTATTTGGACATGGAAAAGCTGTTGATGGGCCATGCTTAGTATGCATTGCACGAGCGGGGTGGCCCATGCATGATGCATATGGATGGACGGATGGATGATGTTGAATCTGTGTAGAGAAAAGTGAGGTAAAGAAGAAGATCTGTGTTTATACAGAAGGGTGTGGAAGGTGGATGAAAGTTGAAGGATTAGAAGAAGAGCTGTTTTTGTGTGGATTTGAGTGTGAGTGTATGTGTGGGGGAGCCCATAAGATGGAGTGAATGATTACTTTGAGGTGGGCTTGGTGCTAAACATGATTAGCACCACACGTGTGTGCCAACTGGCTTTACAAAAAGAGATCTAAAAATCCCCTTTACCCCTTTTTAAAAAAAGTTTAGGTCCCTAAAGGGTTCTTTGGGCCATTGATTCAGCTTCTAAATAATGGGATTAATCAAGTGTCTTCGCAAATCCCAGTTTTGGTGGTGGTATATATTATTTTTTTTTAGTACAAATGATAGTCTAAGCTATAATGGAAGAGAGATTTCTCACACACGGACAATCAAGGTGTCATGAGAGTTCGAATCTACTTGAAATCATTGGTATGCGTAAGTCAAACTCCTTTTCCACTTAACCAGACCTCATTAACGTAAATGAAACTTCTTTTCCACTAAAATAGACCTCATTCACATAGTGATAAAATTTTAAATTAGGTTAGTTGGAGCATCTTTTCTATACGTAAACACTAAAAAGTTTATGTAATCTATCCAGCTTCATAATTTTGATCCCAAAAATTTTCTTTTCCCTTTAATACGCCAACCACTATGTTTGAAGGTGTGAGGAAAAGTTTATTTGGTCATTTATATCATTAATGAATAAATACAAAGTTAAGTTAATTCCGAAGTTTGACTGATAATGGACCAGGGTGGCAAGGATGCCGATTAGCTTGTGGCACTGGCAACCCCATTTGGCCCAACGTTATCTAGGATTAGCTTCATCTAATACGATTCTTGGGAGTTTTCTACCTACCCTTGGACTCATTACTTCAAGCCCTTGTTTAGTAGTTTGGCATGAAGTTAACTATTTCAATCAAATTACCTAACCTCCTTGTTTATGTTTGGTGAATTTATAAATATTAGGATTATATTTAATAAATTTGACAATAGTCCAATATAGTGTTAGACATGTCTCTTTTAGATTTAAAAGAATGAGACTCATTATAACTAGTTTGTATTCAATTTCAATTCGGTCCAAACCGAACCACTAAATGAAGTCAATGAGCATATAACAATCCAAATAGAATAAAGATTCAAAACTTTTGCTTTATTTCTCTTTAAGTCATGTAATAATTCAGATGAATGGTCTTAAAAATCTTTCTATTTAAGAATTTATTTTAAGACACAAAAATCATGCTTTTTTGGGGTAAACTTGGATGGTCATTTTCATCATATGTTCTAGATTATGATATTGGTGAGTGATTACCTAACTACTACCTGTTTAAAGAGAGTGGCCCGAGTAGGTCTAGGCCTAAAGTCTAACCCCACCCTGCATATGCAAAACTTTAAGAATAATAGACACTTTGGGGTGACTAAAAGTTGGGGCCGAGGAGCTTCCAAAAGGATAAAAAAGCAACTAAATAACCCACCTTTTGACTTGGTTCATATGCTTAGACATATATCGTTATCTCATTTTCCTAAAGAACATTTTGCATAGTTTTGGATTTGTTTGGACGTTGAGAAAATATGTGTTCCTTTAAGTGTAAGGGTGGGAAAAAAAGAAACCGATCACATTGTTCAAACCAACAAAAATAAATAAATCTTAAAAGTTTGATTTGATTTTTAATTAATTAAATATGTGTTTCTTCACCATTTACTATTATGTTTCTTCACACATATCATTGATATCAACCTATTATATCATTAGATTGTTAGTTTGTTATTTTATGAAATGTTGAATGTTGTTAGGAGGTTAGAGATATAGGAATTAGAATGTGGTTGTAATATTGGTTTTATGTTGATGATTTTGGCTTCACAATATTATAAGAAGCAAGAAATGTTTGCTGAGTTTGTTTCAACTTTCAAGTATAATTTTTTTTTTTTCATTTTGGGTGCTTGTTGGATGTAGAAAGTGTGTAAATTTATGTTTGAAAAATGAAACACTAAAGAAATGATTCGATTGCAGATATAGGCTTAGGGAAGTTGGCTAAAGTGAATCAATGTGCTTTCCACTCTGCACCTAAGTTTAAATCCCCCTCTTCGTAGTTTAGATTAGTTTAAAGTAGATTATCGCTGAAAATAAAAATAAAAATAAAAATCTTCTGCCGTGATTGAGCTAAATCACTTTAAAAAAATGCAAAAAAGAAAAAAAAAAAAAAAAAGTCTATTGGGCTCTGGTTTCTCCAATAATTTAGGCCTAGGGCAACAGCACCAACCTAGCCCATTTGAAATCAACATGACCCGAATTTAACCGGAACGGGCCAAATAAACATGAGCTTGGCCCATTTAAAATCTGTCGTCTCCCTCATTTAAACTCTTGCCGCCGGAGACTGCGGCTCCAAGCCTATCTCAGTCCTCGACGGCGCCATTCCCCTCCGCCGATTCAAGCTGATATTCAACTCCAGCTGAGGTCTTGCTTCTTGGGTTTCTCTCATTTTCTGTTCTTAGTGTTGTTTTTTCTTGCTGTCTGCTTGTTTGGTTTCGGAAAATTGCAGGAAAATAATCATTCACCAAGAAAGAAAAACATGAAAAGACGTTTCAATTTCAGATTTCCAATTTGGAGAGGTTGAAGAATTGGCATAGATTTTTTTTTTTTTTAAAAGGAAGATAAAAGATAAAAGACAAAACTTTACTAAATCATGCCTATGGCAGCTTAAACCTTTATTAATGTCAAATTTTCCCTTCAGTTTTCTGATCAAACAAACAGTAGGACAATTGCTCATTAATTTTTTCCTGTTTTCCCTTTTCCTTTCCACCTGTCCTTAAGGAAACTGTTGGCCAGTTCCAGTAGTAACATGTGGAAGGAATCTGAATTCTGAATTAAGGTTTCTGAACTTGGAAGTTAAATCTTTTAAAAATGGTGTCTTTCTTTTGAAAGTAAAGTAAAGGAGTTGATAGTTTTTTTTGTACCAAAAGTGAAATAGGTATCAATAGTTTCTGCAAATGGGGATTTTTCAGATTAATTTAAACTTTGATGCGGGTCCAAAAAATTTATATGAAACGAAAAGTAGAAACAAGTATAGGGAACCTTGATAAACTTGCAGGAAAGGATTAGGAAAGGAATCAGATTAGCTAGCATTGCCAAAAAAGCTTCCGTTGAATTGCTGCTACTGCTTTGGTTTTACTAGTCCTTTCTCCACACGTATTCTTCTTCACCCTCTTGTTTTATATGTGGATGTTGTAAACTGTACAAGCGCAATTCATTCATGGTTCATCTAAACCAGTCCTCTTAAAGTGAGATAGACAAAGAAAGAAAGGGAGAGAGAGAGAGGAGAGAGAGTTAGTAAGAAAAATGGCAGCGCAACTCAATGTGTTCTTACCAGTTTTATTGGTTTTTATGGCCATTTCATCAGGTATTCTTTATCATAGCAATCTTTGTGGTTTAATCTTTCTTTTAGAATTGCGTATGGATAATGACATTGATGAGAAACATATATACTTTTTACATGTAGATAAACCATTAACCTTAGAGTAAACTCATAATGGCCAAAACTATTAACCCTTTTAGCTCATTTGTGCACCATCATTTGTTATCAAGTTTAGAAGCAATTGACTTCTTGGTTTTTGCAGGACCAAAGTTATCAGAGTCTGCTAGAATTTTCACCATAATAAACAATTGCAAGGAGACAGTCTGGCCTGCAGTGACCCCAGGGGAGAGCTTTAATGGTGGTGGTTTTATGCTAAAACCGGGCCAGTCAGTCATATTCACTGCCCCAGTCAGCTGGTCTGGCAGGATATGGGGTCGAACGGGCTGCAACTTCGACAACAAAAATGGCAACACTTCATGCCAGACCGGAGACTGTGGCGGCACCCTCAAGTGTGGAGCTTCAGGAAAGACGCCAGCAACACTTGCCGAATTCACATTGGCAGCTCTAGACTTTTATGATGTTAGCCTTGTTGATGGGTTCAACTTGCCAATGGTTGTGACACCTCTGAATGGTACGGGAAATTGCAGTGTTTCAGGTTGCGATGGGGACCTGAGGTCCAGTTGCCCATCTGTGCTCTCTGTCAAAGCAAATGGGAAGACTGTTGGATGCAGGAGCGCCTGTGATGTGTTCAACACTGATGAGTATTGCTGCAGAGGGGTTTTTGGCAACCCTGTTACATGCAAACCCACATATTATTCCAAGATGTTCAAAGAGGCATGCCCTACTGCCTATAGTTATGCTTATGATGATCCAACCAGTATCTTTACTTGCTCTGGCACAGATTATGTGGTTGCATTCTGCTCAAGCAGGTTTGTTCATGAACTCATTTTAGACACTAAAGCTGTTTTGAATCTCTCTTAGGGTAATGTTCTCTTGCTAGATATCTGCACGATACATTCAAATAAGAATACACTTAAGCAATTAATGCAGTTTGAATGTAGCTCCTGCCTAATTTAAAGCCCTCAAAGCACTCAAATTTTACCCCTTCTGTGCATTGTGCATGCATTGCAGATGACAATTGATCAATGTCTGAGCAATCTGTATTTGACCTTTTTGCTTGCTGTGCAGTCGATGACATGTTTTTTGTTTATGTATATGCAGGAAGCAACCAGTGTGCACATATCATAACCACAAGCTTGTCTGTAGTACTAATGGATCAAAAGGTTTAAAGTCAATGAGATGGACTGTGATACTTGCACTGATGGTGATGATTAATTTATGGATTATTTTTTAAGAAAAGGGTTTTGTTTTCCCCATGAAGCTTAGAGGTGTATTTGTTTTACATCCCCTTTGAACTTACAGAGCAGCACCTGAAAAGAATGTAAGTATTGTCCATACTGGTTGTACATATGAAGTTATTCATTTTATTCTTTCCTTCAGAAGAGGGAAAATAATGTATGCCATCTGACTTATTTTGGATCAGCACTATGTGTAAAATATTGTATGGCCCTTTGTAATGCCAAAAGTATGTCACCCTTGCTTGGGCTATTAATATGCTTGTTGCTCCTTACTTATAAGGCCACTGGCTGTTTAATCAAGTACAAAGCATTCCGGTTTGGGCTAAATCTCAAACATAAACCAAACCAATGTAATGTCATTGTTCATATTGATTCGGTTTAGGCCTCAAATTAGCATCATGGTTCCGATTGAGGCCTTGTATTTGTTTCATTGCTTATGAAGGAAAATAACCAAATCAATCGGTAAAAGGGTACTTCACATTGAAAATTGAACGGTTTAGGGGTTTTAGCTTTTAGAATTAAATATTAATTTATGAGATGAAACATAATAGTAAATGATGATAACCAATAAGAAAATGCCAATTATAAAAACAAACAATAAAATCAATATAGGCAATTTAGTTTGGTTAAGGGGTTTTCAAATAGGTCTAATCAAATTGAATCAAAATAATTGTAGTTTGATCCGTCCAGTCTAAAATCACAATATTTTTTTGTGTGTGTAAAATTCGAACAAAATCAATTGAATTAGTCTGAACGGTTTTATCAACCCAACATAATAATTCTCAAAATTGAAATAATACACGCAATAATTTCTCAGCGAATATTCAATGAGGTCTAGCCTAATGAAAAGAATCTTAACTTGCAGATTAGTGGTATCAAGTTCAAACCCTCATGACACTTGATAGTGTATATGTGAGAAAATCCCCTCCAATATCTTTGCATCAAAAAATAAAATCATTCCCAAAGAATTTTTTAAAAAAACATATAATCACAAAACAATGCCTCCTCATCGTTAAAAATACGAACGAGAACGAAGCGGGTTGTCCATATATATATACAAGACCGCTCCTTAACACACAGACAACGAGAAAAAGAAAATTATAAAATAAAAAATGGCGTGTGGAGGGATGTTGGGGATTTTTGTTAAATAGGGTGCGATTTTGTTTTTGTTTTTAATTGTCAAAACCCAAAAATACCCTTCAACGGTCATACGCATAATGGTCAATCAACTGGTGGGGTGGGTCTCACGGGTGCCACGTCAGCATTTAAAGATTGACATTGACCGTGTGGTCAACTTAACAGAAAGATGAAATTAGACGATGTTGAAAACGTGTGTAAACTGATAAAATTGATACCCTAGGGCCCAAATTGAGAACGACCCCAAACTTGTAGGGTGTTTTTGTCGTTAGCCCTTAAATATTTTAAAAATTATGTCTTTCTTTTGAAAGTAAAGTAAAGGAGTGTTATGTGGAAGCATCAACCAATAGGTGAAAATAAACAACAACTGCCAAGGGATAAAAGAAATAAAACCACAACAAGAACACCAAGATTTATATTGGTTTGGCCTTGCCTACCTCTAGTTTGGAGACGGCGGAGTATTCCACTATAATCAAATAAGAGAATATAATAGTGTTTAACACTCAGAAACTCAACTCCCAAATATACCCAAGCTCACAAAATCAAGAGTACAAAGGGAAAACAAATTTAGTACAATTTGAACAATGAAAAAAATACCAACGGCAAAGGGGATTTCAAACCCCTACCATTTCACTCCTCCAACACTTTAACCACTATGTTGCTTATGTTTTTGTGATAATATGCTAAAATATGTATATTTATATTGTTTTGTTTTGAATTGTTTTTGCAAGAATCAAATTTTCACATGAGAATGTGAGATCGAGCGGCTTATGAAAAGAATCCGAGACGCAATCTTCAAATGGCTTTGCTTATGGACAACGTCAACCAATCTCGAATCCATATTGGGATTTATTATTTGATTACTACTCTTCACACACTTACTCTACACATAGAGATTATGAAGATGGTGAAAAATTTGAACCTCATAGAAACTCTATGTGGTACTAGTCACTCATGTATCTTATCATGCAATGTATAAAGTGAAAAATATTGTAGTAAATCATTATATATAAATGATTATGGTGTGTTTAATCTTCTTTCATTAATTACTACATATTTTCTATACTCACAGTGTTTGTCAGCTCGCTATATAATCAACTTAAATAAGTTAAACCCATCATGCAATACATTTCCTTCCAATTTTTTGTGATAAACTAATGGATAATTGAATAAATTAACATCCTCCAAAATTTCAATAAAAAATTTCAAGTTTTTCTTACAATTTATGTGGTTTTTATTCAATTTTTATCGATATCGATAATATCTCAATATTTCTATCAAAATTTTCATGTTTTTGGACTACCGATATTTTCGATACCATTGATATTTTATACCTTGATGTAAACAATTCCTTTGGTTACCATCGAATATCACAAAGTGTATTCATCATGTAGTTGTTGGCAAAGTGCTTCATTCATTCATTCTGAAAGTGATTTCCATTTTTGACTGTTTGAGCCACTAATAAAAAAGGAGTTTATAATTTTTTTGTACCAAAAGAGAAATCGGTATCAATAGTTTCTGAAGATGGGGATTGTTCAGATTACTTTAAACTTTGATGCGGGTCCAAAATTTTTTTTGGGAAAAGGAAAGTAAATACAAGTGTAGGGAACCTTGATAAACTTGCAGGAAAAGATCAGGAAAGTTATCAGATTAGATAGCATTACCAAAAAGACTCCCTTGAATTGCTGCTACTGCTTTGGTTACTAGTCCACACGTATTCTTCTTCACCCTCTTGTTTTATATATGGATGTTGTAAACTGTCTAAGCGCAATTCATTCATGGTTCATCTAAACCAGCCCCCTTAGAGAGAGAGAGAGAGAGAGAGTTAGTAAGAAATATGGCAGCACATCTCAATGTGTTCTTACCAGTTTTATTGGTTTATATGGCTATTTCATCAGGTATTCTTGATCATAGAAATCTTTCGTGGTTTAATCTTTCTTTTAGAATTGCGTATGGATAATGACATTGATGAGAAACATATATACTTTTTACATGTAGATCAAATATTAACCTTAGGGTAAACTCATAATGCCCAAAACTATTAACCCTTTTAGCTCATTTGTGCACCATCGTTTGTTATCAAGTTTAGAAGCAATTGACTTCTTGGTTTTTGCAGGACCAAAGTTATCTGAGTCTGCTAGAATTTTCACCATAATAAACAATTGCAAGGAGACAGTCTGGCCTGCAGTGACCCCAGGGGAGAGCTTTAATGGTGGTGGTTTTGTGCTAAAATCGGGCCAGTCAGTCATATTCACTGCCCCAGTCAACTGGTCTGGCAGGATATGGGGTCGAACGGGCTGCAACTTCGACAACAAAAATGGCAACACTTCATGCCAGACCGGAGACTGTGGCGGCACCCTCAAGTGTGGAGCTTCAGGAAAGACGCCAGCAACACTTGCCGAATTCACATTGGCAGCTCTAGACTTTTATGATGTTAGCCTTGTTGATGGGTTCAACTTGCCAATGGTTGTGATACCTCTGAATGGTACTGGAAATTGCAGTGTTTCAGGTTGCGATGGGGACCTGAGGTCCAATTGCCCATCTGTGCTCTCTGTCAAAGCAAATGGGAAGACTGTTGGATGCAGGAGCGCCTGTGATGTGTTCAACACTGATGAGTATTGTTGCAGAGGGGTTTTTGGCAACCCTGTTACATGCAAACCCACATATTATTCCAAGAAGTTCAAAGAGGCATGCCCTACTGCCTATATTATGTTTACATGATCCAACCAGTATTTACTGCTCTGGCACAGATTATGGTTTGTATTCTGCTCAAGTAGGTTTGTTCATGAACTCATTTTAGACACTAAAGCTGTTTTAAATCTCTCTTGGGGTAATGTTCTCTTGCTAGATATCTGCACGATACATTAAAATAACAATACGCTTAAGCAATTAATGCAGTTTGAATGTAGCTCCTGCCTAATTTAAAGCCCTCAAAGCACTCAAATTTTACCCCTTCTGTGCATTGTGCATGCATTGCAGATGACAATTGATCAATGTCTGAGCAATCTGTATTTGACCTTTTTGCTTGCTGTGCAGTCGATGACATTTGTTTTTGTTTATGTATATGCAGGAAGCAACCAGTGTGCACATATCATAACCACAAGCTTGTCTGTAGATCTAACGGAGCAAAAGGTTGAAAGTCAATGAGATGGACTGTGATGCTTGCACTGATGGTGATGATTAATTTATGGATTAGTTTTTGAGAAAAGGGGGTTTTTTTTTTTTCCATGAAGTTTAGAGGTGTGTTTGTTTTATATCCCTTTTGAACTTACAGAGCAGCACTTGAAAAGAATGTATTAATCTCTTTGTCAAAGAATTGTCCATACTGGTTGTACACATGAAGTTATTCATTCTATTCTTTCCTTGAGAGGAGGGAAAATAATGAATGCAGTTGGCTTGCTTTACACACTTTCTTTTTCTCCTCTCTCCCATCTTGAACTGGTTTTAATCAATTTGGGTCTAATGAACTGGCTCAACCCAATCCATGTATGCTATCTGACTTAATTTGGATCGGCACTATGTGTAAAGCTGGTATGTATAAATGCAAAAAGTATAATCACCATTGCCTGGGCTATTAATATGCTTGTTGCTCCTTACTTATAGGGTCACTCACTGTTTAATCAAGTACAAAGCATTCCGGTTTGGGTTAAATCAAAACATAAACCAAACCAAGGTAATATCATGGTTCATATTAATTTGGTTTAGGCCTCAAATTAGCATCATGGTTCCGATTGAGGCCTCGTATTTGTTTAATTGCTTATGAAAGAAAATAACCAAATCAATCGGTAAAAGGGAACTTCATATTGAAAGCTGAACGGTTCAGAGGTTTTTGCTTTCAAAATTAAATATTAATTTGTGAGATGAAACATAATAGTAAATGATTAACCAATAAGAAAATGCCAACTATAAAAACAAACAAAAAATCAATATAGGCAATTTAGTTGGTTTAGGGGTTTCCAAATAGGTCAAATTAAATTGAATCAAAATAATTGTAGTTTGATCTGTCCGGTCTAAAATCACAATATTTTTTGTGTATAAAATTCGAACCAAAACAATTGAATTATTTTGAACGGTTTTATCAACCCAGCATAATAATTCTCAATTGAAATAATACACGCAATAATTTTTTATTAGTTGAAGTTTTTATATTATTTCTCAATGTACGTTCAATTATAGAAGTATGGTTCAAAAAAACATATCGACAGTGTATAAGTGATCCTCCAATATCCTTGTATCAAAAAATAAAATCATTTCCCAACAGATAATTTTAATTAAAAAAAACATAAAATCACGAAACATGGCCTCCCCATCGTTAGAAATACGAACGAGAACGAAGCGGGTTGTCCATATTGATATATATACAAGACCGCTCCTTAACACGCAGACAGCGAGAAAAATAAAAAATGGCGGGTGGTGGAAAGGTGTCCTTCAAAGTCACTCTAACCTCCGATCCAAAGCTCCCCTTCAAAGTGTTCGTATAACCCTCGATTTATACTTTCAATTCCTCTTCGTTAACGTCTTTTCTGCTTCTAGATTTACAATAATTTGATGAAATTTCTCAAATTTTTTCTTTTTTTTTCTTTTCAGGTTTAGCGTTCCTGAGGCAGCCCCTTTCACCGCCGTTCTGAAATACGCAGCTGAAGAATTCAAAGTTCCTCCCCAAACTAGCGCTATTATCACCAACGGTATTTCATTCCTGGGCTTTTGCATGTTGCTATTAATTTCATTTTTGTCTCGTTAAGTCTGTGATTTTCTAATTGATCATCGGTTTGCAAATTGGTATTGATTTCTTTTTCGTCTGATAAAGTATGTATTTATTTTAATCGATTATTTGGGTATGATTGGAAATTTCATTGATGGATCGAATTAGGGTTTGTGGTTTCCGGAATTGGGAATCCCTTTTTATGATTCAGTGTGAGATTAGATCTCTATGAAAACAGAAGTTGTACTCTTTAATTGAGAGCTCGGACTTTTAATTCTTGTAGAGCATCATAAGTGATGCAAATTTCGAAATCAAAATTGAAAACTTTGAACCAAGGGAAGAATGGAAAAGGATGGAGCTGAGAGAATTTAAGCAAAAAGGGGGAATTTGAATTGCAGATGACATTCTAGGAATTTTTTATATTAGGAACTGGTCCATCATCATTTTCTATGTGACTAAGCTCATGTAAAGTTCACTTGAAGGCAGTCTACGGTATCCTCTAGAACTTGTAAAGAATATCAACAGTGCATGACTTGTTTTGGTTGCTGAGATGTAATTGAAAAATGTCCTGCATTTTTTTTGAAGAATCAATGTGGCCAATTTGAAATGCAAAACCATTTTGCCAAAACATACCGATATCTCCAGTCCTCTTCCCTTCCAGGACAACAGTGTTATTAGTTGAAGAACTGTGTGTTTTTCCCCTATCCTTAGATCCAGTCAGAAATTGACATTGGTACTATCCAATATTTAGACAATTGAAATTTAATTTGATAAACAGTGAGACTTTTTTTAATGAAAAACCCCTTATCTCCTAATTTGATATAAGTAAGGGAAAAGTGCAGGTATGCCAATGCTTGTTGATTGTCACCATTCTATTAGTTCTCACTTGTTGATTGTTATTGTGCAGATGGTGTTGGAATCAATCCGCAGCAAAGTGCAGGTATGCCAATGTTTTACCTTTATTGCTTCATTTCTTTTACCCATTCAATTTTTACCAGAAAAGAAAGTGTATGCTTTATATTTAAGAAAAGGGAATGGTGGAAATACTGACATGATAGTTTTTGCTACTAGCCCTTGCACTGGGGCTGTTGCTTCTTTGTCATTCTTTACACATGAAATGGGACCCATTGGCACTCCTTAATATAGAAATCAAAATCTATCATCCTAGACTTACGTTTAAGTTTATTGGTAAATTACTTGAAAACTAAGGGGTATGAAAAGGAATCTATGGATTCTTTATATGAGGACGGTTTAATGGTGCTTTAGTTTAATGCTATGATTGCTTTAGTTTAATGCTATGATATATGTCCATGGAGATGTATAAAAAAATTGCTAATGAATGCTATTTTTCTGTGCACCTCCCAACGGATGGCGAACTGTTATTAGCATGATTATGGCATTGAATTCAGCATTATTATAGAATGGCTTATATCCTTGGTTTCACATAAATTTTTTACTGCCTTTCTCAGGCAATGTGTTCCTCAAGCATGGTTCCGAACTACGTCTGATTCCTCGAGATAGGGTTGGGGCTTTTGGGACAACAGACACAGCATTACCATCAAACTGAAGAAATTGATCTACTTTTTTCTGTATTTCTTTTTTATGATATGTACCTTATTATTAACTTGTGAGGATTATCTGCGTCAGTTTAGTTGACGATATTAACTCTCCAGTTAAACCGAGATAACAGGTGACTAATAGATGCATTTGAATAATATTGAAAGGATAATATATCAAGGACAGTTTTACAGTCCTGCTTTCTCTGTTGGAGGTCTATCTGTCCTGCATCCTTAGAAATTAGAACATATACACAGCATCTTTTACCCCTTAAACCTTGAGAAAATTTTAAAGTGTGACCGTAACACCGCCATGACTGGTGCACTCAAGAATTACTTGGGAGCTATTTGGTACTTGGATTTGACTAAGTTACTTAATACATGTGCCCCTACACCCGGGATCTTAGGTTCGACTCCCCATTCTCTCAATATCGCATCTATAACAAAAAAAAGCATCTCTTAGGCTTGGCTGGGCTAGGTTTGGGATGTGGTGTTTGTAGGCTATGCAGATCATTAATCCTAGCGCAAAAGCCACTCAGTCTCGGCCCAATATAGTGCACTTGGTAGGTATCTTACAGTACCTAGCCAAGATTATTAACCATGGAGCTTTGTTGGAACCCATGTACAAACTGCACCCGTTTCTGTTTTAGGTGGTTATTAATAAGGCTTGCCTGACCTTCTTTTATTTTTTATTTTTTTGGGCGAAACAGTAGAGATTTAATTGAAAACTGGGCAAAAACCCAGATTACAACAGTAAGAACACAGCCCCAAAAGGAGGTTCTTGCAATACATAAACTGTAAAAACATAACAAACTAAGCATACAAAACAGTTAGAACAAATATACATTTTGAATCCCAGTTAACATGGAATTACAGATGAGGAGGATCCAAATTCCTGCAACAACCTGTGCTTCAAGAAGATCAAGGCATAAATCTCTCAAACATTATGGGACAATAAACACCTCAAAAGTGGAGGGCATAACCGCTTATGTTCCACCAGGACATTCTACAAAATATCACATCATCTCCTAATCCCCACTTGATCCCAAGCACAATAGATTGTAGATCCACCAAATTCAGTAGCTCTACCTCCAATACAGAGAGATCTACAAAATATCTACCACAAAAGCAGCAGATCTATCAAGATCTTCCAAAAACCAGCCCCAAAAGGCTAGGACACAATTTCGACCACACCAAAAAAAAAAAAAAAGGCTAGGACACAAATACTAGAGAAATAGGGATGAAACAAAACCTTGCAAAAGCGATCAGACAAAACCCAACAAAAGTTGGGAGGGAAAACCTCTCCACAACATAACCCGGAGAGGGAGGGGGGGTGTTGGTTCCAGGAGAGAGGCTTGCCTGACTTTAGTGTTCCAATTCTGGCTCTACAAAATTTATGAATGTGACATCAACAATACATATATATGCTGCTGATATTTATATGAGCTGCCCAACCAACCAACTGAAAACCAACTCCTCCCCCAGATTGTTTTCATCATAGGAGAGTAAGGATTGTCATTAACCAACTGAAAACTACAACACCGCCGTATTGGTTTGATCCTAAGTATAGTTGACGTTGGCATTGGTTTGGTAGGGCACATTGACATTGGGAATTGCATAGCTCTCAATTTGTGAATTGCTAAGGGCTCGTCCGATACCCTTTTGAAAGAATGTTTTCAAATAATATTTTCATCAAATAAAGTCAATAAAAAGAATTTACAATTTATAGACACGATTCCGTTGAAAAATCAATCATGGTATATAAACCAAGGGAACAATGCCATGTTAATTTGGCGTTACTTGTTTTGAAAACTTGTGTTCTCTCAAACTAGCAAACATGAAAACCTAATCAAAGGATAAATATCTTGAGCGCTAGCTAGTTCAAAAGGACATCGCTGTCCAAAAAATGGATGGTGGACGTCTAGAGACACGACAAAGGCATTTAGATTTGTATCTAACTAAAAGAGCTCTTCAATGAGGCGATGAATTTTCTGTACTGACCCATCAGATTTATTTGTCTCCCTAACCAGCTTTCCAGTTTATGCATCCATGGCTAATAGCAAACTTAGCCCCACCAGCAAAACTCCACACCTAAGTTTTGTCATTGCGTATTCGGCACATTCAAGTTTTTTATTATCACAGAGTTGATGGGGAGCTATTAATGCAAGAAGCCGGAAACTTCTCCAAATAGCAAAGATAAGACATTGATGGACCATTTCTTGGTGCATTTTGTTTTACCTGGAATTTCCATGTTAACATGTTTAATTTACCACTTTGATGTCGGTTGTAATTCAAGGATGGCTGGTTGAATTTACATTTTTGTTTGCTGTAATTCAATGTTAATAATTTTAGTCATGCAGTTTAGCTTGGTGTGCAAGTAAGTTCAAATCGTAAGCTTCCTCTTCATTCTCATCCACATTTTCATTCTCCTTCTTTTTTTTCTCTATACTCTAGCTCCAAAAATAATAAGAATTTAAGAATTCAAAATTTTATAATTTTTTTTTTTAAAAAAAAAAACTAAAATTGAAACAGTTATCAAGCAGAACCTAAAGCAACACAAATCGAGTCAAACTACAAATACAACAAATTGTAATTTGGTCTTCAAGGAGTGGTATTGCATCCTATCCAATCACCTTAAACTTCCTTTTTGATTTGGAAAGATAGAGCTAGATCACTTTATGTTTGTTTAGTTGGGCAAAACCTTAACTAACCATATCATTAAACCTTGCACATTGTTTCCTTAAAGTTATGCAATATGTCAAACTCACTTTATTTCAACTTTGTACAGAAACTAGTTTGTCAAAGTTTATATGAGTCTAATAATGCTTTTGGGTTCAATGATACTTCATTCTCATTAAAATGTAAGATCAAAATTCAAATCATAAAGTAACTTGAGTCGAAGGAGTACGTTCTAACATCCTACGAAGTCATGATCGAGAATGAATAAGAATTGTGTTTGCACTTAGCAATTGTCCTATATACACACTTGTAATGCTTGTGTTGTTCGTTTTCTTTTAAAAAGAATGTTTACAATGCAAAGATCATGGGGCTTAAGTTAACCCTAAACCTAGCAAGTTGGAATGTTGCAAGGGCACTTTTTTTATTCAATTTCTAAGATTGTTAACTTTAGTGACACTCACAAGTTACGACACAATGTGCGGATGATTAGAATATAAAATCAGCAAATCGTGTTTTGTTGAACTGCAGATTTTATAGCGATCGCACACCTAATAAACCCATTTGATTGGAATTAATTTAAGAGATTAACTTACAGCAGTTTACAGAAATACCATCACAAAGCTTAAAAGCACTATTGGATTGGGGGGGTAATATCGTAAGTGTGACTCCGTCCATCCTCGATCAAGTGGACGAACCGCATGTCTCGGAGAGTTTTCGGTACTCTTCGCTTCTTTTGACCTTTTTAGTCTTTTAACGAATTCATAGTTCCCACGTGATGGGATGCCACCACCGCATCCGTGGTACCCTCTTTTCTTATATGACTATTCTACCCTCATGAAAAGAAAAAAGGTCGAATTTTTTTTTTTTCGGTTGAAGTGAACAATTCTCAACACCAAAATCAACATGAAAGGCGGGACACAAGCACAATCCTCCTAAGAAAATGGGCTGGAAAGCAGATTCATCTTAAGAAGTTGACTACCTGAACCAAATCACGAGGGACTTTAAAAAAAAAAAAAACCAAAAGAACATAAACCTAAAACCGGGTGATGCAATAAGTGTGGCCTTATTAAAATTTTGTCTTAAAAAGTTTTTTAAAATGGAGGAAAAATCAGTCAAGAAAAAAAAGTATCACTGCATCACAACCAACAAAAAAACAACTCCTAAACTATAAGGGCACTTCCAGCAGTCAAAATGTTGCCATGGCAAGGGGGGATAATGGGGGTACTATTCACGGGAATAGTGTCTGCCCTTGCAAAAAGTAAGTTGCACTTCCAACAGTTGCCAGGGCAAGGGGGATACTATTCAATTTTTTGTTTTTTTTTTCACAAATTTGTTTACCTGAACAATTAATTTGGACAATATATTCGGATGAGATTTATTTAATAGTTTCTTTGATAGAGAAAAATTAAACTTGAAAGTGAAAAAAATTTAGAGTTGAAAGTGAAAAAATTATTGAGTAGAAAGTGAATAATTAAACTTGAAAGTGAAAAAAATTTAGAGTTGAAAGTGAAAAATTATTGAGTAGAAAGTGAATAATTAAACTTGAAAGTGAAAAAAATTTAGAGTTGAAAGTGAAAAAATTATTGAGTAGAAAGTGAATAATTAAATTTGAAAGTGAAAAAAATTTAGAGTTGAAAGTGAAAAATTATTGAGTAGAAAGTGAATAATTAAACTTGAAAGTGAGAAAAATTTAGAGTTGAAAGTGAAAAAATTATTTAGTAGAAAGTGAAGAGTATGGATTGGTATTTATAGAAAAAAATTCAGTATTTTTTGTGGTTTTTAAAAAAAATTTTACGATTTTTTTCATAATTTTTTGCCTTGAAAAATTTCAGGCCATTGGATTGGATGAAAATTCGGAAATCGGAATGATCAGGTCATGCCACGTGGCAGCGGAAAGAAAAAAAAAATTGCGCCTGCTGACGTCACACTGACGTCAGCCTGCCTTCGGGCCAGCCCAGGCAAGTGGACCTCACACTGCCCGGGCCAGCACTTGCTGCTGAAATGGCGAAATGGGCTCTCCCCCCCCCAAAACCCGAGCTCGAGCTCGAGTGCGCTGCTGGAAATGGCCTAAAGGGTTTATTCTCTGTTAAACATTGGAAAAAGGTAGATTTTAACAAATTGAAAACATTTATTCTATATGATATAGAAATCCAATAACTTTTCTAATAATGTTTCTTCCCAATTTATCTTTATTGGTCAAGATTCTTTTTTTTTTAATTTAAATTTTCGGGGGTGCATTTTTCATTTCTTACTTTTAATTGGTAAAACAAGTCGTTTTAGAAATTCAAATATACACTTGTTGTTACTAATCAATTAGCTCTTGATTTAGTGGTACTCTATTTTAAGTTTGAATCCCTTCTGCCCAAATTGATGAGAAAAAGTCATACAATTTTAACTATTAAAAAAATAAAAAACTCATATGTCGACTCAAAATTCTAGTAATGGGCATCACCATCTCCTTGTTGTTGAAGTTATGTAAGCTTTCAAATGGTCCCAACCAGTTTGCTTTATGCTTTTCATCTTTATGTGGGTATTAGTTTAGCGGTCCTTTAGGTTATGTTTGTGGTTCGAAATTTTTTGGGCCAAACAAGTTGCCCGCCTGCCTAGTGAATGAACCACCTTAGTTGCCTTTTAAAAACTAGGTCAATTAATTATGAGGCATATATTTTATAAATTGCTTCTCAAAAAAATTATGTCAAACCGAGTAGTTTTCAGTTGGATGGCGATGGACTCGGCTGCATTAGGTAGTGCCCGAATTCAATGGCATGCGGATGAAAGGGATGGAATGAAAGCATACGTATACCCTATAACCCACGTCAAAGTGCCAAGCCAAAGTGCGATATCGCACTCGCCCGCTTCCAATTGGACTTAGTTTTGGGTGGAACGTATAGGTGATGGCGGCTTGGAGGGGGCATGGCCATCTCAAGCCTACGTGTGACTTCGGCACTGTGGCAAGTGCTCTACGTCCGTCGAATATCTATCGAGTTTTAGGATTTTTTTGCCTAGAGTTGAATGGTAATGGAGTTCATGATTATGGGATAAGTGGAGTTGATAATTTTGCCATGAGTGGAGCTAAGCCATTATTGTTTATAGAAGATTATGAAAAATGCCAAAGTCTCTATACCGACTTGTAAGGCGTAATATATTGGATTGTTCTTTAACAGTTATGATCTCTTGGACTACAGGGATTCAAGAAATTTATGGTCACTCACCATTATATGTAAATTTAACGGTTCACTCACTCTTGCACAATCTCTTAGACCCCTGTGATCCAAAAGATCGGGACTATGTTCTTTAATTTAATAAGTTTAGCAAATATTAATTAAGATATTAGTACGTACGGAATAACTGTACATATTTAGAATTAATGCTTAGATCGAATAACATACACACCGAAGTGTCTACCTCTCTTTGGTAACCTTACCTCTATAGGTTTGTTAACTTTGCTTAGATTTATATTAGGATAATGGATTGGGACTTTTCAAGCTTTTAAAATACTTCACCACTCTTTAATTATCCATTTCTTCATTGACATTCGCTTGATGCTTTCTTATATCGCCATGCATATACTACTTTCTTAATGCATACTCAATTTTTCCTTTAAGATAAGTTGGTTAGAAGACAACCACAAAACCAAATTTTAGTACTATTGTCACCAATTTTTCGTAGTATTTTTTTCATTAGTGCAACACGTGATGGAGCCGGCATTAGGCCTAATGACTCCAAGAATATATTTTTTCCTTTCATTCCAATAATCTTGAGTGAGTATTTGATCATAATGTTATGGAAATTCAATTTTACGAGAAGAAGTAAGATATTTGATGAAACGTTTCTCAACTAAGAGAATGCCAAGACACGCCTACCTACATTCAGTTTAATAAGCTTTTTTGGGTATGCCTCCACAATGACAAACTCTTGATCCAATTGTCACTTTACTTGTTTCAGTATATTGTTTCTTTTTGCGTACATGGGATGGGAGGAGAGATTCAATTCAACAATTCTCCTCTTCCCTCATCTTATTATAGTAAAAGAACAAAAAAGGAAAAAAAATCATTACATGGTGGTTAAATGTGTAATAACATGTTCCTCACGAGGGCATAAATGTCCTGAGGCGGGAATGTGGGAATGTGGTAAGGGCAGAACCTGAGGGGACGCACCTGTAAACGGGGTTGGGTTTCAGCCGTTCCGCTTCTCCATCTGGCACGGCGACTAGAAGAATTGAAACTCTTTTGCGCCTCCGTTACATGAGTGAATTAATTAAAATATAGTATGTAAATTTTTCTGACATGTATCCCACGTCGGCTTGGCTTAGGTGGCTTAGGTGGCTGGCTTGGGTGGCTGCAGCCATCAACTTCACTACACTCCATTATTTGCAGAACAAAAACTAGGTGGCTTGTCCAAAAAAAAAGAACATGCACTCTCTTTTCTGACTATTCTAGAGCAGGACCAAAAAATAGATCTCATCTTATATTTTATATTATATTATATAAAATAGAAAAATAAAAATTAATTTTAATTCCAATTTACGTGGCATAGCTCCTGACCTATTTTACTATTTCATTAAGAGAAATTAGTGAATATTATTAACTTTATGTGCATGTAAATATATAGCTAAAATTTTCCCTAAAACTTATAAACAAATTTAATAAATGAGAATGTCTTCATGTTCAACTAACTTAACTTATTTTCTTATACATTAGCTGGTTGGCATGCATATGCAAAAATTAATAAACGAGCAGAGGTGAGTTAGGTCAGTTGGTGGAGACAGTGATTTCGTCTTTTGATACTCAAGTTCGAATATCCTTCCTTGTAATTTAACAATTTGATTAGTTTTTTATTTTAAAAAATATAAAAATGAAAGATAATCTCATTGAGCCCAATTTTTGATGTCCTCATATCTCATAGATAGCATAGGATATTTGAAAGAGAAGCAGACAGAATAGGACGTTTCATTCAAAATTGAATGTAGGACTACTTGAGAATAGAAATAAATGAACAAGAAAGCCAAACCTCTACTAATAATAGAGAGGTTAATTAATTAGTTATGCGAAAAAACCCAAAACACACTCTATTGTCTATTTGTCTATTTGTCCATCCCCATCACCTGAAAAAGAAAGGAAGGAAAGTCCATCACAACTGTACCCATCATTGGCTTGGCTTCAAATCAAATTCAAGCCACTCAGCCTCTCTCTCTCTCTGTGACATACTATTTCTCCTAAAAATCTTGCTGCAACTCTCTGAATCAGAGAACCCATCTTTTTATTTTAACACACTCTCTCTAGAATTCTCTCACACTTCAATTGCATGGGAATGAAGGCCAAGTCTCACCACCACCACCACTACAATGGCAATGGCGGTGGTGGCGGAGGTGGAGGTGGGAACGGCAGCGAGAGCAGCAGCAGCACATCACCCAGCCCACCACCGTCACCCCGCCGACACTCCAGCACACTCTCCCACTGCCGCCGGAAGCTCCGGTCCAAACCCATCTCCGTCGTCGCCGGATTTCTTATACTCCGTCGATTCCTTCGGTTACTGGTGGTGCTGCCTCTGCTCTACGTCTCTGGGCTTATCATGTGTGTCGGCCCGTTCTCTGGTCTGATGGGCCATACCCCTCTTCCCGGTTCTGTGTACCGTAGTCACGAAATGTTTGAGCTGCTCTGGCCTCACATTCAGGCTGATAATTCCACCCCAATTGAGGTTTGGCTCCTTGGGTTTCTCTCCTTTTTTGTTTTGATGAATACCCGTTTTGTTGCTCTCTGTTTGTTTGGTTTCTGGGAAAATGCAGGAAAAGCGTCGTTCTCCATCAAAAGAGTAAAGCATGAAAAGTAAAAGCAATAAAATGTTTCGACTTCAGATTTTCATTTTGTAGCTAAAGGACAAAAACTTTACTTATACAAGACTATTGCAGCTTAAATCTGTGATTTCAAAATTTTCCCTAAAGTTTTCCGATCAAATAAACAGTGGGATTGTAGGACAGTTGCTTAGTTCTAGCTGTTCTTCTCTTTTTCCCAGTGTTTCTCTAAAGAAACGCTTGTACAGTATCTGAAATATATGAACTTTCTGATATCTGAACGTGGAAGTTAGTTATGGGTAGAAGAATTTTATTTGAATTTGGTATGGGGCATCTTTATTTTGAAAGCAAAAGGAGTAGATAGTTTATGAAAACGGGGAATTTGCAGATAGTCAAACTTTGATGTGGATACGTTTAGATCCTAATTTTGCTTTCAATTACTACTGCAATGGCCATTATCACTTGCTCAGTTATTTTGCCACTGTGCTCTGCTCCTCATTTGTTGCTGAATTTAACGTGCAGTGAAATTATTGCTATAATGCTATTAACTAAGATGATATGTTGTTTCTTGCTGTAGTTGTCTTCTGTGTGGAGATACAGAAGAAAGCTGAAAGAGCAGAAGCCATGCCCGCCTTCGACTGCTGGACTACAGTTAGGTATTTTCAAGACATCACAATCTTGTATTAAGATGGCTGCTACAATTTTGATAAACTATTAAATTTACTTGTGGGAAATTGAAGGTTTGGTAGTTTTGGAATCAATGGTCGTAAATCTTTATCTGATAGTTTTTTCTTGGCACCTAATATATTCTCCATTGAATTTCAGAGTCCCCTGGCCCTAGTGTTTACTTGATTGTGGAGGTTAATGGTGGTCTTAACCAACAACGCTCTGCGGTATGCTACTTGTCCTATTATTCTTATATTACTTCAATTTTCATTTGTTTTCTTTGAAAACTAGAGCATTAAGGCTACCAGATATCTATGGTGTGTTTTTTGGTAACCTTACATATCTCCTATGTGCTGGAATATACAGTTTGTTCTTCCTACTAAATCATGTTTTTTCACAGATTTGCAATGCCGTGGCTCTTGCTGGACTCTTGAATGCAATTCTTGTTATTCCAAACTTTGAATTTCATAATGTTTGGAGGGATCCAAGGTAAAGGAACTATATTATTAAAGTCCTGACTCTAAAAACTTAAAATAATAGTTCTTTCAATGAAGAACATTGATTCAATACTGCATTATAGTTTAGCAAGCTTGCCTCATTGATCTTGATAAGTGTGTATAACCATATCTAACCAACTTCAATGTGTCCGGAGCTAAAATGGGGTTGTCAGGTTCATACGCAGTCGTCATCTAAATGACCAATAACATCTATTGAAAAGCCTGTCATGTGAGAGGAGAACTCAGAGCTTATAGACAGCATGAGGAGAATGATCTCTTTATAATCTTGCATGAAATGATCTTGTGAAATTTCCTTATTGTGCTTTCAATTCAAATATAAAAAAAGTATCTTTTGTTTGGCAGCACTTTTGGTGATATATATGATGAAGATCATTTCATAGCCACCCTTGAAGGCCATGTTAAAGTGGTTAAAGAGCTACCTGAGATGGTATTGGAGAGATATGATCACAGCATCGCTAACATACCAACCCTTCGTGTCCAAGCTTGGGCTCCTGTCCGTTATTACAAAGGAGAAGTTTATCCTATCCTGCAGAGGCAGGGGTAGGTACTGAACTGTGTTTTTTTTTTTTCCATTCTATATCAATTTTCCTTTTGGAAGTTAATTCTGTTGTTTTTGCTTGCTTTTTGGTTTATGCAGGGTTATCCGCATAGCTCCATTTGCTAATAGATTAGCAATGAATGTCCCACCTTCTATTCAGCATTTAAGATGCCTTGCTAATTATGAAGCATTGAAGTTCTCTTCTCCCATATCAAATTTGGCAAGGAAACTAGTTGAACGAATGACTGAGATGAGTTCAAGGACTGGTGGAAAGTATGTTTCGATCCACCTCCGTTTTGAGGAGGTAATGGAGCTTATTTTCTGTAAATTGTTAAAAGTTTTTGGTTCATCTTATGTTTAATGGTCAAGAAAATTAATCATGTTATCAACTGTCTTTCTTCATCCTGTAGGACATGGTCGCATTCTCATGTTGTTTGTATGATGGGGGAGAGGCTGAAAATAGTGAAATGAATTCAATTCGACAAAAAGGATGGGGAGATAAGTTCAAACGAAAAGGCCGTGTAACTCTGCCTGGTCTCAATCGGATTGATGGAAAATGCCCACTAACCCCCTTGGAGGTAATCTACTTTGATAACTATTATTGCTTTTTAGACCTGTTCCTTTGAATGTAAGGTGTTCCAGATAAACCTTTGGAGTTAATCTACTTTGATAACTTTTGTTGCTTTTTAGACCTGTAAAACTTTGAATGTAAGGTATTCCCGATAAACCTTTTTTTAAAGGAGAAAATGTGGTTATTTTAGATTCTAATTTTGTTGTCATAATTCCACATGTATCTCGTACTTTCTTGCTCATAGCTGTCTACCATGGAGAAATAATCTCTTTCCCTGCACATTTGTTGTCAGTGTAGGTTGGAATGATGCTGCGGGGTATGGGGTTTGATAATAGCACTTCAATTTATTTAGCCTCAGGAAAAATCTACTGGGCAGAGAAACATTTAGCCCCTCTGCTGAAGATGTTTCCCTATCTGCATACAAAGGAGTCTCTTGCAACCCCAGATGAGCTTGCTCCTTTTAAGGTACATATCTTACTAGCTTTTATTAACTCTGTGCCCAAGAGAGTATTTTGGAATTGGTGAAACAATCACTTTGAAATCTACCACCCTAAAAGTTTATCTACTCTGGCTCTACTTCTATCTTTGAAATTGTAAAGTTCTGCCTAGTTAAATTCATGATTTTAGTAATGGGTTGACAAATGCTATGAACTCTGAAGAAACCAAGCTGTACCGAAAATGAAATAGCCACTCCCATGTTGAACTTCCACATACTTGCTCTAAATCTGGTTATCTCTTTTGCTAGGGATATTCTTCGAGATTGGCAGCTTTGGATTATACAGTATGCTTGTCTAGTGAGGTTTTTGTAACAACACAGGGTGGGAACTTCCCACATTTCCTAATGGGTCATCGGAGATTCCTTAATGGTGGACATGCCAAGACTATTATACCTGATAAGCGCAAGCTTGTTGTTTTACTGCATGACATGAGTATCAGGTATTGTGTTTGTGTAGTTTATGTAAAATAAAATACTTTCTGCTTGCAACACCCTGATTTTAAGATTTCAAGTTTATATATGCTAACAGTAGGCTTATATGCAAACTCTCTATATATTTGGTTTTGCAGCTGGAAAGATTTCAAACTTGAGATGGAAGCAATGCTCACGGAAAGTGACCGCAAGGGAAAGATAATACCTAGAGTGAAAAAATTCACCAAAAAATCTTCTGTATACAGCTACCCTTTGCCAGATTGTGGGTGTCTCCAAAAACACAATAGCACTGGGATTGACCCATCTGCACATTCTTGATTTTCATGACAAGCTAGGAGATGAAAAAACAAACCTAATGCTTCAAAAGTTTCTTCTACCTGTGCCGTCATCAGACGCCATTTATATTGGGGCCTTGGCTCTTTTCTACTGTGGATTTTGAAGCGGCTCATTGCTCTAAAGCCTGTTGGGAAAATGTAGATAGTCCTTACAGCAGGTTTTCCAATTTTGGTTGCAGAAGGATTCCCTTATTACATGTTATTCTTTTTTCCCTTTTTCGTATGGAGATGTCAGGAGCAGCCTCTGGCAATGTTGGGGCATTGCTCAACATTTGTCGTATATAGATTGGATATTTGACATATAAGTTTTTAGCTAGATATGACATTCCAGCTCTGGTCAGATGGGGTTTAGTGGTTGATACGCTGGTTTTGCAGTTTGATTGTTTTTTGTTAGCCTTTAAGGCATTTCTGAATTCTGAGTACATAAATACTTCGTTCTTGCAAGTTTGCGCATCGTTTTGTATCTTGGAAACAACTTTGATATAGCAAGTACAGGGCTGCATTGTTTTCTTTAATCAACAAAGAGGAGGATTCGA
Source organism: Prunus salicina (assembly GCA_020226455.1). Taxonomy (NCBI): domain Eukaryota; kingdom Viridiplantae; phylum Streptophyta; class Magnoliopsida; order Rosales; family Rosaceae; genus Prunus; species Prunus salicina. The sequence continues at coordinate 49,875,156 of CM035341.1, forward strand.
TTTTGGGACCTCTTTCGATATTACAAGACAAAGAGTCAGCTTGATATGTGAAAAAAGAAAATAGAAATAACGCTAGATTAAGAAGCAGACGGCCATGTGCTATTTGTTACATATATATATTAACTTGACCTTATGTATAACTATATACTACTGTTAAATTTTTGTAATGAATGCAATAAAATTTTATTATGGTTAACCATAATATAACATATGGTACAAAACCAGTGCACTTGTAAGTATACCATGCCCGTCTCTAAGGTAAGGGTAAATATGACATTTTCGGTTTCAACTTTTGCTGTATTTTAAAAAAAAGAAATTTTAAAGTTGATAAACGACAAAACGACGATATCTGTCAGAATTCATTTGAAGCCTCCGTCAGCGGTGGCGTGGGTGCTTAGACTTGACCACGTGTTAGAAGCCCATGTAAGGCAAAGTACTGGCCCTCGCTACAAACATGTGGGCCCAGTCTAGCGGCGGGCACGTGCTTGTATTATTGGCGATGCACGAGCTCATATTCAATTGACCATGGAAATTGCGTATTTGAACCGCATAGCTCTAGCTTTGCGCCATTGCGGGCGAGTTCGCGCCTCGAATCACGGCAAATCATTTCACTGCCAATTGATCAAGCTCGGCGTTTCGAATGACGTGTTCCTTGCCAACAATCTGATTTCCATGTACGTTGGATTTCCTTGTTTAGAAGACGCACGGAAAGTGTTCGATGAAATGCCTGACAAGAACGTTGTTACATGGACCACAATGGTCTCTGGTTATACTAATTGTGGGAAACCTGAAAAGGCTGTGAGGCTATATACCCAGATGTTGGAGTCTGATTCAGAGACGCCCAATGGGTTCATGTACTCTGCGGTTCTTAAAGCTTGTGGCATGGCGGGTTACATCAGAACGGGTAAATTGATTCATGAGAGGATATCTAGTGATAGGTTGGAGTTTGACACTGTTTTGATGAATGCCCTTTTGGACATGTACGTAAAATGTGGGAGTTTAAGTGATGCTAAGAAAGTTTTTGATGACATGTCGAGTAAAAACACCACTTCTTGGAACACGATCATTTCGGGGTACACTAAGGCTGATTTGATGGATGAGGCAGTGAATTTGTTTCATCAAATGCAAGAGCCAAATGTTGTATCTTGGAACAGCATTATTGCTGGTTTTGCGAACAATGGAAGCCCACGTGCTTTTGAATTTATGTGTTTAATGCACCGAGAAGGCCTCAGACTCGATAGTTTTACTTTCCCGTGTGCTCTTAAAACCTGCGGTCGCCACGGTTTGCTAGCTTCTGGGAAACAGATTCACTGTTATGCCACAAAGTCAGGTTTTGAGTCTGACTGTTTTACTGTGTCAGCTCTGGTTGATATGTATTCAAATTGCAACGGACTGACTGAAGCCATAAAGCTGTTTGATCAGCACTCAAGGTGCAATACTTCCATTTCTGATAGTTTGGCACTTTGGAATTCTATGCTTTCGGGATATGTCATTAACGAACACAATAGTGCAGCTTTGGATTTAGTTTCAAAAATCCATTGCTCCGGTGCATGCATGGATTCCTACACTTTCAGTGGTGCTCTAAAGGCTTGCATCAACTTACTCAACTTGAGACTTGGTCGTCAAGTGCATGGCTTGGTTGTCACCACAGGGTACGAGTTATATCATATTGTTGGAAGCATTCTTATAGATCTCTATGCAAGACTGGGGAACATTAAGGATGCATTAGGATTGTTTGACAGGCTTCCGAAAAAAGACACTGTAGCTTGGTCTGGTTTGATCATAGGGTGTGCTACAAGGGGACTAAGCTGGCTAGCCTTTTCACTGTTTCGGGATATGGTGTATTTGGATATTGAAGTAGATCAATTTGTCATTTCATTTATTCTAAAAGTTTGTTCTAGTTTAACCTCTCTTGGGAGTGGCAAACAGGTTCATGCTTTCTGTGTTAAGAGTGGATATGAATATGAGGAAGTTGTAGTAACATCCTTGCTTGATATGTACTCAAAATGTGGTGAAATTGAGGATGGGTTAGCTCTGTTTGATTCTTTGGAAGAAAGAGACACCGTATGTTGGACGGGGATAATTGTGGGGTGTGGGCAAAATGGAAGATCAGAGGAAGCAATTAGATTATTCCATCAGATGATAGAAGCAGGATTGAAGCCAAATGAAATTACATATCTAGGTGTTCTTTCTGCCTGTAGGCATGCTGGACTAGTTGAAGAGGCACGGACCATATTCAATTCCATGAAAATTGAACATGGAGTGGAACCTGGTTTAGAGCATTATTATTGCATGGTTGACATTCTCGGTCAAGCTGGATACTTTAAAGAGGCAGAACAGTTAATTGCTGAGATGCCATTTGAGCCTGACCCAATCATATGGAGAACATTGCTCGGGGCCTGTGGAACTCATAAAAACACTGAACTTGTTAATGTTATTGCTGATCACATTCTCACAACTTTGCCAGAAGACCCTTCCACATATGTGACACTTTCAAATGTTTATGCAGAATTGGGAATGTGGAATGATTTAAGCAAGGTTAGAGCAGCTGTCAAGAAAGTGGGTGCAAAAGAAGCAGGAAGGAGCTGGATTGAAGTTTCAAGTTAAGAAACACTGCATTTTTAAATTGTATATTGTGCAGAACCTATCTTCCTTTGCATCCATATTTGGACGAACTACAACGCAGATACCATTCTGAAGTTAAGTCCCTACACGAGCTTAATGACCGGATCATTTTATTACTGAAGACCTAACAAGAATCTCCGAAAACAGATGGCCCTTGGTGGCATAGTCCAAGGAGATGTTTTTTTATTTTTATGGTATGGTATGTCAAACCACTTCCTTAACTCTGTTTTAATTTTAAACCTACAAATCAATCTGATTTTTTTTCCTCTTTCTTGAGGTTGAAATTTGGATCTAGCCAAGCCATCCAAAATTTCCCCTCTTAATCGAAAATGATAGAAGCAGACTAATTTACATATGTAGCTCAACTGTGCTTTTCATTTTCTGCTTCTGCTGTCACTTGTCTATCATGTTTGTTTTGTTTACTTATTGTAGTTTTCCTGTTTAATGCAGGTTTTGATACAGCTAACTGCATCATCTAAATGCACAGTTGCTCAGAAAGATCTCGGTACATAATCCGTATCTCTGGTCTATGCATAACTAATTTTTATTTTGTCATTGCTTCCTTCTTGCCATAAAAGGAAAGATGCACATTCCTCTTGGTCTTCACCTAATCATAAGTGAAATATTTTTCTGTTATTGGAAGTAAATCATCTTTTCCTTGTACGGCAGAAGGGGGGAAAAAGAGAGAAACCAATTGAGCTGATCAGTTGTCAATTTTGCCTCTAGTCTTGTTGCATGTGCCAATTGTTATCTTTCTGTCAAATAGCCTTTGACTACAAGTTATTGCTCTTATCCCAATCCAGGAAGAGGTTAAAAGATAAGATGGTCCTGGAAATTAAACCGGGTAAGCTGGTCCAACCCAAATGAGCTTGACCCGACAGAATTGGAGCAACAAGAGGAACATGGGTGGGCTCCAGCAGTTGCAGGCAGTGAGGTCCTCCATCTTCACTGTTGAATGCAGATAAAACAGGTTTTTGCTTTGTAAGGCCTCCACCGTGCAGAAATGGCAGAGAACTCTTTGTCATTGCCCCCCTCCTCCTCCTGACCCTTTCTCTCTCCTCCTTATAAAGTGAGAGCATGAGGTTCCCTTTCCTCAAGCATGCCTTGGATTATTCTTTCTTTTTCAGTTTTTTTACTGTCATCAATGGCTCATAACATAAAGTTAATGCAGAAAAGCTACACAGATATTTACGTATATAAAAAAATAAAAAATAAAAATCATAATTTTCGCGCCGTTCTCTTTTTGGCGCCAAACTTGACCCCTTCCAAGTTCCAAGTGGTAAAGAAACCGATACCGTGTGGTAAAATTATTCTGGTGCATCACTAATTACTACCTCATCTGTTCTGTATATATATACATCCATTGAAAATGTGCAACACGTCATTTTCTAAAACAATTAAAGCATTTTTTTATTTATAATTTTATTCTAAAAGGTGAAATTGAGGTTTTAATTCTGCTGAAAAAAAAAAGTTATAATCTTGTATAAAAGATAAACGGAAGTATCATCAATCGAAGTGATGATACGGCATCTGTGTTTAGAGGTTGGAAAGTAAATAAATTATTATTTTAATTATATATATTATAAATAAATATCAAAAGTAGAGAGATGGGAGAGATCGTGGAAACAAGTGGACTTAAAAAAGGAAGAAATGGGATGAGGACAAAATCGAGCCATACCGTTGCATGCACCATCGTTGTTAGAACTTAGAACCTTCTAATCAAACACCAAGAAAATTCCAAATGATGAGACAATGAGTACAAAAAAAGAGTCAAGAATTAGTAAAACTAGGGCGGGGCCCTCAAATCAAGAAGCCATGCGTAACCTTCTATCCTTGTTGCTTTGCTCAGTAAAAACAAGACCAGAAGACATGAAATGACACAAGATTTGGAAGGTAGCTTCTGCCTTAGCACCCCGCAAGAGAATGCACAGAGCAGATTAGCATTTGAATTGAATTCATGGTGCAATGGGCGACATATTCTAAATCTCATTTATTTTTAATGGTTAAATATTTTTTTGGTCATTAGGTTTTACATGAAAATTCAATTTAATCACTGGAAAAAAAAAATTTTAGCCAAATTGGTCACTGTATTTTTCTAAATTTACAATTTATAGACATTACATTATATTTCATTAAATATAGTTTTTTTTTTAAATAAAGAAAGCATCTTCAATGTTCTTCTCTTCCTCTAACTCAACAAGTTAGGATATATTGTGCTATTAGGGTTTCACAAATTGAGAGAAATCTTGGGTTGAAATTGAAATTATGAGGCATAAGGAAAATAAAAAAGCCAAATCAAATTAAAATGAAATCAACAACTTTTCAATATATTTTGATGCTTTATCACCTTGATTATGTCTCCTTGCCATCGAAAGTCACAATATGGTTCTCGCTCAATCGATTCAAGCTTCAATATAGCATCCAATTTGACCTCTCACAATTCCCATTTCAACCCAAGATTTCCTCCAATTCGTTAAAACCCTAATAGTACAATATATCATAACTCATAAAAAAATAAAATTAAAAGCTACACTTAAAGGAAGTTAACGGAAGATAATAGAATGTCTATGAATTGTAAATTTTACGAAAAACAGTGACCAAATTGAATTTTCAAGTAAAACATAGTGACCAAAAAAATATTTAACCCCATTTTTAATAATTAGAATTGAAAGAGGTCTTGAGTTTGAATATCCATTTCTCGTCGAGTATAATATCTAATACTAAAAAAGATTGTGTTACTTTTGACCTCTCAGTGTGAGCACATGAAAGATATGAGAACCTACTTGTATTTATGTTCCTTTCATTTTGTATGTTTGTTTCCCTTTCGCTTGGCCTTGAAAGCGCAAGCTCGTCCATTTCCTTTTGTTTGATGTAAAAGCTGCCTACCCTTCTTTAAGCTCATATCAAACTTTCAAGGCCAAAGAACTTAGGAGGAGCCCTTAATAATGGCCTAAATTGGGAATTTAGGGCCATTAGGTTGGACTTGGACATTAAAGCTTGATGATTATTGTATTGTATTTCTGACTTGTCGTTTCTCAAGGAATTATTATTTTATTCTTTCTTCCCTCACAACTTACATTGCAAGGGGAATGCAAATAGAAATCTAGATTAGAGAGAACAAAAAATTTACCTCCTTGGTAGGATTAAGATATACAAATTCCAAAACCCAGTTTTTACTTAATGTCACCTTAGTCATTAATGCACTAACAGTTACACAAATTTTTATGCAAATAATTTATCTAAACCAGCATGACTCCTTTGTCATTTAGCATCTGTCAGCTGGCACCAAGAACTTTAGGGTTCCTCGTTGACCCAACAAAAATTATCTAAACAATTCCACCAATCCATGTGCATGCACATCCTTCTAAGTTCTAAACTGATAGACTGATCATAGTGGATCACTTCACTCACTCCCAACAAAACACCAAATTTTAGAAGATATTCAAAAAGATTATACGGATGAACAAATTACAGTTTGATGCGTATGCATAAATTTTTCTTACATAAACAGCTAAACGAGGCGAATGTAGAATTAAGTCATAATCATCTCAGCAATATATAACATAAGTGTGGCCTAAAACTCATTAAAAAGTTTAGAAACCTCCATATATGACAACAAAACAAGGCAAAATAGCCTTGGGATTAAACACATACAACTCATCCAAATTAGAGTAAACTCCCACAGCTCCAGCCACAGAGTCATACTCTTCCATACCAATAGGTCCAATACCAATACTATCCTCCATGTTCTTCTTCACTCTCCCTGCAATCACACGACAAACCAGCATTGCCCTCTTGCCACTGTCCTCTGCAGCAACCACAGCCTTGTCATGAGCTCTTCCACTCGTTGCTGTTGTCAAAATGCCGTCTTCAATTAGGTCTCCAGAGAACTTATCGAACCCATTTTTTATTATGCTGCAGATATTGCAATGTGGAATTGAGTTGCAGAGATTGGAGGAGCCGTTTAGGCCTAGTGAGCACACAAATGTGGTGCTGTGGAACCTGAGGAGCTCATTGCCGTCTGCAATGCAGCGAGGGTGTTTCTTGGGGAGCTTGGTGGCTTTGGCTTTGATGGATTCTCTGTACTCTTCAAATTTGGAGATGGTCTTTTGGGTGTTGTGGACTTTGAGGATGCGGTCGATTTTACATATCGGGGTCTGTTTCTTTAGCCAGCTGGACTGGAATATGATCTCCACTATGTTCTTGCTTGTGTCTTCAGGACCCAGTTCAGAAACTGTGGATTTTGTGACAGATATTAAAAAAGATTGTAACTTTGAGCATGGTTTTCTGAAATTTATTTGAAAAGACTGAAAATTTGAACATGGTTTTCTGTAAATTGTGTATTGATATTGGTAACATGTTTTGGAAATGATTCAGGAAGAGGAATGGTGCTCATGAACTCATTGTAACTAGCTAGTAACAGAAATTAATTCTGCATTGAAGTATGAGAGAGAGAGAGAGAGAGAGAGAGAGAGAGAGAGAGAGAGAGAAAGACAGGTTCTGAAACTGAAAGTTTATGGCTTCATAAGTCCTAGCTGATAATACTTATTATAAGCTCAGAGTGTAGAGATAAATTAATTTTTAATGTACCTTTTCTGTGATGAATAAAGACATTTAATTATTAAACGCAATAAAGGGTTTTCTCAGATCACATCACATGCGTGCATGATTAAAATTGTTGAGAATTGTGTGAGGTACCTGCATGCCTAACAGCCTGATGAAGCTCCAAGTTCTCAGCTTTCATGAAAATCTCACCACATTCAGGACATGAACAAATGCTGCCTCTCAGAGAAGGGTCTCTAGCAAAACCAAGAACAGGATCAACCACCATTCTGCACTCATAGCAGCCAGAGAATCTCCTGAAAGGCATTGCTCTAAAAGACCCAGCACCAACAGAAGAATTATTAGTAGATACTGCAGATAATGAAGAAGAAGAGGTAGAAACAACCCCATTGAGCTCATGCAGAGGAGCTTTCATGGATCTGCTTGAAGTTTCATTACTGTTACTTGAACCCATTGAAGCCCTTTTCTTATGAACTTCAGGAGATCCTATTTCAGGCCTGTGCATGATTTTGGTGTTGTTACATAGTGAGCCAGAGCATCTCATTTTCTTGCTTTTCTTGGCAGCATTACTTTCCTCCATGGCTGGCTCATGCTGTTGTTGTTGTTGAAGTAGCTGCTGTTTGCGCTCTTGTTGTAGCTGAAGTGGTTGGAGATGTTTACAGTTCAATAAGCCTCTTACAACAGACCAATAGGGTAGCTTCTCTGTCTTTTGGGGCTTCTGGTTCTGGTTTTGGTTCTGTTTCTGAGCCTTTTGGTGTATTTGCTTGGTGGGTTTTCTTTGGGTTTTGAGTTTAGAGGTAGCCATGGCTGAAGAAGACATCTAATTTGTGATGTTTGAGCTGAATAAAACGGTGGTTTATGGTTTTAGTTTCAGAATTGCAGATAGGGTTCTTTCGGAGACATGAGCTGAGACAGGCAGCTGGGTGGGGTTGCAAAGGAGCTCCCTTTGCTTGCTTTTGTAGAAAGCTTTATCTATATTAGGGTTCTGTGGGGCTTTTCTTGTTGTGTGTACAGAAGTTGATTTATAAATAGATAAGTGATTGATCTGTGTAAAGATATTGTTATTTGTTAATGATAGGGGACTGATGCTTGGAAAGTTGGATGGCAAGAGAAGACAAAACTATGGGTTGCACATATTTAATATATCTCTTATTACTAGTGAGTCAGTGACAAAAAAGAAACATAGCTTAGGATGAAGATTCAAAACTTAAAATCTTATATGATTCAAAAAACCCTTCAAATCTCATAGTAAAAGAAACACAACTACAATAAAATAAAATAACAAAAAGTGGAAAGAGTTCTACATATATTTTTTTTGTAGTTGTGTTTCTTTTACTATTAAGAAATAAAAACCATTCAAACAACATGATCTATTTTTTCAAATGGCATTAGTGTGATGTTAACCATTTGTTATATAAACTACAAATAAAACTAATAATTTTTTATTATTTATATACATGCGATATTGGAAGAGAGGATAATCGAATTTAGGACCTCATGTGCAAGATAAATGCTCGTAACTACTTGAACTACAAACCCCAATTTAAAACTAATGAATTTTAGTGTGAAACAAGAGAAATCAATTGAGACCAATGTGAAACTAATGGCATTTTACATGATTCATTCAAATAATTTTCTATAGGATTTAATTAATGGGTCCTCTCACCCACACACAATGCATGGCTCTCACATAAATATGACAATCCTTCCACAATATCTTCTAATAATATATTATTGATTGGTTTTAAAACAGTTAGAATAATATATTGGAAGCAGAGCACCCAACCGGGGCTACCCAACAGCAATTTATGGCGAGGCAGAGGTTGCCAACGAAACTTCAAGCTAGGCTTTGGTTCCATCCTAAGCCCAAGGGAAGACTGTTTTTCGGGCTAAGCACATGTACAGCGCACAATAAGGTAAGCAAACACACTAATTAGACAATAATTATAGTGCTTTACCTCTCTTCTGCGGAAAAGCTGCTTCATTTTGATTCCTTTTGCTCTCAAAATCATGCAATGCCATATGGTGTTGGAATAAAGTTGTGTACTTTAATAAGCAATCCATTCCACCGAACAAGTTGTTCATCTTTAATTAAATGTTTGATTGTTGCTTTTCATATCCCTAAGCTTTAACACCAAGGGATGGCAAGCTTTGCTTGGTAACCGTTGCTAAGTACAAAGTATGGTGTATGAGAATCACAGAGTTAACAATTCGAAAATTTGTATTGTTAAGAAAGAGGAGGAATAACAATTCAAATTTGATTTGGACCTCCTTTTCTAATGCTGTATTTAAAACATGTAATAGTTTTAAGAAGTGGGAAATGACAGCAATTCAGGGTGTGAATGTTATGAGCATCTCATGTTGAAGAATGGAAGTCTAGGATAAGAGAGTTTAAAAGGGTTTCTTCATCTATTGCTAAATTAATTTTTAGTTAGATGATCACATTCCAACGGTAAAAATTGAAAGTTGAATTTTTGATAGCTTGTTTGGTAGCAAATTGTCACAGTCTACTTCTTAACTAGATATTAAGCGATTTTATGACTCGACACCGCTTAAGATCACCACAATTTTTCCTAATCAAACGAGTTTTTGGGGTTTTTTTTTTTGCTTATATAGGCAAGAGTGATATAAGTTATCAACCATTGAAGTTGTAATAAGTTTGTCCCTCACAATCACTTAAAAAAAAGACTTCATGTGTTCCATGGGAGTTCGAATCTGAGACCTCTAGTTTGCAAGTCAAGGTCATTTTCCATTGGACTATACCCCGTTGACAGAATATTGCTTTCTTAAAAAACAAAACAAATAAATAAATAAAAAAGAGAGCGACTCCCCCCATGTGGGCCCAACCTTTGTGGAAGCCATGTCAATATGACGGCGTCCAAATATCACCACTCTTATTTATGAGGACTGAATGAGCTGGCCCAAAAACATTGGCAATGGGTCATAGGTAGCCCAATTGTGTTGTCATCTTCTTCAATCATTTTTGTGTACGGATTGGGCTAACTTGTGTTTTTAGGTGACACATAATTTCATGTCCAATGCGTATCGGCCCAAGAAAAAGCTCATGGGAAAGCAAGCAAGAGCGCCAAGATGGAGCGTTTCAAATTCCCAGTGCTTCTCTCTCGCTCTGTGCTGTGTGGTTTCAGGTCCTCTCTCTCTCTCTCGCGTCCTCATGGATATCAAAATCCCTCTGTTAAACCCTAAATAGCAAATCCCCAGTTGAATATCTTCCGGCCATTCCTTCTTCTTTGGAAATTTCCCATTTTGCCCTCTTGTGCCCATAGCAATGCCGGTGAGATCCATCCATGGACGGGGAGGCTAACCTTCCAGTCCGACCCGCTGGGGCGAGGAATTTGATCCGTCCGACCAACCTGGATTCCACATCATCTTCGTCTTCGTCATTCTCTTCCTCGTTCTCTTCCTCCTCTTCGCCGCACTTACTCCGCAATGTTCAAGCCGCCTTCAAGCGCCACCGCCCTCTCGGTAACTCTCTCTCTCCGTCTCTCAAAGTTAATGTAGTAACTAGGTTTTCTTTGTGTAGTTGTTTTACTTTTGGGGTGAAATTGAGAATTCAAATTTGGGGGTTTTCTCGTTAGGGTTCTACAGTGAGTGTACCTTCTACAAATTCAAGGCTTCTTCTTGAATTTGTAATACTTGTGCCTTTACATTTTTCTGATAAATGCAAAGTTTGAGCTTTTGGTTTATCTAGTTGTTTAAGTACGTGCTGCCCTATTACAGTTTAGCTTATAGATTGTGGGCTTGATTTGGGGCATCACTGAACTATGCTCTGGGTTTTGAAATAGATTAGAGTTTGAAATTTTGGATTAAACTTTTATAGTAAAGCATATGTCTTTAGAAGTAAAACTGATTAGCTTTGGTAGTACTGACCCTTACATGCTCAGTGATTATACTGAAAAAGCCGGCAGCCCATTTGCATCAAGTGCTCATTTATATGATAAGATAGGATAAATTTTTTAGAATTACCTCATTAGTTCTTTGAATGTGATGAGTGAACGCACCCTTAATTCTTCAAGTGCTCATTTCGAGGAACATTCAGGAATAATGCAGTCAAATAGCATAAAACCTCGGCGTATGGTGGTCCCCCAGCGAGGCGCATCCAAAAGTTCCGCTTCAAGTGTGGCCCCTCTGATTGACACCAAGAAGTCGAGAGAAGTAGCTTCAATGAGTGAGGGTAATGCTGCAAAGGATTCAACTGTGCAGCCAAACAACATGCCCACTGTTGTCAAGGAAACTCAAGAAGATGCATGTATTACACCATTTTCCAATTCAGGCGCTAGCACCCAAACCTTTGATGAACACTTAAACCCATTTGATGGGCAGATAGATCAAATCAAACCTGGTGGTAAAGACAATAATCAGATGTGTCCCGTGAATTTCGAGTCTCAACAGATCGATGGTAAAAAAAGAGTCCAATTTTCAACGGGAAGCATTGCCACTCCCCTGGGTAATATTTCCTTACTTCTTTTAAATCTGCTGGGTTTTATTGCTGTGCTTTGGTGCTTCTTAGGCAGCTCTCTTTGTGACATTGCACAATTTTATGAATTATTGCTAATGCTGTGTACAGAATACTATTTTGAGGTTCTTTCTATGCCCCGAATATGTTTTCCTTCTCTCTTAACATGCAGGGGCCGATGATGATATGGCCACTGGATTGGAGTACTTATCATCTCATATGCGTTCACTTGCATTGACAGAAATGGAATGGGTTTCCAGCAGTCAAGCAGAGGCTTCAGCTGTTATCAATCATGACTCAAAGCATCAGAATATTCAGAACACAGAATCTGATATCAGTTTGAAGTCTGATGGTGGGATTTCTTCTTCATTGGCAAAGAGAACAACCGCCATTCATGATCAGTTGCATCAATTCAAGAACTTCTTAAGCCAGCCTATGACTCAATCCTCAGTTGTTGGGCCATCATGTGCTACGACAACGTCTGTCCATGCTACTTCAGCACCCATGCTTAGTTCGACAACTTTTTGTACTCATTTGAATAGTGGTTCTCATGTGGCAGTAGAACCGTCGGGGGAATTTAATATAAATCCTCAACCAGTAACAGGGAAAATGATAAAGCCCTCAAATGCTTCTTTAAAGGACAGCAGTGGAATGTCAACTGACCATATAGCTGTTGCAGCCCAAACTTCTACCGCTGCAATTGATACCCAAATTCAAGTTAAGGAATATGACCTTTCTAAGGAGCAAAAAGGCTGCATGCTGAAGGAAACTAAGATTATGGAAAATCCTTCTCTTCTTGATGCTAAGTCAATTGAAGGGAAAAGGCTTACGGGTGATGTTACCAATCCACAATCTCAGGCTCCTATGCCCCAAAATTCGTGTACTGATATGAAGTTAGAGTCTTCTAAATCAGAAAAACAACAAAAGGCTGCAAGTGGTAAAGGTGCATCAGCCCCTCGTAAAAGGAATTACGATCCTGACTTGTTTTTTAAAGTTAATGGGAAGCTCTATCAAAGGCTCGGAAAAATAGGTAGCGGAGGGAGCAGTGAGGTTCACAAAGTCATATCATCAGACTGTACAATCTATGCACTTAAGAAAATCAAGCTCAAAGGACGTGATTACGCTACTGCTTTTGGCTTTTGTCAGGAAATTGAGTATTTGGATAGGCTGAAAGGAAAAAACCATATCATACAGCTTATAGACTACGAGGTACTCACTTTCAACCTAAAATCGTTCATATTATAACATGCAGATAATTTCATTTACAGCGTTGCTATATTATGTCTGGGTAAAACTATGCAATTCAAATTTTTGTATGCTGCGACAGAGACGAGGACCTAAGATGAAAATGAAGTCAGGTTGAAATCAACCATCAAATTAGAGTGTCGGTTGTAGACTCTTGATCTCAAGATGGCCAAGATCATTATAAAGTCCAAATAATGGGTTTTCAAGGGAATGTTTCACAGGATACCTCAATGTAGCAAATTAAGTCATCTAACTCGGCCAACTAACTGGTTCTTAAGAGCGACAAATGCTTAGAAGAGCATCTGATTGCCAAAATTGTGGTCAATAAAGTGGCTTGATTAAAATGAACAGACTTGGAAGGAGATTGAGGTGAAACTAGATTTGGCTAAGTTAGTTAGGTGTCTGATTTGGTTCTCTGATCAAGCTAAAGAAAGTAGCTTCAAAGAAAATAACGGTAAAAATGATTAGGAATCTGCTCTTTTTCATCTAATCCAATGAATTTTGCACCATATATTCTTCTTGGAGCAAGGTCTTGTTTATTACATGTGATATTGATGACCATTTTCGGATGTACCGGATATGTAATTGACAGTTAGGAACCCAAGAGAGAGTTTATGCACCGACAGTTGGAAATCCTTTATGTAACAAGTATATTTCCTCATTTAAATATTCCTGTTAATTGTAAACTTCGGTATCATATAATAATTAGCATGAAGTTCATACAGAAGATGCTAGATTTATGCTAGAAAGTATACCTATGTACCATGGACACAGGTTGAGGAGGCAGAGTTGTTTTCATACAAAAGATACACAGCATACAGAAGATGCTAGATTTATGCTAGAAAGTATACCTATGTACCATGGACACAGGTTGAGGAGGCAGAGTTGTTTTCATACAAAAGATACACGACAAATCCTAGGACGATAGGAATCCACATACTGCGCAATGACTCAATTTTTATTGCATGTGGATTTTCTAATGTCTGAAAGTTGGATGATTGCAGGTTGTTAATTAAGATATATAATTCCTATACTTGTTATTGTTATTAGGTGACAGATAAGGCTTTGCTCCGTGAAGTCTTGAGTGGCTCCATGAGTAATAAAGATGGCAGAGTCAAGGATGACGGGTACATATACATGGTGCTTGAATATGGCGAAATTGATTTGGCTCACATGCTGTCCCAGCAGTGGAAGGAAATGGACGTCTCTAAAAAGACCATAGATGAGAACTGGCTACGATTCTACTGGCAGGTTTTTGAGCTACACACCTTGATATTTTGTTGGTAATTTCTTTGCGGTGCTTTGTGTTTGTTTTGGTACTCATGAGGATGATTGTCTAAAGGTTCACTTTTCGTCTAATGGTATTAGGTATTTGCTCGTTTTATTTGTTTGGTGATATTGTTTTGGGGGATTCTATTAGGTTCTTTATTGATATGACCCATATAGATATTTCTGCACCTAGTTTATTATTATTATTATATATATATATATATATATATATATATAGTGGTTACATAGAATCTGACATGTTGCCTGTATATGGTGGTTATTTTCCCCAAGCCATATATGTCCATACTTGACTATGTTCATAACATGTAGTCAACTTAAGGAAACACGAAGTCATGATATCAAGTTGACCTCATTTTCAGTAGTGTGATGATTGTGGTGTTGGCTGCATACTAAAATTCCTAACCAAGAATGCTATTAAACCGACTGTGGGCAGATCCAGTTTCAATTATACATCCAAAGATCCTTTAAAACATTGGTTTCTACCACTTGTTAGTTCTCTAAAGTTGTATGAATCATACGCTTTTCTAATTTGGTTACTGCTTTTGCGGCTACCATTTCTCTAAATATATGTTCTAGCATTATGCTGGTGTGATTTTCCCAAAGTCTAAGGCATAATTGTGTGCATGCGCTTGTTAATTATTATTGTGGAATAGATTAATTTTGGTGATTATTCTGAGTATGAAAAAGCTGAACCAATCTTGTGGAAAAATATGGCAGCAAATTCTTCTGGCGGTTAACACTATACACGAGGAACGAATTGTGCACTCTGACTTGAAGCCGGCTAATTTCCTTCTTGTCAAAGGCTCCCTAAAGCTAATTGATTTTGGGATTGCCAAAGCGATAATGAGTGATACAACCAACATCCAAAGGGATTCTCAGGTGATTATCACTTAGGCCTCCCTCCTTTTCTGGAACTACGATCTGTTATTATCTGGAAACACCAGTTAAGTAGAATGCACATCCCATTTTGCTTGCTGCCCTTTTGACAAAATATATTTTTGCAGCATCTAGAAATATGGTTTCTCACTTTTTTTCATAATGGTAAATTGTACTGGCATTCCATATGCACCATGCTCTATTGTACAAGATATGGCTCCTTAGCATGTTGGAGGTTACCGGATATGCATTATGTGTACTTTTGATTAGTTCTTCTGTTTCTACTCTTTCAGGTGGGTACACTTAGCTACATGTCTCCAGAAGCATTCATGTGCAACGAGAGTGATGCAGATGGAAACACTATCAAGTGTGGTCGGCCATCAGACATCTGGTCCCTTGGTTGCATCCTTTATCAGATGGTATACGGGAGGACCCCATTTGCAGACTACAAGACCTTCTGGGCCAAGTTCAAAGTTATAACAGATCCCAACCATGAAATCACATATGCACCAGTCTCTAACCCCTGGCTTCTGGATCTTATGAAAAAGTGCCTTGCATGGGACCGCAATGAAAGGTGGCGGATTCCTCAGCTGCTTCAACACCCTTTCATTGTTCCCCCGGTTCCAAACCAGCCATCTTTGCCTCATGACGAAAACTGTAAACTGCTTCAACTTATTGCCCAAACTTGTGACAATGACTCTGAAGCTTCCAAGCTATGTTGTCAAATCCAGCAACTGCTTAAGGACCCTGTCCCCTCAATAGGGTCTCAGTTAATAACATCGCGAGACCAACATTGTAAATTGCTCTCCCAAATGTCAAGGCTTTGCTTTCAGCTCCAGGAACATTTAATATCAAATTCAGAGGGATAATAGGTGAAGGTCCAAGCATTTTTTATCGCAATTTCAGCCCCCATTTTTGTGAAACTCAGATGTCAGGTGGTATCCACTTTTGTCAGCTGATTTCGGCTCATGGGGAAATCATGCTCGGTTACCATCATTCTCTTCCATCTCTTTGTAATGATATGTAATATTCCTGCTGTGTTATTTTGTTCTGTTAAATCTAATAGAAAATCTGCTCAGAGTGATTGGCGTGTATGTTCTATATCCTTTCCTTGTACTGTATTAAGCAGAATGCATGGAAAATATATGTATTTTTTTTTTAAATGCAGAAAAATAAATTTAACTTAAATTACTGAAATTTGGTGTCTCATGCCAAGCTTTTCAAAATATGGGAATTACTTGCTTTGTCATAGAAGAATGAGGTTAACAGTACGGCCAGACATAAAGAATGAAATGTTGGTACTGTCAGAATATGGCAATTACTCATCCTTACCACCAATGATATTATCACACGTGTAATTGTTATCATATTTCAATGGATGTTTAGTTGTTGGGTTAAGAAATGCAAGAAGTAAATGGAAGTCTGGTTCCATGTTCAATAAATTTGGTATCCCCTTTGATAATAATGCATAAATAAAGATTGATTGATTGGATATACGAAGTAATAGCAGAAATGTACAACAAAAAATCCCAAAACAAGTAAGCTTGTTAACAAGAATCAGACTTTTCTATTCTTCTGATGAAAATTTATAAGAAGCTTCGGCGCGTGCTTCCTCCAACCTCACGAACAGGTCCTTCATGAAAGGTGTGCTCGTCCCATGAGTAATCCGCAGTATATCTACCGCCTTGGTCAGAGATTTGACAGCATTCTCTGTGTCTCCTAGTAACCTGTAACAGCAAATCAACTTGTTTAAAGATTCAACAGAAAACTCCTACGACCATTTGACCAAAAATACTAACCATTCGAGCTTTCCACAAGTATAATATTGCAATCCAAGCAAAGGATGACAACCTGGATATACTCCTGTAGTGAAACAGAGTGAAATTCGGGACGTTAGCAGCAGTATAGTAAACAGATGTGCATCGATAATTTTCAATATACTTTCTCATAATTGGTTACGAGGTAAATGCAGTGTACAGGCCAAAGTAGAAGTTTAAACTTGAATGGAAGCGCCTTGTAAGAAGGAGATTTAATCTCACATTTGGAGCACGCACTGGCCTCAATTGACTCAATCCACAATATCCTAACACCTTAGTTTCCATTTCTTTTACCAAAACTCAGTTTATTCGGTTGTACTTAGAGACCCATTGATTGAGCAACGAGAACAAAAGTAATTTGATCTTTGAACTAAAATGAAAAATAACTTCTAACTGGAAGACACCAACTTGAACAGTTAAAAGTTAGGGAAAAAACTTAAAGGAATTAAATATCTCAAATGTGGAATAAAAAAGAAACAAGACATACTTTGATACACTGGAATGGTCAGTCTGCAATATGCTAGAGCTTCACTCCAGTCTTCCAGCTCCATCAAAATCTGAACACAATATGATTTCAACAAATTAAATGCATAATTTAAGTGAACATAAGGAATTAAAGTCACTGCATGTTACCTTACAGTTTTTGACGTTCTCATGAAATTAGAATAACCACAATTTACTACTACATTACTGAGTGCCCAAAATCATTGATCTAAAAGTACTTTTAGTGTTAAGAATATAACGAACAGGCTAATGACAATTGCCAAAAAATTATACATAGACAATAAGAAACCATTTCCAATGCTCCACAAACAGAACATGATATTCATTTCACTAGAAAGTAAAACAATACCAAACTTATCATACTTCAATTCATAGAGGCCAAACCCCACATCGTACCTTCCTAACTTTAGTAATTCACTTATCCTAATTGGTACAATTTCAATTAAGTAAAACCATTTCATTTGTACCTGAAGGAGCCAAACAAGATCTGGAGCCAAACAAATGAGTTCGACTTCATCACTACTTTTATTAGCATAATAGGAAAAGAACAAAAAATAAATAAACAAATGAGTTACCTTTAAAAGCTTCTCCCGAGTTTGCATCAAAGAGATTGAAAAAGGATGATATAGTTTCTTCTGCGGTGTCTCAATTGCCTTATACACAGTTATAGCTTCCTGGTAATCTAAACTTAGTCAAAGATCAAATCATGGTGATGAAATTTGAATATAAAAAAACCACAAAAATATTATAAGTAATCATAACATCAGATTGCCCAAAAAGACGAGTAATTCTTAGCACAAAGAAATAAGGATACTGTGAGAAGGTGTAGATATAGGAGCCTTGTCTGACAATGATTTTAGTTCACTTGCTATCTGTTTTATCTCTTCTTTGCTCCTAACAAGTCCACATTGCTGGCATATGAATCCATTGCCATCTGCTCATCCAAATTGCAAACAATGAAATATAGTTGCTTTAGCTACCTAACTCACTCTTATTTTCTATTTTGTTTCACCTCACTGACTTGAATACAGGTCATTACATACCAGACTCACGAAGTAAAAAGCCAACGCATCCATTATCCTTGCATCGGTAGCCTTCCAGAACTGCACTTTCTTGGATATCATCGTACTTGCCCTTCAATACAAAATCAACTTCATTTTAAGTTTAAATAGGATAAGGTTCTACATATTCCAGTATCAAAAGACAAATGCTACATGACTCACAACGTCACATTCTTTAAAAGAAATAAAAAATTAAAAGTAAAAGTCATAAGTACCCCTTTACTGCAGCGGGGACATGTGCAAGTAAAAAGGTATTGTTCTTTTAGTGCCTTTTGCCGGGTCAGAGTGCTTCCAGCAGTTTCTATGTAACTTATCAACACCTTGAAAATGAATTTTACAAACAGAGAAGCCTTTAGATTTGACTTGTTGTCAAAATTCGTGCAATAACATGATACTAAATAACTTTACTTCACATTAAAGAAAGTCAGATAACGTCTTGACAGCATATGAGAAAAAGGATCATAAATTTAAAATATTTTCATAAATAATTCACAAGATAGGGTCGAGTTCTGTGAATGCATTTAAGAGATTATAAAAAACGTCATTGCAGAATAAATCTTCTTGATTATTAATGAAGCACTTTATAGAATGACCAAGGGACATGCAGCTCATTCATTTAGTGTCTATTTGTCAAGCAATTTAAACATATTAATTATCTCCCCTATGATCATACATTTCTGGATATTCAACGCATAAACCCTTGATGTAATCTCTTATTCTTAATTGGAAATCATAATGGCCAGCAAGTTAAAGAAGCATATACTACCTCAGCATCTTTGGGTATATGTTGCACAGCACGTACGACTGCTGACCTTCCCTCAAATAACAAAACAGAATTGGGCAAGCAGCTACAGAACCAGAACCATTTAGCAAACAAATAGCAAGAGGGTGATACTGAAAATACTTTTATCCACTAACATAGTTACCTGTGATTAATAATGGAAATGACAGGATACAATCCTGTGCCCAGGGGTCTCAATTCACTGTCACAAATTGTGTGAGCATTGCATGCAAGCTGCATGGATCGCAGAGAATCAAAATTCCCAAAGATTCCACTAAAAAAATTTAAATTGCATTCTTATTAAGATAAACAATGTTTGAGTCCGTACAATAAAGGATCGAAAGAAGTCATGCAGACAATAGCACTGTAACATATTATTACAAATTTGTAAGAACTTAGTTAGACACCAGATGATCGCATTGATTGAGTTGGTACATGCCAAACTGACAATATAACTTAAACATCTCATTGAGCTATGCATAAATGCCTGAAGTACCTCCAACACAATGGTTTTACTGCCTAACATTTGCTATTGGGTACACCAGAATTACCACAACACTTACATGATAGTGACGCTTCACTTGCATTACATGGTGCAAATTCAGTCACTTTTATTAATAAAACAGTAATAATTGAGAAAAACAGAACCGAAAAACTGTTTATAAAATCACACCTTGGAAAAGTTTTCTGCAATATCTTTTATATTGACACCGGGCCACTGAAGTATCAAGCTGACAAGGTTCGCCATCTGAGCATACAGCACCAATTGCTTCTCATCAATCTCCGACATATCTTTATTAAAAGAAACAAAAAAGAATTAATAAACAGTAAACAGCTACAACAAGAAGGAAAGCTAAATTGGAAAAAGCCAAAAAGGATACGAGCAACTAACGCCTCCACCAACTTGTAGTTGTCCATAGCAGAAGCAGGAATGACCTGAAGGAAAAATCTAATAACGTTAATGTTTTATACCCAAAATTAAAAATTGAATCTTTCTCTGTAAATAAGAAAATCTTGACCTTCTCAGTTTGCAATTTTGTGCGAAGGTAGAGTTTTATCATGAGACGAATAGAAGGCGTGACAGCCATTCTTCTCTCCTTGTAAAGCTTCGAGAGAGCTTCACATTCTAGACGATGCAGCTTCCATTCAGACTTCTGCATAATACAAAAACCCAAGACTTCAACGAATGAGGAAACACAAGAACTCCATGAATGTAATCTAATTACCAATCCGAAGCCTAGGGCATACCTGGCATGAGTTACTGCAGTAGTACACAACCTGACAAGCCGAGCACTTCTTGAGATTACTTGATTCGAAACAAGCATCGCACCTGGATTCCGCTGAGGAGTTGTTTGGCACAGAAACGTACGGCTCTTGGCTTATTATCACCTCCCCTGCAATTCAAAACCTCCATTATCGCTGTTCTGAAGCAGCAGAGCTACAGAGAGAGAGAGAGAGAGAGAGAGAGAGAGAGAGAGAGGTGAAGAGGAGACCTGGAGAGAAGTCTCTGGTGGTAAAGAGGCAGCGGCCTTTCTCTGGAACATTCGAAACGGTTAAGCCTCGGTCCTCAAGAGCTCTCTGCAACTCTTCCATGATTGGCGTTCTGTCTGTGTTTGCTCGCTCTTCACCAAACGACGACGTCAATGGTGGCGAAGTTTTGATGATATAGCAAATGAGTTTTTTTTTTTTTTTTGGGTTCTAATTTTGGGGTTTTGTGGGGTTAAGGTGGCGGGTCCTACATGAGAGGACGTGGCGTGCTACGAACCCTTGTGTTCTTGACTTGTCGTTCTTTTCCGTCTCCGAAGCTGAAACGTTTCAATTCTCACTGAAAGTTCTGGTCTTTTCAAGTTGAATGTCCTACGCCTTCACTAGGTCACTAGGGTTTTTCTCCACACTGAAGAAGGTCATTTTATCAACAAAGAAAACGAATAGCAGCCTCTCTCTACCGGTTGCTGCTTCAGGTTAGTTTGTTCCCTACTGTTTGGTTTCTGAGAAAATCCAGTAAAGTCTGTTCGTTTCTGAATTTATCAATCTGTTTGCGAATTTCAGCTATGGATGGCAATTCAAGTTGCGTGTTGGTGTTATGCGGAAAATCATCGGCAGAGAATGAAACTGCCAAAACGCTGAAGAACAGTGGCGCTCTGAAGCTCACTGACAACACTGAACTTTCAATTCTTCTGCACTCTGAATCGGGAAAACCGATCAAGGAAGACGCTTTTGGGGTGGATTCGTTCATGAACTCTCTCTCAACCAATCTGTTCGGAAGGTTCCTCCTTTGGTCTCCACGCTTGCCTTCAACGCACGACGTCGTCTCCCAGTAAGTCTCATAAAAGCCCTTAGCTTTGTTTGCCTTTCTGAAACGAAGTGATTGGATATTTAGCTTTTTCTCAGGAATTTCTGTGAGCTTCCGATCGGTGCGGTTTGTGTAGCTGATGTTCAGTACAAAGGACGAGGTTTGAAATGCCAATTGGTGGTTGACATTGATTTTGCCGGTTTATTGTGTTATTGGGATTCAATTTATTCTGTGATCTTTTCCAGGCCGGTCGAAGAATGTGTGGGAATCTCCCAAGGGTTGCCTTCTTTTTTCCTTTACTTTGCAGATGGAGGATGGCCGAGTCGTGCCTCTTATACAATACGTGGTGTCTCTTGCTGTCACTGAGGCAATAAAGGATGTTTGTGATAAAAATGTGAGTGCATTTTTCTTGCTGAGTTTGATATAGAAAGAACCTTGTCAAATTCATATTGCAGTTAATAGGTAATGCTATAGTCTCCCGACTTTGATACACTTGTGTTAATACATCTTTTGAATTTCAGGGCTTGCCATATGTTGATGTTAAAATAAAATGGCCAAATGATCTTTATTTAAATGGCCTCAAAGTGGGAGGTATTTTATGCACCTCGACATTCAAATCGAAGCAGTTCAATGTCTCTGCTGGTAATTAGTCTCATCCTCTGGGTGCTGATTAGCATATCTGATTGGAAATAAGCATGGTTTCACATACCTACTGGCTGCTTTGTTACTTTTCTATAGACCTTGTTCCATTCAAGTATTAGATGAATGCCTCCATCAACAACATTGGATAGTCAAGAAGAAACTCTATGTTGATAATAATGACACAGATATTTTCTGTTCTTGCAGGTATAGGTTTGAATGTTGATAATGAGAAACCAACTACATGCTTGAATACATTTCTTAGAGAATTGTCTGTTACAACATACCAATTTAGAAGAGAAGATATTCTTGCCGCCTTCTTTGACAAATTTGAGAAATTTTATGAGCTTTTTATAAATCAAGGTAAAAAATCATCGCTTGTCCATTAACCATCAAATATGTTATATGATATATCAATTATGCTATTCCTTCATTTTGATTTTAATGCTTAATCTTACCGTTTTGCCTCAACTATGTATGTTGGTGCCTTGCTTTCTATTTTTTCTTTTAAGTTTTATGCCTGTCATGAAAAAATATCTGAATAACTTTTCCAGCTAGAATCCCTATAAATGAACAATCTTTGAACTTGTTATATGAAATTTCTTTTGATCTCAAAATTTGAATCCTTGGCAATACCATTGCAGTTATATTTTGCCCTCCTTTTTAACAACTTTATTTGTTTCCTGCATAGATATATGGAAAAAGAAAGCGTAAATGTAATCATTTCTTTCTCCAAAAAAATATAAATTCTAATTGACCTTGTTTCCAGAGTTTCTGTTTCAGTAATAAGATTCTACTCTCATCAGCAAGCACGATAGTGAATCCATTAAGGGCATGTGTTATGAAAAGTAATGCATGGTTCATTTAATGCAGGATTCCAATCTCTTGAGGAGCTATACTATAAGACGTGGCTACACAGGTAACACACTGTCATGTAGATCTAGATTCTACTATGGATCTTTATGGTTGAATTCAAGTTAGTCATTTTTAGGCGTAGTCTTGTCTAGCTTCGAAAACCAAAGAAGCCTAGTGAAATGTAACACCAAATATTCAGTAAATTTTGTCTCACTTGGTACCCATTAACCTTTTTTACTCAACCTACAGAAGTCATCTTCCAACCTTTTATGATGGCCTCTTGATTTTCTTCTCATAAAGTATGGAAACCATTCTTGTCATTCTTGAAGCTAGTTTTGTTTTGATATCTGCAGCGGACAGAGGGTTATTGTGCAAGAAAAGAATGACAATCAAGTAGTGGAAAACGTGGTCACTGTTCAGGTTTGACAAACTAGAAAGTTGCTAGATGAGTTACTGACTCAGCGTTTGAATATTCATGCCTATGTACATGAAAGAGTTTATACCCTTTCTTATGATATAAACCCAAAGAAAATCTGTTATTTTATCCTTTCTGGTTCAGACAGGAATTTAAGGGTTAACTTTATGGATAAAATTTTGGGTCTCGTGTTCATAAAAGATATGTCCCTTTCCCTTGATATACAGAAGTTAAAGAACGTGTTCAGTAAAAATGTGTGAGAATCCCTTATTTGAATGAGATGAAAAGATCTAAGCCTAAAATTCATAAACTAGGGGGAAACTACAACTACACCTTTTATGGTTGACTCTTTTTACATGGATAACCCTGTAATTTTTTTTTTTTTTTGTGGAGATAACCCTGTAATTTAATGTCCACTCTTATACCCCTTTTGGTTTCCTATGTTACCAACTATATCACTTGTGATTTACCCCATGTAGCCATTGAATAGAGGAAGAAGACAAGGATAAAATAGTCATTTGCATGCTTATTAGCAAAGTACAGAGTGAAAATGTCACAAGTAAACCACAGGTTATACCCTTATAAATAGGGTCGACCATATGGGGTCTATCTGTACTTCCTCCTAAATTTACCATGAAATTCTCCCTTCTCGTAGATTTTATGACGAAATTCTCAGACAGTTTGAGGTATGATTGTATATATTGGTACTAGGTTTTCAGCATCTAAATGTTTAATTTGCAGGGTTTGACCTCATCAGGATATTTGTTAGCTATTGGTGATGACAACCAGATGTGTGAACTTCATCCTGATGGCAATAGGTAACTTTGCTAAATTGATATTATTATTTTTGTATGATATGATGATGTTTAATTAACTATGTAACTTACATAAGCAGTACCTGTACAAGTCTCTTTTTTTTTAATAATATAGTCCCATGGATGTTTTTAATAGTTCCACTTGTAAGTAGGAAAAGTGAGAACTACCAGAAGAACATTTGGTAAGCAAGCCATATGGTTTACATAAACTGTAATTTCCATTCATTTAAGATGCTAGCACAAATTTTTTTTTTCTTGTTTTGGGCCAATGTGATAGCACAATTTAGAGCCACCAAGATTTTCATGTTCAACCAAAACGAACACTGTTTGGTCAAGACTGCTTTAAATGTTTTGTGTCATATGGGATAGATACCTGGTAATAAGGTTCAAACTTTTTCATACGCCTTACTGGGACATCATAAGCACAACTTTTTGGGTTTGATGTGGTTTTCGCAACTCTTGAAAGTTAGATATGAAAGGAAGTATTTATAAGTTGGTAATAAGTGAACATAGTTATTGGAACTAGTACATAATTCTTGGCATTATACCTGAAGGTAGCTCCACTGTTTTGCTCACATATTACTGGATTTATTTGACTATTAGTTAAATTTATGTCCTGATTTTGTCCTAGTCCCGTATCATATAATCTTTTTGTTTGAAGACGTGTCCTTAACTAAATTCTGGGCAGATCACTTGAGACATCAATTGGTGAGGATATGGAAATTGCAACCTCACCTTTTTCTATCTGTTAATTTAAAATTGTACCCCTGCTTTAGTACGTGTGTCAGGTTGCTTGGTCAAAAGGACAGCAACTTGGCATCATTGTTCTGTTTGAAATTCAGTTTTACCATCCGAAGTTGAAATAAGGATTCTGGTCATGTCTCTTGTACTCCTTTTCTCTCCAAATACAGTCATTGTGAAAAACTCTTGCATGCGTTTACCATCTTAAAAGTGACGCCTGGTTTTATTTCTCATTTACTGGCCTCTTAATCATTGCCTTCTATTTCTGCAATAAATCAGTATCTATGCATTCCTGGGTAAAACTTGGGGGCAGAACTGGTAGGTGATCTTGACATGTCTTTCTTGTCAAACATTACATGCCTGTATTTCTGTCTCTTCCTCAACTTGATACATGTTAAAAAGAATACATAAATAAGTATGTAAGTAATACTAAGTAAATATGCTAGAGGATCACTAAGAACATCCCGTTGTATATTTTGTTAGAGTATGTAGAGCTAGGATTGTTACAAGTGTCACTTAGTCATTGACTGATGTTAGAATTAGTTAGTAAGTTGTTGTAATCAGTTAGAGCCTTATAAAGCTTAACTCTCTGTATTGTAAAGTCAACTGAGAAAATAATACAGATTTGTTCATCTTCTTCTTAATTCTCTCTCTACTTCTCTTTTGTTAACATGGTATCAGAGCCCTTGGTGGCTCACGCCTTCTCGATCTACCTGAGTTCTTTGTCTTCCGCCTTCTTACTCTGATCTTCTTCTTCATCTTCTCCACTTCTCCTCTCTGCCACACCTCATTTCTAATCTTCTTCTTCGTTCTGCAAAACCTAATTTCTTCAATTGCAAATCTGCAAAACCTAATTTCGTTTCCTGTACCTCTTCACAACCTCGTTTCTTCCTAAAGCTTTCAGCTATGGCTTCTTCTCTCAAGGTTGATGGTTTCCTTGGCTTCTTTAGTGTTTCTATTCAGCTTCTTGATCAATTCCGAGCTTTTCTGCTTCCCCTTCCAATCTCTACTCATCTTTGTTCTCTTGCTTCTGGTTCTTTGGCTTTTCTTTCTTCACGATAGTGCCAAGAATTGCTCTCTACGCTTTGCCTACTACATGTTCGCTCTATTGCCTCATCGACTGTTCTTTGCAACTCTTTCTTTCTTTTTGTTGTTCAACAAGATGGTGACTTCTACTCAACTTCCACTTGTTCAATCTCCGATTGCAACTCTCATTCCTACTGTTTCTACATACATCTGTGACAGTCAGGCTTGCTGATACAGAGTATTGGACTTGGCATTTCCAAATGAATCTTCTTCTTGAAGGTCATGGCCTCTTGGGTTTTGTGGATGGTTCAAGGACATGTCCTGCACATTTTGATCAAGATTTAGATCTTGAAGGTGTTGAGATTGATGCTTATCAAGTCTGGCAGATGCACGATCGTGCCTTGCTGCAGCTGCTTATTGCAACTCTCTCTTCCACTGCAATTCTGCTATTTGGGTCCTATGGATGTTCTTCTGGTTGGGTATGTCTATTGTTCATCCTCTCTCTGATTTCAATAATTGGAGAATACCTATAGTCAAAGATTCAAGCTTTCTATTCACCTTTGCTTGCTATAAAATCAACTTCATGTTCTTGAATACATCACCATTGATCAAATATTGATGGTTCATTTGTTATCTGCTCTGTTAATTTTCTTGTGCATCCAAAATCTCAGTACCCCTATTCTTGACTCTTACGAAAATCTTCAATCAATTACTCCTTACATGGTTCTGTCACAATTCTCATCTCTCACTCTTCTTATCTCAGGGGACAAAGAATTTCCCATTTCATTCTCTTCTATCTCTTTCTTCTTATCTCAGGGAACAAAGGATTTCTCATATCTCGTTCTCTTCTCTCTGTTTCTCCAATCTCAAAGGAACAAACTCCTTTCTACATTCTCTAAGGGAACCAAAGAATTTATTAATTCTTCCTCTTTTCTATCTTCTTTCTACAATCTTCAGGGAACAAAAGAATTTCCCACTTCTTCTTTCTTTCTATCTCATTTCTCTAAATTCTCAGGGAACATGAATTTCCCTCTCTTCTCTTCTTCTATCTCTATCTCGATGTAGGGGTCTGATTACATCATTGATTTGGAAGGGTTTGTAAATCTCATGGGTACATAGTTGGTAATGGTCAATCAGGTTGGGAAATTAGTTGACTGGACGAGTTTATGGTATCTCTGGATCAGTGGAAAGTAAAACGATGGAATCTTTGCTGGGTTATATGCTTCACATGCAGCTCGCTATGGCTGTATTCTTCTATCTCACGCTTTGGATTGGTGCTCCACGCAAAACAAATATTGCGGGGGTCTACTCAGCTTCAACTACAGCACATTCAAGGCTTTTCTACCTTTTTGGTTTAGACATTGTTCCAATCTCATGGTTGGCTTCTCCACCCATAATCTTGCGAGGGGATGTTAGAGTATGTAGAGCTAGGATTGTTACAAGTGTCACTTAGTCATTGACTGATGTTAGAATTAGTTAGTAAGTTGTTGTAATCAGTTAGAGCCTTATAAAGCTTAACTCTCTGTATTGTAAAGTCAACTGAGAAAATAATACAGATTTGTTCATCTTCTTCTTAATTCTCTCTCTACTTCTCTTTTGTTAACATATTTCGCCCCTTTTCCCGATCAACTATGTATAGCTTCAGTGTGAAGCATCCCCTGCATTTCCTTTGTAAGATAAGTTACAACTTTTGGCAATTTGATGCAGTGGTTTTACACCAACATGTTATATTTTCAGAAGTTTGTCAGGACATGAGCCTGCTATTCTTAACCTAAGTAATCATGATACTGTTTCTATTTCTCTATAGTTTTGACTTCTTCAAAGGATTGGTCAGACGAAAGCTTGACTGAAGAAGATGCCTTGGCACCCTGCATCAGTGGCTACAATCTTGCTCTATCACGTGCACTTTGAGAATGTTTTCTCTTTAGTTACTTTTTTCTATTTTGTTTTTATTTATTGTTCTCAGTATAGATCTCGATCAAACTTAGATCTGTATTTCTTTGCTTAATAATATCAGAAGTCATGGATTACAACCACTCTACTTTGTACACTTGCAAACAAGAAATGGATTGTGTTTTGTGTCATGATCAACCCGAGTAATCAATCATTTGTAGGAAATCTGGTCATCCTTGCCAGCTTTGAGGTGGTTTAAATAAATAGTACTTTTTTTGAGGTTGGTTGGGGGGAAAAACTATTATAGAATATTTCCTTGTCCAATGGGTGCTCAAAAAATGTGCTTAGTTTTGTTGGCTTTGCTAAGATCTGAAGGCCCCAACAATGACCCACTGGCCAGAATGTCTTGTTTGTAAGGCAGTTTATAAACAGAACTCTTTGGTTGCCTATATCATTGTTAACTGGTTGAAAAACATGTAGGATAAAGATTCTCTTCCAAAAGAAGCCGACGCTCATTTTTGGTGCGTCCTGTGGTTGTAGGGTACATGCTGTCCCTCCACATTCTGATTTCTGAGTTTGAGTCTTTTGTTATAGGGACAGAGAAAAAGAAACCCACCCCTCCCACGTGCAGAGCCTTCTATACTAAACAAAATGTCCTAAATTGAGGCCACAACCCTTTAGTGGGGGTCCATACAACATTACCACTGTCTCAGTTGGGAATCTGGTTAAGCCATCTTCTCCAAGCTGCAAAAGGTCACGTTCGACGTAAGATATCACCAGTCACGTTTTCGACTAGTGTCATGTCTCATGTTTCAGTACTCATAATAGATATCACTAATCACGTTTTCGACTAGTGTCATGTCTCATGTTTCGGTACTCATAATAAAGAATTGGATAATTTCTCACATAAAAGAGAAAACGAATCCCATCATCAAAGGTGGGACTCCATGGGACTGGATCTCGCAACGAGAGCTAGATCCAGTCCTGATCCACCCACGAAACAAAGTCGTTGACCACATTTGAAAGCTTTTTGAGATTCATTTCCAAATTAGGTTCCGCCAGTGTACCAAACCCACGCATCAAGTTGCAGCTTTTGTCTCTCATTTCCAAATTATAGGATTGTCTTTGCATGAGTTGAAAAAGTTGGCATTCACATTACACTAGGACACATTCTAATACCCTGTGTTTGGTCGTGGCATGAGAACAACAACTATGTCGATTTGGTGGTAGGGGCTCATGGGGTGCAGTCTAAAGAAGTATTTGTTTCTGTGCCGGTCTCTGCTGGTTGCTAAAGATTGTGATAGACGTGATTGGCAGTGGCTGAATTCCAAGCTTCTCTTTTTAATAGCTTCAGGTTTAAGACACTTCAACGTGATATAATACGTGTTAGGTTGAATTTGTGCCACAAGACAATAGTTTGATTCTCGTCTTTTTATTTGTAATTCTCTCTCAAAATATTAACCATAAATCATATATTGGAAGAAAAATAGGACAAAGGATAAAATTCGTTCGGACAAAATCATTCGAAGTCAATTCAGATGAATCATTAAAGCCTTTCAATTCCATAAGAATCTATCCATTAATCCTCCTAGTTATTAATCCTTGGCATGATCGTATGACAAAAGAATAAAAATCCTTTACAATAATAAAAGTATAGCCTGCCGTCAAAAAGAATAAGAGAAAAAGATGACTAGAGAGGAAGAAACGAACAGGAAGTTTTACTAATCACACTCTTGGTGCTCAAAATTTGCAATCTTTCATTTAATGTTTTCCTTTTTAATGTTTCAATCAAGTCTTCTATTTAAGTCGTGTTCAGAGACTTTCTGACAATCAAATCCACTTTTTAAAAAAATTTGGCGAAAATTCATAAATGTTTTGTTTATGGGTCATAGAAACGTTTTCCAGATAAATACTTCCAAGTGTTTTTCTAAATGAATTTTTAATAAATATTTCAACGTATTTATTATAAAAATGTTTATGAACAAAAATGTATGGTTTTTACAAAAGTAATTCTGAATTATGAAGCAATACAGTCTCTTATTTCACCGACGGTCACAGTCCATTATAAAATATGCTAATTCGATGTGATGCAAGTTTAGGGATCGATGCAATGCAACTAATCTTTCATTTATGTGAAAAGCAATTTTAAAGTTGTATTGTATGTGAAGATGGCAAGAAAATAGCAATGGCATTATGGCATCATCGAAATGTGCTCTAGCTATGAGTCTATGACTATGAGAGAATGGCATTGTTTCCATTCGAGGGGGAAAAAAATTAAAGGGAGCTCAACTCAAGTGAAATATAATATAAAAATATTAATAGTAACTCGAATGAAATCTGAGTCGAACTTTAACGAAAGAAAATGTTTTTTTACCCCTAAAAAGTAATCAATTATTCAAAAGAAGCACTGATAACTCGTAGCTGGAGATCAGTCAAAGATCCACTGAATTATCATCACATGGAAATATGGCTGGTGGACCATGGTGGTTTAGAGACTTAGGGCTCTGTCTTATAGTCGTTAAGTCGACGAGTTCATCATTCTCTGTTAGGATATCAATCAATATCTATATATTCTCTGTTAGGATATCAATCACAATCATGATCTATATATCTGATTAGATCGTGTTTCTATTACATATGAATCCATCCACCCATCTTTTCTTTCTTTATTGTTTTCTTGTATCTTGCTTTTGATTGTTTGGTGTTCCTTTGTGGGCTGTGACATCTAAATCTTCACCCTTTTTTAGTCGAAAAAGATTTTCCCTCAGTTAGAAATTGGTTGGCAAATGATTGGCTTTTAGTCAAAAAGAAGGCATGCTTAGTGGCACTGATGATGGAGGAGAGCCAAAGATGAGGTTTGCTTACATTGCAATGCTGCATAGAGAAGAGAGGAAGTTGGGAAATTATTGCTGTTTACATATGTTTGGAACTTTTGGGGCATGTGATATATAATATTGCATAAAATTACATCAATTCTAGGAGAGAGACTTTCATGCAAAGAAACTATCATTTTTTGTTATCCCATCTAATAACTCAATGACATGCTGAATAACTTTTCCACATATTCTTTACATTATTGACCGGAAATAGCAAAATAGTGTTATCCATATTACATTAAAGTTTTTCTGCAATTCTAGGGTTCTTTCTGTACAAGTGGATGTAAAAATTAGACGTGGCTCTCTTTAGACAACTAATTATGTGACAATCATCACTTTCTTCATCGTTTGTATTAATATTGTAAAATAAATCGCATGCTTTGCTAGCTCTTAGTGCTAGTTTGGCATTGCTTATTTGGGGTAATAAGTGATTTTTAAAAAATTTTGAGAAGCTCAACCCGTTTGGTAAACTGTGAGAAAATCACTTATTGTTAAAAATTGCTGTGAGAGAAAGCTATAAGGGAAAGCAGCTAATGAGGTGCTTTCATTTTCTGATTATTTACGAATCAGTTTCGAAGAGGCGCTGGGTTTAATGATTATGCGGCAATCATTTTCTGATTATGCGTAAAATTAATACCAACAACACTTTTAACAAAAATTTTACTAAACGCCAAACTGCTTTCTCTCACAGCTGATTTCTCTCACAGCAAATCTGACAGCGATTATTTTCACAGCACAGCAATGCCAAACTGGCCCTTAGTGGTATAGCTTTATAGGATAGGGTTAGGTTTTTCTTTGTCTCCTAGTTGGACCTTAAACTTACAAAGAAACTCAATATAATTTAGTCACACTTCATGGTAGGTTCGATCCTTAATTAGTTGATAATGTAATTGGCTTAGGGTAGGTTAAAATTTGTTCTTTTATTTAAAGAAAAAAAATTAAAAGAAAAGGCTATTATTTATTTAGTTTATATAAGAACCAAACATATGTTTTTATAAAGTTCTTATTGGGCATGATTATTTGGTGCAATATATTATTTTCTATTTTCTATTGTTTAGGGGGAAGGAGGAGGGTCAAGACTCAAGATTGAACTCTTTTTTTTATTTTTTAGGACTTTTACTATTGAGATGGACAATAATATACTAAATTCACACACACTATACATATGCTATTACTCGAACTCAAAACCTTACATGAGAAAGTAATCATTTCAAACCACTACACTAATAGGTCATTTGCATTGAACTGTATTTTTTTTGTGTATGGGATAAGTGCAAACATTATTCATGATTAACTTACAAATCTAAAGGCATGTATATTATTGTTGCTAAAGATAAATCAAAAGGTCAAGAAATTGGTTCATTTTTTAAATCAATAATGCAATAATATTGCAATAGCTTGATCAATTTCTGATGATAAACTAGTTGTGTAAATTTCTATGCAAAAGCTAGGTGGTTGAAACTCATCAACACAATACATTATTCTCTCATTTTATTTCAATTAAGATACTAAAATCAACATGAAGATATAAGGGATTTATAACTCAAGTGATTAAAGAACCGTCTGTATTTGAATTTCACATTCTCTGATATCGTTTGTATGAGATAAAATCTCAAAAGTTATTCAGCTTAAAAACTACCAATAAATGCTAAAGGGTAAAGATTGGTGATTATTTTTATTTACCAAAACAAAGGAGAAGAAAAAAGTACCAGCTGATTGCCAACAAAGCACAGAGAAGCAGAATGTTGTCCTTTGTCCTTTGTGCTCTGTCCTTTGTTCTGACACAACACAAGTAGGTACGTTCATTGTGCTGTGCAGTAGAAGATTACTTCTCGCTCCTCACCAAGGACGACCACCGCGTGTGTGTCATCAGCGTCGCCCTCTGCCAGCTTTGACTGGGTTTTTTTGGGGTCGTTCTCAAAATTAACAACAGTTTCTTCTAAATTCTCTAATTTCGCGTGACCCTCTGCGGTCGGCTACACGTTTTATTTATTATTGTCCACATGTGTTCCATGCAGCCACGCATTATAACAGTCCCTCACGCGGGAGGAACTACTACAAGGGCTACCGTAGGCTGTGGGCGAGTGAGGTTTTTGAGACCCATCAGTGGTTTGGATTTATCCTTGTCCAAGGTTAAATTTCCCCTCTTCTAATATTATTTGTATTCAAAGACTTTTTTAAAATTAAAATTAGTTAATTGAGCTATAAATTAGTGTGATTTATATGATTTAATGTGCTTTAACTATGGCGGAATATTTTTGAGATGCCCCGGAGCAATCTCTCGCAACCTCACATTTATTTCTAAAAAAACTATAGAAACTGTAAGTACATAAAAAAATTATAATTAGATTTTTAGCTAATAAATATCGCTAGCCCCTCCGTTCAAAAATACATGGTTCGACCCTTGCATTTCCTCGATTAATTGTCTCAATTTATGGAGTAAAAACTCTAGTGTCACGGTAGCAATGCTTCGTTCTCTCAATTTGTCTTTTTATTTATTAATACAAGCTATAGTCTAAACTACAAGGAGGATGTGGTTTCTCACACACACACACACACTATCAATGTGCTATGGGGATTCGAACATGACTAATCTGCAAATCAATGCACTTTTTCATTGGATTAGACCCCGTTGACCGATCTGTTTTCTTACGTGAACTTGCAAGTTATTTTCTGTTCATTTTCTTCATCCTCATTTAAATATCCATTCAAATCAATTTTGCATAAAATAATCTCGACACTTTCATATTCATTTAAGTTTGTATCACGACGTATATTATCGTGTCCCTGTTACATATGTATTACAACATATTTAATTATAATTAGCACATGTGATTTGGTTTTTCATTGAGGAAAAAAAAAAAGTTAGCCATGATAATATGCACGATACATTGTGACCAAAGAAAAACATTTAGGTTAAACATTGAACATATAGTATTTTTAAACTAAAGTTAACAACATTGAACAATGTTTGGAAGCCATGTAAATCATTCACTAAAAACGCATGGATGGCTTAAAATATTGCAAATATGGTTTTATTTTGGTTTAAAATTAAAAAAAAAACACCATAATTCCTCCTAATGTGAGAGTTGGGAAATATAGTCAACTAAAGATTTTTAAAAAGAAGATAAATATTTCCCAAATTAATTTTTGAGGACTGCCTGCAATGCATGTAATAATAATTAAAAAATTATAATAGATTATACTATTCATGACAAAAGTCAATATGGACGTTCGGATATCCAAATGTGTTTCGAAATTCTTCTTGTCGTTGCTTCCAATTTGATCACTTTGTCTTTAGCTTGTATTATTCAATCAGTGCATACTCCCACGTCGCTCTCTGAATTGAGTTTTGATGTGAAATGTGTACATTGTGAATTCACCACTGCCCAAAAAGCACAAATCATGAGTTCTTTTTACTGTGATTGTTTTTCAATCGATAAGGTTGGTTAAAATTTAGAATCACTTTTAACATTAGGAAGAGAAGTACCGCTATAAATCAATATTGTAATTTGAAAGTAGTCAGAATAGGTTTCGTTTTAAAAAAAAAAAAAATACAAAAGTAGTGATGATAGTATAGTTTATATCAGTGGCAAACTCAATAATTCACACAGATAATATTGGATGAGATCTCGAGTGCACGACTAAATACTCGCAATCACTTAAGTTTCAAGCCTTTTGCAAACTTATTATACAACAATTAACAAAATCATTTTTGTTGGTTAGTAGCCTAGGCCTAGAGAAGTCCTTTCTCGGATGCCAAATCTTCTGGTATCAAAATAATGTTACATGCCATTTGGTTGTAAAGATTTGATATTCTTTCGGTGATCCCCCAAATCCAATAATAATATTTTTTAAAACCAAATGTCCAAAAAAAAACAAAAACAAAAACAAAAATCAATCATAAAATGATTTAGAAGATAAGAATATTTTTTTCTAGGGGGAATAAGTAAAAGTTAATCGTGGAACCAGATTATGATTAGTACATTAGCTTAGATTCAAAGTTATGGTGGATATGGTCAATATTGCTACTATTTACACGTGTACCCAATTAGTAAATATTTACTTTGTTTTTATTTAATCTCGGACGCGAAATAGTCATAAGAAATTTCTCATGAAATAAATAGGACCAAGAAATAGTCATAAGAAATTTCTCATGAAATAAATAGGACCAATGACTTTCGGAAAATAGAAGCTTCTAACAGTTACCCCAAACAGATTTAAGCATTTTAATCAAGACAAATCAACTTTTTGATAGGCAGTCAAGACAAATCGTAATCAAGGAGATTATCATGTAATAATTGGATTTAGGGATGAAATCTTCTTCCCTTTACGATTCTGTAGGTTGAATTTTCACGCGAGCAATAATTCCCTGACGTCAACCTAGACCCCAGAAATTTACAGTAGGATTTTTAACTTTTTTACCTCTATTTTTTCCTCTTGGCTTGCAAGCAATATGACCTAGCTCCTGCATCTACAGTTAGTTAGGTTTGATTTGATCATTGAACTCTCATATTTTCTTTGTCAAAATGCGCATTATATACGTGTCGTGGGTGCAAATGATAGTAATTGTGTCAAAAACGTGAATTATACACGTGTCACGATCAATGTTGTCAATTAATTGTGTTACAATAATAATCTACTCCCATGTTTTGCAAATGATAAACAAGTACTGTGTATATGTACACCTTTTTGTAAATGTAACCAAACTAAGATTTCTTAACCCTAGATTTCACCCCTCTTGAAACTTGTAGTTATTTATTTTCTCTTCCTCCTTAAATAGATTGGCTAACTATAATGTTCATCAATCCAAAGATTGGCTCTAGATGTAGACTCTTTACCGAAGTTTAGCCAAACTAGCTAATAAGAGGGATTTATTGTAGTTACTAGTTGCTATTAAGGATGAAATTTGGTTATTGAGTGTCTAGACCAACTAATTCATTATTGTGGGCATGAGAACATAAATCTTAGTTTAGTTTACTTATTATTCATTCAACCGTCAAGATTATAAATGTAAACAACTAAATACATTGAGTTTTTCTTTTTTGTACAAGCGGTCGTCTAAACTACAGAGAAGATGGTTTCTCACACACACAATTAAATGCATTGATGTTTAACAAATGGAATATGCAATGGGGACAACAAATGAGATAAGCTTAACAAAAAATGGATAGATCAACAACACCATAATACCAAATTAGACCCTTTGTTATTTAATCAAAGTGCTTTAAAATTAAAAAAAAATTCAAATTTACTTGCTCTGTAACTTGAACCAAAAAAAAAAAAAGGAGTGAAGGGGTTGTAACTTGTAAACTATCTCAAAAAAGTAGGTTGTATTTTTGGTACGGAAAGAGAGAGAAAAAGGTTGAATATCGTCTTCATGAAATACAATTGTACAACCAACTCTTTTGATTTGGCTACAATGTATCCACCTAAAACGTTCAAAATAAAATTTAATGAACAACTAATAAGCGTTGATTAACACTATTTTTAAATTACATGAATAAGCATCTAATTACATTGCCTTGGGCATTCAGATGTGTTCATGAGCATCCAATTTTAGGCCTTTTTTCCAAGGTAGTTGCAATTTTAAATTAAAAAGTTATCGAATCCAATTTCATTATATTTTTAAAAAAAACAAAAACAAAAAAGTAAAGAAAGAAGTTTCCAATACATAAGAAAAGTACCCAAACGCCAGCGCAATTGCCAAAGTCCCAAGTCAAAGACGTGAAAGCCATTATTAACCATCCCTCGTCAAACATCCAAACGCCCCCGCCACTCACTAACCACTCCCTCCCCAACACGCGTCCCCAGACGCGTTTCCCACGTGTCGCTCTCCCACCACACAGCCGGCTGCCGTCTCCACCTTAACCCCTCTCTCCTCCCCGCACCCAATCCCACCCCATCCTCAAGAGAGAGAAAGTCACAACTCATCACAGACACAGTGGCCCAACCGCCTCATATTTTTTTTAAAACAAAGAGAGAGAGAGAGAGAGAGAGAGAGAGAGGGAGAGAGAGAGTGAGTTGTTTGTAACTTTGTATTGACCGCTCCGTCACCGTCGCTCCCTCCGAAACCCCAACTCCTTCCTCTTTATAACCGTTTCTCCCATTTTCACGCGAAACTCGCTTTATCCGTTTCGCTCTCTCTCCTCAATCCCAATTCCCAACGCAAATTGCTGAAAATTAAAAATTAAAAATCTAAATGAAACCCCTAACAATAATCCCAACTGCAACCGTAACCGCCGCCGTTCTCTGCCGCCACGTCAGCACCACGGCCCTAGCCCAATTTCAGCATCCCCCAACTCTTTCCGTATAATTCCATATGCATCCCTTCTGCTGCGTCTCCACGCTCTCCGATCACTCCTCAGACCTCCACATGTCCTCCTTCGGCTCCAGATCCGACACGCACATCCGCCCCGCGAAACTCGACCCGAATAGCAATCATAGCAACAGCTTCAGCCATTCCAGCGCCGACTACGGCCGCCTCAGCCAGCGGACCACGGCGGCCGCGGCCGCGGCAGCCGTTGCAGCCGCAGAGGTTGTGGCTCGGCCGCCCTCGGCTCGGGAGCAGCCGGTAGACGTCAAGATAAACGACATCGTCGGGAATGGCGTTTCGGGGATTCTGTACAAGTGGGTGAATTACGGCAAAGGGTGGCGGCCGAGGTGGTTCGTGTTGCAGGATGGAGTGTTGTCGTATTATAAGATTCACGGCCCCGATAGGATAGTCGTTAGCGTTGAGACCGAGAAAGGCTCGAAAGTCATCGGCGAAGAATCGATGCGGAGGATTTCGAGGCACAGGAGGAATGGCACTCCTCACCAGCTTCGTCGCAAGCCCTTCGGCGAAGTCCATCTCAAGGTTCTCAGCTTCTCTTGATTTTCATTTTCATTTCTGTTTATACGTTTTGATTCATTTCTTCGTCGATTATCAAGAATTAGAAGTATATGATTTCTCGCTATTTAAATCTTTTTTTCATTTTGTTTCCTATTTTAATTTTAATCGGAATTCTAAGGTGATCGGCATTTTCCTCGTTGGTCGTATATTTAAAAAATAATAATAATAAAATTTAGTATTTGATTAGATGAGATTTTAATTTGATTAAATTCTGCTCAATTTTGTTTTATTTTATTAAATGTGGTTGATTCTAATCTAATTTTGTGATTTGATGAACTCATTCACAGGTTTCGAGCATCCGTGAAAGCAAATCGGATGATAAGAGATTCTCGATCTTCACAGGCACCAAGAGGCTGCATTTGAGGGCAGAGTCGCGAGAAGATCGATACGCGTGGGTGGAAGCATTGCAGGCCGTGAAAGACATGTTCCCGCGGATTTCTAACAGCGAGTTGATGGCTCCGGTGGACAATGTCGCCGTTTCAACCGAGAAACTTAGGCAGCGACTTGTGGAAGAAGGTGTGAGGGATGCAGCCATTCAGGACAGTGAACAGATAATGAGGACTGAGTTTGCAGCGCTACAGAGCCAGCTCCTACTGCTCAAGCAGAAGCAGTGGCTCTTAATCGACACGCTGCGACAGTTAGAGGTATGGAAACCTTATGCCCATTGAAATTCGGAGTCTTCTTCTTTGGTTTCCTACCATGCAGAAATCCTTTTTTTTCTCTTAAAACCACCAAGTAAATTGCTAGGAGGCTGTTGGCGTAGTGTGTTTCAGCTTTGTGGAGTAGTCATTTGTTGTGATTCGTTTGTGCAGAATGGGAGATAGAGGCTATTTTTCTTTCTCAAAATTTTGTAATTTTTTTTTAAATATAATCAATCTTATTAATTGTGTTTTTGTTGTCTTTTGGCTTGAGTGATGTGAGTGTTAATCGAAGGAAATTATTTAGTATCAGTGCCTTAATTTAAAGGAATCATGGCAAGGTCACTACACCAGAAGATGACATTGATACTGTACAAACCAGATCACTGTTGTTTAGTTTCTGTCCGTACTATTATGAAAAATTTTTAAACTGTCCAAATGACTAAAAGTTGGTCAATTCTAATTATATATTTTCTAGGTTGTTTGTCTGAAAATCAACGTGGGCTTGAGAGTCTTTAGTATAGACCTGTGGTTTTCTCTCTGGGATTTTCTTGTGGCATGGGTAATGCGATATCTGTTCAAGGACTGATGAGTTATTTTAAACAGGTCGAAGTAGTATCCTTCCACAGTTCCAGTAATATTAGGATGTTTATCGGTTTTCGAAGGCTAAATGTGGAGTGTTTAAATGATGCCACATCAACTTTATGGTGGTGGTGGTTAGTTCTTTTCAGATTGCTGAAAAACACTAACTTTAATGAGTGTTGAAGAGTTATTTCATTTAGGGCAATCTGAATATTATTTGGCATCCATGTTTTCTTGTTTTGATAAGTGATATCTTGTAGTATTGTCTTTGTATGAAGCATGGTCTCTCGTAGATTTATGCTACATCCTGTTTCTTTGGTGGTCTATGTTTTGGAATAAGCTGATTTCATTCAAAAACAGGAGTTGATGATCTATATATGCATCTGGATCATATTAATTTGGTGTATTGAAAGACCACTTCTCTGTATGGGGTTTCTACCAGGAAACATATTGTAGTTGCATTTTCAAATTTCACCTGTCTTTTTTAAAGAGTAATCTGTGGTAACACTTGACAAGTAAGCCAGTCACCATTTCTGTCTCTTCTTACGACTTTCAAAGCCATGTCATTACCTTCTTGACTGTTTACCTAATAGCTTTGTTGAGGTCAAGACTGAATAATGTTCCTGATTGAGTGCGAGGCTTCACTTCATCTAACATCAACATGTTTGAGGATTAAAAACTACTTTCATCAAATCGAAAATGCCTTAGAAGACTAACCTACTTTCCCCATACCCCACTTTCACAATATTAGCACCTGTAAAACTACCCCACTTACTCTTTAAAAAAGGCATATATCATTGAATGTCGGATCGATCTTACACACATACGCCAGTATAATTGAATGAGAAAAGTAAAGAAAAATGTCCTCATTACCTAAAAGAAAGAAGGTGTACTAATGACATTTTAATAGATGCCAAAAAAGGGACACTAGATAATTGTACAATGCTGCTCATCTCACTCATGTATATAAGCGTTTTTTTAATGAGGTATCTTTTGTTCATACAAAGTTTGCTTCCTTAAGAGTTTTAACTTCTGGTGCGGGGATTTTATTCCTCATTTACTTATTTGTTTCTTGCTAATAAAATGGCTATTTATACTGTATTGTGTAGACAGAAAAGGTAGATTTGGAGAATACAGTGGTTGATGAGAGCCGTCAGTTGAAAGATGGTGGGGCTTCTGCTAGATCAAGGCAAGACAAATTCAGTGGTAAGCATTGAGGTAGAAGTTTAACAACACGTATTTCTTGTTTCCTGTAACAAGTTATATATGTTACTTAAATTGCCTTTCTTCCAACCTCTCTTTGCATTTGTAATATTAGAATGTGCCGGACTCTGTGCCATGTGAAATGATGTGTTCTAATATATTCTCTAGGTTTTACGTCGTGCTTCCTTATGCTAATTTAATCCTGCATTGGTTTTAATTTTTCAGAAGGAAGTGCAAGTGACTCTGACGAGGATAATGGAAGAGTTGATGATGCTGCAGAGGAAGAAACAGATGAAGAGGACAATGCTTTCTTTGATACTCGTGATTTTCTTTCATCAAGTTCTTTCAAAAGTAATGGGTCCGAATATCGGATGTCATCTGTCTCTTCAGATGATGAAGGGATAAATGCCATTGAATCAGAAGATGGTATCGATCCATCCATGAGATCAGTTGGAGCTAACTTTCCTTTCATCAAGCGGCGTAAGAAATTGCCTGACCCTGTTGAAAAAGAGAAGAGTGTTAGTCTTTGGTCAATGATTAAGGATAACATTGGGAAGGATCTCACAAAAATCTGTCTTCCTGTATACTTTAATGAGCCTCTGTCTACTCTACAAAAAGGTTTTGAGGATTTGGAATACTCATACCTCCTTGATCGAGCTTATGAATGGGGTAAAAGGGTAAGACCTCAAAGCCATCCGCATTGCAATGCTAGTCTCCTCCCAACAATAGCTTTCTTAAATGTGTTGGATTAGCACAGTGCTCTCTTAACTTATTTTTGGCTTTCCTTGAAGCCTTGCAGGGTAATAGTCTTATGAGGATTCTTAATGTGGCTGCTTTTGCGGTTTCTGGATATGCATCAACTGAAGGAAGGATTTGCAAGCCATTCAATCCATTATTGGGAGAAACATTTGAGGCTGACTATCCAGACAAAGGCCTCCGGTTTTTCTCAGAGAAGGTGTGAAAAAGTCTTAGACCCGAACTTGCAAGTTATCTTATCACAATCAATCTCATATACTATTCTCGTGTAGACCTTCTGTTCTGTTTGAATATATTTACATTGTGAGAATTAGGCCACATGATGCTGTCCTATTGGGGTGGATAGATTAATATATTCAGCTGAGTGGTGCATTTATCAAGTATTTCATACTAAAATACGCTTGGATTGTGACACCCAACCATGATCATAAAGAATCTTACTTGGTCAATGAGAACATTGAATCTTGAAGTTAACATCACCATTTGATCAATGATGAACAATTTTAACTTTTGATATGCAGTTGTGGGAAGAGAAAAGTATTGTCACCCAGTGAAGCTAGTTTCAGATTTTTAAAAACGTTTAAGTTGATTTTGATTAAATATAAATCCATCCATTTATTGAGATTTGAAAGTTTGAAACTCCCCAAATAGCCTGAATTCTGAATAGGTAATCTGATAAATGAAAAAGGTATAATGTGTCGGAAAGAAATGAGCCTTGTTTGAGCAGAGAGGTGAAGTAACTATAAGAAAACCCAGGGGTTGGGGGAGATATTTGTGGTAGTCCCTATAAAAAAAAATTAGGCATCCCTGTTATATGGTGTATGTGGAAGAATCTAAGCATATGACTAACTGAATTTTATTCACCTTCCTTTGTCCTTAGGGTGCAACCTTTGTATATTTAGTCGATTTAAAATTCCCATTATTGTTCTTTTTCTACTATGTATCAAATAGTAAAGGTTCTTATATTTTGGGTGTCAGGTTAGTCATCACCCCATGATTATTGCTTGCCACTGTGAGGGTAAAGGATGGAAATTCTGGGGAGACAGCAATTTGAAGAGTAAATTCTGGGGTCGCTCGATTCAGCTTGATCCTGTTGGTGTTCTGACCTTGGAATTTGATGATGGGGAAGTTCTTCAATGGAGTAAAGTATGTTCCCCAGAAACTCAGGGATTGTGTTCATTATTTTCTAAGTTCATGTCTAAAAGTGAACTCTTTTTGGCCAGGTTACGACATCCATTTACAACCTCATTTTGGGAAAGCTGTACTGTGATCACTATGGTACGATGCGAATACAAGGAAAGCATGAGTTTTCATGTAAGCTGAAATTTAAGGAGCAGTCTATCATTGACCGAAATCCTCACCAGGTACTTTTTTCTTTATCAATTGTATTTCATTTAAGTTGATCACGCCAGCATGTTATTAATTGAAGCAGGAAATTTTTTTGACAACTTTGAATCTGCAGATAGAATATGATTACTAAATGGTTTTGATATATAATTGTTTTTTAGGAGAGGCTTTGTTATGAAACTATCGAGTCAGCAGCCAGTTTACATGACTAATGTTGGTGGTGGTTGTGTTTCTGTAAATTTATTTCAAAATTTAAGTTAAACTTAAATTGGGTTTTAGAAGGCTATAATTTTTCAAAGTAGAGAACAATGGTGTGTGATATTATGATTTTATGCTGGGGGAACTGAAGAAACAAATGATAAGAAACACCGTCAGCAATTTGTGAAAGTGAACTTAAGTTTCAGTATATGCCCAATTTGGTAACTGAGAACCGCTTTATTCAGAAAGGAGAAATGACTGAAGAGTTTGCCTTGTGAGTTTTATCAGACAGTCCTGTCTTTTCTTTTTCCTTATCAGGTTGGTAAAAATGTGTGGACATTTTGCAGTTCACCTCATTTTACCACCTTTCTTCATACAGAAATACTTCTGATGTTTTTGAAAATGTTTAGGAAATTAAAGGAAAAAGACATGAATCTTTTATAAAAAAGAATGGAACACCTTGACCTAAAAAAAAGGAGAATGGAACACGATATGATATCTGTTCTGTAGCAGTTATTTATTAGTTGATAAAATCTTCTAACTACTTGTATGTTTTCCGCTTTTCTCCATTAGGTACATGGTATAGTTCAAGATAGGAATGGGAAAACGGTAGCAACAATGTTTGGAAAATGGGATGAGAGCATGCACTATGTGAATGGAGACTGTTCAGGGAAGGGAAAAGGATCTGATTCTTTATCTGAAGCCTGCCTGCTCTGGAAGAGGAGCAAGCCACCCAAGTTTCCCACCAGATATAACTTAACACGCTTTGCCATCACAATGAATGAACTCACCCCTGGACTTAAGGTAATTATTTTGATGAGTTTGTTCCTTAGTTTGATCTATCTTGTGTAGATGTTGGTGGTATGGAAAGTACGGTTTGAAACGATGACTGCTAGCAGTTTATGATTCTTCAAGTTTAATGACATGCAGGAGAAGTTGCCCCCAACAGATTCAAGGCTCAGACCCGATCAAAGGTATTTGGAAAATGGGGAGTATGAAATGGCAAATGCAGAGAAGTTGAGGCTAGAGCAGAGGCAACGGCAGGTAATATTGCATTTTCGAATATATAAGTATCAACATTTTTTTTGTAGTTGTGTTTTGCATCTTTTCCATGTCATTAACTCACATATAAGCACCTGCAA
Organism: Prunus salicina; assembly: GCA_020226455.1. NCBI lineage: Eukaryota > Viridiplantae > Streptophyta > Magnoliopsida > Rosales > Rosaceae > Prunus > Prunus salicina. The sequence goes on from CM035341.1 coordinate 49,918,703, forward strand.
ACTATTACGAGTCAGTTTAAGCTTCTTGCAACAATGTTATTTATTGGTTTGTTGTAATTGATGGAATGCTGCTTTGATCGGGATTCAGGCTCGAAAGATGCAAGAGCAGGGTTGGAGGCCGCAGTGGTTTGCAAAGGATAAAGGAAGCGACGCATACCAGTACATCGGTGGATATTGGGAGGCAAGAGAAAAAGGACATTGGGATTCATGTCCTGACATTTTTGGCCAAGTCCCTTGTGAACCGCTACTTGAGTAAAAAGTTACATTGCCCTTGTGGTTTACTAATTCTTTTTGCATATTTTTTACTCAATGGGGTGGTGAATACTGCTGATTGATTGCAAGCAGGTAAAAAAGGGTCCCCCATGATTTGCATATAAAGTAAATTGAATGAAAAGTCTTGCCAGTCAATAAAATGAAATTCTTTCACATTGTCTCTTTTTATAGGGATTTGAGTTGGGTTAAGTTGAGAGCTGGTGGTTTCTTCCTAGCATTCGAGTAAATCCGAAACCAAAACATAAAGATCTCTTTCATATGGGCTTGGTATGGCAGTCCTCAGTCTGATCCTCGTACGAGTCCCAAATAGGGTCATTGGTTGGGTTTGGGCTTTGAATTTGCAATGGACTACCAGAATCTTTAACAACAAAATGATGTGGAATAAATCATGTTAAAAACAAGAGGGGAGTGAGATTCCAACTTAAGATCTCTTCTAACGTCAAGGAGAGATCTAGTATTAGATCAAAAGCTAGTTTGATTCTATGAATCTTGTGTTGAGTTTTGACAAGAGATCTAGTATAAGATCTCTTCTATCGTAAACTGTTACGACATTTTATTAAGGGTTACATTTATCATAAGCCATTAAGACTACATATCTTATTGAATGAGAATTCAAACCATAGATGTACTCGTATTCAGCTCACGTTTAGACAGGTTGGCTTGGATCCAATTATATCAACAAACTCACATACTTTCTGTCTACTACTGCATTGATTCTATTATCCTTCAACTGTCCTCCCATATATGGTCGGTTTCTTCAATCTACTTTCAAGTTTTGTAGCTCAAAATACCTACTATTAGAGCTACTACAAAATCATCAAATCTTGTATAGGTCCTTAGACCCGCCTGTATTTTCAACGAAAAATGGAGCAGTTTTTATTTGTTAAGTATCATGCATTATTTATTCTTACTTCTCTACTCACTTGACATGCATCGTGTTAGGAGTTACGTGGAAACGAGGGGTGCATGCTCATGAGGCAACAAAGTTTTTCTCGAGTAAACGTGAAAACAAAAACATGAATTTGAAAGCTCTTTCAATTTTGAAAAGAAAAATACAAGCAGATTAAGTGTTAATTTATCATATAATAATCATTAATAACGTTTATTCATGCACCTGAAGTATCTTCGATTCGTCAATTTGTAAATAAAATAAAATAAAAAGTTGATCTTCACATCATTCAAGTTAACTCTTGTAATCTGACAGTAGGAGATACTCACCTTACGGGTAATGGATGGATGGATGGACGGGTCAGTGACCCATCGTATCGTACCCTAAATCCCCATAACCAGCAGCATTCTCTTCTCACTTAGCCGTCCAATCAATCCTGACCGTTCAAATTTCATTTGACTAAGAAGATAGAAATTTGGACAGGGACCCCATCTGTACCAACCACCCTGTCACCAGCCCAACAACAAACAAACCAAAACCCCAGTCTGATCCACAATGTCCTACAGTTCATTTTTGTTTGCTGTGAAGACAAAAGAAGACGTATCAGATTGGGATTTAATTACTTTTAAATTAATAGAAACAAAAAAAATGGTTTTGGAGTGATCAGTGAAGGTTTTTTTCAACATGGTTTTCAAAACCCTTCCCACCCGGCAGAATCTTGGGCCTTCTTTTATTGCATTGTGAAATCTCTGCCCTCTGCTGCAGATGATGCAAACGAGGCCGTTTTTTTGTCATGTCATGTCATATTTTTTTACCATCAAAACACTTTCAAGACGTTACTTGTTTTGTTTATTTGACATGAGATGAGATTGAGCTGCAGCTGCTGCTCTCTGCTTTTCTTTCTTGTAAGTTGTGACTATTTTTGATTCACTCTTTGGCTCGTTGGGTTTTTCAGCTTCTTCTGCTTCTTTTGATCCAATCTTCGATTACCGGCCAACATTCCTGCCTGCATAACATGCACAATGTATAAGATAATCTTCTCCTGCGTGAGAGTTTCGATGTAAATCAATAGATTGTCAATTTAAACTAAAGATCATCATTCAAATTAGCATTGTAATAACATAACATCTCAAATGATGAATTATTCAAATCAAAAGTTCTAGTTTCACGAGTTATTTTTACATAATGGTATTGCACCTTTTTGTATGAATATACATCTCTTTTCACTTCTGATCGTAAAAACTGACAAATTCTATGATTGCTTAAGTTTTCAAAATTTGTGATTACATAATATGCATTACATAAATCAATGGATAGACCAACATTCAAACACTTGTAGTATTGTCAAAATCAACATTAATTTAATGACAACAAAATCTATCGATGATAGTGATTATGAAAATCCTTCAGAACGTACTCACACAATAAATCCTTTTTGTTTTACATACCCATATTTGGGGCTTCTGTTCTCAAACCCCACAAAACGTCCAGCGCAAGTGAAATGAAAGGTGAGATTTTGGGATCACTGAACGAAAGAAAATTGTACAAACCCCCACCAACAGAAAAACTTTTATGAAAAGCACAGAGATATCATTGTTTTGTTATACCCGACGAATCGTGCTATGCCAAATAGAAAAATTATTACCTCAATAATGCCACCATTTTTTTATCAACATTTTTAAATACCAAATTATAATAGGTGTAAAGAGTGACTTTCTACTAAGCACTGAGTTGTCTGCCAGAGTTTTACCTCAATAATGCCACCATTGATTTAGTTACAAGACAAAATATTCCAACTGAGGATGAGGAAGGCTGCTAGGGTTTTTGCTTGTTCTTGCTTATTTTCATTTAGATGATAGAATTTTAGCTCAACTTTCTCTTTGGAGCCAAAACGACAACCAAAAGTGCTGAGTTGCTTTTGCTTCTACAGAAACAGAACGACCAATGTTGCATAGTCTAGTCTGGCTGATATCAAAATCTACAGCTAGTTTGGGCTGGGATTTTGGGAAGGAGTCTGGGATGACTTTTGCCCAAGATTTGAGTTTTAGCCTCTTACAGCAAACCCAGCCCATGTACAATATTCTTCGGTTTCCTTTTTGGCTATTCAATTTAAGAGAGAGGAGGAAAGGGGTCCCTATGGATCAAATTTTCCTTTTTGGGATGACTTTTGTTCGTAATATATGATGCATGGGAAAATTTACATTCTTCTATTCTATAAGATCTCATCGTAATGATATTGTAATATTTGTGCCCAAATATACCATATTCCATTACAAAAAATTGTTAAAAAAGGGTCAAATGAAATGAGTGTCCCAAGATGCCACTTTTTAAACCTAGTTGTTTGCCCTAAGATCGCTCTAGCTATTGACGGAATTAGAATTGTACGTGTGAAGGGTCCGAATTATAACACGAGATCTTACAACAATAAATAATAGACTGAAAAAAAGACATTAGTCTTGAGTGTGGAGGATTAATAGGCTAATATGACTGTACTTTCCCCCTCTTCTTTTTTTCCTATAAACATTTACTATATAATTGTTAATAAAATTATTATGAAGTGACTATAGGGTTTGCATTTAACCACCTACTAGTAATTTCATTGGGGGTATTGACCCAAAAAAAAAGAGTAATTGCATTGGGGCCACTAAAGTGGTTATATGACCTACTAGTAATTGCATTTAACCACCTACTAGTAATTGCAGGCCCTCTAGTCCCAGAAATAAGTCAGGAGATTGAATTGTGTGAGTGTTTAGCATTATAAATAGCCTAGTAGAAAAATGAATATTTGCAAATTTTGATACAAACACCGACAAATGACTTATAACTTAAAAAATTAAGAACTCATGCATCTAAAGCCATGTGTTCTCGTATGTTGGAATTCCCCAACCCCAGTATCTCTAATATAAGATTACATAACAAAAGAAAAAAACTTGGTAATTTTGCACATAAAATTCAACTATTATTATTTTGATAATGTTTAAGTGATTATTCATAAGTGACAATAGGCCAACATAAGAAGCAAATAATATACAAGAGACTTTATAAAAAAAAACATTTGAATTTGAGTGTGCAGCAGCTGGGTTCCAAAGCAAAAAGGCCACTCTCGCAAACAAAAGATTCTTCTTGGATTGAATGAAGTGGTCCGACGACCATTTTGTCTTTCACAAACATATCGTGAGTAAGTGAGTGAGTGAGTGATGACATTTTTGCAATCTTCTATTTCCCAATCAATTCACACAGCATGATCTCACCGCCCACCTCTCTTGCCCAAGCATGTCAAGCTTACTTTTCCATCTCCAATGAACACTGGAATTATTTCGATTTCCAATTTCTTTTTTACACTTACTAAAATTTAAAAAATCAAAAAATATGCGAGTTTCACATCACAACACATAATTCAGTTGATTAAAAAATAATTGATCTCATCCTCATCTCTCTCTTCCTTGTTTCTTACTTTTCCGATTCATAATTTTTCTGATTCTAAATAAAACTTCACAAATCATTATCAACAACTTTATGCATGTGCTAACATTTATAGACATTCATAAATAACCATCAAATTCAATTGACTGTTGTTTTCTTGATTAGGATGTTTAATAAGGTAAGTTTTTTTTTTGGGGGTGAAAAAAGGGAGTTAACACCCCAAAAGTAAACTAAACAGACTCAGAACAAATCAAATGGGTTCGAAAACAACATCAATAATGTGACCTATGTTTATCAAAATCTTTATATCCTTTTCACTACTGTAGAGTAAAATTGATTGTAAGACTATTTAAATGTATCACATCACATCTATACTAGCTATATGATTTGGAGATTTTTAATTCTATTCAATTTAATATTAAAATTTATTTATTTAGACAACTCAATGATACAAACCAAGAAAAAAAAATTTATTTGTTTTATATATATATATATATATATGTGGATCCCACATATAAGGGAAGGATTACTAGAATTGTGCGTTATTGGTCGATGTAGATATCTCCTCGGCTAATAGAAGGAGAGAATGATTTAGTTGTTCTACTAATTATTAGTCATATTATTGGTGAATTAATTCATTGGCAGACAAAATTTTCAATTAAGTAATTGATTGAGCAATCAAAATCCTCCAAGTGTCTTTCGTGTATTCAAATATTAAAGTCTATAAGTATTCAAAATTTTCAATTAAGTAATTGATTGGGCTTGTCTCATTACACTCGAATTCGAACTCCTTTTTATAAAAAAATTTTAAAAAAATAAAACAAAACAAAAAAACCCAAAAAAAAAAACTAGAAATCCCTCATTAGAAACCTCATATATGTAATAGATATCCCACATACAAGAAAACTATACTCCGAGTCGTGCATTATTGGTCAATGTATATATAATGTTGAACTAATGATGGAATACGAGAATGATAGGTTGATGAATTTGGTTGTCCTATTATTCATATTGAATATATTGTGAATTAATTAATTTGTATACAAAATGCTTCAATTAAACAATCTGAATGGCAAATCAAAATCCTCAAAGTGTCCTTCTTGCATTATTTCAAAGTTGAATTTCTATTGAGCATATCATACCAAAACTGAACTTGATTTTTAATATGCATAATGCATTGTCATTTTGAAAGATATATTTAGGCATAAATTATAGGGAAAGTCGTCATGGCATTGTGAATTATAATTAATTTAAAAAAAAAATCATTGTCATGCATGTTTAGAGACCGAAATTAAAGGGCCTAATTCATCCCATAAGTGCTTGTTTATAAATAAGTTTTTGTAGTTTGGTTCAATATTTGCATGCATATATATATATATATATTATATATTATAGGGTTCAATTCAATCCATGATATCATCATTTTAAACAAATTTTATTAATTTTCTGTTGATGGGTTTCTTATTGCTTATTTTCCTTCCTTCCTTCTTGTAATGGAAATCGGCAAAGCTGTCCATATGTGAGAGTTGGCCTCTCCTCAAAGGTGGCAAATGGCAACCAGACACCATTCTAGTATGAACACCTAATTGAGAAATAATCATATCTACATCAAGTATATTTTGCTTCTAGTTATAACAACCCAAGTAACTAATGGTTAAGGGAGGGGGGGTAAGTGACGAGTTAACATATGGTAAGTAGGGGTTGAGAGTCGCGTCCGAACTTGAGCTTACTAGACTCCAAAAATTTACAGTATTAGATAATAAATTAACAATGTATATCAAACTATTAATCAAGACTTCTAATCTAATTTAGTGATAATAAGAGAGTTTGACTCTCGTCCTGTCGGCCACTCATTTGATATAACAAAATATGATGGTTTATATACATATAATCGCTACATTTTTCCTAAAACAAAAAATGTCACCCCCATCAATTTGTGAAACTATTTTGACATGTTTTTTTTTGGTGCAAAATTTGCAGCCCATTACAGAAGAAAGACATCTGTACCAAATAATTAATTTATGCAGTGCAGCTTTAGGGGTTGGTTGATATATTAAGTATGCATGGGGCTAACTCCATTGTTGGCGCCCCATGTTCATCAAAGGCGCGGGACCTTATTAATTCGATGGGTCACGGAAATGAGTAAAGGTAAATTAATTCATTTCGAATTTATGATTCACAAATGCTTTGCGATACAGAAAAAGCAAATGGAAAAAAGGACGATTGTTTACTGTTATTTTTATTTCTTCTGCTCTTCTTTATGAGTTCTTTGAAACTATAGTCACTCTAATAATAAATGCCTTTAAATAATCGAAATATTTTGGAAGGAGAAAGTAAAACGATAAGGATGAAACAAGTTGTAAACTCAATGTTCTAAGTTTGAGCCTTGATGAAATCTTGTTACAAGAAAATTTGTTTTTGATTTAAGTTTTGTCACCTCCAAATGTAAAATCTTGATTTCGTCTATGACATGTATGATTGCGAATAATGACACCTACTTGTCGACCAAAAAAAAATTTGACACCTAATTAAGGGTTACTTTTAAACTAAACTTGTATTAGATGAAAATGCGAGTCATGAAATTATTCTAATTATAATTTAGCATATTAATGTAGAGCACATGTGGGTCTATATATAATGAAAGATAACTTAAAGGAGGCCAGACATAGGAGCTAGGGAAGGATGTGGTGGAACAATAAGATTCATGCAAGAGGGATAACCACTAATTTGCAAAAAGGCTCATGAAGTGTGGTCCATTCAAGATTAATGGAGGGTCATTAAATTCAAACCCAATGCTAACGAGTCTAATCTAGTTAAAAAGGTTATTGACTTGCATATCAATGGTCTTAGGTTCGAATCCTTATGGTACATCGGCAACATGTGTGAGAAAATCCTCCATTCTCTTTTCTAACTTTGACAAACCAAAAAAAAAAACTGAAAATCAAACCCAATTAATAGAAAATAAAAGATTGAACACAAGTAACTTGTAAGTTTAGGACAATAAAACAGCAGCTGAGCTTCCATAATTGAATTTGGATATAGTTGGAAAAAAGAAATGTTAATTTAGACAACATTTGATTGCAAATGAGAAAGACATATATCTCTACATAAATAATGCAATCTCATATAAGTTAACAATTATATTACACCTTGTTCCAAATTTGGGTCATGATCTTGAGATGCCTAATTGGACAACCCACTAATTGAAATGGGCCACACATATGGTAAATAGAGGTCCATGCCTTTTTATGATTCATTGTGCACCACATCACCATTTCCAAAGCTTACATGGGGATTCATTCTTTTTCCCTTTTGACCAGGGGCTAGGCTAAATTCAAACCTCATATAAACCCTTTTCAAAAAAAAGGAAGAAAAATAACCCAATATGGATAAGGAGTTATAAATAATTATTACTTTATTAATATGCTATCATGTAATAAACTTGTTAGATTAGCAGTAAACACATTGTGACACAAATAAGTTTTGTAAAATTGGCACTATATTAAAAAGAATGCCTAGTATTGTTTTCATTTTTTTGTTCCATTTATTAATATGTTATTGTATGGAGTTTTTATTTATTTAGAATAACTACTTGGTTGATTTTGCTTGCATTTTCGAACCTCTTTCAATTTTGAAAAGAAAATTACTAAGAGCATCCACAATGGTGCTCTCTATTTCTTAGCTAAAATTTGGCTAAAAATATAAGAAAGGTATTTTAGGAGCTCTCTAAAAAATTTCAACTCCAACCATACTCCCTAATTTGGAGAGTTATAAATGCTATAATTCTTTTTTGATTGGTCAATCTCTATTAAAAAATAAAATAAAAAATAGTTATGATTAAATAAAGGTTTGAAATACTCATTAAATAAAGCAGCATTAAATTATAGGGAGCCACTAGGAGTACTTTCTCTCTCCTCAGATTTAGGAGCTCCTAGAGGACTCCCTATTTTAGGAGGTGGATATGGAGTGTGGTTGGAGTTGTATTTTTACGATCCCTCCCTAAAATTTGTCTAAGGAGGTGGTTTAGGGAGCCCATTGTGGATGCTCTAATACGTTATATCTTAAAATGTCGTTATCTTGAGTTTAACGAGACGTATATCAAATGACCCAATCGATTAACATATCATAAAATGAATCAAACATGTCAAGTCATAGTTGACCAATACTCAACAAATCAAAATCCATTGACGCTTTTAACTACTCAAAAAATTTGGACATTTCAAAGTTATTAGTTCGCCTATATTAATTTGGACCACCATATAAAAAGGGGGAAGCCAACCCACAAAACTATGTCAAAGGCACATAACAATTCACAAAGCAAAAAAAGAAAGAAAAAAAAAGATCCTAGAGAAACAAAAATAATGTATTGCATTTTCTATCATAGAAAGTTAGCAAACAAATAATTTCCTATTAAAGATTAGAACCATCTTAAAAAAAGGGGTATGTAATTAGGAAAGACTAATTTACTAATACCCCAAATTATTGAATAATATTTCTAAAAAAAGAAATAACATTCTCTCCAATCCCACCTGGATTTGGGCTTACACAACAACACACCATAAATACTAATTTCCGCATGTCTCTCATCATCATCAAATATCGTTTTCGATTCTTATTTTATTGAAAGCGAAACTTCCAATAGCATTAATATAAATAAAATTATATACCATTCATCTACTACCTACATTATTATTATTATTAATCAAATTAGTTAATAATTAATAATTAATAATTAACCCAACCCAACCACACAAAAAAAAAAGAAAAAAAAGAAAAAAAAGAAGAAAGAAATTAATTAATTAATTGTCCTAAAAAGAACAGTAGATTATGGTTAGAAGCATATTTTTAGGCCTTTGACAATGGGGAAGGAAATAAAAAAAGAAGACGTTTGGTTTTTGGAAGTATAAATTTTTTATTTTATTTAACCTTGGAAGGTACAAATAGGATCGTCAAACATTGGACGTGTCACAGAAATCAGGAGTGTGGGGACAACCCGCACAGGAGGCAAAACCGTAATAAAATGAAAAACTGAGTGGTAGAATCATCATTTTGAATTCCAATATGAGGAAAAGACAAGGGCAAACGAGGGTTTAATTAAATTACGTAAATGTACAACAGCCCTATCGGCCGGGCTTACAGCGTTATGAATCTTCCCATTCCTAGGCAATTCCGTCACATCACGTCACGACGAAACGGCGTAACGACGGAGGTAGGGGGGAGAGGGAAAGGAACAGTCAAGGACAAATTAGTCATTTAAATAAAAACAAGCAGCTGAGCTGGCAGTATGGCAAATAGGCATGTATATATTTTTATTTTTATTTCTTTTTAAATTTTCAGCTTGCATTGCAGCAACGTTCCCAAGGCAAAAGCCGGCTCATCAATACTCTTCTTCTTCAGTCTTCCACTTTTTTATTTTTCATTTTCATTTTTAAAATTATTTTTTGGGTTTTGATTTTGTTTTTGGGTCTCTCTCTTTACTCTCTCTCTCTCTCTCTCTCTCTCTCTCTCTCTATCCTTTTCTCTGCTGTGCGCCTTGTGTTGTGTTGGTTTGTAGGGATTCCCATTCCCACCTATTTTCCCAAACACAAAGCACTCAAAAGAGAGAGAGGTGGATAGTAAAGAGAAAACCAAAGACCCCCAACAAAGACAAAAGAGAAACCCAAATACCAAAAACACACAAAAAGCAAAAGCGACACACAGACACAGCTTCCGCTGAAAATGCTCACCGGATTTCATTTTCCGGCGAGTTCCTCTCCTTCGAGCCAACCCTAATGCTGCCGGACTGACCCAAGAGCGAGACCAGAGAGTTCAGAGCTGTGTGCTGTGCCTGTGAGCTGTGTGACAGTTTGTGCTGTGGGCTGGGGGGTGTATATATGTGACACGAAAATGCGTGAAGCACTGCTATGTGAATCGCCGAGCGACGTCGTTTCCCACACGAAGAAGAAGAAGTCGGGGGAGGAGGACCACAAGGGGGACAAAGAAACACCGCAGCTGGTGCTGGCGCCGGCGGCAGTTGCTGGAATCGGGCGCAGCCGATCCCAGGCGGCGACGCGCCGAGTGACGCCGACGACTACGACGACGATAACGACCATCGCGGCCTTCCCCGCGACGACGTCTTCCAGCGTCGAGAGGCATCTGCCGAACGGAGATCTCTACATCGGGAGCTTCTCCGGGTCGGTCCCAAACGGATCGGGCAAGTACCTCTGGACCGACGGGTGCATGTATGAAGGCGAGTGGCGGCGAGGGAAGGCCTCCGGCAAAGGCAAGTTCTCGTGGCCGTCGGGCGCGACGTACGAGGGCGAGTTCAAGTCGGGTCGGATGGAGGGGTCCGGGACGTTCATCGGATCCGACGGCGACACGTATCGGGGCTCCTGGTCGTCGGATCGGAAGCACGGGTTCGGCCAGAAACGGTACGCGAATGGCGACTTCTACGAGGGCTCTTGGAAACGAAACGTCCAAGACGGGCAAGGACGGTACGTTTGGGGAAACGGGAATGAGTATGTAGGGGAGTGGCGAAACGGCGTCATTTCGGGTCGCGGGGTGTTGATTTGGGCGAACGGGAACAAATACGACGGGCAATGGGAAAACGGTGTTCCGAAAGGTAACGGAATCTTCACTTGGCCGGACGGGAGCTGCTATGTGGGTACGTGGAACAAGGACCTGAAGGTTCATCAGCTCAACGGTACTTTTTATCCTGCTAATGGCGGGAAGGAGCAGAGCTTGACCGACATTGGGGCTTTTGGGGCTGAGAATCTGACGATTACGATGCGAAAACGCTCCGTTTCGTCGGTGGATGGGGCTAGAGGGAGCTTGGCGGAGAGGACTTTTCCCAGGATTTGTATCTGGGAGTCTGATGGGGAAGCTGGGGATATTACTTGTGATATTATCGATAATGTGGAGGCTTCGATGTTCTACAGAAACGGCACAGGTTTCGATCGAGATGGGTTTGGCAAGTTCCGGCGAAGTCCCTGTTGTTTTTCTGGTGAGCCCAAGAAGCCTGGCCAGACCATATCAAAAGGGCATAAGAACTACGATTTGATGCTCAATCTTCAACTGGGTATTAGGTACTTATTCTGATTTTTCGATTTTACAAGTCGTGGAGTGATTTTTTGCTTGTGGGTTTTCTTTATCAATGGAGGCTGGTGTTTGATGTTGTGGTGTTTTTGGTTTTTAGATACTCTATTGGGAAGCATGCTTCGATAGTGAGGGATCTTAAGCCCAGTGATTTCGATCCCAAAGAGAAGTTCTGGACCAGGTTTCCACCGGAAGGATCGAACAAAACGCCGCCCCATCAGTCGTTTGAGTTTCGATGGAAGGACTATTGTCCTATGGTGTTCAGGTATCTTGATGCTATTCAACTTCTAGTTCTATCTTTTGGTTGATTGTTTCTTGTTGGATGACCATTTTTTCTCTTAGTAGAGGTTAATGTAATTAAAATACTATAATTAGAAGCTCTGCTAAACAAGCCACAACTGTTTGCGTCTTCTTCTTTGATTGTGAGTGTTGTTACTAAAAACTCAATTGGTTATTTCAGACATTTGAGGGAGCTATTCCAAGTAGATCCTGCAGATTATATGCTGGCTATTTGTGGAAATGATGCCCTTAGGGAGCTTTCTTCTCCAGGGAAGAGCGGAAGTTTCTTTTACCTGACTCAGGATGATAGATTTATGATAAAGACAGTCAAGAAATCGGAAGTCAAGGTTAGTTGCCCACCTGTTTGACTTATTTATTATCAGTATTTACTTTTTTGGAGACAAAAGGACATTTCTGTGGCATAATCAGCGCTTTGCCAATTTTTTTGTTCCGTAACTACCACTCTACTTTCTTAATTAGACAACATTTGGACTGAACTGATCTGATGGCTTGTATTTTGTTTTCAGGTGCTTATTAGGATGCTTCAGAGTTATTACAGACATGTTTCTCGGTATGAAAATTCTCTTGTGACAAAATTCTATGGTGTGCATTGTGTCAAACCTGTCGGCGGCCAGAAGGTACGTGTTGGGGAGACCAGTTTGCCTGGTTTAGAGTCAATCAATTCCTGTGTTGAATGATGGGATGTTTTTTGTATCTAACTAGTTCTTTGATTGGAAATCAGACGAGGTTTATCGTGATGGGCAATTTGTTCTGCTCGGATTACAGAATACATAGACGATTTGACCTAAAAGGATCATCCCATGGTCGAACAACTGATAAGCCTGAGGGGGAAATCGATGAAATCACAACTCTCAAGGACTTGGATCTTAATTTTGTGTTTCGCCTCCAAGGAAAATGGTTCCAAGACCTTATGAAGTAAGGCCCTAGAAGAAGCAATTTTATCCCCTTTTATCAAATTCTATCTCTTTGACTTGTTATTAATTAGTATGAACATTGGCAGGCAAATTGATCTAGATTGTCAATTTCTGGAAGCAGAGAGAATCATGGATTATAGTCTTTTGGTTGGTGTTCATTTTTATGATGGCAGCAATACATATGACAAAATGGGGCTGTCACCATTTATTTTGCGATCTGGTAATTGACAATGTCCTCCTCCCATCAGTGATTGGTAGGTTAATTATTTTGTGGGTATATGAGAATGCTGAATTAAGTGTTTGGTCCCTTGCAGGCCAAAAGGATTCATATCAGAATGAAAAGTTTATGCGTGGGTGTCGATTTCTTGAAGCGGAGCTACAAGAAATGGATCGAGTTTTGTCTGGCCGGTATGTTTTGATTCATCATTTCTTCTTTTCTTCTAGTTTAACCTATACAACCAAATCTTTTCAAGCAATTGATTTAACAAATATTTCTAGAAAAGATAATGTGGTTGAGCTTTGTCAATGCAGTTTTGATGGCAATGGGTTGTCTAATAATTCTTCCATTGAATTCGTAGGGTATCCCTTAGGTAACAATTGCCTGTGGGTTCCTAGATAAGAATAAGGGTTCCTGGATCGTTTTGACCTAATAATTGGCTCATTTCTCAAATGAAATCAGTATCTCAAGCCAATTCTCCCAATGGGAAAAAAAATAAGATTACTTTTAATAGGAAAATTGACACAATACAGATGTGAATTTTGGGTAGGTTTTTGATGCAATGAGGATTCTTGAATGGCCTAATTGTTTCTAGTTTAGTGGGAAATGGATTTTACGTCTTTTAGTGTATGAATTATATGTTCTAAACTGATATCAAAACATGTCCTCTATCAGGAAACCATTGATCTGTTTAGGAGCCAATATGCCTGCAAGGGCAGAGAGGATGACTCGAAAGAGTGACTTTGATCAGTACACCCCTGGTGGGTTCAGTCATTTGACCCCTTCACGCAGCGGTGAAATCTATGATGTAGTCCTCTATTTTGGGATAATCGACATTTTACAAGACTACGATATCAGCAAGAAGTTAGAGCATGCATATAAATCCTTGCAAGCTGACCCAAGTTCGATCTCAGCTGTTGATCCAAAGCTTTACTCGAAGAGGTTCAGGGATTTCATTGGAAGAATTTTCATAGAAGACAGGTAGTCTTCAAATGAGAAATTTCTGAGTGGAAACCAGTACTGTTGGATTAAGAAGATTCAACATTTGATCCTCTTCTGAGGAAGAAGGCTCAACAGCTCCAATGGGGGTATGGAGCAAAAAGACTTGGGGTAAATTCAGAGACGGCACGACCGCAACTGTGGCGGAACGACAGAAGCTCTGTGGTTTGTTGTTGGGTGCTGCCCTATGGCTGAATTTTGAAGACACAGCCAAAGGTGTTTTGGTGTTGGGGGTGGTTTGGGTGCTTGTACATTCAAGGGAGAGGGTGGTTTGGGTTCTTATGTCTTTTCTTCCTTATTCTTTCCTTTTTTTTGCCCCTTTAGGTGAAATTTTTGTGGTAATCAAGGAATGTGAAGATTTGAAAGATAGGTCTAGGGAACAGAGTTAAAATGTTTCCCAGAGAGAAGATTCAAAAAAAAAAAAAGGGGAAGGGGACTTGGAATAACAGAAAGTGTACAGGGTTTATAGAGAAAAAAGGGATGGATCATAGCTTATGCAATTGAATGAATTTTTATTGTGATATTTTGAAGACAATGTTTGAATCATCTATGCCACAATAGGCCCCACAGGAATCTCTCTCTCTCTCTCTGAGAGATGTATAAAAAATGGGGTTGCAATGTGGAGTAGAAATGGGGTCACTGCTTTGCTTTTTCAGTGAAAGGGAGAGCAGTGGGCAGGAGGTATTAGGAATGCATGAAAAGCAGAGAAAGCAAGAGAGATGCGCTGGCTCTTCTTGTTTTTGCTTACTTTGTTTACTGCCTTTCCTTCCCTTTTATTTACCACTGTTTCCTCAAGAAATGGTTATTTTCACTTTTTTGGAATTTAATTCAAAACCGAAAATTATTCACATGTCAAAGCAAATATGGAAAGTGGGAACGAAAACGACGACCCATTTGAAGGCATTGACCAATCCAAATGGTAAATGCATAAAATTTAAGAGGAGGCAGATACAAATGCAAATTGCAAAATTAGGTCATTGGGAGTTGTGCAATTGTTTTTTCACTTTGCAGAGAAATAGGTCAAAGTTTTGGTGCAGATAGAGAAGAAGAGAGAGAAAGAAAGGGGTCGAGTCGAGCCCTCATATATAGTAGGGTTTATGTGTCTCTTTTTTGACCATGCCCTTTTTGGGACCAGCTAGAGTCTTATCGCTCAGACCCAAAGCAGGGTCTACTGCTGTTAGCAATGGCCATGCCTTGGCCGCCATGGTCCATGGCTATGATGAACGATGATCTGCCTGCATATCCTATTTAAAATTGAAACTTCTGTCTTTGCCTTTTGCTGTGTTTTGGGTGTGACGTGATTTTTTAACCATTTGGTTTTGTGGGTTGTGGTGGGAAAGTCAGAGTGATGAGCTTTGATTATATGTTTCAAACTTCAAGAAATTAGCATGAAACCAACAACCCATACGGTTGAAGAAGCAATCATATCTACCTTTTTAAATGTATTGTAATGCTTGTTTGTTTACATCATTTTAAATCCATACAAAATCTTAACAAACTTGTAAAAGGTAGTAGCTAGAGAGATGAAAAACCAAACACAACCTTCCTAGACCTAATAATCAAAACAGAAAGGGACTAATAACATGCACAAAAGATAGACGAACACAAAGGTCATTGAGAGGCTACATAATATTAATAGAGCATGTTTTATTTTGTGTGGGAATTTGCTTCGAACCGCTACATTGATGGGACATTTGCATAAAATAAAAAGACATTCTTTTTATTTTGTCAAAATTTCACCAACCACATTGACATTATGTTCTGGTATTAGCTCAACAAAATGACACATTATTAGAAAGCATTTGAACCCCTTCTTCTTTTTCTGTCAACTTATATATAATAAAGGTCAAGTTGACTGGTGTGCATCTAGAATCAAATCAAATGGGTAATTAACCAAGAAGGAGTGCTGCAACTCGGTTTAGTTTCTCTCTTTCTCTGTGTAGTTGAAAAGAAACACTATTCTATTTTCTCACCAGTTTTCTTGACATCCAAACAGTATTTGAAACAGAAAAAGAGGCAGAGAGGAGGAGAGAAGAACAGAAAAGAAACCAAATAAGTTGCATGCACAGTTATCAAAGACTGACGTGTGGGTGAGACTTGAGAGGGCTGAGTGGCTAGCTACATGGGCTAAGGTGGGCATTGCAATTTGCATGCCTAAAAAGCATAAGAGGAAAGAAAAAAAAAAGGTTTTATTTTTGTTCAAAGAGGGTACGGAGATTTCATCTGTCAAATGGAGATCTGTTCTTCTACACTTGCTCTGTTTTTCGTGGGTTTATTATGTTGCGACCAATAAAGGCTTGGAATCAAAGATAATTTATTAGAATTGTACTCTTGTGTTGTGTTGTGGGTAATTCAGACAAAGTCACCACCGCCCACAGGAGCAGACATATATTTATGTTAACTAGCCTCATTCTACATTCTACAGTACATAGACCTCATATATATGCTGCAGCATTTCCATTCAAACACTAAAGTTCTAACTTCTAACTACAAATACGACATATTGGAGATGTAAATACATCGACAATAGTGGTAAACAATTTGACCACTTGATGGTTTCTTTTCTAGAGGTCTGAAAAACAAACTTGTTGCGGGTGCAATAACTCATTGTCTTTATATCTCTCATCACGTGATTGAATGTGTAAATTCTAGGCATTTTGTACAATGAGAAGACTTAATATAATGATCATCTTTACTTGTAAGTGGCACCACTTACTTACACAACGTTTATTTTATTTTGTCAAGTTTCCGAAACGTGAGAGTTTACACTCTTCAAACATGGTGAAGATTAACTTTAATTTCTCCTCATGCAGTTCCAATTCCAATAGCATCCTTTTATACAATTTAATGAATTTAATTGTTGTTTGGACACCCTGTCCTTGATAAGCAAAAACATAGACATAATAAACAGTGAGCCCCAAAGACTTGGTCGTGGCCTCTAATTCTTAATTTCCAAAATGGTGATGGGTGCGGCCATTTGTCGGGGAAAGGCCACAGTCATTACCCAACATTAGGGTGAGGCCTATTCGGAGGGAGACAGCTCCATCTCCATACCATATCTCCATAATTAAATACTTTTTGTGATGTAATTATTGTTTCATCCACCCCCACGAAGATATTGTGCCATTATATGCAAAAATTGAAAAGCAAGATGACCTTTTCATCATGGTGTCTGTCTTAAGGTTGGTTTTCCAGACGTTTTATAATCCTTGTAGGGTGGCTTGGCTCTACACAGTTAATGGCTTGGTTGGTGGCATTATTTTTCTCACAATTATTTCACAACATCGAAGGTTGGATGGTAAAAGAATGAGTACGAGACGAATTGTTAATTCGAATATTATGTCTCAATTTGCATTATTTGTAAGAATGATCACGATTTACTTGAGACATGTGGTTTGCAAGTGATTGAAAACATTATCCGGCCTAATTAGGTGATATCTATTGAGAAATATCAAATTAATCATATTTACTTGTCGACGGCAGAAAAGTTTGATTTGGATTATGACTGAAGCGTGTAGATTAAAGTGAAATAATAATGTCATACACCAACATCCCTCGACGTGGTTTGCACCATTGATTCCAGCCACTTACTTGCGATGACTAAAAGTTAATTAAACACACAGAAAAATAAAAACGTGATTAGCACAATCTGATCATGAAAAGTCATGCAATGACTTGCAACATTTTATTAAGTTTAATTAGCCCCACGTAGGACTAATTTTAATTAATTACTATTAATACAATCCATTGAAAAAGTTGAGAATTGAGAAGCATATCCTAACATTTCGGAAAAATAAATAAATTAGTTTAAAAAATAAATATATAAAAATATGACACGTGGCATCTTAAGTGTTTTAATTAGGGAAATAGGTGTACAAGTTTGAAATGATATTTAAGAAGCTGCTTAATGTGGTCTAGGAAAGGTCCATTTCATTCCCAACATAAGGTTCCTCTTCGGGGGGACACTCTCTCTCTCTACTTCCATCTTCCTTTTATTTTATTTTATTTATTTTTCCCTATTTTCTTTCTTATAATTATTTTTCCGTTTGTCATTCCCTATATATCATTTTCAGGATGAAAAGAGACCGTAAAACACATTATTCCCATATAACACCAACAAACAAAACAAATTTGTATCTGAATCAGAGAACATTTTTAGACAGTTTTTGCTAATGAATCAATAAAATGGTTTACTTTATGACAATTTTGCCTAATTCCATTGCGGCTTGTTCATTGATTCTTCCTCCCTAAAGCAATATCCTTTTCATTATTTTGTTAAAATATTCAAGGCTACAACTTTTTTGGTTCTTTTTATTTTTTTTATTTTTTATTTTTATAGTACAAGCGAATCTAAATAAAAAAATTCGGTATAAGTCCAAAGTCGAAAACGGAATTTGGATGCCATCCTTGTAGTTGTTATTGATACAAGTACTTTGATTTTTGTGCCATGTATGATTACATTCTTTTTTTTATTTTTTGATATTTACGTATTATTTTTTTCATTTTTAAATTATTTAGTTATTCCCATCATGCCCCTAAAAATTAAATAAGGTAAGAAATTAATTTTTATGATAATAATTATGATATTGTCTACCCTAAACGAATTACTCTCTCTCAACCACAATCTCTGCAACTTTCACCAACAAGTCAGTGGAGCCAAATTATTTTCTCATTAAGCCCTCCAACTTCTCTAAGAAGTCAGCTATCACATACCCTATGACTCTTCTTCTATAATCGACATCGTGAGTTTCATTCGAAATCAAAATCCTTGTTTGATTGATTTTGTAACTGGGTGTTTATTAGGTTGCTTATAATTTGCAAGGTGAGGTATGCAAAGCTGTGATTTGCTTACAAATGGCTACAACAAGGTAAACGAAAAAAAATAAAAAATTCTTTTTGCATAGTTTCTTGCGTGCATTTTCATATTCATATTGGGTCTACCAGATCCTACAATTCCATGCATGTTGGTTGTTTGTGATCTGTCTTTATTTACTTAGTATTTAGGTATATTATCTTATATTTATCTAGTAAGTAGGTACATTATCTTATAATTAGGTATATTATCTTATATTTACCTAGTAATGAGGTATATTATCTTATATGTACCTAATATTTATGTATATTATCTTGTATTTATCTAGTAATTAGGTACATTATCTTATATTTACCTAATAATTAAGTATATTATCTCATATTTACCTAGTAATCAGGTAAATACTTGTTGGGAAGACATCATCAATAATACTCCTACTTTCATTGTTTTATATGAACTTATTTTTTATTTGTTCTTATCCTTGAAACCTCACAAATCAACCTTATGAATAGGTACAATTTTATGTTGGTGCTTGCCTATGGGTCTTAATTTTCATTGTAAGATAAAATATGCGGGTCATTACTTTCATGACTTAAATTGTATTTTATCTATATATTAGGTAAATATTGCAATAGTTAATTGTTAAAGTATTTTACTTGACGAAACGTTTTTTTGGGTACAAATGTGTCATGGCGGCAATAGAAGGATTCAAACTTTAAAATATGAAATCCATTTAGAAGGAAAGAATTGATACATTAATTTGGATTTTCAATTAATGTTCTTTTCTTATTTACCACAAAGGGTAAAATTGACACAAGAAAAAATTAATAAAAGTCAATGGACCCAAATCTACAACAAAAAAGGTGTAGACTAAATCCAATGACGGCTAGAAATTTTGGACTTAGATCGAAGAACCCATAATCTAAACTACAGAGGGGATGAGAGTTTCGAATATGAGAAAACATTCATGAATGGAATTTGTATTGAATTTTATGTGGTTAATAAATGAATTAGTGTTCAGTTTTATGGGACCTCTCTATGTCCAAGTCGCAGTTACTATCAATCAATTATATATAAGGTTGTGGATGTATTCTGGGCCTCCTTCATATTATTTTGTCGCCTGATTTAAGGCCTACTTTGATTTCGCATCTCATTCCATTGTGTTCCCTTCTCCATCTGCAAGCTCATTTTTCTGCAGATATGGGACCATGAGTTTATAGGCTCAGGAATATACTTCAAGGCTTCATTAGTATTTTTCAGCTGAACTCCTTTGTATTTATTATTATTTCTTTCTCAAAGAAAGATAGAGACACCAACTTTGATGTGAAAAAGTTTTATACTTGCAACTTTGCAAGAGAGAGAGAGAGAGAGAGAGAGAGAGAGAGAGAGGTGTACTCATTACCTAGTTGGACAAAGGTAGGCTGTATTACGGTTTGATAACTTGCTTTATTTATTTTACCTAATGTTAGGTAAGTATGGTTTAAAACTTAAAAGGGATGGGATAACTTGTATTATATTATCTACTAAGATTTTCCAGACACAGGCTGTGATGTGAACATGAGATCTTACTTTACATATATTTTTCACATCAAACCAGGAAATTATTATTTTTAATTTACTATCTTTGACTTAGTCAACTAACAATACTAGAGTTTTTCCATTAAAAAAAAGGACTAAAGAATTAATTCAATAAAGTTTCTCAACTTGTTCTTGTGTTTGTTTCACTCACTTTATAATGTCATACTAGATAGCTGATTAGTTACTTAAGTACTTTACTATTTTCCTTTTTCATCTACTTTAGAGCAAAGTAATCAAACCTAGAAATGGTTGTGTTCCTTCACTAATTTTCATACAATCATCAAGATAACAAGTTAGAATACAACTTCTTCAGCTTGCTTTTTAGGTTGGTCATAATATTCTTCTACCTTCTTACGTATATATAGCTTTCAGCGATAGAACACTTGCCATGTCAAGGGAAAATTAAGATAAGCCGTTTTTTCTTTTTTTCTTTTTTGCAGTTGCCACAGGAGAAGAAGTCCAACACTATTTGCCTTCCATATATGACTTGCTTGAACCATAAGAAATGCTCACAGCCAGCCTGGATATTGGATATGGCAATCAATCAAAAACACTTTGCACCATATAATTGAAAGGAGAATGGTAGAGAGTCTAGAGACACCACAAGAATGCCATACGGTATGAGGTTTCTCAAGTTGAGTACAAAAGAACCCCACATCAACCCACCGCCCAACTTGAAAAGATAGCTTCAAAATGCAATCATTTTTAATATGTGATTATTGGTGGTTGCTCCAATTATTCTAAGGTGAGATATAAAATCAACTTGCCCCAACGTGGTGTTGCATATTCTAAAAGTGGGTTTTTGGGGACATTGAAGGAGGCAGCACTTTGAGTGAGGTCCCCTTGAAGATTTTTGGAAAGTGATGCTTCAAGGATCATGTTCTACAAGTCATCAAATATTTCTTGATATCTATTCCTATAATATATCAATGAGGTACAAAGAGGTTGTAGAACAATAATAGAAATTGGTATGATGGTAATGTTGAAGCATGCATGAAATGAATCCACCAAATTTGAAAATGCGACAACACAAGACAACAAGAGAGTTAATTAGCAAAGTCATTTTGTTTTGGAGTTGGGGATTCTGAATTCAAACATTTTACATTCTCATGTCACTACTTCAAACATTCTATCAAACATTTGCCATCAAATTTGTTTACTGATTCGTTAAGCATTTCATATTCGGTCATGAGATTTTGAGTGCAAAACTTAAACTGAAGAAAAAAATCATTGATATGAAAGTTTTTTTATTGGTCGAAGAGAATAAGATTTCATTGCCAAATAAAGATAGACCTACAAAGAAACCCAAAATACAAAAGTAAAAAAATAGAAAAATAGGGGCTCCATAACAAAATAAAAATCCAACATAAAATACTAAAATAGCAGGCCCAAAACAAAAAAAGCCCAAAAATTACCAAAATCGTAAAATCTAACCATAAACTAAGCAAGCCACCATGCATCATACTCAAGCGATCTATCAAGTAATGGTTAAAATTGACCATAGATTTACAAAATAGAAAATAACTTGACAAAAGTTAAATCACCATAATTAGATTTTTGTCTCTTTCAGAATAGAAAATAAAAATGGAACCCTTGTAAGATCGTTAACACTAGAATCCATATGGACCATATGAAGATGATAAACATGAACAGTTTTGGTTTATCACCATGCTAGCAAACCCTAATCGGATTTGGACCACTTGATTAGGCAGGGATCTCAACCTAAATCTTTGAGTGATTTGGGGGGGTGGGAAGCTTCTACAATGAGGAGTTAAAGTGAGGAGGTTATTTGAGGAGACCAACCGTTAAAACATTTAAAATATTTAAGTCCCATGATTTCTTTACATTTGTTGATGGTGAGATTTGATCTCCTCAAATAACCTCCTCACTTTAACTCCTCATTATAGCCTTTCCGGGGGTGTGGGGTTACCATTAAAGCCGAGATTCCATGGGCCCTTGGGCGAACAAAACCGCGGCACACCAGCTAAGAAAAATCCAGAGTAGGCCTTTTAGCCTGCCAGTGCCAGTGTCTAGCCCTGTGGGCCTGTCCACACTTCTGTAAGATCCAATCAAATGTTCACTCTTTCTTTTGTCGCTGAGAAAGCAGAGGAAATTGGAACAAAACGGTGGACGAATCCTTTGGTGATGCAGCCCAGCTTCTTGTTAATTTTGAACAAAATTCTGTGCCATTTCCTCGTGAAATTTGAATCTTTGTGACTTTCCCGTGTTGGGCATGTGAATTTTCACCTTATTACAATCATCATCAACAAAAACCCGAAAACAAACAACCATGAATGTTATTTGTTTACTATGTTGATGAGTTTGAATAATTGTTAAGAATTTTGCTAAAGTCAGTCATTTACGCACGCAAAGGGGTGCTATCCGAATCGTTTAATTTTCAGTTTAGTGGGCCAAAAGCCCATAAACATGAAAACCAGCGGAAATGCTATAATGAGGACTAAAAGTGAGGAGGTTATTTGAGTAGATCAAATCTCACGGTCGGATCGGTCTCCTCACTTTAACTCCTAGAAGTTCCCAAAAACCAGAATACAACAACTTCTAAAATCAAAGGCCTGCCAATACACGCAAGGGAGAGCGAAATGTTTTAAGACCCAAATCCCAAGTTGGCCCAAATGGACCTCTAATTACTCCACAGATGGTAATTGGTCTCTCTGTGAGCTCTGCTCATGTTGGGATTTATTTTTGGTCCTCAAACAGGGTTTCTGCAAATTTATTTTACTTTAGGTCATTTTCTGATGAGTAGATCAAACTGCTTAGGCAGCCATTAGTTTACGCAAATGACTGAATGAAAGGACGCAAATCCACAAAATACTTTTAAGGAATTCGTGAAAGACCTCCCATTCAATTCTAGCTATTTCATGTATTTTTGAAACAGACCTTTTGCTCAGAAATTATAGAGAACAAAACAAAGAAGAAATACAGAGAGAGGAGATATGGGGAAGATGATTGTTGAAATTTCAATGGGTAAACATGAAAAACAACTGCCCACCTTCCCCGAATTTGATATTGCAGGGAACTCTTTCGGATCAGAGTGCATTGATTCTAGCACTACGCCGATACACACAATCCCTGCTCATCACACCCATTCAACATCAATCAAAACCCTAAACCTAAATCAAAATCATACAAGCAAGTTGCAACAACATAAATAGATACGCAGAGTCAGACACACACAGGCACACGGCTAGGGCCATGGCCATGAGAAGAGACCTGCGTGCACCGTGTATATATAGGAGTACAAATGTACACTAGGGTTTTTGTGGCTGGCCAAGTTGATTACGAAAATACCCCTTCAAAATGGATTTGGGTCGTATGAAATGCTTTATGTGGGCTTCAATTTTGAGTAACCCAATTCTAGCCCAATCTTAATTCTCATATTTCGAGTATAGCCGAACGGCTATACTGATTCCGTAAAAAAATTCAAAAACCGAGTACAGCCGGACGTCGATACTATTCTAAAAAATAGAAAAAAATTGAGTATAACCATGCGGCTATACTATTCTTTAAAAATAAAAAATAAAAAAGTCAGTATAGTCGTACGGCTATACTATTTCTGTTAAAAAATTCTAAAAACCGAGTATAGCCGGCCGGCTATACGATTCCTTTTTTTAAAAATCCGGCTATACTATTTCTTTAAAAAAAAAATAAAAACCACGTATAGCCGTTCGGCTATATTATCCATTTTTAAAAAAAATTTAAAAACCGAGTATAACCGCGCGGCTATACTATTTCTTAAACAAATGGGAAAAACCCAGTATAGCCGACCGGCGATACTACTTCTTTTTTAAAAAAAAGGGAAAAACCGAGTATAGACCGACATTGGGGTACTTTTTAACCTGCTAATGGCGGGAAGGAGCTGAGCTTGACCGACATTGGGGCTTTTGGGGCTGAGAATCTGAGGATTACGATGGGAAAACGCTCCGTTTCGTCGGTGGACGGGGCTAGAGGGTGCTTGGCGGAGAGGACTTTTCTAAGGATTTGTATCTGGGAGTCTGATGGGGAAGCTGGGGATTTTACTTGTGATATTATCGATAATGTGGAGGCTTCGATGTTCTACAGAAACGGCACAAGTTTCGATCGAGATGGGTTTGATGCTCAATCTTCAACTGGGTATTAGGTACTTTTTCTGATTTTTCGAAACTAGTTGTTCTTTGATTGGAAATCAGACGAGGTTTATCGTGATGGGCAATTTGTTCTGCTCGGATTACAGAATACATAGGCGATTTGACCTAAAAGGATCATCCCATGGTCGAACAACTGATAAGCCTGAGGGGGAAATCGATGAAATCACAACTCTCAAGGACTTGGATCTTAATTTTGTGATTCGCCTCCAAGGAAAATGGTTCCAAGACCTTATGAAGTAAGGCCCTAGAAGAAGCAATTTTATCCCCTTTTATCAAATTCTATCTCTTTGACTTGTTATTAATTAGTATGAACATTGGCAGGCAAATTGATCTAGATTGTCAATTTCTGGAAGCAGAGAGAATCATGGATTATAGTCTTTTGGTTGGTGTTCATTTTTATGATGGCAGCAATACATATGACAAAATGGGGCTGTCCCATCAGTGATTTGTAGGTATATGAGAATGCTGAATTAAGTGTTAGTGTACCTTGCAGGCCAAAAGGATTCATATCAGAATGAAAAGTTTACGCGTGGGTGTCGATTTCTTGAAGCAGATACCACAGCCCACGGCTGTCGACGTATAGCCGTTCGGCTATACTACTCGTTTTAAAAAATTCGAAAAAGGGGGTACAGCCGTGCGGCTATATTGTTTCTTTTAAAAAATTCGAAAAAAGATAGTACAGCCGTGCGGCTATATTGTTTCTTGTCTAAAAATTGGGAAAAATAAAGTATAGCCAATCGGTTATACTATTTATTTTTTTAAAAGTTCCAATACCCGAGTATAGCCGCGCGGCTATACTATGTCTTTAAAAAAGGAAAACCCCCCGTGTAGCCGCGCGGCTATACTATTTGTTTAAAAAGGGAAACCCCCCGTGTAGGCGTGCGGCTATACTATTTCTTTTTAAAAAAAATCGGATAATCCGAGTATAGCCGCGCGGCTATACTAAATTAGGGAAAACGAGCATAGCCTCATGCTTATACTTCTTTCCGGCCAGGCCATACTCAGTTTTTCGAAATTTTTTTTAAAGAAATAGTATAGCATAAGTTAACCATGCTGCTAGACTTGGTTTTTTTCGATTTTTTTTTTGAAACTTGGGGGTCTAACCGAAGCTGAAAAGATTGATAAAAAGTGAACTCGCTTAAAGCCCTAAGTCGATTGGTCTCAAATTGTGAGATTCGAAACTTGAGCGAAGCCACATTTCAAAATGTCCATGAACCAAATGCATTGGATTAGAATTATTGTGGATAAACAATGATTATAACAAAAGGGGAAGACTGAAATCCAAAACCATGTCATTTATAGCAGAAATATTCGTTTTTATCGTATCATAACAAAGATGGAATCCAAGGGTATGCAAAACCATAAAAAAGGCAGCAGACTCGGTAGGAGCAAACGGCGGGGTGAATAAATACACAAATCAAGAAAAGAAGAAACCCCAAAAAAAAAAAAAAATTCAATCTTAGAACACCAAATAGTCCCCTGCTTCCGTCTCACCATCTGCACATGGTTATTTTGAGCAAAAACGCCAGTGCCACTTCAAATCCATAGTAGGAAAGTAGATGCAAAGCCCACCAAAAAAAAAAAAAATCGAAAAATATGAAAACCATTATGTTGAGATGACCTACAGGCCTTGATCAATCAGGTAGTCTCCCAACCTCTCCACGATCATGTTACACTGCCCTGGTGTCAAGGGCTCCTCGTATATACCGAAAATCATTGCCTGGCCCGTTTTCTTCACAGTAATGCCACCAGAACCCTGCAGGAAAATCAAATCAAAATAAACTTCATTACACTTGGAATGACCCAATCTGCACTAAAAATACAGCAAGCAGAACATCAGAAAAGGCAAATCCGTGCAATTATCAGGTGGTTGCAAGTATATACAGCTCTATCTAAAGGGAAAAAAAAAGGTGATGGGTCTCATAAAGTGATAATTGTACTAGAATTTCAAAAAATAAAGTGCATTACACAATTTGGCATCCATGTGTTTTTGCACTTTAGTCAGTATGTGCGACTATAAATTGGCAACCCAAAAGAAAAATTAAATAACACTTTAGAGGAACTTTTGAGGTGGATTATTCCTTTAAGGACATACCATCTCCTAAAGCCCTACAATAATATCAAATCAATCACAGGCAGAATGTTGACTGCAACAAGAAGGAACATCAACCGATTGAATTGATGGTTAACAATTTTAAAAAGTAAGAAGATGAGAGAAGGATGACTTTTACAGTCTTCATTGAACACTTTATAATGCAAATCACGTTAGTAAACCTGTGTTTTCTCTTAATGACGTCAATAGACCTTTCTTTTATGAAATTACAGAAATGAAAAATGTATGCATATTCAATTAATGTCCACATTTTGAATAAAGGATTTCCACTTCAACACTAGGGTACAATTCTCAAATTAAACCAGTTGATGGGCGGATCAATTCGTTCACATGCTTGTTCATAGAATGGTCACATTTCATGCTCACTTGTCATATGCAAAAAGTAAGCTTATGGACGTAATTTCATGAAAACATAGCATTCTTCATGTAAACTCCTCTACTTTTATTGTGAAATTCGAAAAGTAGTTCAACGGAAATGTCATTGTATGCTCTTAAGTATGCATTGAGAATTTATACCAAATGGTCAGGTGAAATCAAATCCAAATGTCCAAACTTAAAAACTGTGGTTTGACGATATGAAATTCAGGTGCTTGTGTAAAGCATATACAGCAGAAAAACAAAACAAACAAACCTTCTTTCCACGAATTACAGCTCCTCCCTCCCCTTGAATAACCATATACTTTGTGCCAGCAAGGTGCAATCCAGTAGGGGCAAGAGACCCTGGCTCATCGAAATCTTTCATTATCGCCGCAATTTCTTCAGGCTTAAACTGCTTATAAATAACCAAAATCAATCTCACACTCACTCACTACCACATTTTCAATTAAAATCAAGAAAAAACATCCAAAATGTCCTGCATCTGAATTCCTATCGCATTAGCATTAAAAGGCCATTGGCAAACAAACAGAAAACATTTTCTCAGCATTGAAACAAAGCTCAAATGCAGAAATCTCAACAAGCGGAGTACAAATCCTTTTAAAAAACATCAATCACAAATCATATCGATCAATCTCAATCAGTTAGAATCACGAATCCGTTATCAATTCCGAGCACAACTCTTTAATCAGTATTAATCTGTTACACAACCTCGCATTTTCAATTCAATTCCTCTACCGTGAAAAGATTTTCCGAGCAAACAAACATAGCCAATTTGCACAGATCTAATGAGATAAATCATACAAAATAAAAGCAAAAAAGCACAAAATTAAAAAAAATAAGAAGCACAGAGGAAGTTGAAGAAGGAACCTTAGGGAAGCTGGAGCTCTGAGCCCACACACTTCCGTCGTGACCGACGATGGCCGCGGCCGTGAGATGTTGGCCGTCGATGTCGCACATCAAGTGATCGTCGACGTACGTCTGCCACGACATTTTCTTGATTGAATCCTGACCGTCGAATCTCCTTGTCTAACTTTGATCGATAGATTTGCAAGTTCTAATTTTCTTCTTCTTCCACGGTCTGATTCTGAAGTTATCTATTTGCTTGTTCAAAGGCGGAAGGTTTATATAATAATATTACATTACACAATACATGTCGTAGGCCTGGAAGAGGAGAAGGTGTGGGGGGAATTCGGTGGGCCCAGTGAACCGTTATGTCGTTGTTGCGTCGGTGATCTCTTGTCAGCCGTTGGATTCGCCAACATGATTGAATGAGTGCCCTTCACGTTCAGCCTGCTCATGTTTGGTCACATGGGACCCACATGAGTTAACTTGCCCACCCCACCATAGCGGTAGTATGGGCTGTGTTCCGAAACTTATTCATGTATATGAAGAAAAATTACACACAATTTTTTGTGTAACAAAGAAAGATCAACTCTAGCGGCATTTTTGTATGAAGGGAATTACAAGGTTTCATTCTCTTTCTAAAACCAAAGTCTTCAACATTTTACAATTTTTTTTTTTAATTCAACAATTGCCGTCCATGATTCGAACTTACCGCGGTAACATAAACGTTTTGGTCGGGAGGATAGCAATGCGCTAAGCATGTCAACTTTTCATACACCCATTTAACAAATTTAACAGATTTAGGGTCGATTGCAAGCTTAAGTAAACTACAACCCCTAATTACCAATATTAAAAACCCAAAAGACGGGGAATCGAATCCATTGCCTAACCTACACATTTTGATTCCACATAACCTAATTTCTATTTGTGATCATCGCACATTAGACCGATATCTTTTCCTGGAAGAGAAAGAGCTTTGTAACAAAAAAAACTAGTAATTGAATGTACAATCCTACAAGAAAACAAACAATAGCCGTATACTCCATTTGATGGAAGGGAAATGAGGGAGGTTTGTGTATGTTTTGAGCAGCCTCGGATGCGACACCGTCTCACTACAAAAGAGGTTCATCTGCATCATTGAAACCATCAGCGTAAGCTCACCACAAGCTCCATTATTCCATGTTAAAATAGTATGAGAAAAATGTAGTGTATCAAATGAAGGTTCCTACCATCACCATCATCTTCCATATTAAAATCATCATCATCATCATCGAAATCTTGGTTCTGCAAGATCAAAGTTGTATTAAAAACATATTACTTTCCCACACATGGACAGCCAAACAACCACACACCTCCTAGTTCCAAACTTGAATTTTCGTGAACAGAACTTCTAACGAATAAGTGAGGAATCAGGTGGCACGTATAAGAAATGAAAATCCCAACAGTGAACATAAACAAAGTACAACCTATCACCATTCTGAAGTGATTACCAATAAATAAGGTAAAGAAACAAATAGATATATAAGACCCAAGATTTCCTATACGAACCTTCTGATAATCATCATCACTGAAGTCTTCTTCTGGCTCCTCCTCCTCTTCTTCTTCATCTTCATCCTCACCTTCACCTTCTTTCTTTTCTTTTCCATCATTATTACCCTACAAATGAGAAGAATTATCAACAATGCATACAAAAATTAAACCTTTTATGAAAATAAATTTTAAGACCAAGCATCTTCAAAGTTTCATTTGGATCCTTTTCATAGATAGATGTTGGTACAGTGATCTTTGACACAACATGTTGTAGTTAGGGAGACTATGAAGACTTTTTCATACCTGACGCTGTTCAAGCTTTTCAAATAAATCTAACTTCTGCAGCTCTGTAAGAGTGATGATCTATTAATCAGTTTGAATCAAAATTCCCAATGACAAAAAAAAAAAAAAAAAAAAACAAGACAACTGAAGAACAAAGTATCCAGTCTCATGGAACCTGAGTCAGGATTCCATCGAACTCTCTTTCGGCCTGGTTGCTGCGCCCTTGAACCTGAAACACCATTGCAACAAGAAGTATGTAAAACGCAAAAAGAAAACCACAAAACCAAAGCAGAACATGGATATCATTCCCTTTTTTTTTCACATGATTTTCAGATTACAAACCTCCAGTCAGTTCTTGGGGAAATCCCTTGAGCTCCAATATATCAAAAAGAGCACCGCGTCTTATCGTGGTTTTTGGCTTCAACCTGTCAGAATATCTTTCTACTTCTGTGTTTTGCCTCTCTGAAACCACAAGTTCAATAAGTGTATTACTATCACAACGTAATCTGGTATAAATTCAAAAGAAGCCAAATGAATGATTTTCAATGGGAATAAAAGCAATATGGTATTAAGTAAAATGCAACTATAGAACAAATCACCTTAGAAACTCATATTGAACTTTTTATGATAGTTTGCCACTTTGCATAATGTTCACAAACATAAGATTGGGTGTGGTTTTGGAAGGGATGTTTGAACTTCTCCTTACATCTAACTATAAAATCTTGGTGACATAAATTTCAGATTCACAGTAAATATGTACTTTAATCTTCAACCATGAAAATATTAAAGGGATCAACATATATGAATCATACTGAATTTCACAACAGAACTGTACTTTTACACAGCATAGAAGCATGACTACAAGGTTGATAGTCTTCTTATAAAAAATAAAAAACAAATATGATTTCAAACATACCAAAATAATGATTTCTCTCCACAATAGACCATGATTAATATCTTAACTAGAAGAGGAAGGGAAAAAAAAATCGAACATGCTTCACAAATTGCTTAATTCCTTGACTGCATGTACTGATAGACAAAAAAAAACATAAGCAACGAGTTCTAAAGTAGATCATGCTAACCCTTTGAAGTGGTCTGCTCAAGATAAAAAGGAGAGCCTTTCCAAATCTTTTGAAACTTGCGACTTTGATTGACTAAGTTTTCTTCCTCACTCTTACCCTGGTTTATCTTTTTATCTGGATCAAGTATACCTTTGACATTAGGCAAATCAACATCCTGCAAAGAAAAGTTTGATATTAAATATGAAAAGTAGCAAACTGCCAATATCATAGCAAAATTGTCAATAACTGCAACAAAAATAGAACCAATTGCAACAAAAATAGAACCGATTGCAGAAACATATTTGTTCAAATTTGGCCATTACTAGTTCAAAATCAACAAAAATCAAGATGAAGACTCAAATTGTAGCTTTGTAAATTAGTCCTGAGCAAAAACTGCAGCAAAGAGAAACTCACAGGAAAAAGCTCAAAGGGAACTTGAGTGGCATAGCCAAAACCGCCGCCACCTCCTCCAAATCCACCGCGTCCACGACCTCTATACGCCATTGACCTTCACATACAAATTGAAAATAGATGCAGAAGAAGAAAGAAGAAGAAGAAGAGAAAGAAGAGGAGTTACAGATGGAGAAGATGGAGGAGTTGCCGTCGAACTGAGGAGGAAGACTGGGACGCACGCACGCTGGTCCTTGGAGCAGTTGAGCGAGGAAAGGCAGTCGGGAGCTATGGGCTGGACTATAGAGGATTCGGGTCAGGTCATGACGATGGGCAAGATGAGCAAATTGCATATTGGGTTGTTCTTGTTGTATTTGAAGCCCAAATTCGCCAATGGATCTTGCTGCATGCTGTACCCAGTCCAACATAGAGGGCCTTATAAAAATAACGCTAATGAATCTCGTTGTTCTGGTTGCTTTCTTCGTAAGAAGAATTGCGTCAGATATTGCTTCACCTCATCTAATCAATCATTTCATACCCTTGTCAGTGAGGATTTGGATAATTCTTTTTTGGAAAAGGAAAAAAATCTTGTAATTATGTTTAAAATTATATTATTTTCAATGTTACTTCACATGCACTTTTAAACAAAGTTACTGCATGTAAAAAGTGAGAGGAGACGAAATGGAAGAATTCAACGTGGAAGTTACAATGCCACCCTGGCCTTTCTGATGTTGGGATTCTCATACCAACTTTTTGCCTCAAATTGTGCACTGCTGAAACACATGCTATTTTGTATCTCTGCAAAAGTTTCGCAATGGTCAATGCTTTGCAAAATTAAGGAAAGCCTCGATTCAGGCTGAACCCTAATATACAGAGGACAAGAAAGAGGCTTTGCAAATTTCGTCTAAACCCTTGAATTGACTACTCATTAATTACTAATTGTGTAATTTTCTTATTTGAATCATATTATCAAATAAGATGTTCTTTTTGGGTTTTGAAATATTGAGTCAAATAAGTTTTAGTTTTTCCTTTCTCACGTGACAATCACAATTCTCTAAAATAAAATGCCAACAAAATTTGTGAATTTTTCAATATTATAACTCAATCTAGAGAGAGAAAACAATGTAAAAATGACAAGAAATTAACGTGATTCGGCAATGTGCCTACGTTTATAGAGTTGTAAATACTTTTGAGCTCCATCATTAATAGAAGGGTATGTTGAGTAAGTATAGACTAATAAGAAAGAAGAATCTTGTGATGTGAATCCCCAAGAAATAAAAGCAAGAAAGTACAAGTAATTGAGGCATCAGCAAGCTTATGCGCTAAGCACCCAAATTCTATTTTTCCACGTATACCCTAAATAAATTTAACAACTATAGACAAAACTGCAAGATATTTGTCATAATTTATTGCGTCTGGTCTGAATGTACATGTTAAATTATGGTTATTTTAATATAAACACGTGGCAAACTCTAAGAGATGGCACCAATAAGAGGGTGAAATCAATCTGGAGTAGCAATTTGTCCACCAAATTCGCCCAAATATGGTTACATTTTATTCGACTTGAAGGTCATAAAAACATTACCAACTTTTTCCCCCGATGAATCAATCATTGAGAATGTAAATGCGTTTTAAATTGATCAAACAAAGCATGCGAAAAAACCTGCTATTCACTTCCTCGACATTTTCAGCACAATATTATGTTTCCTAGACAATGAGAGACATAAAAAGTTATTAGCAACTAACCAAACAAAATTTTGGATTTATTAATATAGAATTGGTACTCAGCAATGCATGGGCTGAGTTCCGGATGATGAACAAATTTTAAACACGCAGGCGACTGTTGTTGAAGAGATTGCATAAGATTTATGTGTGAATGAAATACACGTGATACAAACTAAATGAGAAAATCAAGAATAAAAAGACAAGAGAAAAAATATCTAATATTTCTCACATTTGCAAAATATCTGTCATATTGTATTAACCTAGCACAATTTAGTCCAATGGTAAAAAAGTGTGGTTAATTAAACAAGTTATCAAAATAATGAATGTAATTACCCAAATAAAAACTAGTTCGAGGGAAGCAATCGGTTGACATCCTACCATCCCCTATAAACCTAAGCATTAGCTGCTCTCCGTCCAAGGAATTCCAGATAACTATTCGTTTTGTTAATATATTTTTCATTTTCATACAATTTGCCGTTCTGGTGCTCTGAAGACTCAGAGAAAAAGTACTCACCGCTGTCGCCCTGTCCAAGCACAAAACCATGAAACTCTCTTCGCTCTCTCTGCATCTCATGTTATTATACGCCGCCAATGCTAAGCCTTGGTTGAGAGCATTAAATGTAAAGCCATGCTGAGTAAACTCGAGTCCCGATTTTCATCATTTCAGGGATCCCATATCCAGAAACGTGAAAGCAAATCCCATTCTGAAAACCCACTCTCTGCTTCAATCCCCACCGTCCGATCAACCTCTGATATCTGCTCTCCTTTTCTTTATAAACACTATCATCCCCTTCTTCCATTTTAGCTCAGTCCCAAACTCTCTCTCTCTCTCTCTTTGGTTCTTTGTATTTCCAGACACCACAAGCTCAAAAGATGTCCTCCAAAGCTCTGAACCCTAAAGCTCCTCCATTTTTCTTGAACAAAACTGAAACCTATGTGTGCAAAAGACATTTCTATCCTCTTCACCCTCCTTATGCTTTTCAAAATCTTCATCAACCCATTTACTATTTTTGTCACTGGGGACAACCCAACTTTCCAAACCCAATAACAATGGTGAGTCTCAAACAGAACATGGAAGCAGCAGCAGCAGCCAAGAGGGTACCGAGAGAGAATGTTTACAAGGGGAAGAGGGGATTTGTACCTGCGAGGCTGAGGAAGCCATTGAAAGAGCTTGGGGATGATCACCAAGTGGTAGGTGCTTGTCGGGTTGTCAAATGGGTGCCCAAGAAGGAAGTCCCGGAGGCCGAGAAGGGTAAAAAGGCTTGGCGTCAGAGGATTATAAGGGGAACCAAAGCCCGAGTTGTGAATGCTGATTGTGGTGATGTAATTCCTTTCCCTTCAAGTCCTGATGTGCAAAATGGCTCAAGCACTACCACCATCATGATCAAAAACATCCCCAACCAATTTCAGTAAACTCTCTCTCTCTCTATTACTATTTTGGGTTTTCTTGTTTTTGTTTCCCTTCATTTTATTTATTTATTTTGCAGTACATGCATCAACAATTTGTTCAAATGTTACCTGGTTCATGTCTGGTTCAACCATTTTCAATTTTGACTTTTCATTCCTGTTATTTGTTTGTTCATGGCGTGTAAGAGGGAATTTAGTCTCCGCTATGTCGCTCTTTCTTTGTGCCCTTTTGTCTCTATTCTACTTTTGTGCTAAAGAGGATAAACATGTTTGGTCTGAGGGCACAGAATTGATTAATAATTAATTTTCATTGAAAAAACATTTGAATTCTTGAAATAATAATTATAATTTATTTATCTAAGCAGGAGGAGTGATCTGCTGAGCTTCCTCAGTAAGCACTGCTGTGCAGAGAACATCAAGGCCTGCATGAACTCTGATGATCCCATTAAATCCGAGTTTGATTTCATGTATCTTCCCATGGACTTTCGGTGAGTAACGTTTTTGTTAACAGAGACTGAGTTTTTACTTTCCAAAACCTTATTGTTAATGTGTCATTTTCTTGGATGATTGGATCCAAAATCTTGTATGTTAAAATAGTTTTCTTCCATGCAATTTTGGTATGGCAGAAGGGCAGCCAATCTGGGCTATGCCTTTGTGAATTTCACCAGTACTGTTGCGGCCTCGAGATTTTACAAGAAATTCCACGAGAAAATGTGGGAAGAGGTCAGCAGCAACAACAAGACCCGCGAAGTAACCTGTGCCAAACTTCAGGTTAAGTTTCTAATTCTTACACTTCAAAGTTTTTGGCTTTCAATTTTTTTCGTTTAAACTGCTCTCGACTTTTTTAAGTATGCTGTTGGATGTGAGCTTTCAGATTTGACTGACAGTTTTGTCATGTAGGGTTTGGAAGCTCTGAGGGGCCATTTCAAGAAGAAAGCGTTTTGGTGCGACACTGAGGAGTATTTGCCTGTAATCTTAGAGCCTCCATGCGATGGTGGGGTTGAGCTGCCCAATCTCAAAACTGTGGGGAAATGCGTAGGGGTACCCTCTGCCTTTGGGAACTCTCCTACACATATGCCTTAAACTCTTAGGGGCATGGCCTATTAATATCCTCAGTGATCACCACCATGCATGCGGAGAAGCTGACAGAAGGCGAAGTGAGGAAGACAGTGAGGTGATAGTGCTATGACTGCATCAACTCTGTACTGTTGTGTATTATTGGCTACTTCTGTTTACTGTTTTGTGTTTGTTCTTTCAACTGGTTTTTACGGTTTTGGCATATGATGTATAAATTTATCAGTCTTGGTTTTTTTGGCTGTGTTTTCATTGTCTCCCTGGGTGATGTGTTTTGCCATAGTCTCTAGGGTGAATTGGAAACATGGTTATAATTTGTACTATGCTTAGTGTAGTTTATGTGCCAGCCATGGACCATGTTGTGTTGACTGTTGAGAGAGATGAAATTTGAAAGTTTTTATTCTCAAATTTTTTGGTCTTTTAATTAAGGTGGTAAATTCGAGATGATAAAATTAGTTAAATGGAAAAAAGAGATCAGGTTGAAATTTGAGCCTTCTTCCATATACATATTTGGTTATGATTCCTCAGCAATGGGAAGCAAAGAAAGCGTCTGAAACATAGCGCCCCAAACTGCAGTGGAGCAAATTTGGGTAAACACCCCTTGAGCTTGTTGCAAATTTGAGTGTAAAAAAAGCTGCAAAAGAAAAATACAACAGCGAGACATGAATTGATATAAGACTTTATGCTGACCAAAACCTGCACATAGCTCTCTCTCTCTCTCTCTCTAGTGACCTACTAGGGTTAGGCAATAGCGACTGAGGATTTGTAATATAATATAAAATTTATGGGACGTCTTATCCAATATTCATAGTCATAATCGTGAGTGATGGGCATAGTTTGCCCTGCCACAGATTGTCCTCCTGACGCAGCAGGCAAATATCTTGAAAAACCCCTTCCTATATGAATTTCAAAATTGAGTGACCGACCGTATTCTATTTTCTTGAAGGAGAATATTCGTTCTTTCATTTTTCGTTCAACTTTCTTGAAATTCATGTCAAACAAATGGTGTCAATGGTTTTATTTTTCTAGTTTCTCTTATTTATTTATTAACTAGATGTTACATTAGTGATTTTTCTCTGTTGATAAAGAATTAAAGTTATTCAATATATTCGCTATCAGCCTCATTTTAAAGTTCTTAGTGAAACTTTCACATATGTATTTTTTATATTATGTAAGGATGGCCAAGGTTTTGTTCAGCTCACCTCTACGTCTCAACTATCGATCAATTGTTGTCACTTAGTCAGTTTAGTTTAAATCGTCTTTGGTGAAACGTTATTTAGGAATTTTTCACTCTTTTAATTGTATTTTTTTTTTGGTTCAAATTCCTTTAACTATACTTCAATTACATTTTAAAGAGTCAAATCTGCTACCAAGTAAATTTATATTTTTTATTTATTTATAAAATTTTAATTATTTTTTACAACAAAAGGAACGAAGGATAGAGACATAAAGGAGAATTAGCTGCCAGAAAAACGAAAGAAAGAAATGGAAACAAAACAAAAGGAATTAAAATGAAATAGAGAATGGCTTTGGGTTTACAAAAGAGATGTTGCAGCCTTGAAGATTCTGGGGTTTTGGAGATCTTAAAGCAGGGCTCGTTTGTGTGCTAAGAAATAGAAAAACTGATGGGCCAAATCGTCCATTTTGATATTCTTGCATTATTCACTGGGGAAACTGAAACCGAAACCGAAACCTAAAGCTTACTTTGCTTTTGAGTAGTATCGAAGTTGGTCAAAAAGCCATGCATATACGAAACCTCCTTCCTCTCCAGTACACATGCATTAAATGCGAAACCAACTCCATCTCTTTCAATCACTCTCTCTCTCTCTCTCTCTCTCTCTCTCTCTGCTATTTATAATAATAAACCAAATGAGCCTCTCTCTCTGTCTCTATGCTAAACTAATAAAGTGATTATTTCTGGGTTTCAAAGCTTCTCTTCCTTTTCTTCCAACCAGATTTACAAAACTAGGTTATAGTAACTAAAACCACCTTCTCCATTTACAACCTTAATACCGCCACCTCATGTATTGTGTTCCTTCACTTTTTTTAACCAGTGGATAAAAAACCACATTAACAGAACACATAATAGGTTATAATAGGTTCATCTAAATGTTACAACTTACATTAATAATTTTGATTAGTTGATGATTGTCACATGATCATCAAGAGCGGGAATTTTATGTTTGGGGATCAAAACTTAAACAATAACACTAGCACGACAAGTTTTGATGCCCAAAATATATTTTATTTTATACAAATGATATTATACTTAAATCTAATCTAAACTACGAGGAGGGAGTTCGAACTTATTAACTGCACAAATATTTATAATAATATGATCCAAGACCTAGCAATAGCTTGGCCACTAAGATCGTTAATCATAATCATATGGTAATTATTGATTAAGTTTAGGGATGAGAATGGAACTTGGAAAAGAAACCTTTTTTTTCTTCTTCCTAATATGTTAAGTTTTCGAACCAAAAAAAAAAAGTTAAGTTGGAATTAAAGCTAACATACGATTTTTCCGACCTTGAAGGTCATAATTAATTATCGTACTTAGTCCCTTTTTGCATCAATCATTGGAGAAATTAATGAACCAAAACCTACACCAACTTAATCATAAATGCATATTAGGTGAGTAACCAAACAGCAGATTGAAGAAACTGCCATTCATGTCCTTAACATTTTGAGAAACTATAATGTTTCCAGAATATAAGCTGCCAGGCTTCCTTTTTTGTTTTTGTTTTTCCATCACATTCCACATAAGCCATTGTGTTTTATTTATTTATGTCAACTTAATTACAAAGGTGGTATTCCTGAAATTGGATATGAATAAAGCATATGACCGTATTGAGTGGGATTTTTTGCAGGCTATGATGTGCAAGATGGGATTTAATGACCAGTGGGTTTCTCTTATTATGAGGTGGTTAGAAAAACGGTTTAAAAAACCTATGTATCTACGTGACATGTTTTATTTTGCTTTGGAATACGACTAATGTTAGAGGAATCACAATTAAGAACCCAATAATTTTGAAATGCTAATATAAGTGTCACATTAGCAAACTTCTATTCAACAGACTTTTCAAACTCTTTCTTTCTCTTTCATAATTGATAAGTTGATCTTCTAACAAATAAAAAAGACCCTGATAAGTTGATTTTGACTCTTCAAAACATTTAATTTTGCTTTGGAAGAACAAAACTTATATTAAAAGTTTTAAAAGCCTACACCTTTTCTTTTAAGGGTCATGTCAGAGAGACCACATTATTAGACCACCTTGAAAACCACCTCTCTAATAGAGGTGGAGTCCATCAATACAATGGATCCCGCTTACATTAAAGAGGTTGTTTGCGAGGTGATTTATAATTATGGTCTTCCTAACATTTATCTTCTTTTAATATAATAAACGCGTATATGTAGCTAGAGTAGCAAACAATCCTCTAGAATGAATAGACATGATTTTTTCTCCATTTATTTAAAACTTGATGTGTACACTTTGTATTGTCATATCAGAATTAGATGAGTTTAAGATGCAATGAAATTAATTTTATTAGTTCCACAATAACTGATATGATCCTAGTTTTTTAATTTTTTGGGCATGTTGATATGATCCTAGTTCCTAGAGAATTTTCCGTACTTTTTCTCACCGTGTATAAGTAGTAAAACCTAACCATAACCATATTATCACTCTACGATGATCTCTCTGTTTTCCTAAATTCCGAAGAAGAAAAAACCTCATTGTTTTGTGTTATTTAGCGTTCATTTTTCGAACAAATTTCCACTTCTGGTGTTCTGCAAATACAGAGAAAAAGAGAACCAAAGTCACAAGGTGCAAGCACTAAACCATAAAAGACTCTCATCTCTGCATTTCTCTCTGTCTGTATCTGTGTGTATCTCTCCTGGTGAAGCCGCCACATATGTAAGCTCGGGGTGTTGGTTTGTCTTGTATGGAAATATTGGCATGAGGGCATTTAATGAATAGACATCATGAGTAATATTCGCTGCCAATTTTCATAATTTCACGGATATGGTCCAGAATTGTGAATTTCTGAAAAGCAACATTAAATCCCTGCCGTCCATTTCACATACTGAGTGAGATATGCTCATAAAGATTAGCCCTAGCTAGGCTCCAAATTTAAATCCCTACCGTCCATTTCACATGCTGAGATATGCTTATAAAGAAGCTCCAAAGCCCCAGTTTTGGCAGTCCATCAGGTCACCAACCCAGTAGGAGTGATAGTGTAACTGCCTTTGTGTACAAAACAACTCCAAATCTCTCTGATTTTTATTCAGTCAAAAAGCATTGTTGGAAGCTTTTGATCTCCTCCCAGCGGCTTCTTGTTCTAATCCAAAATCCCAACGCCCTAAAATGCCTCTGAACCCTTATGCACCGGTATACCAAACCAGACAGAACTACTATTATTATAACTACAATCCTGTTTGGCTGGTATCCGTTGGTCATTCTGAGCCACTGCCACTGCCAGTTTCTTCCTTGGTTCCTTGTGAGCCAGTGCTGCCAGTTTCTTCCTTGGTTCCTTGCGAGCCACAGCCAGCTGGCCCTTCTTCTTCTACAAATCTCCATTTTCCAAGATCATCAGGTCCAGCTTTTAGAGGGAAAAGGTTGCAGCATAACAAGTACAAGGGAAAAAATGGGAAGAGAGCAATGGCTCCCATGAGGGTTTGCGGACCAAGGAAGAAGCTTGCTCTTGATGGTGGACGTGGAAAATGGGTGCGGAAAAACAAACAGAAGCTGCAAGCAGAAGAGAAGAATATGGAGGCTTCGAGTTCAGGTGGTCCTGTTATTCCTTTTCCTCCAACCTTTGACCCGTCTACAACCACTGTCATGGTCAAGAACATCCCTTATCAGTTTCGGTAAAACCCTCTCTCTCTCTCTCTCTCTCTCTCTCTCTCTCTCTCTCTCTCTGCGCAGCATTTGGGTATTTTGGTGTTCAAACTTCAAAGGATAAAGTTACAAACTTTGTTAAATATGTGGTCCAGATATCAAATATTTTATCTGGTTTATGTACACTGCAACTTTTGACTTCTCAATGCTCATAGCAAGTAAGAGGAAATTAGCACTTTTTTCTTCTGGGTTCCTCTTTCTTCCAAGTTTCTACCTTTTGTCCCAAAAAAACCTTTTTTCTGTCAATAACGTGAACAGAGACAAGCACATGTGTTTTGATATTTTTTTCTTTGTTTTGTTTTTGCCCATGTGTTTGATATTCATCAATAACGCATATGTAAACTATTGGAACATAGAATACATGAAATATGATCGTCCACCATTTGCCTGAAAAATTGTTCATCCATATGCGATTTATTTATTTATTATTTTCACTGTTATAATATAAGTTATTAACATGCTTACTGATCTGCTCTGCACTATATTCTAATATTTATTCAGGAGGCATACTTTACTGGAAATACTGAGCCAGCATTGTTTTGAAGTGAACCGAGGCCTCCACTCTGATCCAAACAAGTCCAAGTTCGATTTTGTTTATCTACCCATAGATTTCGGGTGAGTAACTTTTTATTTTACACTGCCAATCTTCCCAAAACCTTTGTTTCTGTGTTTTTCTAGGGTGTTATAAACAGCTATCTATACATATAATTTTTTACTTTTTACTTTTTTTCATTTAGGAAAA
This sequence comes from Prunus salicina, assembly GCA_020226455.1. Lineage (NCBI taxonomy): Eukaryota > Viridiplantae > Streptophyta > Magnoliopsida > Rosales > Rosaceae > Prunus > Prunus salicina. Next base: position 49,959,774 of record CM035341.1, read on the forward strand.
TCTGGAAGAAGAAGACTATTTCAAATCTGGGTTACGCATTTGTGAATTTTACGACTCCAGCTGCAGCTCACAGATTTTGCGTGCATTTTCAAGACCAGGAGTGGAGATACAACAATACCAAAAAGACTTGTGATGTTAAAAGCGCCAAATTCCAGGTTAAATAAATTGATTTCTTATAATTAGTTTTGAAAAATAAATTACCTGGGTTTTGTTAGCCTTGCCCAAATGTTATTTACCAAAATTTTGAGTCCAGCCCTTATTTTTAAGATGATTGTTTTTGGTTTTGAAATGCAGGGCAAGGCAGCTCTATTGAAACATTTCAAGAACAAGAAGTTTTGGAGTGAATCTGCAGAGTGCTTGCCTGTGATTGTGGAACCTCCATGTGATGGTTCCAATTGGTTTCAAGTATCCCCTGTTGGAAAACTTACTGGTGTGCCCCCTTACAAGTCTTAGGGTTCTCGTTGTAATTTTCTTTTCGACGTGAAAAAACAAAGTCTTAAGGAGTTATCTGGCTTTAGTTTATGGTGATCCACGGATCACCATGCATATATATATATATATATATATAATACATATATGACAGATGCATCATGCATGCATGAACTGTGTTTTGTAAGGCCAAAATTTGGGGTGAAATGGAAAATATGGGTTTCTGCCTCTTGGTTAAGTTGGTAATTTTCATGGTTTGTTCTTTTGGTTTATTTTATTTCTTGAGAGATATAGTTACTTACAAATTAACCTTGTTCAATTATTTATTTATCATATGAGTCTTAGTCCACTATTTTGTGTTATCCTGTCCATCAGACTAAGGCTACATATTCATATTTGTGTCTATGCCCCAATGTCGGAGTTCATGTAATGCTCTGGGAATTAGTCCTTGCAACACGATAATTGTTCAAAACTTCAAACTTGAGTGATTTTTTTGTGTCACCTTCACTTATATTATAACACGTGATTTATAATACCACGTGACAATTTGACGGTCTAAAAGGTTTCTTCGCTTTTCCATTATTTGTGGCCAAGGCCCAAGGGTCTGTGGTTTTGAAGTATTCTGGGCTTTTGCCACTTGTTCTGCGCTTTGTCAAGTGGGCTGGACCTAATCCTTATTCTCCTTGGGGTTAAGCTTTCTTTCACTAATCTCATTGATTTCCTGTAAAATTCAATTAATTCACCCAGAAAAAAGGGAGTCCATGCAAAAAATTAAGTAATGTGATTTGAGAACCAAAAAGGTTTGCGATTTTTTTTTTCTTTCCATTTAAGTTCTCTTATTTTAATTTTGGCAATTATAGTTATTTAATCTATTCGGTGTGCAATCAAGCTCAATTTCGTCAAATTAAGAAATAAAATTCAATGCGGCAATATGCAACAACAACATGTGAGGCCGCTTTTATCTCTCCAAAACTTTTGCAATCAAAATTTAAACTGCAAGAATTTCGTGTCTTTTTCTTAACAATTCTACACTTTGTATAGGTCTTTTTATAAATTTTAAAAAAAACAAACTTAAAAATGTAACTTAGGGCCAAAAAAAAAAAAGTAACTTGAATACAACTATTGCTTACTCTAAAAAAAATGTAACTTGGGGCGAAAAGAGAAAAAGGAACACATGGTTTTAGCCTTCACTATCCTTGTCTGAAACCATTTGGCTCCTGAACTTCATATATTTTAAACAGTTAGTTTTGTCAAGTTTTCCCCTACGGACTTTGATTTAGCTAAAGCATAGATTTTGGAGAAAATCTCAACGTAGCTCAAGCATAGATATTGAGAAGTCTTGACTAACACATCTTCCAAGCAGAAAGACCAAACAAACAATGAAAAGAATTATATGCAGAGGTTTCGAGTTGAATCTTATCCAACTATAGTTAAAACTGACATGCATTATGAGAATGGCTATCGAATGGCTGAGATATAATTGTTATCTAGCTGTGAGAAGAACTGAGATGTCAAAGAGTACAGAGAACTAAGAAAGAAGATTGTAACAGAGTCGTGATTGTCAAATGGCAAATGCATATCTAATGCAAGCGGCGATTTCGCAAATTTGTAGCAGCTATCTAACGGATGCTTTGCTAAATTCTGGGATGATAGAAACAAAGATGGAGCATAATGAATGTAGTAGTAAGAAGACAAAGATGATCAAATCAAAGTGAGAAGGATCCCAACATCAGATGATTTGGGAAACCCTTCTTACTTGTATAAAGTGATATTAGGCCTCTGAATTTTGATAACAATTTCAACAAGCCATCACTTTTGATTCAATTTCATAGCACTCCAAAATAGTTGAGAATCTCAAAAACATGGTGTGACCGAGTTCTTAGACGATATTTACTTCTCAACTTTTAACAATCCTTTGAACAAAAATGACCTCAAATCAGTGCAGATAGATAGAACAAGGCATGATCCAAATGCTTAATATACACTGATCCCAAATGCATTACCAAAGATGAGAACCCAATTTCATCAACAAAAAGCACTGAGAACAATTGTACTAGATACTAATCAAAGACACAAATCCAGACAATGGAAATTGATCACCAATTACACAAAGAATTGAAAACCCATATGATTACTTAACGGGCCTTTTTCTTTCCAGCAACAGTGACCCTCTTACCCTTCAAAGTCCTAGTGTTGTTCTTGGTGCGCTGTCCTCTGCAAGGCAAGCCCTGGATATGGCGGATGCCTCTGTAGCACTGAATCTCCTTCAGTCTCCTGATATTCAACGCATTGAACCTCCTCTGCAACACCCAAAAAACCCAAAACCATAAGAACCCAATATTCCAATATGAAAAGAAAGACTCTAAAGAGATCAAGTTCGAGTCTTTACCAAGTCTCCTTCAATCATGTACTTGGAGACTTCGTCTCTGATAATGGTGAGTTCTTCTTCGGACAAGTCTTTGGTGATTTTGTTCTCCATGTTGAGGTCGATTAGGATTGTGCGCGCTCTGGTACGCCCAATTCCATGAACGTATTGAAGAGAGAACTCGACCCTTTTGTTGTTTGGAATTTCGACTCCGCCAACACGCACATTTGATGCTGAGGCCGCCAACCTGTGCAAAATCGATGAGACCCACGAATTTTTGAGCTCGACCCAGAATTTAAAATGTGGGTTTGAAGTGAAATTTACCTTATTGGGGTTTCTGAGTGGGAAGGAGAGACTGTTGGAGAGGGGGTTAGGGTTTCTTCCATTGCAGATTACAGAGAGCGAGGGTGCCAGAGGCATTGCCAGTGTTTGCGCCATTTTTGTCAACACTGCGTGACTAGTGAGAGTGATGAGTTTGTGTGTGGATGAAGACGATGGGGTCGAGCTCTGGCTTATCCTTTCTGATGCATATAGCTATTTCCTATAAAAGCCCAACTTGGATGGTTTTTTTTTTGGGGTCAGATCCCAACTTTCACTCAAAGCCCAAAATATCATTTGTCTTTTTTTTTTTTTTTTTCTTCTTCACAATGCTCATTTTTTTTTCTTTCACAAGCTATGTGGAAGATAAGGCAGACTCTTGTCACCTTGTCTTTGTTTGTTCCATGTTCAACTGTCTTCACAGCTTTGCTTCTAATAATTTTTAATCCAAGGAAGGCATTGGTTGCCTTGGTTTAAACATGTTTTGAAGATCTATTTGCTGATATTTAAATGGACATTTTGTGATTTGGGTTTAGATTACTGGGTTTATGGGTTTGGTTGGTGATTAACTCACTGATCGAGATATGTTGACAAGTTTAATATGTTTCATTATATACTGTTTCAAGTGTACTGCAAATTTCATCTTAGTTAACTTCAATTAATTATTTATTCAGACGCGATCGAATTCCTATGAAATTTCATCCTTGAGGGCTTTTAGTGATGTATAGATATCATGCTTGATTTGGAAATATAGCAACCTCGCAGATAATTCTTGAAATCCTAGTATTCTGGGCTAGCAGAAAACACCACAACACACAGAAGGCCCAATGCTAACCATCTTTGAAGCAGAAGCAAAAATTCTAGTGGTTATTGAGAGATCAAATGTGACTTCGAGAACCAAGATTGTAGAAAAGAAACAGCAACAGGAGGCTTTCTCCTTGAACACAATTAGTAAAACCACCAACAATCATGACTTCAAAACCCCACAAATTGTAAAAGCAGATGAATTCTATATGCAAACCGAGTTCAAGAAAAAACCGTAGTATGGTATGGTGACTACTTCTTCAACTTCTTTGATGCTGCAACAGCAACCCGCTGACTACCTTTCCTGGTCCTGGCATTGGTGCTGGTGCGCTGCCCTCGGCACGGCAAGTTATCAACATGTCTTATCCCTCTGTAGCACTGAATGTCTTTCATTCTCTTTATGTCTCTGTCAACAAGACCCGCCTGAAAATTCCCAAAAACAAAAAACAAAAACCAGATATGTAAGCACTACAAGCAGTACTTAAAGAGAGGGAGGAGGGTGGGAGAGGAAGACAGAGTTATACCAAATCCCTTCCAATGACGTACTTGCTGAGTACATCATCCAAAGCAACAACTTCTCTTCTGGTCAAGTCCATGGCAAGTTTGTTGCTCATGTTGAGCTCAGACAGGATTTGGGCAGCCCTGGCTCTGCCAATACCATGTATGTACTGAAGCGCAAACTTGAGGGGCTTATGGTCTGGAATCTCCATCCCTGCTCTTATATTGAGGCATCGGGCACCCACCCCATGAAACTGCATACAAAACAGGAGGCTAAAAGATGATCATGATAAATACCAACATATAAAATCTGTAACCTTTCAAATTTCAAAGCTTAGGATATGGGGAATGATAAATTTTTCTTACTCTTTTTCTTTTTGGCACAATTCTTGGATCATTGGATGTTTCATTGAAATGTACAATGGAAAGCAGAGAATTCAAAATCAAAACTATGCATTTGCATTTTCCATTTCATATAAGTCATTATTGTCAATCATTTCAACCAATGCCTATAAGCAAGCTACATTGGTTGCATATGCTATGTTTTATTTACTCCCAACAATTTTTCACAGCAACCAAACAACGTACAAGTAATTGAAAAGCCAACAATTCATTCATGCAAAACCCAGAAAAAGCCCTAAAGCACCAATCTTTCTGCAAGCACTGAATTTGAAAATTTTAGAACAAACTTACAGTCATAAACCCCAAATCCTTAAACCCCAAACCCAATGTGTTTGAAATCAATTACAAAAGCAATTAGCTTGATAAAAAAAAGAAGGGGGCTTTGTGGTTATGAACTCACCGATACAGATTGAAGGAGTCGACGACTCGCATCGGAAGCGATTGCGACTGTACCACGTAAACCAAACATTGGATCTGGATTGTTGGATATGCTAAAGAAAGTTGCAAAGTTCCAAAGGCAAAACTTCCAATCAAGCAAAGACTAGGGATTTTGATTTTCTGTCAAGCAAAATACTAAGCCGGCCTATTACTCATACGGGCTTGGCCCAGTTCACATATGGGTTGGAACTTGGAGGTCATTTGAATCAAGAATTCTATACTGAGATTTTTATATATGGTCTTTAAGTGAGACTTTATTTCTTAACCGTTCGATCAAATTTGTTAATCATTGAATTAAATTAATTAGTCTAATCTAACAGTTAAGAGATATGACGTCACCTATATTAAAGGTCTTCTAAAAATTAAAAAAAAAATCAAATCATGCTCCGTCTCGTTGTCCAAGTCTAGTAAATTTCATTTGTTATCATGAAAGAGAATTGAACTCTTAACTTAGCCTAATACTAATAACATATTTCTCCACCTACCCATCCTCACTACTTGGACAAAGCTTTAAGGGCTTAGATTTTTATGTTTTTTTGTGTGTGTGGTCAATTTCTTGATCGATTCTGCTAAGGAAGGGTAAATTCAGTATGATAATTGTTATTTATTTACCAGCAACTCTCACATACTACATTGACTGTGACACAATACATGATATATTTTTTATATTTTACTTTTAAGTCGTATACGTAACATAACATTATTTACTAGCTAGTGACCTCTGGGAGGTCCATGCACCGCCTGATTGTTGTTGTTGTAATTTCTATTGCCTCAATCGGGGAGGCTATAATAAGGAGTTTAAAGTGAGGAGGCTATTTGAGGAGGTGAATCTCACCATCAACACATGTAAAGAAATCATGGGACTTAAATATTTTAAATCTTTTGATGGTGGGATCGGTCTCCTCAAATAATCTCCTCATTTTAAACTCCTCATTGTAACCTCTCCCTGCCTCCATAGCCATTGGAACCATGTGAATTGCCAAACCCACCACCCCCATATCCAAAACCACTTCCACTAGCCCAAGAGCTTCCACCCCCAGTTGAAGATGAGCTGCCCCACCCAAATCCAAACCCACCGCACCATTGGGGCTCTGACCCACACCCGATTCAAAACTGAAAGTGGCGCCTCCAGGATCTGAACCCACACCCCAATTCCAATGTCCGGTATGGACGATCTACATCCGCACCGGAAGGTCCACCCACTTGGCCCACATCCTTGAGGGTGTTGATTTGCCATGGGTGGGTGCTTTTGGGGTGTGTCTTTTGAGCTAGAAGTAGAGAGGGTGAGAGTGAGAGAAGGGTACGTTATTGTGAGCATTAACATGAGTGCCACCACCCATTTGCTTCTCCTTGTTGTAATCATTTTCTTTGTCAATGTGATTGATGAAATGAAAAGTGACATTTCCTGCGGGGATAGGCTTATTAATTGCCTATACAAACCCACACATTTGACATGGGCTTGGTTCTTGACAAATTGCTTTGGCTCTCTTGCTGGCAACCCAGAAAGTCTTCCTTTTGCAATCAACTAATCAATAGTAGCATGTGATTGATGTGATGGAACTACGAGAGAAAGACGTGCATATTTATCACATCTCACAAATTTCTCTACTGACTATTGATGCATACAAATTTCACTTGGTAATGAGCCCAGTTGCTCGATCAATGTAGAGTCTTGCTTGCTTTAGAGTGATGTTGCTTACATGGATGTGGTCTAAATGTTGGCCAATATATCTACTTTGTGATAAATTGCTGATATGGAATCAAATAGTAGATTCTTATTTAAATGTGTAGTCCAAGTGGATAGTTTCGCAACCTAAACATTAATCCTTCCTCCCACAAACCTAAAAGTTTATTTACATAAGAGAGCTGCTACAAATTCCTCAATGTTCTTATCAGAGCTTCCACCTTCCGCCACAGCCTCCTTAGCCAATTCTCTCCATCTCATTGAATTCCTTTTAATCTCCTTCCCTCTCTCTCCTACCATGACTTGTGCTATGCATCTTTCTATTTCTTCTTTAGTGACAATTCCCATTTGGTCAACCTTGACCCTCACTCCAACTTTCCATTCATCTTCCACAAACTTAGCATTTGTCAATTGGTCAGTCCACTGTGGCATTGCCACCATTGGCACCCCTGAGCACAATGCCTCAAGTGTAGAGTTCCACCCACAATGTGTCATGAAGCAACCAACGGCCTTGTGAGCCAAAACTTGCAGTTGAGGGCACCAATTCACAACCAAACCCTTCTCTGATGTTTGCTCTTCAAAATTGCTAGGAAGCTTTTGAATTTCTGATTCTCTGACTACCCACAAGAAGTTGGTTTTGCTAATTTTTAGGCCCAATGCTAGCTCCTCCATCTGCTTTTCTCCTAGGTTAGCCATGCTTCCAAACGATACGTACACCACTGTGCCTGTATCTTTTGATTCTAACCACTTGATGCAAGTGTCAATGTTGGGTGTGAAAAGGTTGAAACCATAGTCTCTGTCATCTTCTAACCTTTTGTCTAGGTACATTGATGGAAGGGTTGGCCCTATTGTCTTGATCGGCCATCTTGTTCTCATCCAGCTCACCACCTGATGAAATTATAAGGTGTCGTCTATTTAAGATTCAAATAAAATTATTTGTACCACATTTATCGACAATTTTTCATTGAGTAGGTCTCACTTTAATAACAGAAGTGGGCAATATGGGTACTCAAATTCTATGGCTATAGTTGCCCAAGGGGGCATTTTAACTCAAGCTAACATATATTCTAGGCTTACAGCATTTAAACAACAAAAACAAAAAAGAATCTAACATGTATAATCAACGCAAGAAGAATTGTTGTTTTCTGTCAGTTCAATCATAGCTAGGTAATATTAGTCCCTTCAAATATAGATCCTAGCCTCTCCTAGTAATACACAGAAACATTGTTTACAATATTGAGCAAAGCGCAAAGCCATCCATTGTTCAAATAATGGGGGAAAATAATATTCATACTCCAGTTCAAAATTTAATCTCTAAATTTCAATTCGGAATTAACACAAGCCTCAAGCTCCATATGTTGTGTCTTTTAATCCATGTAGTTTGCTAGAATTTCCAATTTCGTTCTACCGTTAAAAGAAACGTAAAGATATACCCTTGTAGTTTACACTAAGTTGCAAACTACATGGACAAAAAATGTATTTTAGCCTATGAATACAATTCAAGTTTTCTCTTCTTATAATTTCCCAAACAACATCTTTAATCAGTCTTTTTGAAATTTTACCTAAACTTGTTCCTTCAAGACATTGCAAAGATATGTTGATAGACTGATATATGATCAAGAAATGTTTGTGGACAGACACACACACACACACACACACACACATATATGTACCTCTTGTTCCAAGCAATCAAAACTGTTCCAGAAGATCCAATCAGCATCAGTAATATTTGAAAACCTGCCAACCACCAACTTTAAAAAGGAAGGGTAGGAGCCTGGATCATTGATGAAAGAGGGCAGGTCATGAGGCTCAAGTAGTGGCAACCCAGGTAGTAAAATTGGACCCTCTTTCAGAGGAACACTAAGCACCCCTTGGTGCACATTACAGTACACAGTTCCAACAGCACAAGAGTGAGTGAAAAATGAAGCCCCAGAAATGCCTAGCCCTTTGGCCATGTCCAGAGCCCATGTCATGGCTGAGTCATAGACAATGCAGCTAATTGGGTACCCAATGCTCTCTTGCTTTGAAATCAGCTCTGGTAATTTTTTTGACAAAATGTTTTGGAGCCACTGCATCTTGTTCTCTGCATTAATATTGTCTGCTTCTTCAGATGCAGCATAAATTGACTCAATCTTGACCAAGCTCAATTGGGTTTCTATGGGCTCATGATGAGTGTCAGAGGAGACGGTGACAAGTGTCACCCTTAAACCTTTGGATGCTAAGCGTTTTGAGAATTGGAACATTGGGTTTATGTGGCCTTGGATAGGAAGAGGAACCACAAGTATATGGAGCATTGGCATTGTTGTACTTTGTGCTGTGAGGATAAGAAGTGAATAATTGAAAGGGAACTTCCAGACTTGACTCAAAATTTATCTTTTATTTTTCTTTCTCAAACTTGTTTTCCCTCAAAGTCTAGATCCAGACTTGTTTCTCAATTTCTCTCATCATCAAATTGCAACAATTTCTACAACTAGTACCTAATTCAAGACTTATTTCTGAGCCAAACCAACACCCCCACTATTTCTTAGAGCCCTGGACCATGAAAATAGAGAATGGAAAAAATCATCCTAACCCAAATTTTTTTTTTCCAATTATGAAAATACCCAAATCCCTAAATGATTCAATAGAGGGGAAAGTTTTACACAGGAGCCCTAACTTGACATGACATGCGAGTAGGAGAGTGCAGAACAGCTTCAACCAAAGAGGCATGAGAAGATACCCGTAATTGAGAGAGTACAAAGCAGCTTCTGTTCTGTTTTGAAGGAGGGCAATATGGGTAATCCGAAAATTTCATTGATTGATGCCATGTTCCAACAAAACAGCAGCATCAGCAAGCCTTATGTGGATTTTCTTTCATTGGCTCTTTCTTTCTCTTTTCTCCGTTTGCTTTGCACAGAGTTATCTATCTCTACCTTTTTTTCTTTCTTTCAATTATTTCAGTTTATATAGAGCTGAAAATTAAATTGGATGGCTCTTCTTATTCGGATCAGTCAAAGTTGTCATAATTGACAATTGAGTGTTTCCTCCAATGAATGAGTGGTCCATTTTTCTTTCTTTCGTAGGTGAAGCTCTTGCTATTATTAAGTGTTTTTTTTTCTTCTCTTTTCTGGGTGATTTTGTAACACTGTTTTTGTTAAGCAAAATGACTTTCAAATTTCTATCTATGATTACATACGAATGAAACTATAGAATAAGTGGGACTTGATAGTGAAGACCTACCGCGGTAAACATGTCTTATGCCAATGAACAAAGGCAACCATAAAAAGTCTTTCTCACATTAGGGTGATGTTGCTTACACGGACATGGTCCAAATGCGGGCCAGAGTCATTAAAGTGATAGGCCCTTTCAATTGAAATACAATACTCTATGAGGTCCCGAGTGGGTTTGGTCTAGCGGAAAATTGAACGGGCTAGGCCACACATGTTGGGCGAATGTAATTGGGCTCCTCAATGAAGTCCCCAGTTTGATCATCCGCATGTGTAATGAATCTCTTGGGGAGAGCTTTCCCTTAACCCGTGCCCGGCTCGGAGATATGACACTCATGTCACCTTTTTTTGTAACAAAAAAAGAAATACAATACTCTATACAATAACCTATCTACTTTTCCACTTCTAAGTAAAACCTAATTTTTGAATCGAATGCCATGTAAGACCAGTTGTCCATCTATTATAACTAAATTACAAACCATGCCACCAACCCCATATATTGTCGGACATTGAATATAATTTCAGTTTTTTTTATCCCTTGAGAAATACTTCCCAAATTTCATCTAGCATTCTTTTTCATGTTTGGTAAGTACATGCATGAAAATGGTTACCTGGCACATAAGAAAATAAGGGGGAAATGTAACCCTCCTTTTTTCGGTTTCATTTTCCATTCCCACAAGAAAGTTCGAGAAAACGGGCCAACATTAAATGCACATTTTTCATGACCATTTTGTCCTCATTAACAATTTAGAATTACAATATAGCATTAAATGCATTATTTTATTATTTGATTTTATATGGGTATAATTGGAAAATTAAACAAACTTTATTTTACATTCCTACATAAACCAAACATGGGAAATGAATCTTCCAATTCCTATTGGGAAATGAATCTTCCATTTCCCATCTCTTTGGAAATGACGTAGGAAATAATTTCTCATCAAATCCTTTCCGTGAACCAAACGGGACCTCAAAATTTCAAACCGTAGGTGTGCATTTCACTCCCGCATTAATAACCTACGATCTCAATCCATACATTAATGCTATTATAGGGAATAATTATCAATATTAATAAATATAGACCCAGGGTACATGTATAAAGTTTGAGTCATGTTAGGGAGACCATTTTTAGAGACCAACTTGTATACCATCTCTCTAATAGAGGTGGTGCCCACCAATATAATGAGTTACATCCTCTATTAGAGAGATGGTACACAAATTGGTCTCTAAAGATGGTCTCCCTAGCATTTTCCATAAAATTTCTACAATTTATCTACAATTTTCCACCCTGTATTTATTTATATACTCATTCTTAGCACTAGTGATAACCTACATCATTTAATTTATATAAATAAACCCAAAAAATGACAACTGGCCTTATTTAAATGTGTAGTAAGTTTGACAAACATAAACATTAATTACTCACACAAACCTATTTCTATTTGCATAAGAGAGCTGCTACAAATTCCTCAATATTCTTATCAGAGCTTCCTCCTTCATCTACAGCCTCCTTAGCCAATTCTCTCCATCTCATTGAATTCCTTTTAATCTCACTCCCCCTCTCTCCTTCCATGACTTGTGCTATGCATCTTTCTATTTCTTCTTTAGTGACAATTCCCATCTGATCAACCTTGACCCTCACTCCAACTTTCCATTCATCTTCCACAAACTTGGCATTTGTCAATTGGTCAGTCCATTGTGGCATTGCCACCATTGGGACCCCTAAGCTCAATGCCTCAAGTGTAGAGTTCCACCCACAATGTGTCATGAAACAACCAATGGCCCTGTGAGCCAAAACTTGCAATTGAGGGCACCAATTCACAACCAAACCCTTCTCTGATGTTTGCTCCTCAAAATTGCCTGGAAGCTTTTGAATTTCTGATTCTCTTACTACCCACAGGAAGCTGGTTTTGCTCCTTTTTAGGCCCAGTGCTAGCTCCTCCATCTGCTTTTCTCCTAGATTAGCAATGCTTCCAAATGATACATACACAACTGTACATGCTTCCTTCGAATCTAGCCACTTGATGCAAGTGTCATTGTTGGGTTTGAAAAAGTTGATGCCATAGTCTCTGTCATCTTCCAACCTTTTTTCTAGGTACATTGATGGAAGGGTTGGCCCTATTGTCTTGATTGGCCATTTTGTTCTCATCCAGCTCAACACCTAATGAAATTATAAGGTGTCACGTATATAACATTCAAATAAAATTATTTGTACCACATTTATAGACTAATTTTCACTAAATAGGTCTCACATTAATAAAAGAAGTGGGCAATATCTGTCCTCAAATTCTATATGGCTATAGTTGCCAAAGGGGCATTTTCACTCAAGCTAACATGTACTGTAGGCTTACAACATTTTAAAAAAAGGATCTAGCATGTATAATCAACACAAGAAGAATGGTTGGTTTCTGTCAGTTTCCATGAGGTGAGAGATATCATGTGGGCAAAATGTGTCCTCAAATTTCTAGGGCTGTTGCGAAGGGGCATTAGTTGTCCCTCAAGCAAAAAATTATTTACAGTATTGAGCAAAGCGCCGAGGCATCCATTGTTCACATAGGGGAAACCAATGGTTCTTCTAGTTCAATTTAAAGAGTACTAAATGCTAAATGGGAATTGCAGCAAGCTTCAAGCTCCATATGTTATGTGAATTAGGCCAAAAGACAATTGTAATCCATGTAGTTAGTTTTGAATTTCCAATTTCGTCTCTATACTTAAAAAGAAACGTGAAGTAACAATTCAAACTACATTATCAAAAATGTCTTTGACTTTAGGTAAAAATTAAAGTTCTCACTTCTTATAATTTCCCAAACATATTTAATCAGTCTTTTTGAAATGATTCCTTTAAGAGAAGTTGGTTATGTTAAAGAATATAAGGCCCGTTCGGTATCATTTTCAAGGGCCATTTTCTGTTTTTGTTTTCTGTTTTCACGTGAAAACGTGTTCGGTGGGTTATTTTGAGAAACAAGTTGAAATTGTTTTCTGAGAATAAAAATGAAAGTATGAATAAATGTTGAAAACGCCAGAAAGTCGTTTTTGTTTTCAGTCTCTCCGAATCAAAGCCAACTCTCCTCCGTCACTTGAGCAAACAATCCAATCAAATTATATCCCAAACAATCAAATCTCCTCCTTCCAACCATAATCAGCCCCAAAATTTCAAGAAAATAAAAACTCATAATCACACAAATCTGCAACTAAGATAAAAAGATAGAGAGGAAGAAGAAAAAAAAAAGGGGAAGAAGAAGAAAAGAAAGAATCAAAAAGAGGGAGAAGAAGGGAGAGAGAAGAGAGAGAGAGAGAGAGAGAGACGAGACGAGAGAAACCAGCCATCACATACCCAACTCAACCACCATCACCACCCAATCCATCCACCATAACCATTAATTAGTGGAACTGGAGAGGTGGGTTGATGGGATTCATGTAATGGAAGGAAGGAGGAGTGAGTGAAAAAGAGGGAATGAAGAAGAAAAGAGAAAGTAGAGAAGAGGAAGAAGGAAAGAAAAAGGAATGGGTCTGGGAAGGAAAGAGGAAGAAAGAAAGAAAAGGAGAAAAGAAAACAGAAAAAAGAAAGGAGAAAGGAGATAAAAAAACAATAGAATTTTTCATTTGTTAAATTATACATTTTTATAAATATTTTTTCAAATAAGAAAATAGCAAAAATACCCTTGAAAAATAAATCACATAATATTATTCTCAATTTGTACTACTAGACATATTTTCATTGTTTATAATAATTTTAGCCTCTAAAAATATCATAATTTAAAAAAATATATAGAACTGAAATTAGCAAAAATACACATGAAAAACAATTGTACTACCAGACACGTTTTCATTGTTTTTGTTTTCTAAAGATGTTTTCTAATTATCTACCAAACGCATTTTCAGTTCCTGAAAATGCAAATTTGTTTTCTTGTTTTCATTCTCCGAAAACGTTACCAGACGGGCCCTAAAGTTCTCACTTCTTATAATTTCCCAAACATCTTTAATCAGTCTTTTTGAAATGGTTCCTTTAAGAGAAGTTGGTTATGGTAAAGAATATAAGTCTCACATTGAAAACTTGACTAAATAAAATACAACATATAATGAATGGAACTACTACTAATATTACCGAGACTTTTATGATAAAATCTCACATTTATTGGGCTTTATAAATGGTTAAGTTTGGGACAATATTAGTGTTGCTAGTAGTGGCTCTTCTCCAGGAGACCATTGCAAATATATGATTATAGCCGTATATATGATGAAGAAATGTTTGTGAATATATATAAGTACCTCTGGCTCCAAGCAATCAAAAGTGTTGCAGAAGATCCAATCAGCATCAGTGATATTTGAAAACCTGCCAACTACCATCTTAAACACGGATGGGTAGGACCCTGGATGATTGATGAAAGAGGGCAGATCATGAGGCTCAAGCAGAGGCAACCCAGGTAGCAAAACTCGATCCTCTTCTAGAGGAACCCTAAGCAACTTTTGTTGCACATTATAGTACACAGTTCCAACAGCACAAGCCTGAGTGAAAAATGAAGCCCCAGCAATGCCTAGCCCTTTGGCTATGTCTAGAGCCCATGTCAAGGTTGCGTCATAGACAAGGCAGCAAATTGGGTAGCCATTCCTCTCTTGCTTTGAAATCAGATCTGGTAAGTTTTGTGACAAGATGGTTAGGAGCCACTGCAGCATGCTCTCTAAATCAATCTTACCTGCTCCTTCATATGTGGCATAAATTGGCTCAATATTTACCATACTTAACTGGGTTTCTATGGGCTCATGAGTCTTAGAGGAGATGGTGACTAGTGTCACCCTTAAACCTTTGGATGCTAAGCGTTTTGAGAATTGGAGCATTGGGTTTATGTGGCCTGGGGCAGGAAATGGAACCACAAGTATATGGGTTCCATTTGCTCTTTGTTTTGCTTTCTCCATTTTCTTTGTACACAGAACTCGATCTACCTGTATTGTGTTGCTGCTGTTTAAATTGTTAGTGTTTTTGTATTCTTGCTAGGTTATGAAATGTTGAAGAGAAGAAACAGAAGGATGAAGAAAGACAGAGTGGATTGTATTTTTCTTCTATCAGAATGAGCACACAAAGCATGTACTACATACCCTATAGCCTTAGCTGGATTCACACACAACAGAATGAATCTCAGCCACACATCTAGCTATTCTGGGATCACTACACGTGGCTTATTTCAGCCTTACATTTTGGAGCCTTACACCTACCATTCTAAGACACTAGTGCATTCACTATTATCATTCTAGGCTTATACTTATATAATCAGCTCATTACTTACAGTTCTACATAAATAGATCTACTGTAAATTAAATTGGATGGCTCTCTTATTCCATTATTCAACAATGACAGAAACATTTCCTGAGGGGTCCATTTTTCTTTTCATAGGTGAAACTTTTTGGCCCATGTGAAAGGTGAGGAGACATCACTAGCAGATAACCCCAAAAAAAAAATACATTGCTTTATAGTCACAAATAGTACGTTAGGTTTACAAAATGATCACGAATTATTCTTTAGGTTTTTTTTGTGACACTAATAGTCCTTCGATTATCCTTTACTCATCAAAATGATCCTTTCAATTGGTTTCCATCAAAACTAACGTTAAAAAAGTCACGTACCTGCTTTTTGAAATGATAATTTTGTCATTCCACTCAACCCTCAGAACCCAACCCAACCCAACCTTCGACTAAACCCAAGCCCAACCCTCAGAACCCTTTCCCGCCATTTCGTCCTCGGTCTCTCTCTCTCTCTCTCTCTCTCTCTCTCTTTGGGGTTTCCAATTGGGCAATTAGGGTTTTTTGGGTATTTGATTCAAGAAGTTGACTGCAAAAGGAATATCTGAGTTCGTCAAGCCAAATACGCATTATTCTTCTTACAAAAGTGAGTAGAAAGTGAGTAGAAGGATGAGTCCGAAGAGTTGTTTCGAATAGGGGGGAAATAGCCAAAGTATACAGGTTAGTTTTTTAATCTTCGTCTACAGAGGTGGTTGTTTTGTTTTGTTTTGTGAAACATCAAACATGTGGTTGTATTTTGATTGTGTAATATCTTTTTACTTTTTTTAATTGTCAGTGAAACCTTTATGCTTTTCAGTTTAGCTTTATCTTTGGTGTGGATCATGTTTGTTTTATATGGTTTGAGAATTATTCAAATATGTCGTGTACGACTTACTTTGTTTAATAGTATTATTTATTACTTAATTGCTAGTTCTGTTTTTAACCTTAATCTTTTTTAGGTCTGTGATGTTGATCTAAAAAAGACAATTAAGTTAAATAGAAGGAATTTGGCATTAATTAATTTCAAAAAGGGTTGTGAGGGTTGAGTGGAATGACAAGATTATCATTTTAAAAAGAAGTTACGTGACTGTACATGACTTTTTTAACGTCAGTTTTGACGGAAACTAACTGGAATGACTATTTTGATGGGTAGAGCCTAAAGGACTATTAGTGTCACAAAAAAAACCTTAAAAGATGATTCATGATAATTTTATAAACCTGAAGGACTATTTGTGATAATAAATAAATAATAAATAAAAAACTTTTCAAAAATATATGACAACCGGCTGAGAAAATTTATTGTTATTAATTCTAACCATTTTTTTGTTAACTATCAAAAATTTATATAGAATTTTATGCAGATGTCATCTACTTTGCTAAACAAATTATAAAATCATGAGTATCTCTCCAAAGGGCATCCTCATTTTTAGCTAGAAAGTCATTTTACTCACTTTTGAAGGTACAACTCTAAGCTCTCTATTTCAAGTAATCACAATTTTTTTTCTTCTATCAATTCTTCTCTCTCCACAAAATCCAAAATTTTTTGTTTATGGATGCATTCTCATGCTTTCTTTCATTCTGTGGAACATATTGAAGGAAAGTTGCTTTATTAAAAATAAAATAAAAAGCATTTGTATAGAAATAGTAGAATTTATTTCAGAAGGATTGGAGGTACTTCACTGGTATAAAAGTTCACATATATAGCTGCATAATTATATTGACCAAACACATCACTAGGATTAATCTCATCAGAGGGAATTGACTATTAGTCTGAAGTCCTCAAAGCTAACAGCCCCATCTCCATCTATATCAATTGAAGCAATAATCCCCTGACAGTCTTCAAGAGACAACTCATAACCCAAATCATCCCCCACAACCTCATAAAGCTCCTCAGCAGTCACAACCTCGTCCCCATCAACATCCAAGGCTTCAAAAGCATTCTTGAGGACATTTTCAAGCCCCCCAAATTCCAAGTTCTTTGTGTTCATGCCCAAGAACTCCTCTATGCTCAGAAACCCATCTCTGTTTGTGTCCCCTTGCTGCATCATTGCCCTCACATCTTGCTCACTTGCCTGGTACCCAAGTGACCCCAAAATCCCTCCAAGCTCTGCAGCATTGATCTTCCCATCATTGTCTGCATCAAAGGCTTTGAATGCTTCCACCAGGCCTAGGACTTGGCTCAGTGTCTCAGTTTCTGCAGACAGAGAGCTTATCTGAGCCATGGAATTAGGTTTATGATCAAGTTGGTATGTGTGAATTGTATTTAGATTGTTGAAATTTATATTGGCACATCCCCAACTATATATAAATGCTGCAAAAAGGGATTCCTATGATTTTTATTGGGGTTTTGATAAAAAGTTGGAAAGGAACAAAAGGTGATTCTTATGCTTGTGAATAATTTTAGTGCTATCGCATTTTTTTTTTGGGATAAGATTATTCTGGCTGATTGTGACACAAAATATTTGCTGGTGTTAACTTGATTTCCATAATTCTGAGCTAATTGTTCAAAAGTGTACCTTAGTAATTCTGGTTCTAGAAGAGTTGACAAATTATAGGGTGTGAGAATCTATGATTCACATTTGCTTAAATTCCAGCCTCTGTAATGTGACTCGAGTGCTCATGGAATTGTTTTCCACAAGTTGCTCTGTTTGATTCTGTCAAGAAAGTGATGTCCATTTACCCCCATTGTCACCCAAAAAAAAAACTATATAAATGTTCTTTGCATAAGACAATCTAACATGTTGTAATCATATTGGCCGTGCCTGACTAAGGTTGGGCAAACAAACCCATCAAAGCGATTGACCAGTTCAACCCGACCCGATCGGGTTAGATTGATCCTTATTACTTCCAAGCATTGGGCTGGGTATCATCAAAGTTTTGGGACTATGTAGTTGGTTTGCAAGTGATGATGAAGTCAAGGTTTCTTCCATCGTTCTACTGTGATCCAGTAGGATATACAAAATTGAGAATTTCATATTTTACACACAACACAAAAAATGTAAGCAATGGAACAGCTAGTCTAATTCTACTTTTCTTTTTCAATATTGAAAGATGTTCTACGATCAAAATCCTTCTCCCCCATAAATAAAATAAAATAAAATGTTCTTACAAATATACCTGCTCATTATTCCTTATTAATATTGGAAGAGTCTCAAAATTCGAATAGTAGTCCGAATCGAGTAGTAAACAAATACTTGACTTTGGCCTTCTCTAAAATGCTTTCTTTTTTTTGCTATGTTTTTTTGTGCCTATCAAAAGAACATACCTGATCGGATTCATACAAAATATGCAAACCAACAATGTACTTTGATCCAGAAATTATGTCACAAGGAAACCAGATATAATATAAAAAGGCAGCAACACAAACAACAATGCATGCATGCAGAGATCACTGCAAATCTAGAACAACATGGTTTATATGCTTTTCCATGTAGTCTTACTTACGTATGAAACGGTGACGTACACAAAACAATCGTCATAGATGGCCATCAAATCTCAATATGATTCTTTAATTCTTGAAGCTTTATTATTGAAATTAGGGCTTCTGCAAGTACATGCCAAACTTTCCAATACTCTCTTGAAACTTGGAACGAAAGAAACCGCAAACCAAGAAATTACAGGACAGCATGCCGTTTCACACATGAATTGAACAAAGACGGATACGTGCACGTCATTCACTGAGGTATATATTTTGAACACAAATATAAAATAGAATAGATGCTATAAATCAATCAATTGCCCAAATTATTGTACTATAACAACGTCATCTTAGATGTAGCTGAAAATATATAAATCAATCAATCAATCAATCAATTGCATTTAACACCATTCGTTTCTTCTAATTTAATGTTCTCGATCATTATTTGATTTTGTTAAAAGTATCTCACATCGAATGATATGAAAGTTTTGTCTCAGTCGTTCCCGAACTTGTTCAATCATTACCAATTAATTTTGAATTAGTTTTGGGTTTGATTTTCGGGTCTAATAGATGTAGCTAAAAATATATGAATTTTCTTATTAAAGAAAAATTGCTTAGATTTTTTTAGTTAAAACTTCTCTTTCTATCCTTGTAATCTAGTTCTTGCAAGTACATGACAAATCTATTTTCATATTTACAAGTGGTTTGTATATATACCCGTTTATATATGTCATAGGATTTCGTCACTTTGATCGAGCTATCGATTGCCATGATAGTTCAGTCAGCGGTGCTTGCCCTGTAAACAATTGACCCTCCCATCCAATGTCTTTGGAGGCGTTTCAAAGTTTTACTATAATATTATATTTACCTAGTGTAGTGGGAAAACCCCACCAACAAACACAACACAAGAACCAAATATTTAATTGATTAAGAATGACATGTGTTTTTTCTATTTTATTATTACTTGAGAGAGACAAAAACGGCTCAAGCCAAATTGCCCACAAGCCTAATCTCACAGCTGGTTACACAAGAATGACTCATTTTCTATTTATATTAATACAAGTATATATTAAAATAAAAGAATTTTGTCGTTTATGCAAGAACTAGGAATTGTTTAGCGTTTGGAGAAGCAAGGTTCATGCATGGTCAATGAAGAAACTAAACTTCATCACTCAACCTCCTCAGGTGGGAAACAAGACAACTACATACGAGAAGATTCTCTTAGCTGTTTTTTCCATCATAAACAAATGGCATGCAAAATCCTTGGAGGAGGAGGGGTCATGTAACATGTTGGGTGGATGTGGAAACTGGGTTAGCTGACCTTTCAACTTACCAAAGAATAATAGCTTCTTGTTATATTATATAGAGCAAGGGAAGCCAAAGACTTGGCTCAACACGAGAAATACCAAAAGAAAAGTCCCCCTTTTTTCCCAAGTGGGAAAAATAGAAGGAAAATAATACAAAAATTTGAACAGATACACATAATTGAGGAGGAACACGGATATAAATATGTACACATATAAAGTTCAACCACTACAAATACCCTTCAAAACACCAGCAACGAATCTGTGGTATCGTAGTTCATCTTCAACAAATTGGGCTGCACAGCAAACTTGATCATCGGTGGGGGCCCACAGGCCAATGCAAGAGAACCGTCCGATCCATCTGGAAGGTGCTCCCTCATTATAGTATCGGTGATGAAGCCCACGCTGTATTCCCACCCTTCCCTGCCATTCTCCACCACATACCAAACCTTGAACCTCTCATACTTCTTATCCCAACCATCAAGCTCTTCCCTCAGCAAAATGTCGTCTTCTGTACGGTTCGCGTAGACCACATACATTTCAGTCTCGTCTTCTGGGTCCTTCAATATGGCTTGAGCCACTTGGTAAATGGGCGTGATCCCGGTCCCACCTGCCACCATGGCAAGCTTCTTTGCAAACTTGGGCTTGCCGTTGACCAAAAAGTGACCACGGCCAGTGTACTCTATGTGCCCTAATGGACCCTTTATGTCTATGGCTGCACCTATTGGCAGAGAGTCCAAGTGCTGTGACATGAGCCCCCCATTGGGGAATTTAGGGTGCACATTTTTGAAGTAAATCTTGACCACCAAATCAAAGTAGCCAACTTCATCAATTGAGCTACTTGGTGTGTAAGCCCGCATGCAAAGCTTGCCCTCAATTGTGGCACACACAAAAACGTGCTTGCCTACCGGCAATCCCAGAACTTGGTCTTCTGAAGGCAACGCAAACCTGAAGAGCCTCACGTCATGAGAAATGGAAGTCTTGGCCACGAGCTTGCATGGAATCTTCTCGCGTGGAGTAAGTGCGACGCTTCTAACCGGCGTGATTTCTTTGATCGGTGTGATTTCTTTGATCGGGGCTAATGGGGTTACGAGAAATGAAATAGAATCTTCTGATGATGTTCTATGTGGGCCATGCACAGATATGTTAGGGGAATTGGATGTGGAGTCGGGAGCGTGATTTGTGGTTACCAACTCGCCTATTCTATACTCCTCAAGCATTTTCTTGGCCTTGTCCGAGTGGATGGCATCGAACTCTTCGGTGCAATCTGTGCCGGCGTTGATGAGGATGCTGTCAGCGCCACCAGGATGGTCATTGAGGAAGCGAGTGCAGTCATAGATGTGGCCTTGAATTATGATCCAGGCGGACTGAGGAGAGTTATGCTTCTCGACTTCGGACAGTGAGTAGGTTTTGGGTGAAGTGGTGTTCATGAAAGGTGTGGAGACACTCTTCTTGAGGGTTGTGTTGGATTCAGAATCCAAGTGTTTTTCTTTGGCCATCCAACCGCCCGATTGGTTTCCGGGTTGAGTTGGGTGCTCGAACACGATCCCAATCTCTCCTTTGTGTCGCTTACAAACATTGCTTCTAACTCGAAACCAACAATTGTTCATCATTCCCTGAAAAAAGAAAAGAAAAAAAATCATAAGCACATATCAATTAGTCCCTAAAACTATTTGTACCATAGTTATTGATTAGAAGAAAAAAATCACATCTATATAAATAAAAAATGTGATTAATAAATATGATATATATAACCTTACTCGATAAAAAAATGCAGATATAATCTATCAACAAGTTATAAACTGATTTTAAAGAATTCATATAATCTTAATCAAATTAGCCAATAATGGTGGAGCAGTTCCAGCTCCCATATTTTATTGTGGTCATCAGTTGCAGTCATGAGAACCATAGAATATTCAACTCCTAAACTCTTTGTCCACCTCTCAATGAGGCAGTGACGCAAACAAAGACCAAATATAATAACAAAAAAAACCAGACAACCCACACAACACTAGAGAGAAGTGCGTGCACAGTCCAATATATTCTTATGCAAACAACAGCAAGGATCCAAGGTTGCGGGCTTCCAAGGCTCAAGGGTCCAAGGTTTAGCACAAATTCAATGGCCCACATGGAATCACATTACTGGCCTAAATTCCAAATCATGGTATAGGCAGATAGTGACAGTTTGATTTGACCACACCAAATTGGCATGCCAAACGTGGCCTACCAAATTTATTATTAGGTTGAAATATGCGGATTAAGTTAGTTGATTAAGTGAGTTCACACTCGACTTCGATTTCATTCCATGTATATTAATTTAGAATATCGCTTTGTCAAAAAAGTTAACTGCATAAATTGAAGAAAAAGAAAAAAGGTCTTTTACCATGACATTCCAAATGAGTTTCTCAGGCTGGGTGTTTTGGGTCTCGTCCCACGCCCTCACTGCAATCTCTTTGGCTACAAGTAGGCTGAGGACCTCCACCTCCAGTGACCAAAAGCACCAGCACCAGTACTTTCCATACTTGTTTGGTTTTTCCTGGTGGTCTAGTGTGCACACCTGCCACGTGTCCCCTCCGTCCATTGTCACCTCTACTCGTGTCACTTTTTTCCCGCCCCCTGTAAAACACACAAGACAGCTCAGTTACGAAAAGTGGAAACTCTCTCTTTTTTTCCTTTTTTATTTTTGAAAAAAATAAAAAGTTATGACGTTTCAATAATTCTAATATACAAGTCGTTCCAAAACACTTTATAAATATCTGCTTTGACAAAACCAACGTATAGTCATTTTTATGAGAAAATACTTGTCTCTTATTCTGTACTGCTAATCACAATTTAGTATGTGTGTAGAAATTTTTACTTATAAGTTTTTTATAAATTATTTTTGCGATAAGTCAAACTGTAATTTACAGAAAAGTAGGAAAGAAGCAGTGTCCATTTTTTTACGTTAACGAGGTTTTCGATGCACCCAACCCAACTATGTTTATCAAATATCTAACGTGTTTCATTCATCTCCATGTAAAAGATTCTCTACTTTTGACACCCACCCCAAAAAACAAAAAAACAAAAAAAGTCCTAAACGAATAAATAAATATAAATGCCTGCAGCTCCAATAATATGAACACAAATTATGTACCCCAAAAATAAAAGAAAGGCAAACCCGTTCTCACCTGAGTATGCGTAGCCTTTCATGGTATACGGCCTCTGACTGGTCCACGAGTTTATCGGCAGAATCTCCTCATGACACGGCGTCGTTATGACCGAGTTTATATTCAGCTCGTTAATTATATACTCCGGCTTGTACCACCACGCTGCACACAAACCCACAGTAACTAACATCAGCTCCGGTAAAAAGTTAAAAACACACACACACATCAACACGGACCAATCAAAACGCTTAAATTCAGTTAAGGCGCGGATAACGTGTTCGATAAAAACCGTTACCTTCAGCGTTAGCAAGCTCCTCATTGACATGCGACGGCAGGACCCTGTTGTCCTTATAATGATAATAACTATCCGATTCCCGCGTCGTTACGATGATGCGTTTCAGCCACTTCACCATCCGGCCGCCGATGAACCCGGGTATGATGACCCGAACCGGAAACCCGTGATCCGGCATCAGCTGCTCGCCATTCTGCATGTATGCCAGAATTATATCCCTCGACGGGTCCATCGCCACCTCATTCTTCACGCTCGTACAGTACTTGCTGCCGCCGCCACCTGGCAGGTCCTCGGCTCCCTCGAAGCACACGTTCAGGGCCCCGCTCTTGCGCCCGTAGATCCCGCACCGCTTGAGCACTTCGCAAAGCGGCACCCCCCGCCACACCGAGTTGGAGACGCCGGCGGGGCCCCAGTTGAAGCCGATGGTCTTCTTCACCATGTTCTGCTCCTTCCGGCGGTTTCCAGCGCAGACCAGGGTCACGGGGAACTCACGTGACTTGAACTCGCGGACGAGCTGCTCCATGGTGAACCGGGCAGGGCGGCGGACCAGGCCGGTGACCTCCACGGTCCAGTCCTGCCACGTGCCCTTGGGGACCACGCCGTGGTTGCGGACGTAGTGGAGCGGCACCGGTGTGATGAACCCGTGGTGCATGAGGCGGGCCAACGGGGCTTCGGAGTTGAAGGGGTGTTTTCCGGTGAGGCGGACCATGGATGGGTTTCGGTACACCCAGTTATCCGACGTGGCCTCATCTCTGGGGTCTAAGATCGACGGCTCTAATTCGCTGTTGCCCTTGCGGATTAAATCCATGTACTCGCCGCCGGGGTTGTCATTTTCGTCGTCGTCGTCAGACGAAGAAAAGTAAGAAGCGTCTTCGTTTTCGACGAAGTTTGCCGTGGTATTCGGGGGAGTGAGATCCGAGAAGTTGAAGGAGCGGACGAGGCCGTTTATGGGGGTGTCGAGACGGGTGAACTGGCGGTTCTGGACGGAGGCCGTCATGACGAACTGTCGTGTGCGTCGTGCGTCGTGCACTCTTTTTTGGTGTCGTGCAGTGAGAGAGAGAGAGAGAAAAGGGCCGATCAGACTCTTTTTCTCTTTTGGGTTCTGTGCTTTTTCTTTTTCTATGGGATTTTATTTTCCGAGGACAGAGTGAGAGAGGAGGGAGTTTATATAGGCGTCTGATGGAGGAGGGACAGTGGACACGTATGAAGCTAGGACGGGTGGGGCCCTGAACAAGAGGAGCCAGTTGGACTGGGTTGAGGAGGGGGAAGTGGTGTCGGCGCGAGTTGGCTGCTGCTGTGGCTGAGGTTAATGGCTGGAGCCAGCCATGTCGAGGGCCACATTTATATAATTCGGTCTCCTGCCGCCAATCAAAAATAATTTATTATTCTCTAAAATATCATGCAGTAATTGCATTTATAAAAAATAAAAATAAAATTTGAAGAGGTTTGTTCGGATAATGGCACCAAAAATTCAATCTGATTAGGTGGGCGTATGCACTCATTACTCATAGATTTGTAGGGAAATTTTTTTTTTTTTGATGAATTTAAATTACACGAAAATAATTTAAATTCATTGTAACACTGCCTAGATGCTACCTTCCCAATTTGACACAATTCCATTCATTAATGGTTCATATCATCACTATAAGTCGAGCTTATTAGAGAACATCATGTGGTCATAAGAGACTAGGTCCCCCATATACCGACTTGACCAGATGGACTACCCCGGGTGTCAATAAAGGGCCTCCTAGCTGAACCTGACAAGAGAACATGTGAATCAGTGAATGGGCATGCGAACACCGCCCCGATCACTGGGATATCGTGTGTGACCAGAGGGGCATTGATATTTTAGAGGCACAATCAGACCCCTATCGAGTCAATCACTCCCTCCGCCTGATAGATAGCCTGGCGATGGAGATGGATCAATTAATGTACCTTACATCCAAAGCTAGGTGTCGCATCCCCATTTAATCATTGGTAAATAGCCTAGTGATGGATAGGAATCAATTAATGTATTATGTACCTCACATCTAAAGCCAAATGTCGCTCTGCCACTTAATCCCTGCCAAACAGCGTGATGATCAAGAGAAGTCATTTAATGTATTTCAGTCATACCAGGTATAATGGCACCAAAAATTCAATCTGATTAGGTGAGCGTATGCACTCATTAGAGCATCCACAATGGTACTCTCTATTTCTTAGCTAAAATTTGGCTAAGAATATAAGAAAGTTATTTTAGGAGCTCTCTAAAAAATTTCAACTCCAACCATACTCCCTAATTTGGAGAATCATAAATGCTATACTCTTTTTTGATTGGTCCATCTCTATTAAAAAATAAAATAAAAAATAGTTAGCATTAAATAAAGGTTTGAAATACTCATTAAATAAAGCAGCATTAAATTATAGGGAGCCATTAGGAGTCCTTTCTCTCTCCTCAGATTTAGGAGCTCCTAGAGGACTCCCTATTTTAGGAGGTGGATAGGGAGTGTGGTTGGAGTTGTATTTTTACAATCCCTCCCTAAAATTTATCTAAGGAGGTGGTTTAGGGAGCCCATTGTGGATGCTCTTACTCATAGATTTGTAGGGAAAGGTTTTATTTATTTATTTGATGAATTTAAATTATTTTCATGTAATTTAAATTCATTGCAACACTGCCTAGATGCTACCTTCCCCAGTCGCCACAATTCCATTCATTAATGGAATGAAGTCTTTTTTTTTTTTTGGAATTGATAGGAAACTTGGTTCTTCTTGTGTGGTTTGATGTTTGTATCATGCTTATTTAATTCATTTTCCATCTAATTTTTAAATGCTAAAATACTAAAACCTACAAAGTGTTCAACCCTTAAATTTTAAACGGCATCGTTTCGTAAAATATAAGTAGAGGGAAAATTGCAAGCTGTTTATATATTTGTGGTTGTAAGAGGGTGGACAGTCTTGTGGTAGTCGTTTTTGTAGGAAATGTGTCGAAAAAACCTCGATGGTTTGAAATTTTTTTTATTGTTATTATTCGTATTAAAACTTCATAAATCTCACAAATCAATTAGCTAGTGAAAAACCCATCTAGTTTTATTTTTCTGCAAAATGCATGCTTTTGGTTTTCCCTGCATAAATTTAATTTTGTTTTGTTTTCGGGCTATGTCCCGTAATGTAATGCCCTTTTTTATTAAAAATATATATATTTTTTAAAACAGCATGTTTGAGAAAGCTTGTGAATGATACAATGAGCTTGGAGCTTAAGTTAAGAGCATTTATCCTTGCATCCGAAATTGTAGGTTCGATTCCTCCCACTCCTTGTATAAAAAAAGAAAGAAAAGTTGTGAATGATCACATGTTTGGTCTAGTAAGCCACCCGTACGTCCTTGAAGAGATGAGGAAGCTTATCAAGGAAGCTCATAGACTGGAAGGGGCCAGTAGGTAGCAGGGAGGAAGAGAGGAAGGGGACCATATATGTAATGTGTGGTCAACATCTATTCATTTTAGTACGTATATATCTATAGCATGTAATAATTAACTTCCTTTTAGATAGAATATAATTATTTTCACTTAAAACCAATGTCAAAAACCTATGAATGCAATAATATGTTGGCCTAAAGGGGTGGTGGTGGGGGGCTTCCTGTCTCACTATGTCCTCAGTTGCCCTAGGGTACAAAACTGCTTGTCCCTTTGGAGGCCTAAAGGGCCTATGGGCACTATATTACACAGAGTGAGAGGTAACCATGAGCTGCCATCATACGAAAAAGTTCAAGTGAAGTCATCATTTTTGTCACGTATCAATATTGAGTGATAAAACAATCCAGTTAAAAGATAACACATGACCACACATAAATTTTTCTCTATTCATACAATATAATCGATTCTATTAATTTCGTTTAAGTAGTGTTACATAGACAAAAGAAATAGAGGATGGGAGGATGTGGTTTTAAGAAGATGAAAGTGACTATATATACATACCATGCTCGAACATGATATAAGATGAAAACTTCAATGCATTTTACTCATGAACCATGCTCGAGCAAGGAAACAACAATCGTATTGCAATTCATATGTAGTATTATATATGACTAAATTACCATCACAGAATGGTACTATATCATGATTGCAATTCATAAAATTAAGTTCTTTGATAGAGATATTAAAAGAAGATATCCATTTCATTTTTGTTTGTGTTGTTGGTTAGGTATAGTATAGGTGAGTTGGGATTAGAAAACTACCCAAAGAATTAATATATGTTAGGTTAAGAGTGGACGTCTCATGCATTGTTCATGAGCTAACACTTAATATTTCGTAAAATTTCAAGGTACTTGTTATTGGTAATTTAAAAAAGTCATCATGTATTTTTTCTCGTTTATAAAATTTCAAGAAAGAAGTATAAATAAAAATTCTCAATTTCAATCCATCTCCTGGATTATTATTATTCTCGGAATCTATGAAATTAATTCTTTGATTGGAGTAAAATTATAAGTAAAGTAAAACTGTAAAAGGACAAAATTTACGTTTCATATATGGTTTTTTTTAATCATTTTATGTTTCCAAGAGCACAA
This sequence comes from Prunus salicina, assembly GCA_020226455.1. Lineage (NCBI taxonomy): Eukaryota > Viridiplantae > Streptophyta > Magnoliopsida > Rosales > Rosaceae > Prunus > Prunus salicina. The sequence continues at coordinate 49,987,893 of CM035341.1, forward strand.
ATTAAAACCATGAGTAGTGGAGAGTTTTGAATTTTGGGAATCAGTGTTGCAGTAGTATATATGGAAAGGGCAGCTTAAAGCATTCAAACTGTCTGTGGAGAAAAGGTGTAAACTAGTTTTCGTTGCTTGATTAACTTGTTTAATAGATATTAGATCCCATAAAATATACAAATTTAGAAATGCTTGATTAACTTGTTTAAGAGATATTAGATCCCATAAAATATACAAATTTAGAAATGATTGATTGGATCTTGTACCATTAAAATAGTCCAAATGGACAGATCGATCAATATATGGTAAAAGTTAGAGGGCGGAACAGGTCAAGCACTCAAAGGTAAGCAAGGGATGTGAATTGTGAAGTGGCGCATGGGGCTCCCAATGGCCAATAGACAAAAACAAGGGGCATGAAGCAAATGGTTTTTATGCATAAACCAAGAGCGAGAGAGATATGGGTCAAGACTCCAAGGGTGTAGTAACAAAAATGAAAAGGGTCACAACCCACAGCATCACAACTTGGGGCGGCTCATAGATGACTGATGGGGTTAAGGAAAAAAATGGCTTCTGCCCTTTGGTGAAGCGGGGGGGCAACCTTGGCATGTGGTGCCTCAAGATCTCTCTCTCTCACACTTTCTATTTCTGTTCAGTGTCGGACAAAATTATTGTTAAAAATAAATAGGGTCCAGAGGTTGAAAGAGCGTCATTTTAAATATTTCATTTCTAGTTAAAAGATCATTAAAAGAATCACTTATGTGCTCGTGGACAACTATACCATATGGCAGTCGTCATATTGATATACATTTCATATACATACAATTCTACTATTCACAATTATTGATGTCACCGATACTCAACTTGAATGAATTTTGTTTTTCGGTTTCAAAAAGAGAATGCCATAAGTTTGCTCTTGTGGCATGAGATTTTTAGTGTAGTACCCATTGGCTTGAAAGATGAAATGGATAGTTGGTAAACAAAAACAAAATTTTGATTGTTTTCTTTTATACAACATAATAAGTACTAATTTGTCTAAACCCTAGGATTTTCTCGTCTTATTGGGGAAACTTTTTTGATAAAGCTAGCTACTTAATGTAAAACGTCATTAACCAATGGATTAGAATATGAGTTGTACTAGGCTAGAGATATTTTGCAAAACCCTACAAAGATTTATGAGATCAACTAAAATCCAAATGAAAACAAGGAAAGAACACAAACTTGCGTAGGCAATGCTGGATTTACTTTGTTTGTTGTGAGCGGGGCAATTGGATAAGAGGTGCATGTGGGCTATTTATCCCCATATTATATATGGCGAACCAGAGTGAATGGACTGTATACGTAGGCTTACTATGACATGAGTAAGGTTTTAAATATCTCCGATATTACCGAAACATCCCTCAAAATATCCGTAGCTGGGGTTGCTGATAATGGGGGGCAAGGGGAGCAATATATTTCCAGGATTTCTCGGAAATTTCGGAGATATTTATTTCGGTAATGTCAACAGTTTGAGAATATCTGACAAAATTTGGAGACTTTAGAGATATATTATAATAAGTGAGATACTTATGCGTATACTGACACATCATTTGGTGAACAAATTTAACGAAGAGATTTAATAACTTTAGTGACATTGTTAATGGTACGAGGTTTCCTTCTTCTTCTCTTTTCAAGAGTTGGTTTCAGCTTGAAATCTTATAAGCAAAATTTTAATTCCTATCTGGCAGGTCATTTGTAATTTTTACTGCAATATTCCCATGCTATTTTTATTTGGGTAGAAGCATTCACGCATTATAGATTGTCAGTTTGGTGGTAGACTGGTTCTCTTGTGCCCTAAACTCGGATGAGTAATAAGCCCATATCATTTTTGTGAGTGCCCAATTTCTATGTTAATGGACCTAAACTTCTGACTGCAAATGGGTTTGAGCACTTTGCTTGCCCAATTGATTTGAGTCTGGCTGAACTCAATTTCAATTTCCAGTCCAAAGTTGTCCTGGTCAGATGGCACTAGCTAGTAGCTTGACAGCAAAATAGTAGAAATAAATGCGTGCTAAATAGAAAATATGTGGAATTCATTTTTGTATGTTAGGTCGTTTTGTATTTGGAGCACATAAATTTCTCCGAAAATAGAAAGGCCAATATTTGATTTGCACCACTGCATTATTGAAAACATTTATATTCTTTTTTTTTAAAGCCATGTAGAAGATTTATATTATTTTCTTGATAAATGAAAATTATTTATATTGAAATAAAATGGTGCTATTGCCACTCTCTGGTCCTGTTTGGTTTACGGAAATGAACTGATGGGAAATTAATCCCCATGTAGTTTCTTATGGGAAGAGAAATCGAATCTTTTCCCATGATTGGTAATGTTGGGAAAATAATTTGCTAGGAAACATCATTTTATTTCCTTTCATATGTTTGGTTAGTGCAAGGATTGGAAATACTTTTGTTTAGTTTTCCAATTATATCCCTAAATCAAAAGGCATATTAAAAAGTGTAATTCATGTTTGTCATGGTATTTTTAATTGTTAATAGTGATAAATTGGTCATAAAAAGTTGTAATTAATGCTTGTTGTGGTTTCCATGGGGAGATAAATAATTTCCCAAGCTAGATGGAGGGTTACATTTTCCCCATATTTTCCCATAAGCTAGAAAATCATTTCAAAAGCCTGGACTTACCAAACATAGGAAAACAAATAATTTCACATTCCCATTAACCAAACGCAACCTGAGTTCTTTCAATTCCACCCACATTTTGGATATTATTATAAAATTATCCTAAAATAACAAAAATATTTGTTAAAAGTTCTAGAATTTGGCTGCCATAACAAACAATGAACAGGCCATGGCCGCCATGGCTTGGTAATAAGGCTAGTGGCTTGCCTCTCTCTTTGTTGTTAAACTCGAGGCTGCCTTGGTTTGCCATGGAAACAAATTAATTTGTTAGTTATATTTTTTTAGAGAAAAAAAAAATAGGATTAAGGTTAGAGTTCCTGAATATGGTTTTTGGGAATTAAGTAACGTAATTCTTTTTTAGTATATTTTTTAAGGGTATAAAAAAAAGGTAGGTAAATGATAAGAGGGAGGAATTATATTTTTACCTGTTGATTATTTTCATTTATGTTTTTGTTGCTTTCAAGTGTATTACACTTGTCTAACTGTGTTTCGATGAGTAGGTTGGAATTCTATTTTCAAGAACAATTTCTATGATTCAATCACAAGCAAAAGCACATCCCAAAACCATGGCTAAACAAGAGTTGGAGAAAGTGCAGGAGGAGAAGAAGAAGAATGGCACAAAAGAGAGGCCTAACAAGAAGGAAGTCATCATCACCGTCTATGTTGAATCACCATCACCATCATCAGCTTCCCATTCCCATCAGAAAACTGATCAGTTTAAGAAGATTAAGCCCAACCAGAACTCCCGGGAGCCTCATCAGATGGCAAAAACAGGGGGCTATGATCGCCGGGCTCACCTCCTTGCTTATGCTCAAGAGCTAAGAACAACTGGTGGTTCCCAACAGGTGCAATGGCCTAAGAGTGGTTCAAAGCCTAAGCTGAGGGTAAGTTTTCATGTACATATAATAGAAGGGAAAAGATTGTTTGGTAGTGGTACCCATCTACAGTACTTGTTACATTATCGATGTTTTGTTGATACAACAATATAATAGGTGTAGATTGGTATCCGGTACCAGACAATCACTCCCGATAGTAAAAATGCACATGAATGTATAAATTATCAAACTGAAATGTATGTGTACATAGCAGGTGGGTGGCAAAAGGTTCACAACTCCAGTGAGACTCAGAAGAACAAAAAACAAATGGAGATATCAGCACTTAGTCCCAGAAGTAGACATATCGTGCAATCCCAAATCCATCATTTGCAGGAACAAAAAGGCCACTGGATCAGAACCCAATTCTAACTTTTTGGTAAATCACTTGCATAATAATCAAATCGTTGCTTTCACTTTTTTTTATTTTTTATAATTCATATGCCAAAATTGGGTATGCTAATTAATATATTTTTCTTGGTGTATTTGAGCAGAGGAAATTAAGGGGTGTAGTGAGAGGATTGTCATGGCACTGCAACAAAGGGTCCAAAGTGGCTGAGAAAAATCATGCTATTTGATCTGGGTTGTTCAATTACTTTATGATCTGGGATGTTCATGTACTTAATTCAGATGAAAATATTATTTACTTGCTTGAATGGGTCTTCTATCTTTTACAGTTTTACCCATTTATCCTGCTCTGTTTGTTACTTAAGATCCATCAAATAGGGGCACGTGTAGAAATAGCATTAAAAAGCTTGCCAAGTCAAAAAGACTCGAAACAAGTAAGCTACAGCACAAAATTCATACCATATATGCGAGAATATCATATCAAATCCATTTACTCTGGAGGAAGCTGCATATCAGAACCAAATTCTTCAAGTAATTTGCTTCAATGGGTCTTTGTTTGGGTTAGAATATGTGTTCAAGTGATTGGTTACCTTTGTGGCTATTGTAATCGAGCCCTTCAATTTTTATCAATGTGATTGGTTGCCTTTGTGGTTATTGTAATCGAGCCCTTCAATTTTTATCAATGATATTTTTATCGTTTGACCAAAAGAAAAAGTAATTAACTTCAACTATAAAAAAATTATCTGCGGGATGACCTGCACAAATTACATAGGGACCCTAAATGAACTTCAAAGGTATTTGGATGGGCCTGAAAATAAATACCACATGCGCAGTGCAAAGCTTAAGAGCAAGAGGTGGCCAACATAAACAAAGCCCGGAGCATCCAAAATAAGGACATCAGAACAGGCATCTTCCACAAGCTATAAATTGGCAAAAGAATCAACACAGTAAGGCACTGAATTTAGAATTTAACAAAAAATGAGAGCACAATTTTTGTCCCTGTTCAAATAACGAACAATCATAACCAAACGATAACCGATCCATACAACCTACTACGAGGGCTTATGATAACTGATCCATACAACCTACTACGAGGGAAATTGAGTGTGAAAATGCCCTAAAATATCCAGGGGGCAATGCGCTGCCATTTGCTTTTTCTACAATCTGTTAATCAGTAACCTGCACTAATCACAGTGTGCAAATCAGGCCACAGAAGCAAATGCTATTACTAAACCAAACAGCGGGGTCAACTGCCTCACTTTCCAATGAAATGATAATAGTTCTGACCGGTACCCATAACAACAAGGTGCAGCAATGCGGTGAATACAGTAAAAAAAAAAACCAATTGTGAAAGTAGAATGCAGTCTTCCCCAAGTTTTAGGTCGTTTTAATCATAAAAATCGCCCGGCTTCTCTATTTCCGCGATGCGCCTGCCCCCTAACTCTTCCAGCCCTTCGAACCCTTATATAGCCTCTTCGATAATTACGTCGTGGTGCAGCAGCAGAATTAGAAGCTGCAGCATGCGAAAAATCATCCTCATCCAATGAGTCATAGTCCCTTTGATACCTACTCCGGGGGATGATTCCAAAATCAAATGACCCTAACCTTAAATCATCCATGTAATCATCTAGATCAGAATCAGAATCAGAATCACTATAAATGCCACCGTTGTTTGGCTCCAGCACATAATCCCCCACGATCACTGCCCTTGGCGTAGATGACATTATTGTGCTAATAACATCACTCCGCTCTCTTTCACACTCAAGCCTCTTCCATTTTTCTTGAAGTAGCGGATCCACTGCTCGAGGCCGTGCCAATGGGTGCTTTGACTTAACATGTTTCCTGAGCTCTTTATAACTTCCAGAAAATGAACAGTTATCCTGCATGCAAGTTCTCTTCTTGGCATTGAGATATTTCCGTGCTCGTTCCACCACTGTCCAACCCTTCACTTGCCCTCGACAAAGCGGGCACAAAAGCTCCGGTAATTCCGTCTTTTCATTGCGCTCACCTTCAGTTAAATTCAAACCTAAACTATCCATTGATCCAGTCCATGGTTGCGAACTTTGAATTGAACATACTTTTGTGTATGCTTTCTTGTATTGTTCAAGACAGTTGGAATACCGATGGCCAGTAGCACACATATAAGGGCGACAACCCTTATTATAAGAGGAACAAAGAAGGAGAACAGCATTGTGAGGGAACTCCATACAGACTGAACAGGTCGCATCTTCCCAATCTTTCTTTTCCACTGCTTTGTGAGATTTCTTTTTTGAATGGACGCCTTTAAGAACCTTTAATGGGTACCGGGACATCCTTAAAGCTTGGGAGTCAGATCCACGTCGCAACTTGTTAACTTTAGCCATCTACAAAGAGAACCTGAAATTCATCAAGACAAAGGAGAGAGAATATTATTCTTCCATTTGCTTGAGCACATATAAAATGATTGTAACAATAATCAGATGAGCAGTACAAACTAGGTTGCTAAACAATGTATTTCATACATAACAAACATGTAAATTAATGCTTAAGATCTCTCTAATGATTTCATTTTAAAAGACAAATCCAAAAGTTGTGTCTCCACAAAAAGAAAAGAAAAAAATTTTGCACCACCAGTTCTCTGAATATTTCCTATGTAGTTGTACATCCAACATGCTATCTGAGTGGCGTCATTTTCTACTACTATTTGGAACTAAAAAGCTTTACATGCCGAATTTGAAACCCAAGTCCATTTAACGTAGCCAATCAAGCATCTTTTGACTTATAAGCGAAATGAATTTTAAAAAGAAAATCTTAGGAAAGAACATTGTGATGACAAGGGATGATTTTTTTTCACTTACTGTTGTTATATAACATTTATAAATTGCACAATTCAAGCATTACCAATTTTCCAGTTTTGATATACAATGTATTCACATGACCATTTGAAAAACAAAATTGTTTATTTATTCAGCAATTAAAAGAACATAAGCACAATAAGTCATGTCAGTCAATAAGAACCATATTACAAAAGTAGTGCAAATGAACAACACCATGGGATTCTGAGATCAAATAAGCACAATTTTCTGTTTGCATACAATACTATCTGCAAAGAACACTAGAAAAATGCCCCAGATAATACTACACAACAAATCCAATTTAAGCAAATGAAATTTTGGAATGTATCTAATAAAAAATTGTAAAGTTTCTATATGGATCCTTCTAACTACAGAACACTCAACATGAAATTACAAAACAAATATAAAAAAAAAAAAACGCATACAAAATTGCCTCTGCATAGGAACCACTACTCCATATAAAACAATTTAACTATAGATTTAATAGCCAACGATAGCACTTTAATTACAGAATATTCCATGTTTAATTGGTTCCTTCTTCCAACCAATCCACTCTCATCCCATATAGCCTATGCCTATTCTATCGTCATCAAGTTGCATATGCATAGCTTGTGCTTATGCTTCTAGAAAATATATCAGAATATGATAAAAAAAAGTATGGACTAGTCACCAATATGAGCACAATCATTTTTTTAGGGGGGTACAAGGGAGAATGATCATCACATGCATTGGCCGATAAAACAATGAAACAATTCTAAAAGTAAGATACAGTAAATTATAGATAATCTAATAGATGGGCGCCAGTTTATAGTTGTAAGTGGTAACTGATTAAAAAAATTAATTACAAAAAGAAATCCTATTCAGATATTAGGCACTACATAAATTACAAACATTTCCTAAGATTTCTGTTTTACAATTTATAGCCTTCTTTTAAGTTTAAAGTGAATATATACCAGCATATCACTGTTAGCAATCAAGAAATGCAAGGACAAGGAATTGGTGCATAACAAGGAGCACATCACACAGATTTAAATCTTAGTGGTAGACAAACTAAATAGATTATATCTTTTCACTAAATTCTGATAAAGACTTCCAAAGGAACAAACTTTTTGTCTATTATTGGAAGGAGCAACCGTGTTTTAGAAAGATAAAAGTACTACACTCAAGGATTTCAACCTTATAGCAAAAATGTGGGAAAAAAATACAAAAAACTCATGCATGCATCTACCCATAAAAGATTTTTTTTTTTTTTTTTTTTAAAGCATAAGTAAATGAGCATGTATATTTACTTTGACAAACAAAAACTACAAGCCTAATTTAACCGGACGAAACACGAACTTCACAGTTTATGCAATCTGCGAGATCAATTATACGGAACGATCCTGAGCAAAAACTGATCCTTCCGAATACAATTGTACGGGCAGATGTTGATCGAACAGTGAAAATTTGAAAATAAAAACAGACAGAAATGCAATCGGAGATCAATCATAAAAATCCCTAAGGAACAAACAGAGGAATAATCACACAAAGCAAATGGGAAGGCGAGAAGAACAAACCCTAGGAAAATGATTCGCAGAAAGGCGCGAAAATTAAGATCGATGGGGAAGGGGAGAATCGCCAGTACCTGGGAAGTGCCGGAGAGAAGATTATGCGACGGCGATTGCAGCGAGAGAAAGAGAGAGAGTGTGGTTGTGGGTGTGATTGGAGGGAGGAGAGAGAGTAAGTTTCCGATCTTGGCGGTCACGTGGGGAGGGAGGGATGCGTAGCGTGCGGGAGCTTATAAAAGGTGCGGTTTATTCTCTCATTTTATCCGATGGAGGATGGCGCCATTGTGTTATCATCTGCATCACGGATGATGGTGCACATGAATGAAGCCGGTGGGAATGGAAGACGCAAGGCCAAAGGTTGGGTTGGGTTGAAATGAAATTGACTTTGGGCCACCAGAAACTGCAACTCCAGAGAGCCCATTTTTATTGTGTACTGGTCCCAGTCCAGACCCAAATGCAAAGAATAAATTGCAAAATTTGAAGTGCTAGGGTCAATCGCGTAGAAGTCATGATTATGGATTCTGCTATGATGCCCACATCGCAATCATCGCACACTCTCACTAATTGACTGACACTAGTATTCTCTCTTGTATAAGTATCTCATGTAGCATATGCAGTTGGGAAAGAGCAGTGTGACCGCTTCCTTGCACTTGAGTTTGATCCTTCTCTTCACACATTAGATAATTTAGAATATCACATTGTCTAAAAAACATAAAAACACCATAGAAGTAAGGTGCTTTTTTTTACTTCGAAGTTAAACTTGCATTTTAGGATTGGGAAAGAGAGTTTACACAAATATTGATTGAGTATCTTAGAATTTCGAACTTCTACCCACATAAGTGGATGTGGAATAGCTCAACTAATTGAGAGCTATACCCCATTAACGTGCTTGGAGATGTTTGGTTGCTATTTGGAGGATGCTTGATTTTATATGGGTTGTGGGATATCCTAATCTTGGTGGTTATTGTTCGGGCGTAATTTGTGTGTGCACTTTGATGTTTTCTAGTTGAGGTCAGTAGTCGTACAGTAATTTCCAAAAGTGCATGGTTTATGTCCAAATGCATTTAACATCAAGGACTGCTGTTGTAATTTATTTTTCTTATGAATTACTCTTACGACTCTACCAGAATATACTTGGAAGTTGGTCATATAAGACTTTTCATTAGCTTTGATTACTTGGAAATTGTTCTAAACGCGTACGGACTGTCATACCATTACCATCAGTCCCGCTCAATTTAATGTCAACTATTTTTAATAGTGTCAACCCACGGTAAAATTGAGAGCATAAAATATTTATAAAAATAAATAAAATAAAACTGTCGCATATTTTATTTTTCTCCCATTACGTATGCATGCCAATTGTGACAGTGTCAAATAACAAATTATACACAAATCGTGATTCCTTTCCAATGCTTACAAAACTACCTACCACAACTTGCCAATACAAATCTTTAACCCACTAATTAACTTAATTTGAAACTACAAGGGGAAAAGACATGAGATATCAAACACCTATCAAACGGGGGAAGAAAAAAGAGAGGACGAAAAATCATATTCCTACAAGAGACAAACTGACACTAGAATAATTCAATACCAGAATGCTCCATGGTGCAAGATCTACAGCAGGGAAGGTGGCGGACCGTTGAATGTTCTTTGAAACTCATGGATCCTGTTAGCCGATCCTGTGAAAATTGATGAAGTTATAACACACATGCACTCTACAAGCGTAAGCCAAAGATTTGATGGCTTAACACACTGGATATACCGGAGCAAAGTTACAGAGCGGGGATAAATGGTCCTGCATCTGTACTGTAGTGTTGGACAGAGCTGTTTTCAAAGGCAAAGATATTAATCAGTCAACGTATTGATTTTGGAATTATTTTTAGTTCAGTTTCATGGAATTATAGGGTGGAGAGAGCAATATGAAATTGTGGAATACAAAGCATTACCTTATTACCATCACAACTTATAGCTGAATAAATGTTTTCAACTCGGCCCATGGTGCTGGTAAGGAGACCCTAATCCAGAAGATGTCGTAAGGGGTCTATTAAGAAATGGATGATTTAAGAGCTGAGCAGCAGTAGGACGATTCGCTGGATTAGCTTGTAGGCATCGATGGATGAAATCTTGTGCATCTTTCGAAAGAGAATCGGGAACCGGAGGGGGCTCTCCCTTTCCAATCTTAAATAATGCCTGCATCTGTTGAGACACAAGAAGAGATGATGCTGTCAAAAACAAAATAGAGGTCAAAGAGATGCATAATCTAACACATTGTCATCACCATTATAGACCACAAAGAGTAAACTTCTCGCAAAAATGGCACGAACCCATTCAAGATTAGGGTATGGAACCCGTCTGGTTAACATCTCCAATACAGTGCATCCAAGGCTCCATATATCCGCTGGAAGCCCATATCCTTGGTGTTTCCGATTAACAACCTGCACAAGCATAGATTGACGAATAAGCAAAAAATATAATTTGTGAAAGTCATCCTGCAATCACCACTAAATTTAGAAATCCATCAATGTAAAACAAGTCTGCACCAGTATCAAATTGAAGTATTTTAGACATGTCCTCCCATAACAGAGGGAGCTCACAAGAATCCAAAATAGCCTAAAATTTATAACTTCTTCTGATAACTGATGATATTAAAACAAAAGTGTAAAGGCAAACCTCAGGGGCCATCCAGTATGCAGTCCCCTGGCTAGATTTGATGTCGTCCAGCTGGATAGTCTGAAAAAAGGGGGCGAAAATTAGGAGTGGAAAATACTTCACAATTAGTTGAAGTTATTGAAAACAATTAAATAGAATAGATTTTGAGGAATCAAAGACAAACCTTTGCCAATCCAAAATCTGCGAGCTTCACAGAACCATTTGCATGCACCAAAATATTTGTGCATTTGATGTCCCTTAATACAAGAAACAAAGATATGAGAATAGATGTAGACAAGACAACAGAAGCAAAGCATGAGCATGGATACTGTGATGGTTGAGCCACTTTTATTTTATTTTCATTCTCTTTTGTTGTGGCTCATTGGTGGCAAAGGAAAACATATTTCAAGAGACTTCAGACCTGTGAATATGAATCACCTGTGAATCACTCTTCGGTCATGAAGATACTTCAGACCCTGCAGGATCTGTCTTGTGTATTCAGAGACATGAGAATCTGTAAGACGATACTTGTGATAAAGTTTCTGGACGGAGCCTTTAGCTACAAGCTCCAGAAAGATATGAAGGTTTGATACATCCTGCAAATTGAGCAATATATATGTCAGATACTGGAAACATGATAAGTACAAAGGCTACGAAGATTTAATGCTTAATTAGTAAATGTATGCTACCAGAAAATCTATGTTGAACCGGAAACTACAGTAGGTCATAATCAACAAAAGAATAAACCAAAAGGGTCATAAATGTCCTAACTTCTTTACAACCAAAATTTCTACTAGTGTTGATACTACAAGTCCTTAATAATTTTGGAGTCAAACTAGAGCATCAAATAGTACGGACAAAGTGGCAGAAAGGGTAACCCTCAAGTATATGCATGACACTGTAGCTAGCCCGTTTACTTTTATTTGCAGTGATTTCGTATGTGAATGAAAATAAGAAAATTAAACAAAAATAGTCATTGCAATAACGCATACAACAAATTCCACCTCAGATAGACAAAATACACCAATGTATGAGAATATCTCATCCCCTTATTTTTACATTAAGGTGGACTTTTCTGTAATTGTTATTAATGATTCTCGTTGCCGCATCACCAAGTGTCAAACTAACATAAAAATGAAGTTTCTATGTATGATGGCCAGAATCTGTAGCAAGTTATTACGATGAATAAATGACTCTGATATGCATAATTATTTATCATGGCAGATAAGGGAATAGCATGACAAACAATTTTAAGGGGCATAAATTCAAGCTCAAGAACAAGAAGAAAATAAAAAGTAGTACCTTAGCGGTTCCGTAGTATTGAACTATGTTTGGATGTTCAAACTGACTCAAAAGAGCAATCTCCTGGAAGAGATAAAAGAAAAAACCAAACAAGCAAACACTGAACGAGAAGAAAAGGATCTCAGAAACAACAGTAAAGCCAGGCTCTACTCGCATACTATTACTGAATCAATTAGTACAGGCATGCAAAACCAGGACATAGGACCAGACACAACACAAGCCTCTCACCTGTTCAAGTTGATAAACTCTTTGCACCCCCTGACTTCCTTTATCCAGCAAGGAAACTTCCTTCACAGCAATGAAGCATCCGCAACTGCAGGAAAGAAAACTCATAATCAACAAAGTTGTAAAAAATATCAGAATCAATGGAAAGTTGAAACATGGAGCCAGTCTTTTAATAAACATTTGTTTATGAATGTCAATTGAGGTATTTCAGTTAGTTAGACAGCTTTGCTGCAAAAGAAAGAATTAATTCATTTGAATATACAGTTATAAATACTTCATGAATAAACATTTTATGTTTGCACCCCTGACTCCCCTATTAAAAGATACCGCAAATCCTCAATCTTTTGCTAACATGCCAAGTCTGAGCCTGAGGTTCAAGCTCATGTCAGGCTTAACCTCAGCAAAAATCTCAACAGCTGAGCCTAACCAACCAAAAGCAAGGCCCAGCTTGGCTCATTTGCAGCCCGATGTGCTGCCTGCTGGCTTTGTTTACTTAGGTAGTGAAGGGATGGATCCAAAGGGATCATAAGGAACCCTTCCAAGTTTTGAATAAGAATTTGCAAAAACCACAAAGAAAAATGGAGAAGCAACTCAATGAGAACCTCTGCTCTTAAATCCAGTAACATTCTCTCCTATGAATCACCTTCCTCCTATTGTAAGAAAGCAAATTCATCTGTCATTTACCACCTAGAAGTAACCTGTTGAAAAACAGCTCGGGGCATAATTCACAGTTGTCCATACATTACCCAACCACCAGGACTGTAAGATATTATTGTCTTTCAAGCTTCTTATCTGTAGAACACTACATCAAGCAGAGCTTGTCCTTCCATCACTAATATCACCAAGTCGACCGAGGTCATCTAACGTCTCTTCCATCCGTTGAATTTTGAAACCAATTGGCACCCTTTCTATAGCCATCACCGCTTAACACTTAACCGTTATATTACTTTAAACTCAACTCTATCATTCTACTTCCCAAGTCCCAAGAACACCAAATTATCTTTCACATATTGAAGTTTCCAATCTTAATATATCTATAAGAATAAGCAATCATATGGAAATGTAAGGGGTTTTAATTAAGCACTTACTCAGAAATTGCTTCATACACAGACCCGAAAGACCCACTACCCAGAAGATCACCCTTTTCCCAGTGAGTGATTTTAAGCTTAAGCCTCCCATTGGGCAAAAACCTCTCAATCAGAGAGACAGTGATAGTGCCAGAAGAGTCGTCATCATTCGAAGTCGACGTCGTAAACGAACACTCTTCTGAGAGGGGCAGAGTCTCTCTGACCCCAGCCTCCACAGCACCCTCCTCTCCAACCTCTCCTTCTTCTTCATCGCCACAACAAGAAGACTCAAGCCTCTTCTGGACCGAGTCTCCCTCGCCTTCCGGCCCGAAGTCCCTCAAAAGGTCCCAAGTTGAGCATCCATTGTCGACCACCGGAACCCTCATCCACGGCGGAGGCTTAAGCACCGGCGGCCGTACACCCTTAATCCCAATACAAACACCACCGCCTGTGGTAGAAGTAGTAGCAGCAGCAGCAGCAGCATTACATAACCCGCTTGGACCGGCTGAGTCAGCCCGAGTCAACTCAGTCACCGTAACAGTAACATCCCTAACTCTATCTCATAACTCGGCCACCACTTCCCTCGGGCTATCCAGACTATCCAACTGGTCCAATCTGGACACGGGGAGCAGATCCGAAGACGACTGGATCTTCCGCGCCACCCAGTCCTCCTCTGATATGGAGAAGTCGTAGGGGCCGAGGCCCAAGCTCTGGTATATCCGCTCCATATCCCCCTTGTTTCCCTCGACCCGGAAGCTCGTCCGGTCCAAGTCGAAGGAGCGCGTGTAGAGCGAAGGCAATCGGATATCAATCATAAAATCCCTAAGGAACAAACAGAGGAATAATCACACAAAGCAAATGGGAAGGCGAGAAGAACAAACAAACCCTAGGAAAATGATTCGCAGAAAGGTGCGAAAATTGAGATCGATGGGGAAGGGGAGAATCGCCAGTACCTGGGACGTGCCGGAGAGAAGATTATGCGACGGCGATTGCAGCGAGAGAGAGAGTGTGGGTGTAGTTGTGATTGGAGGGAGGACGAGAGAGTAAGTTTCCGATCTTGGCGGTCACGTGGGGAGGGAGGGATGCGTAGCGTGCGGGAGCTTATAAAAGGTGCGGTTTATTCTCTCATTTTATCCCATAGAGGTTGGCGCCATTGTGTTATCATCTGCATCTCAGATGATGGTGCTCATGAATGAAGCCGGTGGGAGTGGAAGACGCAAGGCCAAAGGTTGGGTTGGGTTGAAATGAAATTGACTTTGGGCCACCAGAAACTGCAACTCAGAGTGCTTCTATAGTGAGTGGGAAGTTATAAGGGGTGTTTTTGAGGGGTATCTAAGAGCCGTCGGATAAAATCCAACGGTGAATTTTTAATGTTGTCTTTTTGGTAAAACCGGGTTGAAATTACCCATACCAAAAGAGGCAATCCGAAAGTGCAGAACACGCTCTTTCATCGTTAACCCTCCTTCCTCGCCAGCCACCCATTCTGCAATATGTACACAATGGAGGGTTTTGAGTCTTCTTTTACTATTGACACTTTATCACCTCAAAAATTCATTTTCTGACGCCCAAGTTCTCCTAATTCCTCTCCTCTCTCGCACTCTCCCAAATCTTGCCTCAGCTTCAGCTCGCCAGCCATCTCGCTACTGTCCAATCCCGTTCTCCACCCATCCATCGTCATAACCCAGCTCTCCTCGATTTCGGAACCCTAGTTCGACCCTAACCAAGCCGCCGCAACTCACGACCTCCGTCGTCGACCTCCACCGTGAAGCCACAGTCGCGACCTCCATCGTCGTTCTCCACAGTGGTGAGTTCTGATATTGGTTTTGTACTCTCTGTCTGTTATAAATTCGTTGATCCCCCTTTCTTTATTATTGCAACAGTAGGGGCATTCATGGCGCCGCTCCAGCCTCCTCTCCTTTGCTCTCTAACTGTAAGTTCTCTTCTTCTCCGTCTTCAAATTTCAGTACTCCTCCTGACCTGAATCACCTACTTCTCTGGTTCTCTTCATCTTCATGTCATTCGATTTCAATTTTTTTTTCCTTTCTAAATTCTACTTTAGGGGTTTAGGAATTAGGGATTCAGTTGGGCATTTAGAACTTAGGGATTAATTTTCGAAATTCTAATTTAGGGATTCATTCAATGCCTAATTTATGAGCTGTGGCTTTATGAATTATGAAGTAGACTACTTGTTTTTAATTGATTATTGATAATGGTATTATTGTAGTTTTTAATTGATCTTTGCATATTTCAGATTTTAGCCTTACAATTTTAGTGGCTGGGCAGCTTGCAATTTTGTGTAGATAGGTTATTAAATTCTTTTAGTATTAATGGAAGTTGTGTTACTAAATTACCAGTACCTACGCTCTTGGTTGACATGGTTGTTATGAATTGTAAGATTAGCTTACTATTCGATGGACCCGCTTGCTGATATTAGGAAATGGAGTTATTAATTGAAATGAATGGGAATCTGCTTGTTTCTTATGCTATTAGATTTTGTGTGAGTGTGATGCTAATCAGCCATTGAAATACACATATTTTGGTGTTAAGATTTGAAGTATTGCAAGAGCATTAAATAGACCTCCCTTGATATGGCTTGCTGTAAAATGTAACATATGGATCTGAATTCCTTGTTCTAAAGGTGCCCCTGTAGATTATTTGTTTCAAGTCATGATTCTCTTACACCTATTTAGAAACATAGGATTGGTTTGTTTTTATTTTATCTGGAATTGTTTGTTTTTTAGAAAATGGAGAATATTGGACTGCTTCCGAAAATTGTGGTGGTTCTGTTCACTATTGCCTTCTTTAGGAAGCTTATATAAAGTACATGTGGAGCTTCTTAAGTTAGACAATTCCATATTGCCCCATTTTTTGCCAAACCATCTGCTGATTTTTTAATGGTTCTTGTTGTTCCTAATCATGTTCCCGTAATATCACTTTTTGCAGGGCCTTCATTGTGTCTGGAAGGTTGGTTCCAGCTAATGATGTTCTAGCTAAACTGTATTCTCTACCAGATAAAGTGGTAGATACTGTCAGTATTACGTCATTGCCATCTGAAGATTCTATATTTGAAAGGAGGAGGAAATTGGACTTCCTTCATATGCAGGAAGAACTGATGAAGGTTGGAATATTTTTTCTTTTATCTTGATAGCTTTATAGATATCTATTGGTGCTTTAGGAAGCTGCAGAACTAAACTTGCTAATCTGTATTTCATCAGGAGGAAAATATGTGTGTATTTTGTTAAGCCAGTTTTGATGCATTTGTTTTGGACTTGGCTGAAATTCGGAATCCAAAAAATAAAAATAAAAAAAGGATGAGCAATCAAATAATAATGTTGAAAACAAAACTCCTGAAATCAATATTATGACTATCATCCAGAGATTCTAAATTATTATATTGCAGAAGGAGGAAGAGAGAGAAAGAAGAGCAAGCCAAGATGAAGGAAATTAAAGCCAGTGAAGAGGATTTGGCATTGAAAGAGATGATTATTCCAACAGCAAAAGAAGCACGAGAACAAGCGAGGGCAAGGACACTAGAAAAGGAAGAGAAGATCTGCGAAATAAGTTGTGCATTGGCTGTTTTGGCTTCTGCATCTGTAAGGACTGGACTTAATAACTCTCAATGATTATGATTGTTGATTTTTCATTTTTCATTTTTCATTTTCCAAATTTTCAAGCACTATCATCTACACTATGGCTTAACAGTTTTTAATTTTTTCTGTTATTGACTCATTATTTCAGTCAGTTAGTAGGGAGCGTGAAGCGTTCCTGAGACTTGTCAATTTGGAGGTAATTTAAAACCCTTAATTACTCCTAGTTTATATTAGGTATCTATTAAGATGGAAGCATTTATCATTGGTACCCTTACCATAGGTATGCATGGCATGCTAGTCTTCTCATGCTCGATATATGCAGACGCATTGGAGGTTTAACTGCTTACAGTTTATCAGAAGGACCGTACATCACAAATATTGTCTGCAGTTCTGATTTCCATGTTTCTGCTTGTACTGTGGATGTATTGGAAGAATTTGGATGTTGATGTCCACTATGCTTTGGCCCCTTTTAGTTTGAAGGATGTGTAGATTGACGACTTTTGAACTTTTAATGTGATTTACTTATGAGCTGTCTTCTACACATTATGTGCATGCATGCAACTCTGTCTTCAGCGTCATGTTCAAGTCAGAAGAATACTTCTGTATGTTCTTGTTTTAGTCCAAATGCATTGTCTTTGGGAATATTTTGCTTAAGTTGATTCTTTTGATCTTTCCAGATTGAACTTTACAATGGCATGGTGGAGAAAGAGGGTACAGATGGTGAAAAGGATGCCTTGAAGGCATATAAAGTTGCTCAGGATGAAAGTGACAGTACTTCTGTTGAGGCTGAAGGTGACGAGGTTTCATCAGCGCTTATAGAAAAGGTTATATATTAAATTCTGAATTATCTACTTTTAACGTACTTACCCCTCGTTCACTTGATGGATTATCGTATCTTCTATGTATCAGGTGGATGCAATGCTTCAAAACCTTGAGACGGAAATTGATTATATATGTGCATATTGGTGATCTCTGGCAATTACTTGACTGGTGAACTTGTCTTGTTTCGTCTTTGGTTTTCTTTTCCTACGAGTTCTGTTAGAAATCATACTTCCTACTGAATGGAAGCAATCCTTCTTTTCTTGTCTTTCAATCTGTAGTCGGTTTGAGTTGTTATTAAACTCATTTTGAGGGATACCAGTAATGTTAAACTTTGATGGATGGTACCGCATTGGAATTTTGTCCATGTAATTAAAGGTATGAGGTTTACAATATGTGTGCATGGATTTTGATGGGAAAGTAACTCTTTTATTAATTTATATCAGACCAAACTAACCAAACTAGTTAGGATTAAACTTAGATTGTATCAGACCAAAAATTAATTTATACATTGTCAACCAAATGTTTTTTGGCGGGAACCCTTTTATTGGTATTACTATCACCCCATTCATAGAAATTCTCCCTCCAAAAAAACTCACTCCTCCACCGAATCTGTCTCCATCTACTGAAACTCTCTCCTCCACAGAAACTCTCTCCCCCCCCCATAGAATGGATTTACCAACCAAGTTTGATATGAGCATAATAAACACCCCTCCAAACAATGTTATGGCATTATTTTGTACCAGTTATATATTATTTTTTGTACTGTTTCATCTCCTACTATTGCTTTCTTTCTCTCAAAGTTAACATATACTGCGAAAAAAATGCAGAGTGAATATATAATCACTCATATAGACTACGACAAATATTCACTAATATTTTAAAATTGCTTGATTGGTGTGAGTTTTTTCATAAAAAGTATGGCATTATTTTATGTGATTGGACATGATAAAAAATATATTACTGATTCCCAATGCGGTGTCATATGGACAACTTATTGAATACCTCTGACGTGTTCAAAGCTCTAGGCGCAATTGCAATGATAGCTTTAAAGCAGTGTGCAATTATTATATATATATATATATATGTACATTATTACAACAAAACAGATAATTTTACATCCTTATATATGAAAGCAAACCAATTCTTGTATTATTACAAGTTATTTAACGAATATTAAGGAAATATACTTGTTAAAGTGAACAAACATATATACTTAGGGTTAAGAGAAAAATGAGTTATGTGAAATAATTTGGATTTTTTCATTGCGAAAGGGGTGATTTATAGGTTCCCCTAGTTTCATAATGTCACTAGGAGGCCGGAGTAATTTTCGGGGCATTTTTAGAATTTTCCTACTATTTATTACCTTTTTTCAAAGATTTTTGCTCTAAAAAAGCCAAAATAATTGTAAGAGGACACCTGGCGCGATCTTAGCCCATCACCTTTCACCACTTGCACAAGTGTACGTCAGTCAACATGGCCACATCCTTGTCTTTTACCCTAAATTATTATTTTATTACTTTTTCTTAGAAAATTCATAACTAAATACACAAAAATTAGAAAAATGATCCAAAAATTGCTATGAACTCATTGAGACTCCATCTCCCTTGCTAAATTCCCCGATTCATGGTTACGCATTTTACAAAATAATTCCAAACATTAACGGGAGATGCTTGTTGAAGTAGATTTTTGAAGTTAAAGTTAACAAACATATCTACTTAGGGTTAAGGGGAAAGTGAGTTATGTAAAACAATTTGAATTTTTTAATTGCGAAACGGATGATTTATAGCTTCCCCTAGGTTTATAATGTCACAAGGAGGCCGGAGTAATTTTCGGGGCATTTTTAGGATTTTCCTACTATTTATTACCTTTTTTCAAAGATTTTTGCACTAAAAAAGCCAAAATAATTGCAAGAGGACACCTGGCGCGATCTCAGCCCATCAACTTTCACCACTTGCACAAGTGTACGTCAGTCAACATGGCCACATCATTGCCTTTTACCTTAAATTATTATTTTATTACTTTTTCTTAGAAAATTCATAACTAAATACACAAAAATTAGAAAAATCATCCGAAAATTGCTACGAACTCATTGAGACTCCATCTCCCTTGCTAAATTCCCCGATTCATGGTTACGCATTTTACAAAACAATTTCAAACATTAACGGGAGATGCTTGTTGAAGTAGGTTTTTGAAGTTAAAGTTAACAAACATATCTACTTAGGGTTAAGGGGAAAGTGAGTTATGTAAAACAATTTGAATTTTTTCATTGCGAAACAGATGATTTATAGCTTCCTCTAGGTTTATAATGTCACAAGGAAGCTGGAGTAATTTTTGGGCCATTTTTAGGATTTTCCTACTATTTATTACCTTTTTTCAAAGATTTTTGCACTAAAAAAGCCAAAAGAATTGCAAGAGGACACCTGGCGCGATCTCAGCCCATCAACTTTCACCATTTGCACAAGTGTATGTTAGTCAACATGGCCACATCATTGCCTTTTATCCTAAATTATTATTTTATTGTTTTTTCTTAGAAAATTCATAACTAAATACACAAAAATTAGAAAAATCATCCGAAAATTGCTACGAACTCATTGAGACTCCATCTCCCTTGCTAAATTCCCCGATTTATGGTTACACATTTGACAAAATAATTCCGAACATGAACAGGAGATGTTTGTTGAAGTAGGTTATTGAAGTTAAAATTAACAAACATATATACTTAGGGTTAAGGGGAAAGTGAGTTATGTGAAATAATTTGGATTTTTTCATTATGAAACGGATGATTTATAGGTTCCCCTAGTTTTATAACGTCACAAGGAGGCCGGAGTAATTTTCGGGGCATTTTTAGGATTTTCTTACAATTTATTACCTTTTTTCAAAGATTTTTGCTCTAAAAAAGCCAAAATAATTGCAAGAGGACACCTGGCGCGATCTCAGCCCATCACCTTTCACCACTTGCACAAGTGTACGTCAGTCAATATGGCCACATCCTTGCCTTTTACCCTAAATTATTATCAGTGGGAAAAGGTCATTCCTAAGGACCAATGAAAAGACACCTACTCACTCTATACATGCCTTTTTGCTTACCAAATATTAAGATTGCAGTTGTGCAAAGTATCTTTGTCAGTAAAATTTCATTCTTGTCTGTCTATGATGTCAGTAATCAGTCCACTATATAATATATATATATTATACATTTATATATAAAACGATTTATGAGAACACAAACATAAACAAAAATAGATTACAACCCAACATGTAAACAACATTTGTACAACGTAGCCTGCCAACCTAGAACTGAAGAGAAGCAAGTCTACAATGCATAAAAACCGTAAAAATATATTACAAATAATTATAAGACAAACTTTATATCTAAACCGTAAAAACCGTAAAAACATATTACAACCAAGCTAACTCCGAGATGAAGGCTTGGGGCATATCCAAATGGAGATGCTTTCTTCTCTTTCCTCCGAGGGTAGTGAAATGTTTTGAATTCATTGAAATATTTTTGGAATCGAATGATTTGAGGAGTGGAAGGGAGGAGAAATGAGAATATATGGAATTTTGGTTTTGTTTTAGCCTCTGTTTGTAGTGTTTTGAAAAGGTGTTTTCACTTTGGGGTTTTTCCAAGTTGACCCTTTTTAAAGATACTGAACCTAACACCCGAAAACTCAAGAGAAGAGAAGGGAAAACGTCATCGAAAAATGCAAAGAGAGTCAGACAGTCAAAAAGTCAACCACATAACCTATTTGCATAGCCATTTTTTGGATTTTCCCGCCATCACATTCATTGATTAAAACGTGATGGATTACTGACTAGTCACAGAAGGTCCCATCAGATACTTTTTCATTTTCCCACACCAAACTAACCCTAGTAATGTTATTAAAATGGACGCAATGATGATGGATTCTTATCCAACTAGTTGCCTTAATGAAATATAATTAAAATAATTATTTAAAGCAGTGTCCCCTCAATTTTCATATTAATATTTGGTAGTGAAATATAATATTGATTTTTGGGGTAAAAGGTGCCACAATTCTGACGGTACAGGTGTTCACATAGTGACCAACCCACCCACAAAAAAAAGAAGATATAATTCGATTTGGGCAGAGATGAGAGAGAGAGCTGAGTGAGAAGCTTAGGGTTATGAGTGAAGGGGTATGACTGAGAACTATGAGTGAGAAGGTATGAGTCCAAAGAGGTTTCAATGAGAAGATATGAGTGAGAAGAGGTACAAGTGAAAAGATTCAACATGTCTTCGTCTTCATCTTCAGCTCAAACAAGGAGGTGTCGGTACTGTGGAGCTTCAATGGTGCTTCGGGTTTCAAAATCAGATAAAAATCGAGGGAAGCCATTTTGGAAGTATCTAATCTCCTATGTAAGTTTTCATTTCCAGAATATGTATGTAGGTGAAAAAAAAACCTAGGTCTAACTCTGACAGAATTATTTTGCATATACTATGCCTGCAATTAGAGAGCCACCAGTTGCAATGAATTCGAATGGGTTGATGTAACCTCTGCTGAAGCAGAACAACAAGATAACACATATGATGCTATGGTGCTGAATACGCTGAAGTCCATTAAGGAATTGGTATTAGTTTTATTTCTTGTATCAATTTTCATATTATTTGTTTTTTTAATGACCAATTAAGTGCACAGTTTCAAGGATTGTAAAAGTTCTCCCCAAAAAGACATGTTGCACGCACCACCAATGAGTTTTCAAACCCATTTTGTAATTTTTGTTCTTGAAATAGGTGGATCAGCATTGAGTTTAAATTATTGTTTGAAACAAAAGCATTTATTTGTTTGAAACCCAGCAAAAACTTTCCAAGACTGACTTTAAAAAAATAAAGTCATACAAAGACGATAAAATTACAATTCAAGGCCAATACGATGCAATAATAAGACGATACATTTTTTTTACAATTGCATAATTATTCGGTGTATATAGATTGTTCATTTGCATATACTGAAGGTTTATTGATTGTTTAACTGCATGTATATCTCATGTTATTGCTCGGATATTGGATGTTTATTGAAGGTTTATTAATTGTTTACTGAATGTATTTCGCATGTTATTGCTCCGATATTGAATGTTTATTGAAGGTTTATTGATTGTTTACATGTTTATTGAAGGTTTATTGATTGATAAGTATATGTGGTCATTTCGCATGTATTGTTATGGAATGTTTATTGATTTTTTCATTATTCGCATGTTATTGCGCCCGATATTAATTTATTGATTGAAAAAAGACATGTATTTCGCATGTTATTTCGATACGGAATGTTTATTGAAAGTTTATTGATTGAAAAAAGACATGTATTTCGCATGTTATTAGTTCGATATGGAATGTTTATTGAAGGTTTATTGATTGTTTACTGCATGTATTTCGCCTCCGACATTGAATGTTTATTAAAGGTTTATTGATTGACAAAAGACATGTATTTCGTATGTTATTAGTTCGATATGGAATGTTTATTGAAGGTTTATTGATTGATTAGTTCGATATGGAATGTTTATTGATTGTTTACTGCATGTATTTCGCCTCCAATATTGAATGTTTATTGAAGGTTTATTGATTGACAAAAGACATGTATTTCGTATGTTATTAGTTCGATATGGAATGTTTATTGAAGGTTTATTGATTGTTTACTGCATGTATATCGCATGTTATTGCTCCGATATTGATGTTTATTGAGGGCAAAAGTACTACTCAAGTAAGATTTAAGAAGTTAGATTTAAGGGGAGAAAAGGTCTTTATTCTTTCTTTTAGTATGAAGAACAACTGTTAAGTAGAATTTCCTAATCAATACGACTTCCTTATGGATGGTGGAATTAGGGACTAATGTATATTGCATGTCTATTGCGTGTCTATTGCATGTATATTGTGTATATGTTGTGTGTATATTGCTTGTATGTTGTCTGTGTATTGCTAATTTCCTTCGTAAGCAATAAACAATCAATACACACGCAATAAACGTACGATATTGACAATAGACAAGCAATATAGACGCAACAGACATGCAATATAGACGCCAATATACATTACTTTTGCTACTGAGCTGCCCAAAACCAATAAAATAAAGAAAATCAACGAATTTATTAACCGATTATAAAGGAGAGAGGGATTCAACCCCGAGGGGGTACGGAACCAATACAGAGTTTTTATAGCATTACAGCTGGGGATATTTTTTCATGTGTTTCTGTAAAGCGGGCATGGTTGAATAAAACATTGAAGGAGAGGGCATAGCCCCTATTCCCCTTGCAGAATCATGATAAACCAAAACACTAAATTATGTTCCATAACATAACACTCGCCTTCTTTGATTTTAACTCTTACCATGAACTCAAATATGTAGAATCATGATTTTAGACCTTTATAATCAAAGACAATGTTATCATGAGTTTGTAGCAATTTTCGGTGTATTTTTCTGATATTTAATTAATTTTTTATGAATTTTTAAGCATAAATATGAAAAAAGTATCAAAATTAACACGTGTCTAACTTGAACTTTATATGTTCCAGAGGAAGAGTTGAAAAAATTGATATGGCAACAATAAGAGAGCAAAGACAATATAACAGCAATCATATGGCAATACGTAAACCTGATGTTCATCTTCAACTTTATAATTGCCAATACAGAGATGAAAAAAATTGATATGCTAGCAATAAGGGAGCAATAGGAAGGCAATATAACGACAATATGCACACCTGATGTCCAACTTTAACTTTATAATTGCCAATACATAGGTGAAAAAAGTAATATGGTAGCAATAAGAGAACAATAGGAAGAGAATGTAACAGCAATACATGGGCAGAATACACAATGTATACAATGTTCTCTTTAATGTATAATATAAGTAAAAGTATTTTTTCATTCTTCTATGGAAAAGAAGTATTTTTCTATTGCACACACTTGAGAATATAAAAAGAACAAATTCAATACTGAAATTTCTCAAGTAAATTGAACTCAATTTCATTGAATGCGGACTAAATTACAAGACTAAAATATATAGTTCCTCAGTTACATGTTTTTTTCCATATAATTACAGCACACTTCCTGTGACAGAATACAATGTTGTCCCATGCCAAATTGATGATGGTTCTCAATGACAACAATCTTCTATATGTCAAAAATCTAGGTCCAACTGTCATTAAAAAAAAATAAAGAACCCTGCAAAAGAGATGGCAAAACAAGAAATTAGCAAAGAGGAGAAACAAAGACCAAAAAAATAAAATAGAAACTGAGACAAGAAAAAAGCAATCAGAAACTAAAAGACCTAAGAAACTCATACTAATTGGCAAAGAGCTTCCCAACCTAGAACACAAGAAGAGAAAATCGAAAAATGTGGAACACACAAAGCACAAAGAAACTGTTGAACTAAATAAGAGGGACATAACCAAACATCAAAACACCTCAAGGGGTGAACTTAATCAACCAACCAATAATCAATATAACCAAACAACATCCATAACATCAATACAAAACCAGATACAACTACAACATCCATAACAGCAATACACAGAACAATGAAACTAAGAAACAGCTGCATTCCAATCCGATAAGATTGAAGAAACATAACTATTCTTGTACAAAGTGATATTATGGGAACATTATTAGGAACAAAAAGAACCATTAAAAAATCATCAAATGGTTTGGCAAAAAATGGGGCAATATTGAATTGTTTGACTTAAGAAGCTCCACATGTACTTTATATAAGCTTCCTAAAGAAGGCAAAGTGAACAAAACAACCACAATTTTCTGAAGCAGTCCAATGTTCTCCATTTTCTAAATGTACAAACAATTCCAGATTTAAAAAAAAAAAAAACAAACCAATCCTATGTTTCTATATAGGTGAAAGAGAATCATGAATTGAAACAAATACAGGGGCACCTTTAGAAAAATGAATTCAGATCCATATGTCACATTTTATAGCAAGCCATATCAGGGGAGGTCTACTTAATGCTCTTGCAATACTTCAAATTTTGCTCAAGCATCTCATGAAGATGCATGTTTTCAGCTTTCCCATGTTCCAATACTTCAAATATTAACACCAAAAGATGTGCATTTCAATGGCTGATTAGCATCACACTCACACAAAATCTAATATAGCATAAGAAACAAGCACAAGCACATTCCCATTCATTTCAATTAATAACTCCATTTCCTAATATCAGCAAGTGGGTCCATCGAATAGTAAGCTAATCTTACAATTCAGAACAACCATGTCAACCAAGCGTAGGTACTGGTAATTTAGTAACACAACTTCCATCAATACTAAAAGAATTTAATAACTTGGTTTATTTTTATTTCAATAAATTACGGGTAAGATATTCTAATATCAAGAATATGAGGTAGTACCTTCTGAATGTCCTCAATCTCATCCTCTATGCAGAAAACAATAAGTAAAAGAAAACTTAACATTAGTTGCACGGCTTGATGAAAATCGAATAGATAGGAGAAGCAAACTCTATGCTCCAAGGAGATTGATTAGTAATAACCACGCAGAAAAATTCTGTTTCTCTTAAAAATAAATAAATAAACCATTAGCATGACCACAGGCAGAATGACTTCACTTAATTAAGTTAGTAAGTAAGCAGCAGCGACCATTTACAAAAGTACAGTCATGCATGACAATGCAGCATTCAGAAGGTTGGTGATCTAAAAATCCAGTGTCATCTTCAGTCAGTAAAATGGTCCCAGAATGCTAGTTCATGCATTCACACTACATGACCAAATGTCACATCATGGGCAACTTAATGTCTAATTAAATACACTCCCAAGTCACAACTGAGTCAGGCTGTTTCAAGTGCTCGGGCTATAACTACTTGGTCTTCATTCATGTAACAAAAGCATTAACTTTTTTTTTTTCCCAGTTCAAATCAACATTCCTTTTTGCCTTCACTAATAATATATTTATTAACACAATGTTGGGAAGTTTTGTGTGCTTTATGTAATTTTTTAGTTTATCATGTCTTCACCCACTAAAAGCAATAAAGGAAGAAAGAAAAGCAACTATTATGGCAATGGACTGGAATTCATCCCATGTAGTTCAAACAACAAACACAGAACATTGAAAAACACAGGACAAAATATCACATCTTGTGGCAAAGATCAATTAAAAACTACAATAATACCATTATCAATGATCAATTAAAAACAAGTAGTCCACTTGATAATTCATAAAGCCACAGCTCATAAATTAGGCATTGAATGAATCCCTAAAGTAGAATTTCGAAAATTAACCCAACTGAATCCCTAATCCCTAAATCCCTAAAGTAGAATTTAGAAAGAAAAAAAAAATTGAAATTGAATGACCCGAAGAAGAAGAGAACCAGAGAAGTAGGTGGTTCCGGTCAGTGGTATGGAGGATTACTGATATTTGAAGAGGGAGAAGAAGAGGACTTGCAGAGAAGGAGAGGGAGAGAGAGAGAGAGGACCGTAGCAAAAAATGGAGCCCATGAATGCCACTACTGTTGCAATAATAAGAAAAGGGGATCAATGAATTATAACAGATAGAGAGTACAAAACCAATATCAGAACTCACCGCTGTGGAGAACGACGATGGAGGTCGCGACTGTGGCTTGGCTGTGGAGTCGCGATAGTGGCTTCGCGGTGAGGTCGTCAACGGAGGTCCTGAGTTGCGGCGGCCTGGCTAGGTCAAACTAGGGTTCCGAATTTGGTTTGGGAGAGTGCGAGAGAGGAGAGGAAGCGTTAGAAAATAAATTTTTGGGGTGATAAAGTGTCAATAATTAAAAAAAAAGACTCAAAACCCTCTCTGTCTGTGTTGGTTGAGTTTGGTTTTTTGATAACCTCAAACCAGAGATGGCGAGAGAGAGAGAGAGAGAGAGAGAGAGAGAGAGAGAGAGAAGATGAACATATTGCAGAGTGAGTGGCTTGTGAGGAAGGAGAGTCAATCAGGATGAGAGAGAGCGTGCTTTGCACTTTCGGATTGCATCTTTTGGTATGGGTAATTTCAACCCGATTGTAGTATAACAGTTCAACCATGGGATCGATCTGATGGCTATAAAGTGAACCCCTTATAACTTACCCCTTATAACTTACCACTTATTATAGTCTGAGCGCTGCAACTCCAGGGAGCCCATTTTTATTTGTGTACTGGTCCCAGTCCAGACCCAAATGCAAAGAATAAATTGCACAAGTAGAAGTGCTAGGGTCAATCGCGTAGAAGAAGTGATGATTATGGATCCTGCTATGATGCCCACATCACAATCATCGCACACTTTCGCTAATTGACTGACACTAGTATCTCTTGTATAAGCATCTCATGTAGCATATGCAGTTGGGAAAGAGCAGTGTGACCGCTTCTTTGCACTTGAGTTTGATCTTTCTCTTCACACATTAGATAATTTAGAATATCACATTGTCTAAAAAACATAAAAACACCATAGAAGTAAGGTGCTTTTTTTTACTTCGAAGTTAAACTTGCATTTTAGGATTGGGAAAGAAAGTTTACACAAATATTGATTGAGTATCTTAGGATTTCGAACTTCTACCCACATAAGTGGATGTGGAATAGTTCAACTAACTGAGAGCTAGACCCCATTAACGTGCTTGGAGATGTTTGGTTGCTATTTGGAGGATGCTTGATTTTATATGGGTTGTGGGATATCCTAATCTTGGTGGTTATTGTTCGGGCGTAATTTGTGTGTGCACTTTGATGTTTTCTAGTTGAGATCAGTAGCGTACAGTAATTTCCAAAAGTGCATGGTTTATGTCCAAATGCATTTAACATCAAAGACTGCTGTTGTAATTTATTTTTCTTATGAATTACTCTTACGACTCTACCAGAATATACTTGGAAGTTGGTCATATAAGACTTTTCATTAGCTTTGATTACTTGGAAATTGTTCATAACGCGTACGGACTGTCATACCATTACCATCAGTCCCGCTCAATTTAATGTCTACTATTTTTAATAGTGTCAACCCACGGTAAAATTGAGAGCATAAAATATTTATAAAAATAAATAAAATAAAACTGTCGCATATTTTATTTTTCTCCCATTACGTATGCATGCCAATTGTGACAGTGTCAAATAACAAATTATATACAAATCGTGATTCCTTTCCAATGCTTACAAAACTACCTACCACAACTTGCCAATACAAATCTTTAACCCACTAATTAACTTAATTTGAAACTACAAGGGGAAAAGACATGAGATATCAAACTGGGGGAAAAAAAAAGAGAGGATGAAAAATCATATTCCTACAAGAGACAAACTGACACTAGAATAATTCAATACCAGAATGCTCCACGGTGCAAGATCTACAGCAGGGAAGGTGGCGGACCGTTGATTGTTCTTCGAAACTCATGGATCCTGTTAGCCGATCCTGTGAAAATTGATGAAGTTATAACACAAATGCACTCTACAAGCGTAAGCCAAAGATTTGATGGCTTAACACTGGATATACCGGAGCAAGTTACAGAGCGGGGATAAATGGTCCTGCATCTGTACTGTAGTGTTGGACAGAGCTGTTTTCAAAGGCAAAGATATTAATCAGTCAACGTATTGATTTTGGAATTATTTTTAGTTCAGTTTCATGGAATTATAGGGTGGAGAGAGCAATATGAAATTGTGGAATACAAAGCATTACCTTATTATCATCACAACTTATAGCTGAATAAATGTTTTCAACTCGGCCCACGGTGCTGGTAAGGAGACCCTAATCCAGAAGATGTCGTAAGGGGTCTATTAAGAAATGGATGATTTAAGAGCTGAGCAGCAGTAGGACGATTCGCTGGATTAGCTTGTAGGCATCGATGGATGAAATCTTGTGCATCTTTCGAAAGAGAATCGGGGACCGGAGGGGGCTCTCCCTTTCCAATCTTAAATAATGCCTGCATCTGTTGAGACACAAGAAGAGATGATGCTGTCAAAAACAAAATAGAGGTCAAAGAGATGCATAATCTAACACATTGTCATCCACCATTATAGACCACAAAGAGTAAACTTCTCGCGAAAATGGCACGAACCCATTCAAGATTAGGGTATGGAACCCGTCTGGTTAACATCTCCAATACAGTGCATCCAAGGCTCCATATATCCGCTGGAAGCCCATATCCCTGGTGTTTCCGATTAACAACCTGCACAAGCATAGATTGACGAATAAGTACTCAAAAAGAAAAAACAAATCGGGCACACCTTACTCCATGACTGAAGCAAACATATGCAGCCTCCACAGCAAATATTGGCAAAATATAGGATATCTTGCAACTTTTAAATTTTTATTAAGGCTAAATATGCTATTAAAGAACAGAACTAGATCCATTCTGCCTACATAGTAGAAAATGATACTCCATGTAATATACAGGGAAAAATGAAGCTGGCAAACATTCAAGAGGCAATATGCCTCAAACTACAATAACCATTATTAACCATAAACATTTATCAGCATATAACATTATCTAGACTTGAGACAAGATACGGGATATTTTTTAGGGTGAGAAAAGATGTGGAATATCATTGAGAATATAAAACTTCACATATATGTTATAGGAACAATTGTTAAGAAACCAATAATCACTCATTCAGTGCCCAAGAAGGCTTACTGATCAATCATACACTAGATGAAATAAGGACTTAAAGGAACTATTAATTTAGAAATTCGCTGAAAATAATTAAGACTTCCAAATTTTGAATTTATTATTTACAACTTATTTTTTGCAAAAGGTTCTTTAGAACAAGTTGATTCAGGTTAATCAACGTAAGATTATAATATTGCTATACGTCTGGATGTGTTCGTTAAGAAAGATTTATTACAGTAGAAATCAGAAAATATAGGGTTCATTGTTAACGTTTTTGTTATTTGTTTACAGTTTTTCTCTTAAAATATACAATAAAGATACAGAACAAAGAAGATGAAAGTGAGAAGAGGCATGATAGAGGTGAGGGATAGAGAGAGCAAATACATAGAATTGCTTATAAAATAAAAGCTCAAAATAGTTTTAAGTTTTCAAAAATTCATATCTTCTTGTTTTTCACTTGTCTTTATATTAAGGTATAATTTTTTTATTAAAAAAAATCACTTCACTGATTCTTGAGGCTATTAGTCCAATATTTGATTACCAATGTTCTCTTTCTTATAAACGCTATACTATATAACACAGCAATCTGACCAACATACATTAACATCTTTATCAGAGTTCAAGAAGCAAAAAATATAATTTGTGAAAGTCATCCAGCAATCACCACTAAATTTAGAAATCCATCAATGTAAAACAAGTCTGCACCAGTATCAAATTGAAGTATTTTAGACATGTCCTCCCATAACAGAGAGAGCTCACAAGCATCCAAAATAGTCTAAAATTTATTTCTTCTGATAACTGATGATATTAAAACAAAAGTGTAAAGGCAAACCTCAGGGGCCATCCAGTATGCAGTCCCCTGGCTAGATTTGATGTCGTTCATCTGGATAGTCTGAAAAAAGGGAGCGAAAATTAGGAGAGGAAAATACTTCACAATTAGTTGAAGTTATTGAAAACAATTAAATAGAATAGATTTTGAGGAATCAAAGACAAACCTTTGCCAATCCAAAATCTGCAAGCTTCACAGAACCATTTGCATGAACCAAAATATTTGCGCATTTGATGTCCCTTAATACAAGAAACAAAGATATGAGAATAGATGTAGATGAGACAACAGAAGTAAAGCATGAGCATGGATACTGTGATGGTTAAGCCACTTTTATTTTATTTTCATTCTCTTTTGTTGTGGCTCATTGGTGGCAAAAGAAAACATATTTCAAGAATTCAAATTTTGTATAAATTATACATCATGTGATATGAATCACCTGTGAATCACTCTTCGGTCATGAAGATACTTCAGACCCTGCAGGATCTGTCTTGTGTATTCAGAGACATGAGAATCTGTAAGACGATACGTCTGATAGAGTTTCTGGAGGGAGCCTTTAGCTACAAGCTCCAGAAAGATATAAAGGTTTGATTCATCCTGCAAATTGAGCAATATATATGTCAGATACTGGTAACATGATAAGTACAAAGGCTAAGAAGATTTAATGCTTAATTAGTAAGTGTATGCTACCGGAAAATCTATGTTGAACCAGAAACTACAGTAGGTCATAATCAACAAAAGAATAAACCAAAAGGGTCATAAATGTCCTAACTTCTTTACAACCAAAATTTCTACTAGTGTTGATACTACAAGTCCTTAATAATTTTGGAGTCAAACTAGAGAATCAAATAGTGCGGACAAAGTGGCAGAAAGGGTAACCCTCAAGTATATGCATGACACTGTAGCTAGCCCGTTTACTTTTATTTACAGTGATTTCGTATGTGAATGAAAATAAGAAAATTAAACAAATATAGTCATAGCAATAACGCATACAACAAATTCCACCTCAGATAGACAAAATACACCAATGTATGAGAATATCTCATACCCTTATTTTTACATTTCGGTGGACTTTTCTGTAATTGTCAGTAATGATTCTCGTTGCCACATCACCAAGTGTCAAACTAACATAAAAATGAAGTTTCTATGTATAATGGCCAGAATCTGTAGCAAGTTAATACGATGAATAAATGACTCTGATATGCATAATTACTTATCATGGCAGATAAGGGAATAGCACGACAAACAATTTTAAGGGGCATAGATTCAAGCTCAAGAACAAGAAGAAAATAAAAAGTAGTACCTTAGCGGTTCCGTAGTATTGAACTATGTTTTGATGTTCAAACTGACTCAAAAGAGCAATCTCCTGGAAGAGAAAAAAAAAACCAAACAAGCAAACGCTGAATGAGAAGAAAAGGATCTCAGAAACAACAGTAAAGCCAGGCTCTACTCGCATACTATTACTGAATCAATTAGTACAGGCATGCAAAACCAGGACATAGGACCAGACACAACACAAGCCTCTCACCTGTTCAAGTTGATAAACTCTTTGCACCCCCTGACTTCCTTTATCCAGCAAGGAAACTTCCTTCACAGCAATGAAGCATCCGCAACTGCAGGAAAGAAAACTCATAATCAACAAAGTTGTAAAAAAATATCAGAATCAATGGAAAGTTGAAACATGGAGCCAGTCTTTTAAAAAACATTTGTTTATGAATGTCAATTGAGGTATTTCAGTTAGTTAGCTTTGCTGCAAAAGAAAGAATTAATTCATTTGAATATACAGTAAATACTTCATGAATAAAAAATTTATGTTTGCACCCCTGACTCCCCTATTAAAAGATACCGCAAATCCTCAATCTTTTGCTAACAAGCGAAGTCTGAGCCTGAGGTTCAAGCTCATGTCAGGCTTAACCTCAGCAAAAATCTCAACAGCTGAGCCTAACCAACCAAAAGCAAGGGCCAGCTTGGCTCATTTGCAGCCCGATGTGCTGCCTGCAGGCTTTGTTTAATTAGGTAGTGAAGGGATGGATCCAAAGGGATCATAAGGAACCTTTCCAAGTTTTGAATAAGAATTTGAAAAAACCACAAAGAAAAATGGAGAAGCAACTCAATGAGAACCTCTGCTCTTAAATCTAGTAACATTCTCTCCTACGAATCACCGTCCTCCTATTGTAAGAAAGCAAATTCATCTGTCATTTACCACCTAGAAGTAACCTGTTGAAAAACGGCTCGGGGCATAATTCACAGTTGTCCATACATTACCCAACCACCAGGACTGCAAGATATTATTGTCTTTCAAACTTCGTATCTGTAGAACACTTCATCAAGCAAAGCTTGTCTTTCCATCACTAATGTCACCAAGTCGACCGAGATCATCTAACGTCTCTTCCATCACTTGAATTTTGAAACCAATTGGCACCCTTTCTTTAGCCATCACCGCTTACCACTTAACCGTTATATTACTTAAAACTCAACCTCTATCATTCTACTTCCCCAAGTCCCAAGAACACCAAATTATCTTTCACATATTGAAGTTTCCAATCTTAATATATCTATAAGAATAAGCAACCATATGGAAATGTAAGGGGTTTTAAGCACTTACTCAGAAATTGCTTCATACACAGACCCGAAAGACCCACTACCCAGAAGTTCACCCTTTTCCCAGTGAGTGATTTTCAGCTTAAGCCTCCCATTGGGCGAAAACCTCTCATTCGGAGAGACAGTGGTAGTGCTAGAAGAGTCGTCATCATTCGACGTCGTAAACGAACACCCTTCTGAGAGCGTCACAGTCTCTCTGACCCCAGCCTCCACAGCACCCTCCTCTCCAACCTCTCCTTCTTCTTCATCGCCACAACAAGAAGAAGCAGAAGAAGAAGAAGACTCAAGCCTCTTCTGGACCGAGTCTCCCTCGCCTTCCGGCGCGAAGTCCCTCAAAAGGTCCCAAGTTGAGCATCCATTGTCGACCACCGGAACCCTCATCGACGGCGGAGGCTTAAGCACCGGGGGCCGTACACCCTTAATCCCAATACAAACACCACCGCCTGTGGTAGAAGCAGCAGCATCACATAACACGCTTGGACCGGCCGAGGCAGCCCGAGTCAACTCAGTCACCGTAACAGTAACATCCCCAACTCTATCGCACAACTCGGCCACTACTTCCCTCAATTCGTCGGGTTTCGGGCTATCCAGACTATCCAACTGGTACAATCTGGACATGGGGAGCAGATCCGAAGAGGACCGAATCTTCCGCGCCACCCAGTCCTCCTCCGATATGGAGAAGTCGTCGGGGCCGAGGCCCAAGGTCTGGTATATCCGCTCCATATCCCCCTCGTTTCCCTCGACCCGGAAGCTCGTCCGGTCCAAGTCGAAGGAGCGCGTGTAGAGCGAAGGCGAAGAGGACGAGTCGTCGACCGAGGACGACGTCGAAGCGGCGTCGTAGTCAATGTGCTTCACCGCATTCCGGCGCTCCAGCCTCGGCTTCCTCCGGTTCTTCTTCGGATCCATGGATTTCGCTCCCTTGCTAGAGAAAATTCGAGGTATGTGATGCATAGGGAGCTAAATCCATCTAAATGTTCCCACCTCTGCGAGCAATTCAATCGGAAAAGTGAGCGATGAAGTTGTGAGAGTTGTGTTTGTTCAGGGTTTTCGGGAAAAGACGCTGACCAAAGGAAAGAGGGTGGGAATTTTGGAGACTGGTAAACGCCGTCGGAGGACGACAGAGATGTTAAAACGCGGTGCCACGTTGACAGTGTCTAGGTGGGTTTGAGGACTGGGGGCCACTTGACAACGACATCTCTGGGGCTTTTCGATTTGTCTGAAGAGGCGCGTAGATTCTTAAGCGTACGCCCCACGCCCCCGCGCAAAAGATAGTATTATCAGATATTCTTAGTTAGTAGAGGCTGCTAAGTTGGAAGTAAAGATAACGCTGGCACTTCAGTCTTTATGTTCATTAAAAATTTATCAACATTTATTAAGACTATTGTTAATTAGACATAATTCTACCATTTTTGTAATTTCTCAGAGAGATCATGGTTACAGAAAAATATGATCGCGATGACACAAAGTTATAACTTATTCCTAATATAAATTACTTAATAATCTTAAAAGCACGTCGTCTAAGCAAAACTCAACGTTCAATTTGAAAAGCAACTCACAGTCGATGTTGTCGTGGGTTCGCAATTCATAAGAGCATCATTATTGATGTGTTTCTGAGAATGATTGCACAGATGACATGATTAGAGTGCGTCACCAAAGACTTTCTTGTCAAAGTAAGAGTGTCACATCAAACTATGCCGACAAAGATTTTATGATTAAAGTTAAACTATCATGGTCATTATAATAACATAAATGTGACACATGTTAAAATTTAATGATTAGTTTTTATTTCTTGAACATATCAGACGCGTGTCACGGGAGAAAAAATCCCGAAATTGCATCAATGGTTAGACAATTATTAACTATTGATCGTAAAGTGAGTTAAATTTCGACCTACATGATGTGGTGTGGGCAATTAAGGTAGCACCAAAAATCATGCATGACAAAAGAAAGAAGACAGTTGCCCAAGTGACAGAATGTGAATAGCGTCCAAGTATAGTCAAATTAGAAACAAACTTTGGTTGGGAAGAACTCTGGACATTTGTTCATGTTGGCTACAGCTGCCAGGCACTCGCTAGCTTCCTAGCAACAGAGAGAATAATACTAGTTCAGTTGGATTAAATTGGTGGATGTGAAACCTCTGAAAGAGAAAAAGTAACATGATGAGGGTGGCTCTGTTATCAAATTGAAGAAAATGGCATGCATCTGCTGAGACAAAATAAAGAGATGATTTATATGCTGTGAAAACAAAACAGAGGTCAAGGAGATGAGAATGCATCATTATCATCATCTTTTCACTATTGCCACGTCACCATGTGCCTTGCCGTACATAAGTTGTTGGACAATCAGGGACAATAAAAAAAACCATTTTATTGTGCGCGCCATCATGCACACAAGGCAGCCCAAATTAAGATGATATTTGGGCGAGTGATCTATTTCCAGTAAGATATGATTATTATAATTATTTCAATTTATGAAAAATTATGTGAGGTGAATTTCATGTTAAATTATCCAATCCAGAAAATAAATTTTAACCATCTAATTGCGTAGGTGGGCCATCAGCACCCAAGACAGCCCATATTAAGATGACGTATAGGATAGATAGTAGTTTTTGTATTGAATTATTTACATTAACACTTCCTGAGATTTTTGGTGTTTTTACAACAATAAAATTCGTTGATTGTTCGTTCAAAAATTGATGATTTCATTGAAAAATACTTACGCAAATGATAAAATTAATCTCAATGAATGTATATGCAATCTAATCTCAAAGGCAAATTTTGTATAAAATCATCAAATTTTGAACGAAAACCAATGAAATTTAGTTTTGTGAAAACGTTTTAAAATCTTTGGGGGTATTTGTGTAATTTCTGAAACCTCAAGGAGTTTTGTGAAAAAAACTGAAAATCTCAGGAGATGTTAATATAAATAACTCTTTTCATATTCCATTTTTAACTTTATGCACTTATAAAATTATAAAATATTTAATGCCGAGTGCACACGACTAAAAGAGGAGTGTCGAAGTACCTGGCTTATGTCAATGGGAGGGTCGAAGTACCTGGCTTATGTCAATGAGGAGTGTCGGAGTACCTAACTTAGTGAAAAAATGTATTGATTTGTATACCATTAGTACTCCCTCCCCTTTCTAGCTTTGGATGAAAACATTAAAATTACGAAATAATTAATAATAAAAAAGTAGATAATAGATTGAACCCCAATGCATCATTTAAGTAAAGATAAGCTTAGCACTAAAATTGTAGCATCTTTCAGAGTGTGTAGACTGATATTTAGGGTAATGTTGCCAAAATCACAAATTTACCCCATTCCCCATTCAAAGAACACTCCATACTTAAATTTCTGATTCCGCTCTTATCTCATATAAATTAAAACGGTGTAAGGATATTAATATTTGCTTAAATAGTGTAAAGATGTAATATTTGTTTAATTCAAGACGAAGCTATACTGAGTATAATCAGATAAATAGCCCAAGTGCTACAACCCAATATATTGACTAGTCCTGGCACGACTCTAAAAGACTTTGCATTAGGACGGACTTTTCTTTCAATGTGAACAAGGCCATTGTCAGTATCAATTTAACATAAAAACGAAGTTTATGCATATCATTATCATGACATACATTTACATATGTTTTATATGCCAAATTGAGGATTTTCTCATTCTTAAAGGTTGATGGGTTAATTTCTCTCCTATGTTTGAATTTCTCCTCCCGCAATTTCGCTCTTTTTTTGTTGTTGCTATGATTTAGTTTTTAAAGACAATTGATAGATGTATGTTACGAGATAAACTAACAAAGTACGAAATATTAGCAACAGGATAAATTGCTAATTCAAAATTTAAATTGGATAATAAGATTACATAGATATTTGGCTATAATAGCTGGTGTGAGCTAGGTGTGTTAGTTAGGGCGGGTTTATCCCAAACCTTAACCTAATGTGTTGATCTTGAGCTTGGTTGACAAACTGGTCACATTTAGGTTGGAAACAACCCACTAGAATCAACCCAAATTCACCTAAATTTCTCAACCTGAGTTACCAAGCCAGTAAAAATAGCTTTGCAAAATATCATCGTCTGTCAAAGAAAATTTAAGTTGAGTTTGTTTGCAACCAAAGTTAAACCCATATTCATGGAGTATATGTTGGTTTGAGCTTTAATTAGCACCCCACTTGTGACCTTTCAAATTCAAATATCAAACCCTTTTATAAGTAGAGTTGTTCGCATAATCCTCTTGACGTATGTGGGATCTTTTATTTCATCAATAATTGTTCGTAGACCAAGAAAAAAACATGTGAAAAATATGTTCGTAGACCAAGTAATTAAATTCTTTCTTAGGGATATCCTAAACCCTATGCTTATGTTTATAAAATTTTGCTATGTAACTTCTACATTAACTGGACAAGTTTTCCTTGATTGGAACCCTAAACACCATGTTTAGTGGAACTGGGATAAAATAGTAATATAGTAGATTCTACGTCCAAATCTTATTATAATTGGAAACATTTTGAATAAAACATAAAGAAACCATACGATTTCTCAGAAGGATAATTTTCCTCTCTTTCATGATGAATATAATTCCCCTTTTTGTGTATATATATGGGGCTTTAGGTGGTGGGCTAACTAAAGCCTACCCTCAAGTTTCCTCTCTTTCTTTCTTCATTTGTTGTAGAAAAAGCAATTTAAATTATAGAAAGCCTGATGGACAACCTTTCCGAATAAAGTTATTGGTTCTTTTGGCAATCTGCTAGTTGTTTTCACGAAAATAATAATAAAATACAAGTTTTTTTTTTTTTTTTTTTGGGATCGACAGATAAACGTCTAGTTTGGTTTGGGAATGAAAAAGCAACAAACAAGAAGATAAAGCGCGTATACAAGTACATAACTTCAATTAGATAAAACTGTAGAGTTTTGATTGGAGATCAATGAACCCTATGCCAAGCGGCTTCTAGCTCAAGTGGTTATGAGTATTTAATTATCACTGCATCTAATGTCATAGGTTCGATTTCCCATTCTCTCAATATCACTTTAATAAAAATAAACGGTTTGAATCCTTACATTCGAATTTATATGGTATTTTAAAGGGTATCCTTAGAAACTGGGACATATTATTGATTCATTTACATAATTTCTATTGTCCCTCCCTATCACAGCTTCCATTGCATTGTACAAATATTATGTACGGGGTGATGCTACTACATATGTATTGAAAATCAATTAGTGGTCCCCTTTGGCCAGCAATGCAATTTGTTATCTTTATTAATTCTTTTTCTTGATGGAAATCTTTAGTTTGATTCCTTAATGAAAACGTTAATTGGATAACCCAAGGTCAGTTTGGTCATTATTGCCCTAATTTTTGTGCTTATGCCGCCCATGATCTCAAGATAAATCTAAAATAAAAAAGGCCCATAGACACACACATCCGTCTATAATACAAAGATAGGCACTGTGTAGCAGTGTAGCCTCCACACAGCATACCAGAGACAGCTGATAGGTTAAGATTACAGACAGTCCATAATATAGAACCCAGTTGTTATACCGTATATAATAATCCCAATAATAAATACATGGGTTTTGTTTTTTATTAAAGCAAAAATAGTGTGCAAAAATATAAAATTTCGATAAAATATATATACGAAATTTTAATTTCTGATTTTTACCTAAAGAAGAAGAGGCTGTTCTTCATACGTTTCGTTCCCAGTGTCGCTAAAACTAACACAAAATTACACACAGCCTCTCTCTCTCTCTCTCTCTCTCTCACCCGAACCCAATTCTATCTCTCTCCTCGCGCAAACAAAACCCTATTTCCAGACTCAGACTCTGAGCCCCATTCTGCGTTTTGTTCCCAAAATCCCTCTTCCTTCTCTGCGTTTCGCTCTCCGCCGTTTTCACTCTGAAACTCTCTCTCTCCCTCTCTCCTTTTTCTCTCTGAAACGCATTGTTTTCAATATAGAGAGAGAATATACTGGGGGCGGTTATTAAAACGGTTACGTTTTGGCTTAATCGTCAATCACTGCTGGGCTAGGGTTAGTCCTCTCTCTCTCTTTTTCTCTCTGAAATTTTTCGTATCGTTTGTGGTCGAATAATTTTGGGGCTGTGGAAATCCTAGGTCTTCGGAGTTACATAGACGCAGAGAGGGATAATAATATATACATGTGCTAGGGTTTCTATTTTAGCGCATTTACTCGGCGTTCACTCCCAGATGTTGGCGTCGCCCTAGGGTTTTTTTTTGTCTCTTTCTCTGGAGATTGAACTGTTTGATGGGTGTGAATTTTCGTGCGAGAATCGTGGGTTGTTATTCGTTGTTGCCATAGTTAACACACCTATTGCTTATCTGTCTGTTGGGCTTGAAGATGAGGGTCCTCTGAGTTTGCAATTTCCTTCTGCAAATCCATCTTTTGATTGAAGATGGATGCGTAGACAGATTTTTCCTTTTATCTTCCTTGTTTCCGTTTTTTCAATCCCATTGTGTTGTAATTCGAGACATGCACCTTGTCCTTGCCATTGCCTTTGTTTTCGTGCTCTGGGTTCACACCTTGGTGAAAATCTGTTTGTTTTTCTGAGCCCTAGTGTTGGTAGATATAGATAATATGCTATTCAGTGCGTAACAATATCGGAGCCCGTTTACTTGATTAATTGCAGTGATTCTGAAACAAGATTGGTTATTTAGGGAAAAGGAAACTTGGACTTTGCTATTCTATACAGAAGAGTACCTTTGCGGTACAGAACTGTGTGGATATTCTTTTGATAAGTTTGACAGAGGCAAATTATAGTTGCCATATATAGGATAAATCAACCACTCTCATTGTAGTGGGGAGTGCATTTGGAGTAGTGGCTGCGACTTGCTTGTCGGGTTGATTGTGAAGCAATATTGGTTGTTTAGAAGAAAAAAATATTATAGTTGGAACTTAGTATCTTTGCCAAAATATAATAAATTTGGGGAAAGGGAAGAGGCGGTGAAGAAGGTGAGAAGTGTTTCTGTTGTTGTACCTGATCATGTTCACTGCTCCTTATGGAAAGAAGTGAACCCACTTTAGTTCCAGAATGGTTGAGAAGTACAGGAAGTGTTACTGGGGGTGGCAATTCAGCCCACCATTTTGCATCATCTTCTTCTAACTCAGGTATTTTTCGCTTTTTAAGTTTCATGGACCCAATGTTTTCCTTTGTTTTTTACACATACACTGCAATTAGCACACACATACATATTGTGGAGGCATCTATTTGGATGAATCTTATGGGAACATCTTTTGACTGAGCTTATTTTTTTAACTCGTGTAGATGTTACTTCTTTGGCTCATCACCTGAGAAATAGAACCTCAAAGAGCATAAGTGATTTTGATACACCACGTTCTGCTTTTCTGCTGGACCGATCTTCCTCTTCCAATTCACGGAGGAGTTCTAGTAATGGTTCTGCAAAGCATGCTTACAGTAGTTTTAACAGAAGCCACCGTGATAAGGACCGTGATAAGGAAAAAGAGAGATTAAACTATGGAGACCATTGGGACCGTGACTGCTCTGACCCTTTGGGAAATATTTTTACCAGTAGAGTTGAGAAGGATACTTTGCGGCGTTCTCAGTCTATGGTGGCCAGGAAACAAAGTGAGCTTTTGCCCCGAAGAGCTGTTATTGACTCAAAAAGTAGTAACAGCAATCATAACAATGGCAATGGTTTGCTTTCTGGGGTTGGAGTTGGTAGTCAGAAGGTTGTGTTTGATAAGGATTTTCCCTCACTTGGAACTGAAGAAAGGCCAGCTGTGCCTGATATTGGAAGAGTTCCATCCCCTGGATTTAGCACAGCGGTTCAGAGTCTGCCTGTTGGTAGTTCAGCTTTAATTGGTGGGGAGGGATGGACGTCAGCTCTGGCAGAGGTGCCTTCTACTATCATTGCAAGCAGTAGCTCAGGATCCTTTCCTGTTCAACCAACGGTTGCTGCTACTTCGGGTTCTGGTACTTCAACTGCAATGGCTGGTCTTAACATGGCTGAAGCATTAGCGCAAGCTCCAGCACGAGCTCGCACTGCTCCTCAGGTAACTGAGGTTTTACTTGCCTCATGCTATTTGAACAGTATGTACTTCTGGCTAATCTGACATTGCATTTTCTTGTGTAGTTATCTATCAAGACCCAGAGGCTTGAGGAGTTGGCTATCAAGCAATCGAGGCAATTAATACCAGTAACCCCTTCGATGCCCAAAGCTTCAGTAAGTGAACTTACACTGATGTTTGTGTGAGCTTGTTTTAGTGCTGTTAAACTTATGACTTCTAATTAATCAGACAGGTGTTAGCAATAATATTTCGTGGGTCATGCTTGTTTTAAGTGTTTGTATAGTTTACCACCAAGAAAATAAGGAACTTAGTTAATGATGCAAGCTAGATAGTGTTTTTTATCCTTTCCCTTTTATACATTTTCTTTGATGTTTGGCTAGCAGGTGCTTGTAGTAATTTGTGGATTGTTTTAATTCTCATAGGGTTTTCATCTCCCTTATTTCAATAATTTAGGTTGCTTGTTGTGACTAGTTTTGCTTTCACTTTTGTTGATATCAAACTTCATGATCTCACCTGTTGTGCAAAGGTGTTTGGAGGATGTTAAACTGAATTTTGTATGATTGATGCTCTATTTGGGACAAGTAACTTGTGATTATCGAGCCAACCTTACAAGTTAGAAATCATTCATGTTTAGAGATGTGTGTTTGGCGTACTGACAAATTCGAATAACGCTTTGCTGGAGTTTCTCTTCTTAGACTCAACTTAAGTAATAGGGTTGATATATTTGAGATTAGTTGACAGTTTCTTGTTGAGCAGTCTAATTTGATTTCAAAACTATGTAAGCAATGAGTTTTTTAGTTGATTTTGGACCTATTTACTCTCTTTCTCATTATCTGTACAGATTGTTAGGGTGATAGATGATTCAGTGATATAAATGAGAGGCAGCCATTGGTGTAGATTATTTAAGTTCTTCTGATGCTCAAGAACCCTCCCTCTCTTCCTCCT
The DNA here is from genome assembly GCA_020226455.1 of Prunus salicina. Taxonomy (NCBI): domain Eukaryota; kingdom Viridiplantae; phylum Streptophyta; class Magnoliopsida; order Rosales; family Rosaceae; genus Prunus; species Prunus salicina. Next base: position 50,030,796 of record CM035341.1, read on the forward strand.
TATGTTTTCCTCCCTCCTCTCCCTCTCTCCCTCTCGTCATTGGTCCATGTATGGTGGGGATCCTTGGGAGTAGATAGACAAGATAGTTTGTTGCAAAACTCGTTATTTACTGGCTGTCTTCTGATCAGGACTCTGCTGTTTCCTTCATGCTATTTCTTAGGCACTGAATAAAAGATGGAATACTTGCTTTGATTTTCATTGTAAGATACACAGCATGAAGAGTGTCCTATTTACTTGGGTGTTCCCTCTGGAGAGAAATGAACCTTCTTCTGTCGTATGGAGATTAACAATTTTCCTAATAAGGAAAACCTACACCCTTTTGCTCCAGTTATACAATGAAGAGGATTGTTGTGTTTCTGTCTTTGTTAGAAGCATACATCGTGTTTCCTCATTGTTCACATCATTGGTTTGAAACTAGTGAAAAGTCTTTTGTAATTGTTGTCTGAAGTTTTGTAGTTTACACTGTAATTGGGTTATGACTCTTTCATGCTGCTTTTTAAGTTAATCTCATTGGTCAAGTTTGATGAGTAGTACATAGATAAATGGTCAAGATTGAAAAGTGACTTGTATGCCGTTCATTTTTCAATAAATGTATATTCATACATACACAGACAAAGAAATACGCAATTAAACACTTCTGATTTGCTTATTTGCCAAAATCCTTTATGTTTTTGAGTTCTGGTAACAATTTTCTAACATCGGTTCAGGTTCTGAATTCTTCTGACAAATCAAAGCCCAAAACAGCAGCCAGGACTGGTGAAATGAATGTACCTGCCAAGGGTGGACAACAGCAGCAACCCTCTCAATTGCACCACGCCAATCAATCTCTTCGTGGTGGTCCTGTCAAGTCCGATCCTCCAAAGACATCTCATGGGAAGTTCCTGGTTCTTAAACCAGTATGGGAAAATGGTGTCTCCTCTTCTCCGAAGGATGTTACTAGCCCCACAAATAATGCCAGCAGAGCAGCAAATAGCCCACTTGTTGTTGCTCCTGCAGTTGCATCTGCTCCTCTAAGGAGCCCCAACAACCCAAAGCTTTCGCCTGTGGAGCGCAAGGTAGCTGCCTTGGATCTGAAATCTGGATCCACATTGGAAAAGAGACCTTCTCTGTCTCAAGTCCAGAGCCGGAATGATTTTTTCAATCTCTTGAAGAAGAAAACCTCAATGAACAGTTCAATTACTCTCCCAGATTCAGGCCCTATCATTTCATCTCCCACTATGGAGAAATCAGGTGAACTAACTGGGGAAGTATTCAGGGATCCTGCGAGCCCTCACGCTATTGAAAATGGCGGTGAGGTGACTGTGAATGGTGATAGCTCTGAAGAGGTTCAGAGGTTTTCTGATACTGGCCCTAGTGTGGCAGTTTATCCTGATGAGGAAGAGGCTCGTTTCCTTCGATCTCTTGGATGGGATGATAACCCTTGTGATGATGGCGGTCTTACAGAAGAAGAGATAAGTGCATTTTATGACCAGGTACAGAACTCTTTCTTCGCTCCACCAAGGGTTTTGATCTAGCTTGCTCCATGAATGGGACCACTCAAGCTAATAGAATTGGGCAGAACTAAATTTAAATAATTGTGTCCAAGGAACAAAATAGGTGCAATGCTTTGTAGTTGGTTATTATTTATGTATTAAATTCCTTGATACATGCCAAATGGGTTTCTGCAGTTGAACATATTCTGTTTAACAATTTGCTAATGCATTTTTATTAACTCTTTGTGTGTGCTCTTTTGTATGCAGGTCCTGAAATCAAGGCCATCTCTGAAACTTTGCCGAGGCATGCAGCCCAAGCTTTCTACGCTGTCTGAATCTCGTGCAACTAATTTGGGCGGGGCTCGCTCTGACTTGAGCTCATCTGACTCTGGGTCTGAAGCTTGATTTTCTTTTTCCTCACACATAGATCCAAGAATTTTCAATTTTTTTGATGGCAGATGGTTAGTCTCTTTTCTCTTTTGTTTTGGAAAAAAAAAAGAAGAAGCTGATGAGTTTGGTATGAAAGAAGAGACTGAGTTTCGGTTACAACTCTGCATTCTGCAAATAGTGCAATAAGTTACAGGTGCCCCCGATCCTGTCTGCCTAAAATGGTTTTTGTTTAGGTTTAAAATTTTATGGGGGAGGGGTAGAGTAGGGGCTATTTTGTCTGCAGTGGAAGAAGAATGAGAAATTGATATTTTGGTGTATTTTGGTCCTTTTTCTTCCCCTTTTTTTCTTAATTTTTTTTCCTTCAGGAGGGTTTTCATTCTACAAGAAAAAAGCTTATGATGTTTTTGGTCAATTTTACGGAAAAGAAGAAATCAAAAAGGTTTATTTTTAGTTTTAGTTCATCTTGGTATGAATGTTTTTGCAGTCATTCGTTAATATTTTGGTTAGATCAGTTCATGTTATTATTTGATGGCCCTAATTACGTATGAATAATGGAAATAGAAGAAATGTATTCAAGATTTTATTTTCCAATCTGAGGTCGTAATTACAAAAGTGAGCAAATAAACTCGCGCAAGGTTAGATATATAATCAACAAGTTTTGCACTTGCCAACGCAAATTCGCTTTAAAAACTAAAACAAATCAAACTAAACGACTGCCAAAAAAGAGAAGGATGAGGGAAAAAAGCAAAGCCTACAATTGGTAAAATCACAAACAAGAATGTTTGAAATTTGGATATTCAAAATAGAAGAATTTGGGTGTTTACACAGGTGAATTAGGTAGAAGGTACTTGCAGTGCTTTTTTTGGAGAATTACATCGCTTCTAACAAAGTTTTGGTAGCAAGCTTGAACCTTAAAACTCCACTCGTTCCATATAACTTGAGTTATGTTTTATGTTCAACAAAAATACTATTAAGCGCAAGTGTTTTATACAAAAGCAGTTCAAAATTAGGTTAAAGGCACCTTTAGAAGTGCTTCTCTAAGAAGCACTTATGCTTTTATAAAAAATGGTGACCACAAACAAGATGCAATCATAGGACTAATTTTTTTTTGTTGGCCTACAAGGTCTGGCGGGAAACGCAACACTTTAGGCTTATTATATCATAAAAAATAGCGTTAGGTACTGCATCATTTTCCTTTTGCTTTTTAATTAAAAAAAGTGGGGAGAAGGAGAGCAGAAAATACATAGAATATTATGAAGGCAAATCAAAAACAGTTTTTAAGTGTAGTTCTATTAGGTCTTCCTCCTCTGTCCCATCTCTCCTCTTTCCTATCAAGATGACAACCACCCGATTGCTTACCTGACTCTTGTTGCCCACATTCCCGTCAAAACGGAATCTGACATCCGTTCTTTTGCTTGACTCCAGTTTTGTACAAATTGCAATATGGAAGTATGTTCTTGCATGCACCCACGGTTGTACTCCCTGTATCTATAGTTTGATTCAAAATATTAAGCACAAAATTTATGAATTGATTCCAACGCATGGCCCATGCTTGCAGAGAGACATAACTGAATGAATCATCATGACCAAGTAATTTGATATAATCAATGTATTATCATAAGCCCTCACATCATGCGGGGTTGTGAAATAACGTAAGAAAGATAAGGCAAACAAACTCAGATTTTGAAAAGGCATTGCCTTAGTTTTAGCAATTTAAACAAGACTGGTGGGACAATATAAACATTTACAACGGTGACCAATACCTTCCATATTAACTACGGAAATGGAATTCGAACCCTATCTACCATTCATCTTTCTGTCTCCTTGGTCCAACTGTTTGAAGAAGTTAAATGATACACATACACAGCCAATTCCCTCACTTGTGAAATCCAGGTTCCAAAGGAAAAGGTACCCTACTTACTCCGGGTGAGCAGTCCAATAAATTAGCCCACTGCAGGAAACAGAAAATGAATTAAACTCGCTTGGTAACGGTATGATATGCAGAGCGGTATGGGTTACATAAAAATACATTTTAAAGCCTTGAAAGCATCGTACTGCCTGCATGTACTTATGCACATTCATGTTCATGCATGTATGTGCATTCCATTACAGTGATGTCGCTCATCAATTTGGGTGCCCCCTAGACAGCCAAGAGTAGGGTGCCAGAAAATATCATTATTTTACATGTTTAAGACAGAAACAAATCACATTACTTATATTTTGAGACTGACATATATTCGTCGAAAATTTATTTTATTATAACAAAGCAAACCAGAAAGCCCAACAATTCAACAGGTGAAAGCAAAGCTATTGAGATGCATGAAAGCAAAGGAATTCAATGAGAAATGACTTAGAAATATATCCATGAGACACATACACACAAATAGAGTAAATGTACAACAGCATGCTTATCAACAAGGAGTGGCCCCATTTATAGAACTCAAATACATAAGGGGTGGGGGCGGGGCTCCATAAAAGCAACTTTACCTGATCAACACAAAAACTGATTGCAAGACACCAGCAACTCCTGTCCACACAGGAGGACCAGTTGTCACAAGTGAATCCTGTATTAGCAAACCCACCGATGCCGCTAGAGATACAAAGGCTACAACATAGGCAATGAACAGCCAAAGCTTCAACCTGTTGCAATTCAGAGAAGGATTAGTTTATAACCAATTTCAGGAACAATCAAACAGAAAGAACATCAAATTCTCATAATCCATAGCTTCAAATGATCAAATGAGACAGACCTTACAATCCTGAGCTCAATATCAAGCTCACAGATATGCATAACAATGTGTTTACAGCTTCACATTCAAATTTCAATGGCCAAATATTAAATCATCTAACTAATCATATCATTATCTTATTGCTTGATTTACAATGGTTAAATCATCTAAGCAAACTAAATTAAGCGAATTGCATACACAAATCAAAATGGCAGAAAACAGTCACATTGAAACTAAATAAGAAGGACCCATGTTCAATTTTAAGCTGTGCAAAAAGAGCAAAACTACAATTGCTCACCTCCACTCGCCCTCTTCGTAAGGAGAGTAATCAATGTCTTCCTTTTTAACGCAATTGAACATCAACGCCGCCAAAGATGCAAATATGCCTGCAAAAACCACCAATCACACACACAAATAAAAAACCCTAGAAACCGAAAACATGCAAAAAGATTGATCAAATTGGGTCGGGTTGGGTCGGACCAGGAAGGTAGTGGACGAAGGAGACCTTGACGGAGCTGCAAACGACGGCGTCGACCCAGAACCACCAACCGGCTCCGAACACGGCGCCGGCTACGCCGGGCCCGAAGATCGCCCAAAGCTCCGACAAATCCATATGAAACGACGCCGCTTGAACTTGCTTCGGTGGTTATTGGTTCGCGAATACAAACCGGATCGGGTGCCGTCTACCGGACTGTTCGAAAAACCCGATGTCTGCTTTCTTTTTTGCTCTTCGTCAACTGTGAATTGCTCCACTCTGTTTCTAGTCGATGCTTGAAGCTTCCGTTTTGTCTTCCGTTTGGTCTTTTGTTTTTCTTTTTTGCTTTTTAATCCTTGTATTTAGTGGAATTAATCCTTTTTACTTCATGACACTGTATAAATAAATTTGGATAAATTAAAATCTAAAATTCGGCCAAAAAAAAAATATTTCTAAATTCCACGAATGGCCGCGCACATGTTCTACCAAACATAAGTGTCACGCACGTGCATGTGCCACAAATTCTTTTTAAAAAAAGCGAAGTATATCGAATAAAAATCTTTTACTAAACTACTACATCAGCTTGCAGCAAATGAGAAAGCCAAAGAGCTCCATCGCTCCCCCCAATCCAAATCTCCCTATACTCCTCGTCATCAACAATGGAAATTACTCCTCGTCATCAATTTAATTCCTGATTTTGCTTCTCTTAAATTACAAATTATAATATAAAATTCACGTGTTTTTTTTATGTGTCTTAATACACGAATAATAAAGCATGAATTATAATAATTTCAATATTTTTTGACCAACAAAAAATCAATATCAATATGTAACATAATTTGTTTTGATTGCTCAAAACATATATTAATAAGAATTTGAATATGAATTCATAGATTTTCATCTCTTCATTCATGTGACTTGGACTAAAACTCATCGATACTAATAATTATATCGTGATCGATAAAGTCTATTGTAGCCTTATTTAGTTAATCCACATTGTATATGCGCTCAAACAAATCCAACTCACTAACAATCAAATTTTGACACATGATTTTGTGATTTTAATTAAGTTCTCTTGTGTGTGCAACTATTACTTTTGTTATTATTATCTTTTATTTGTTTCCAATTTAGAATGTGTTGAATAGTTGAGATATTGCGTTTGTTTGCATTTGCCTTTTATCATAACTTAATGTTCATTTTCAAGTTCTTATATAGTAACGACTTTAAAAAGTTTTAGATTAATTTGACATATTGCGTTTGTGTTTTATCACAACTTTATTATTATTATTATTATTAAAATTTTTTTTGTGGGGTAAAAACTTGATTTTCTTTTTTTAGTTCATATATAGTAAGGGCTTTAAAACATTTTAGATTAATTTGAGATATTGTGTGTGTTCACATTTGCCTTTTATCATAACTTAATTTTCGTTTTCTAGTTCTTATATAGTAAGGACTTTAAAACGTTTTAGATTAATTTCTATTAAAGCTTGTTGTATGTTTTTGTTTAATGGTTGTATTAATGACTATTTAAATTTTCTTGAAAAAGAATGATACTCAAAATTATCTTTAGTTTTAATTTCTCTTATATTTTCAGATAAATCATCAGGTCATTCTTCTCTAAGTGGAGACAATACCATATCAGCATATAGATGTAATTTTTAATATTTGTGGGTCTCGTATGCTCCAAACCATTACCATTTTCTTGATAAAATAGATAAGTGAATGAAATTGTGTAAATATAATATTGCATTATTTGAACGAAATTTCCAATTAATTAATTTTAATATCATAAAGTTGAATAATCACAAGTACAGAAAGTGCTTAAGCACTGAGAAAAAAGGGAGTGAAAAGCAATTGCCAAATTAGACAATTGACTCGGTGAACGATTCCCATCACTTGATCCTATAAATGAACGCCACGCGTAAAGCTTTGGCGCTGCACGAGTTCAAATGTGTTGCGTCACTCTATGCTAGAAAGCCCCCACGTATAAAAAATATCTCCTAAAACGTACCGTCCTCACTCACTGCCTGCAAAAAACGCGAATCCTCTCTCTCTCTCTCTCTCGCTGTCTCTCTCTCCCATTTGCGAAGAAAAAAAAAACAAAAATAGAAGGAAACCCACTCAAAAAAACGGATCCAAAAGAATACAAACCAGAATATAACCGTAAACCCTAGCCCTAGCCCAGCCGCGACTTACCTTACCCACCCGCTCTCTCTCTCTCTCTCTCTCTCTCTCTCTATCTCTCTCTCGTCGCTCACTCTAATACGAGTTTTCGAATTAGGGTTTGGGTTTTCTGTTAGCTGCATGTCAGGGCTTCGTCCACCAGGGGTCGATTAGGATTGAAATTTATAATTTTAGGGTTAGGGTTAGGGCTAGGATTTCGGTGATGGGATATATGGTTGGTTGTGGGTTGCGGGATTGTCGGTGATGACCGGAGGCCGATGTCACGAGGAGAAGAAGATGATGGGTAGGGGTGCGGACGGAGGTTGCGGCACGGAGGAGAGGCCATGCCCAATTTCTAGGGTTCCGCCTAAAATTCCGGCGACCCAACCGGAAATTCCCGAGAATTCTAGCTCTTTGAGAATTGATTTTTACTCGCAGGCCAAGAAGGCTTTGTGTGAGCGCTCTCCGTATGATGTTACCGAGGATGGTTCAGCTTCGAGTGTGCCCACCACCTTGCCTAGGAGCTTGGCTAGCTTCTTGTCGAGGCAGTCTGATAATCGGAAACGGCACAAGAAGTCGCATGCCAGTGCTGAAAAGAAGAGTTCTCGGCAGAGCGAGAGGTCGCGGGGTTCGAACATATGGGCGGAGACTGAGGACTACTTTAGACCCTTGACATTGCCTGATATTGACACCTTGTGTCAGGTGTCTGAGCTTAGTAATTTAGCTGCTCGCAAGTGTTTTTTGATTCCGGTTTTGGGAAATGGTCCGAGGGTGAATGCAAATGAAAACGTCAAAGCAAATGGGGTTTTTGTAAGTGAGGAGAATGCAAATGCTGGTAATTCAAATAGTCTTGCTGTCAAGGATGAGAGTATAAATGGTGGGAATGCTAATGATGCTGTTGTCAAGGAGGACAATGCAAATGTTGGGAATGCTACTGAGGTTGTCGTCAAGGCTGAAAGTGCAACTGATGGGAATGCCATTTCTGTTGCAGTTAGAAACGTGAATGAGAATGGTGGAAATGAAAATGGAGTTGTTGAAGATGAGGTCAAGAGGGTGAAGGATGAGCATTCCATGGAAATTGATAGTGTGGGAGCTTGTGGGTTGCCTGAGGGGGAAAAGGGTTGTTCTGTTTCAGATTCTCCTTATGGTCTTGAGTGGCTTTTAGGATATAGGAATAAGATTGCTTTAACATCAGAGCGCCCTTCAAAGAAACGGAAGGTTCTGGGTGTTGATGCAGGGTTGGAGAAAGTCTTAATTGGTTCCCCTTGTGATGGGAATTCATCTTTATGCCATTTCTGCTGCATGGGCGATGCAGGTAAAGAATCAAACCGATTGATTGTTTGTCGTTCTTGTAAGGTTGGAGTTCATCGGAAGTGCTATGGAGTGGTAGAGGATGTAGATGCATCATGGGTATGCTCATGGTGTAAGCAGAAGACTGATACTAGTAATTCAGTAAGCCTTGTGCGCTTTGTCCAAAGCAGGGTGGGGCTTTAAAGCCAGTTCTTAAGAGTATTGAAAATGGTGGATCTGTGGAGTTTGCTCACTTGTTTTGTTGTCAGTGGATGCCTGAGGTTTATATAGAGGACTTAGTGAAGATGGAGCCCATACTAAATGTTGGAGGAGTGAATGAAACCCGCAGAAAGTTAATATGTAATGTATGCAAGGTGAAGTGGGGCGCATGTGTTCGATGCAGTCATGGTATTCTTTGTTGCTTTACTGTCTTATACAATTATCTATCTGTTTTGGCTGGCATGCCAATGGAATGCTCCGGTTATTGGTATATGTGCTTAGTTCTCAATCTATTAGACTTGAGAGTTTTCCTGGAATTTAGAAGATACAAATATGGTGCTGCATTGTTCTGTTAACACCCCACATGTACTTTGTGCTGTAAGGTTTGCCCCCCACATACGATAAATCCACAGGAAGTGGGGAGCTAGTAATCTATGTTCAAACTGGGAAATGATTTTATCTTTTTTAACTTTATAATATATTTGAATTATAGTTAGTTTTATTTAAAATATTCTGCAAAAAATAATCATGAAAATATAGGATGTTGCACCAATTGCTAAAATTTGCTTTTATATATTAGCATGGATTTTAGATGTACTTTGTATTTATGTGCAGTTCTACCAAAATATTATTACTATTTTCTTGTCCTTGAATTACAAGTTTCCGTTCAGTGAAAGAATTGAATAAGCGAGCCTGCTCTAAGTTTTGTCGCAAAGTAATTTTATGCTCCCTTGCCTTTTTGGATCTCTGTGTTATGGAAAATGTTAGCAACAATATTTCTTTGTTACTTCATAGGAGAATCATATTGTTTATAAGATGTAGTCTCTCTCCTCGCCCCACTTGCTGGGTAAAACTCTCTCTTGACCGAACTTAACTTCAATTGGCAATGTAACTTAATAGTTGTCTGTGAGATAAGTTGGACTGAATGGTCTAAACATGCTTCTTGCAATTTCATTTTCTGGAAGTGTCTGAGGTACATTTTGTTTCTTTCGATTGAAGCACTTTTTTGGCATGATACTTACATGGGTGGTCTTTGCCATGCTACTTTTATGCGAGCTAGATGTCCTGTCTCTGGTTTTGGGTTAGTGATCATTTGTGGGCTTAAAAATCTTAATATTTTCTTATATTGTGGGGGATCAAGGTTTAGTTCTTAAAAAATTGCACATTTATTTTTAGCCAGTTAGCTGTTCAACTATTAAAATATTGTTGAATTGACTTTTGGATTACATTCGCTCTGATAATGTTTTTTTTTGGCTTGTTGTTCAGGAACCTGCAGAACTTCATTCCATCCATTATGTGCGAGAGAGGCAAAACAAAGAATGGAAATTTGGGGAAAATATGGGTGTGATAATGTAAGAGTTCTATGTATGTGTTTGAGAATCGTAGTCTTATAATTGTTGTTGTGACTGGTGTCTAGTATTGCTATGTTTTTTTTGTCTTAAGTGACAGCTTATGACTGTGATCAGGCTTTCTGACTGAAGATCTAACTTTTGATAAACATTTAGGTTGAATTGAGGGCCTTCTGTCCAAAGCACTCAGAAGTACCTGATATCAGAAACATTCAATTAGTAGATCCCCCTGTCTCTACTGACGGGAATGCAAATGTCTCCGACCATTTACCCGTGGCATTGTCAGAGAGCAAATTAAACAAGTTAAGGGTTGGCCGTAGAAATGGTGATAAAATTGCAGTCGCTATTGAGGCTCCAGATATTATTTCTGAGAAATCGGGTGATTGTGAATCACAGGAGAAAGCGTTTCCTAGTTCAAGATTAAATGCTAGACTTCAGTCGGATTGTAGTGATGCACAGCCAATTATTGGTGCAGGGTCATTTGAGAGGAGCAGCGAGGATGTTAATGCATCCAGCTCCCATAATTTTTCTCTGATTTTAAAGAAGGTAATGTATGCTTGAGGTTCACTCCCTTATCAACACATTTGGAATTCACCAGCTTGTTTTAATTCTTACATTTTTTCTCCTGCAGCTGATTGATTGTGGAAAAGTTAATGTGAAGGATGTGGCATCAGACATTGGCCTTTCATCTGATTCTTTAGCTGCATCACTTGCTGTAATGCAAACTAGATAATTAATTTGTTATTTTCTTAATTAGTTTCTCAAATAGTTTAAGCAGATAAATGTTTTTTTTCTCAAAATTTTCTTTTGTGGCCTTTTCCTGCAGGATGATAGCATGTTCCCTGATGTGCAATGCAGAATAGTTAAATGGCTTAAAGACCATTCTAACTTGGACTTAAGGCAGAAAAATGGGAAAATGAAATTAAGATCAGCAATTCCATCCAAGGCTGAATTTGGGGGTTCTGATGGTTCTGATGCTGCATCTTTATCAGAGTCTGATATGACAGATGTAGCTGTTAAGTCAGTACCCCCACGGAGAAGAACCAAAAGTAGTTTTAGGATTTTGAAGGACAACAAAGTAATAAGCTCATCTGAGGGGATCTTTTGTGACAATGGCACGTTGAACAAGATTAAGGTAGATCAAATGATCACTGATGAACAAGAAAATTCAAGTAAAGTCTCCATCCCTGATCCTGTTGAGAAGGTAATTAATTATTTGAGAGAAGTTGGTTATGCAAGCCTCTGACTATTGCTTGTGACTACTAGTGTAATCCGATTCCTTGTTCGGTCGGATGATGGAAGGGCATTATATGTAAATATTGGGTGTGATGTGGTTAAGTGTTTCACCAACTTCAGTTTGTTTTAGTTTGTCATCTACAATGTTCAAGAATTTTGTAATAAATTAGTAAATGGCCCAGCTTCAAGGCTTCCATGAGGAAGGGCTTTCTCCATTATAACACATGGTGCAGTTTATTTTCGAAATGGTCTGGGGATGCTACTTGTAGGTTTAGTTGAAGTGAGCATGCTTAAGGTTACATGGGGATTGAACGTTATAAATGTTCTCCTGCATCAGTTATGATAGTCCTGCTGCAGTAATAAGGATTATAAGAATTATTTATTTGGAGGTTTAAAATGGTATTTGTCAGTGATTGTGGAACTCTGATTCACTTGAGTGTGGCTCTGAATGAAACACTGCTTGCCCTCTCTTTCTTGCTTTCTTTCCACCCACCCTCCCTACCCCCTCTCCTCTGCCCTTTCATTCCTCTCTCCTGTGTTATGCCTCAGTTATTCAGACCTTTGTTTCTAACAATTTTCATGTTTTTGCAGAATTTGACAGAGGCTGATGGGTTTCAGCATTCTCTGCCGACACTTACACCTAAATCAGAAGGTACTCTTCTCTGTTTCTGCTGGTTAGATGTCTTCATACTATCTTATCAAGTAAATGAAAGATTGAAGATTTTTGTTGTCCATGTGCATGTTGATTGACCAGGTCAGACTTTAAATTCCTGGTTCTGGGGAGATTCCAGATTAGGTTCACATGGCGAATCTCTTTCATAATAGTGACCTCCAACTTAAAATTTATATTCAGTAAATAGGTGGAGTCTTGGAGTGAATTTGAATAGGACTCGGGAAGTGGTGAGGCCTACAATCGTTGTAGTTGCAGCTTATAGCTAAAGAGGGTTATTCCACTGCTGAATTATTTGGGATTTGAGCACAGGAAATACCAGTTGCATTCCTGTACAGGAATTTGGATATGAATTGTGTTGCTATTGCTAGTTGTTTTTCTTCCATTAATTTTTGTTCTATGCTCTATTTTTCTAGAAATTTTTTGTTGTATCTGGGTTCATTCTGTGTTGCACTGTTGCATACTAGATACCTTTGCATCATTGAAGTAGTTCTTGGCGTCTCTTTTGACATGCAAAAATGGTTTGATGGACAGGTAATTCAGCTAAACCCTTAAATTGCAGCGTTCTGCAAAAGGGTCAAGAACAGCTGGCTACTATTCCTTTGCAGAGTACCTCAGTGATCGTAAATGAAGATCAGTCGTTTTCAGTTGCAAAACCAGTTGATCCTGAAGTCAAGTAAGCTTTTTTTTTTTTTTTTCCCTCGGGCAAATTGTCAAATATTTTTGATTTTGTTTTGTGATTTCATGAGAACTCTCTGAATCTTGCAAATGCACGATTGCAGTAAATCTGAGCCAGAAGTTCTTAGTTGTTATGTCCATCCGTATATTGAAAAGAAATTGTTTGAGATGCAGAATGGAGAAAATCCACTATATGGTAATGATGGTAATGATTTTTTTGTTTTGTTTCCCTTTTGTTGCTATGGGTGAGTTTTGACAGGTAATTTATTTGGCAGGTTCAAGCAGGGAGAAATTTCTCGTCTGGAGGCATCTTCCCATGCCAGTGTTTGCTGTAATCACCAATATAAGCATCCAAAATGCTGTGATAATTTTTGTAAATCTGATGAGGTTAATTTAGAAGAGTTGGTTAAGGCTCAAAAATGGGAGCTCGAGAACCGTCTCCAGAAGATGAAGTGGAAGGAGAACTCATTTATTACCAGAATAGGTTGCTCAGCAATGTAGTTGCGAGAAAGCATTTTACTGGTATATGTTTTGCTCTTCAATCCTCTGTTACTTTTATTTTCAGTGTTCCCTGCCTCTGTTAGGGGCCTTCAAAAGTTTGTATATTGATGTTTGATATTGATATAACTTATTAACATCTATTGTATATGCATTCTCTTGCAGATATTTTAATATATAATGTTGTTAAGACTCTTCCATGGGAACTTGATGCTGTACGGAGGCAAAAATGGGACGCTGTGCTTGTTAATCAGTATCTTTGTGAGCTTAGAGAGGCAAAGAAGCAGGGTAGGAAGGAGAGACGGCACAAAGAAGCACAGGCTGTGCTTGCAGCTGCAACTGCTGCTGCTGCAGCCTCTTCTAGGATTTCATCATTTAGGAAAGATGTCCTTGATGAATCTTCCCATCAGGAGGTTAATGATTTTTTAATTTTGTCATTAAGACTTTGGCCCTTTATTGTGTCATTTATTTAAGTGGTCATTTTTTTCTCTGCAGAATGTGATGAAGTTGAATACTTCTAGTGGGAGGTCTGGCTTTTCCTCACAGCTGATGCATCGGGCAAAAGAGACATTTCCGAGGGTGGCTGTCCCTAGGATTTCTGTGGAAAAACATACTGGTTTTGTTCATTCTGTTGCGGATTTTTCTAAAGAACATCCTAGATCTTGTGACATCTGCAGACGTTCTGAGACATTGTTAAACCCGATCTTAGTCTGTTCCAGTTGCAAGGTTATCTTCTCTTTCTTTTGGGTTTAATTTCATGAAACTTGCTACTTTGCTTGGGTTATAACTTATAACCAAGCCCTTTTTTTTTTTTTTTTTTTTAACAGGTTGCCATTCACTTGGATTGCTATCGTAGTGTTAGAGAATCTACAGGTCCGTGGTACTGTGAATTATGTGAAGAACTATCATCATCTAGAAGCTCTGGAGCTCCTGTCAATTTTTGGGAGAAAGATCATTTTGCTGCAGAATGTGGTTTATGTGGTGGCAAAACTGGGGCTTTTAGAAAATCTTCTGATGGTCAGTGGGTGCATGCCTTCTGTGCTGAGGTAAAATTTTCTCTTGTTGTGCACATGAACAATGTCAATTAGGTTTTTTTTTAATAGTTTTAAATGTTTTTTGAGAGAAGAAATTGATATTATTTGCTGTTTCATCTGGTAGTGGATCTTTGAATCAACATTCAAAAGGGGACAAGTATCTCCTGTTGAGGGAATGGTATGTGTATATCAAATGCTGTGGCAATCACAATTTTGAACAATTTAGATTACTTTTGTTTTCTCTGAAGATCTTTTCTTTGCCATGAGCATTCATTGAACTTAATATTCCAGCAAGCTAATGCTTAATGTTAATCTGTTATGGTGCCAGGAGACGATTTCTAAGGGGATTGATATTTGTTATATCTGCCGACGCAAATATGGTGTTTGCATAAAGGTAAGAGTTTAACATCTTTTTAGGTTGCGATCTCATGCTTTGACTGGCAAGGGCTTTTTATATTCACCTTTTTATTATCTTACAATTAGGATCACTGACAGTTAGGCATCTGTATTATTATTATCATTATTTTTTGCAGTGCAACTATGGTAACTGTCAGGCAACATTTCACCCTTCATGTGCTAGAAGTTCTGGTTTTTACATGCATGTGAAAACTTTGGGCGGAAAGATTCAACACAAGGGGTACTGTGAAAAGCACAGTGTTGAGCAGAGGGCGAAGGTCTATATTTTTATTTACTTAAAAGTCTCCATCCTTTTGATGGTTTATGATATTTAATGTTTATTTTCTTGGATGTTGAACTTATGCAGGCTGAAACACAAAAACATGGAACTGAGGACTTGGAGAACCTCAGGAAAATTAGGGTAAGAGTGATTCTTACAGTTACTGCTGCTCATATACTTTTCTATGTCCACAACTACATGAAAATATCAAACAGAAGATTGAAGCGCAAAGCATATACCAGTGTATAGATTGAGCTTTGCTTCTGTGCACTTGCGTGAAAACGTGGGTTCAAGGTCTTTATATCTTGCTATTATGCTAAGCAAAAATACTTCCTTCTACTCAAAAAAATGCAGCACCCTTTTGGCTTGAGTTATTCTCATGATAAGCTGGTTTGGAGATCCACATGGAGTATCTCCACATTCACTTAGCAGGGACACAAGAAGTTCTTAGGTGTTAGTTTACTCTTGGTATATTCTTATATCAGAGATTGAACTTGTATCTTTTAATTAGTCAACTACCTGCCATTGGGTTTTACAGTGCCCTTCAATCTCCAAGTTATTGATCTGGATTTTGATATGAAGTTTCTTTGGGGCTTGACTCGATGCAAATACCTGAATGCTAAAAATGATTCAAGATATGATTAGTTAGGAATTGGAACTGTTAGTAAGGCAGACAGTTCACGTATTGAAAATGTGGAGTTTTCAATTTCATGCTTCTGAAATAGAAAGGAGTTTTGATGTATAATTATGGTCTTTAGGCGTGTGGTCAATGTTCGCAATTTTTACCTCAGTGGCATCAACACAATTTTCTTCTTATTCT
Source organism: Prunus salicina (assembly GCA_020226455.1). Taxonomy (NCBI): domain Eukaryota; kingdom Viridiplantae; phylum Streptophyta; class Magnoliopsida; order Rosales; family Rosaceae; genus Prunus; species Prunus salicina. The sequence continues at coordinate 50,046,495 of CM035341.1, forward strand.
CATATCATGTACTGAGATCTATTTTCTGTTGGCCATGATTGTGTCTTTGACACGTGATATTTTGATTGTTTATAGAACTGAATTCCGTGATTGAGTTGTTACATGAATGGTCCTGTGCAGGTTGAACTAGAGAGGGTACGCCTTCTTTGCGAAAGAATCATCAAACGAGAAAAAGTAAAGGTGAGGCATTTTCATGGTTGCTGCTTTGTTGGCCTTTCTAGCTCTTTGCTGCATATGGGCTAGGATGACCTGCTTACCTCATGAATTTGTTATATGGTGCATCTTTAAAATCTATGGCCCATGGCTCATGGCCCATGGCTAAGAACTCAGGACCTACTTCACTTTTTAAGAAGGAAATTGTTGTGGGAGGAGTGTTTCTCAATTGGAATGGTGTTGTCTCATAGAAGTGTGCTGCTTCTCTTCTATGTGGGGTTTGGTTTTGTGATTCTTCTTTGCAGGTGTTCTGAATGGGGTTTGCAACCTTTTCCACTCTCGGTTCATGATTTTTGCGTGTTTCCCTTTTGTGCACATAATTTCTACCGGAACTGTTTATAGCTTTGGTTCAATGCCTCTTGCTGAAAGGGCTTCATGTTGCCTCTCATTGATACATGCATGTTGGACCAAGTTGTATTCTCATATAATCTACCCAGTCTCCCCTTTTGTCTGTGGTCATGCTTTTCCTCCAACAGATTCTTTGCTGATGTGTATGTGGTTATAAGTTTACGTGTTACCTTATGTCTTACTCTGGTGGATGTAGAGTAAAAAAAATCTGTGGTTTTGGATGTCGATGTCTTAGATGGTCTTCTGTTGCATAATCTTCATGTAATTCTGTGATGGTACTTATCTGTTGAAGGAATTCATGCTAAGTAAGTTTTTTGTTTTAATTTTAAATGCAGCGGGAACTGCTCATTTGTTCACATGATCTTCTTGCTGTGAGGAGAGATCATGTTGCTCGATCCGTGCTGGTTCATAGTCCTTTCTTGCTACCTGATGTTAGTTCTGAATCAGCTACAACATCTCTTAAAGGACATACAGATGGTTACAAATCATGCAGTGAGGCATTTCAAAAATCAGATGATGTGACTGTGGATAGTACAATTTCAGAAAAGCGACGGACCAGAGTTCTGATAACTATCGACAATGATCAAAGGACAGATGATGACAGCTCAACATCCCAAGATCATTTTACTCCAAAGCTCACAGAGAGGGCACAATTTTCTGAGAAACAGATTCCTTGTAGACCTTCTACTGCTGCAAATTGTAATATTTCGGAAGACGGGGGATGGAGGTCAAAATCTAGAAAGGTATTTTACATTGCATCCTTGACTAGTCTTCTTTATTATACTTGTATATATATGGTAATTACAATGATAGTTGAGAGATTTATGCCAACTGTAAATCTTCAACTCACAGCATGCTGAGACATTTGAGAAAGAACTGGTAATGACTTCAGATCAAGCGTCGATGAAAAATATGTTATTACCCAAAGGATATGCATATGTCCCTGCGGATTGCATCCCAAATGAAAAGCAGATCAACCAGGATGCTTGTTCTGGTGAACCCCCAGAAGGAGATGGGTAGTGTGGCGCAACTTTTGGTTTGTGTTTGATCTGTCCTTTCGGAACACAAAAGGACCACAATGCGAGTATTCTCTGCCCACCATCCCAGACATCACCGCCGTCCCTGGAAACCGCCACGTTTATCAGTTTCAAAGGGAAATGGCCGAGTGAAAGATGGAGGCTAGGTTCTCGCCGATGTATTCATAGTAAGGAAGCCACATTTTGGGTAGGGATGTGAAGTTTTGGTGTCGTTGTATATTCTTGTGAGAGTTCGACTGTACAGTGGGTGAGGGTTTATTCCTTTTACGTGTTTTAGAAGAAGGCATATGGATTTTATATCTTGATGCCTGCCTTTTGGTTCTCGGAGTAAAGAGAATCTCCTGCTTGTAAACCGCGTACAAGAAATTAAAGCGTATCACCCACTGCCCTTGCCCTGTAAAGTTATTGTATATATCCTTACAATACCAATCCTCAAATACCAACCCTCAAATGCATCAGATTAATCCATTGTTTAATATTCGAACGATCCACGATCCACAATGTTCTTGATGCCTCGAAGTTTTCTCAGCCTGACTCAAGTTTTTAGGTTGATGGTTATCACTTGATTTTGCTGGGTTTGTGGGCAATGCTGGTGCATATTGATTGGTTTGAAATGTTGTACTGTATCATTTGGTAAGAATAAAGAGTCGCTATGTTTTGTGGTGGTGTTCTGATCCCTGATTTTTAAGTTGAGTAATGTATCTCAGTTTTTTCCTTTTCTTTTCTTTTTGCTCGTCTTCCCTTCTTATAAGGAGCTACTCTTGTGTCGTTTGCTTGCTTAACACAAGCGAAAGCAATCCGTAGAATTTTGAATGGAAAATATTTGCCTCCTCTTTCGTGAAGTATGAGCCTTTACTTTAGTGCCAATTACAGTTTGACATGTGTATGTTTTTGCATGTGTCTAAATGTGATTTGCTAGAAGGATCAATGTTTCCTTCCGAAAAAGAGGCAAGTAATGTACACTTTAAAATAAAAATATCTTCTGTAGGAAAAAGATTAAAATATTAAAAGATTTTGAAGAGAGGTAAAATTGGTTCTATGAATTTCAATTTAACCTTTGGTGCAAGTGTAACCCATTTTTAATTGGTTTTATTATTGTTTTACCCATGGACTGGAAGCTCAATCTCAATTTACCCTCTGAAATTGAATTAATGTGCTGATGTGATATTGGCATTTTAATAATTTTAGCTCCTCTTTATTTGCCTCTCTCAGTCTCACTCCCTATGCCTCTCTCCTCTCCCCTCCCCGACCCAACCCCATCGCACCCCACCCCCTTCTCTCTCATCTCTCTCCTATTTTCTCTATACCTTTCTCTTCTCTCTCCGACCCAACGCCCACCCCAGACCCGCCCTCCATGGAATTACTCAACACACCCAACTTACCTAGCCACCCAAACCACTACCCTCATCAACTTTCGCCAAGCAATCCAGTCAGGCCAACTGCATCATCATCATTAGGCGCAACCCTCGACTTGTTTGATGGCCTCAATCCACCAGATTCAAGTGAGTTTGTTTTTAATGATATTGAAGGAAAGATAAGTGGGAAGTGGGGCAACGATGGTGGGGAAGGGAAGTGGGGTGGCGGGGTTGGGTACTTTGGGGATGGGGGTGACTGAAAAGGGAGAAGGGGATGGAGGTGAGAGCTAGTGAGCTGACGCGAGGGGAAGAAAGGGAATAGGGAGTTTTGTTAGCCCTAAAAAAAATTAGGACATGTATTTTTTAATATTTAATTTGGATGTTACGTGAGCACTTGTGGACGGAAATGGGTTGAAGTGATAATGGAGAAAATTTCAACAATTTTTGGAGATTTTGGGGGTTAAGTGGAAAATTTCAGTTTCAAGGAATAAACAGAGACCGAGACTGTTTTTGGGTAAAACAGTAAATGGCTTGTTTGAAATTTCATTATGAAGATGTTGAAAATTTCAAAAGAAATCGAAGTTTTTCCTGAAAAAGTACTTAGGCGTGCTTCTTGAAGAAGCATATGATATGTGCTTCTTCAGAAAGCGCGTCTATGATCCATAGGCGCTTCTAAACTTTTATGTCAAATATTGTGAGAAGCACTTTTAGCCATTCCATAAAGCACTCCCAAACGGGCCTAAGTTTCTTATTTCATTATCGCCCACGATTTATGGCCCAACCCACGGACTCGGCCCATAGATCTTCTCGCTTAATCCCCGCTGTAATCATCTGGTACCACATTTTCGAAGGCCCTCTGGTCAACCGACAATGGGTTCGATAGGAACACCGCCGAGTGCAGAGAACGGCTCTGCTAACCCCAACCCTGCCACTGCCGCATGCGACGGCGATAGAAAGCCCCAGTCCGTCGATGGCTACCATGCTTCGTCCAACGAAAGGGCGCTGGAGTCTGACGTATCGAAGAAGCGAAAGTCGTCGATCCTTCCTCTGGAGGTTGGTACGCGCGTCATGTGTCGTTGGAGGGACTCCAAGTACCACCCCGTCAAGGTCATCGAACGCCGCAGAACGCACTGCGGTGGGCCCAACGACTACGAGTACTACGTCCACTACACTGAGTGTAAGATCCAATTCCTCATTTCTTGCTCAATTTTGGGTTAGGGTTCGAGTTTTTAGTTTGTTCTATGTTTTTTAGGGTTCCAGTTTTTCTGGTTAGCTGTGTATGTGGACGGATGTGTTCAATTTGCCAATTTGGTGATTTTTCAGCTGGGCTAATAGTCTAATTGGGGACCCAGGTTTCGTAGAGTTGATGTGTTGGTGAAATTAGTAACTTACCTTCTGTTGCTGGGGTAATCTCTTAAAATCTCATTGGGGCAGTAGTCTAGTAGAGAATTTAACGAACCGTTACATTACAATGTAGAGTGAGTTACAATGACAGCATATAATATGTCTGGCAAGGTTTTTGAGGAGTAATATGAATACAGATTTTATATGATGGGGAAAAGGTATTGCCTGGAACCTAGAGGTGTTAGGCCCGTTTTGGGATTGGATGAATGAGTATTTTATATGTGGAATGGATTTTATGAGGTATGAATCTGATGAATCATGAATAAAACCTTGCTCTCACTGGTATGCAAACATCATTTCATTTGATTATCTGTGGTGTTCATTTGTTTGATTATCGTAAAAAATGTAATCTTTTGATATCATATAATTAATAGAATAGGCTGAGATCTTATACTGGTGGGATGTAATTAAATTAATCTGTTACAGTTCCAATGATATCTTACTTATTCTGATATATTTATGTTTGTTCAATTTGTCAGTCAATAGGAGGCTTGATGAGTGGGTGAAACTTGACCAACTTGATCTTGATTCAGTAGAGGCTGTAGTTGATGAGAAAGTGGAGGATAAGGTAACTCTGCCCTCTTTGTTATCAACCCTTCTTCAAATGTGCCTCTTGATTCTTGTTCATAGGTGTCATTGCGGTTTGTTTAGCATGCCAAAGATGAACTTTCGTTAAGTGTAACTTGTTATAATGTTTGGGTTGTACCAAGAAAATCCTGCTGTTTATGAAGATAACCTTTACTTTCCCTTGTCAGTTGCTTTTCCTATACCTTTTTATTTTCAAAATATCCATTTGATAACTTTTCACATATGCGGGTTCTTAGGTTACAAGCTTGAAAATGACTCGCCATCAGAAGCGGAAGATTGATGAGACACATGTAGAGGTATGCACTAATTAGAATAGTTTCATTCTTATTATTGTTGATCAATATTCCTGTTGTTTGGGAAATTGATTCGTCATCACCTTCTGTCTGTCTGTCTGTCTATCTCTCTCTCTCACACACACACACACGCGCGCGCGCGCGCACGTACACAAAATATGCTATAACAACCTACTTTGAAGGTTGTGTAAAAGTAATTTACACTACTATGTGCTGACAATGGATTTTATGCGAGGAAGGGCATTAGTGAGCTTCTCGAATTGCGTGTTTAAGATTTTGTAAACTTTTTGATCCGAAGATGTTCTTGAAATTTTATAGGGCCATGAGGAACTTGATGCTGCCAGCTTGCGTGAACATGAAGAATTTACAAAAGTGAAAAATATAGCGACAATAGAACTTGGAAGATACGAAATTGAGACATGGTACTTCTCCCCATTTCCACCAGAATATAATGACTCTTTGAAGCTGTACTTTTGTGAGTTTTGCCTCAATTTCATGAAGCGCAAAGAACAACTTCAAAGGCATATGGTGAGCTGTGCCTCGAATATTATTATTTTTCCTTGCTTACAGTAGCTTGTTTGTGGATAGTTGACGTAGTAATGGACCTGCAGTTTATTTCATTAATGATTAAGTTCAGAAACTGTAGTTGACTGATGTTGTTATTATCATATTGATTTATATATTTTTCTGTCTGCATATGTAGAGGAAATGTGATCTCAAGCATCCCCCTGGTGATGAGATATACCGAAGTGGTACACTTTCTATGTTTGAGGTTAGTTGCATTGTTTCTGCATAACAACTCATTGATGGGTTTTGAAAGAAACCCTTATGTTAGTTTCCTTCAGTTAATCTGGGAAGGTATTATGTGGTTTCAAAAGTTGCAATCTGTAATTTACTCTGCTTTGAAAATTGAAAGCACCATCACATTCTAAATGCTCTGTGTTTTTTTTTGTTGACAAGTTTTGGGTCTATTTGCCGTGTATTTTCAGATCTTAAGTTTGTGGCTGATGTGAATTTTCTTGGCTTAAATGTATTGAATCAGGTTGATGGCAAAAAGAACAAGGTTTATGGGCAGAATCTTTGCTATTTGGCGAAATTGTTTCTTGATCACAAGACCCTGTATTATGATGTTGACCTCTTTCTGTTTTACATTTTATGTGAATGCGATGATCGAGGATGCCACATGGTTGGATATTTTTCCAAGGTAATTTATTTGCTTCCATGGTAATTTCTTTGCAGATATTGAAGTGACTGTAGAGTTCTCTGTATTTCCAGTTTTTTGTTAGATTATTTTCCCCTGGTCACCTCTTTGTTAATGCCAAATTTCAGCATAACTAATTATGTGATTTCTCATAATGCAGGAAAAGCATTCGGAGGAATCCTATAATTTGGCATGTATCCTCACCCTTCCTCCATATCAAAGAAAAGGCTATGGCAAATTTTTGATTGCCTTCTGTAAGCCCTGGCACTTAGTTTCTTATTGTATTTCGGCTTATTTCAAATATCTCTCTCTCTCTCTCTCTCTCTCTCTCTCTCTCTCTCTCTCTCTCTCTCTCTCCGATTGAGTTCTAACTTTATATTGATAGTCCTTTCAATACTTGTAATTGTGGGGGGCCACTCTAAATACAAATTTATTAATGGGTACATGTCCAGTAAGATTTCTAGAATATCCTTCTATAGTCCCCCAATAAGTTGCAGTTGCGGATTGTGGGAGACTATTAAGCCAAATTCATTTAACACATTGCTTATTATTATTTAAAGCTCTCTGATTACACAACTGTTGAGGCAATAGGAAATTGGCTGACTAGAAGAACTAATCTTAAAATTCCTTCTTATCTAGTATGTGTGCAGTTTCTTTTCCATTTAAGCCTTGTTGTGCAAAGAAATTCAGAGGGATATAGTTATAATGTTGGACTCTATGAATACCTGCTATCCAACTGTTCCCTATTTTTAATCTTCAAACTCTTCATCTATATGACATAGAGCACTTTGGTCATGCTAAGGCATAAGCCCTTATTCCCACATGACATGGTCAGCTGTCTTTTCACTTCCTAAGAATTTTCTAGTGTCGTATAGAATTGAGCCAATAGGGGGACACATGCTTATGCAGTAACTGCACTGCTCTAAGTATGATGGCATAATCTGATGGACTGGTGCTGACTCTGCTGTGCATTAGGGCTCAGGAAACTAAGTTTTTCCCTCTGTCATTAATCAAAGTTAATTGTTGGACTGATGTCACCTTTTATTCTTTGGTTGCATCATTTTGCCTTAATTATATATCTTTCCAGAAGCAGTTATTAATGCCTTTTCAAATATGGAGCAGCTTATGAACTTTCAAAGAAAGAAGGTAAAGTTGGAACGCCTGAAAGACCCCTCTCTGACCTAGGATTGCTAAGCTACAGAGGATACTGGACTCGGGTGCTTCTAGACATCTTGAAAAAGCACAAGGGAAATATTTCAATCAAGGTGAGCGTTTCTAAATTTTTAGTTAAATCAATGTGGTTCGCCCGTGACATAATTGCTGCTTAAACTCTTTGCCGATCATGTTTCAAGTATTTTTGCACATGCTATCGAAGTTGTTCAAATACTTAGAATTGCATACTGGATTTGTCGTAGGACAATCACCCTTTAGCAGGGGTGTGCATTTCTATTTACTCCTCTCCCTCGTTGTAAAGCGTTCTTTCAACTATTAGATACCTAATAGTGCTGCTCCTGTGTTCACCTCCATGCATGTGCATTGATTCTTGAAAATTATTGTTCTATTCCATCCGCACAAAAAAAAGTATAACATCATCACATGGCTGGAAAGTAAAAGGAGAAAATATATATCAGATCAGTATCTGAATGCCATATGGTTTTTGCTGAGTTTCTTAGAGGATATTCAGGTGATGTATATGATCATACTTGATGATGTTTGGTCTTGCAGGAGCTAAGTGACATGACAGCCATCAAGGCAGAGGATATATTGACCACCCTTCAGAGTCTAGAATTAATTCAGTACAGGAAAGGGCAGCATGTAATTTGTGCAGACCCCAAGGTCCTGGATCGTCACCTAAAAGCAGCCGGTCGCGGGGGCCTGGATGTTGATGTTAGCAAATTGATCTGGACGCCATATAAAGATCAAGGGTGATGATAGTACAGTTCACTCAATGCTGTAACTTGCTGCTGCTTGTATAAATGTAGACCTAGGCATCGAACCAGGAATTGAAATCGAACACTAGGCTCGTGTGCAACTCGCTTAGGGTAATGTTATGTGAGATGATGAACTTGACATTCTCCAATTGTCACTTGTAACAATTTGTATTGACAAAATCCCCTAGTATAGTAATGGATGCAGCCAGAGCCGATATTTTTTTCCTTATATATTGTAATATTTATTTTCCGAAGCTTCTGCTTGGTTAACTTTCCTGCACATGCAAAGAACAATTGTAATTTTTGAGTCTTGTCGGTGGGTTACCAACTACCAAGACTTGTCGTGACTGAAAGAAGCTATTTAGCTGGCTGTCCACGCATTTTCACTCAACAATTTCAACATGGAGGGTGGGGCCTAGGTTTAGGTTAAGTTAGATGCGTAGATAGCCTAAATTTTATGAGCAACGAGAAATAATCTTCTTGATATATTAAGAGATTGCGACCTCAGTAAGATATAATTTACTGTAAGTAATTATTTTTTAGCTTTTGAGTTCTAATGTGGGGGAACTTATAGCAGTGCCACCTGGACACTAAGATGGCAAAATGCAACAAAATGTGCTAGATTCGATTTCCCCTTCCTTGATATCGCTTGTATTTAAAAAATGACTTCTTGGATCTTTCTTCCTCTTATCTTTCCTTCATTGTCTCATGAGAGAATTTTCCCCATACCACGTGGCGTTGCCGATTACCCATTACCATGTGTTTTAACTTTCCGATATGATAATTTGTGATAAACTGGGAATACCATTACAGTGACATCCCCATTACATGTAAGTTCTTCTCATCTCATGGACATGGCCATGGCCATGTAGTTTTAAGTTCATTTTAATTTTTTAGGTATGAGAAAGAAGATGTATAAAATAAAAGAAACTTTTGATGAGGATATGATATGAGAGTCAATTCTGTGAGAAGCGCGATTGTTCCATCTGGAGACCATTGCTTGTCGGTGTAGCCGCCCCAACCTAATGGCGTCGCCAACTATGCAAACGCACATTACTTAGGGGCACAGCAACCCATGGCAACGTGGCAGCAGCACCCCAATCCTAGCTTTTTATTTTAAAAATATTTTACGGTGATTATATAAGCTAAAAACTTCATGTATAATCTTAAATCTTAGTGGTTAACTACATCTTGACTAATCCATAATCTAATAACATTATGCATCTGCCTAATTTTGATAGCAGTAAAAATGGAGAAATAATTTGGACTTAGAATAATTTTTTTCTAACATTAATAAAAGGAGTACTGGTTAGATCAATAACTAGTTGGTCACTAATGAAGTAGTTGAAAACTGCAACTCCTCACTCATCCTATGAAATGTACCAATTCACTTCCCCTATCATATGCTTGTGGGATTTAGCTTCTCTCCACTTGCCTCCAACTCTAAAACAAGCCAATTTATTGGCAAATCTAAAGCTCACAGAAAGCTAATGAAAATATTGGCAATGAGAAGAGTCAAATTTGCAAATTGAATGCAAAAAAAAAGAAAAAAAAAGAAAAGACAGAAAAAACCCATGAGATCTTCCCAATTAAGAAGAGCACCTGGTGGGATTTGTCACTAATTCAAATAACTAAACATTAAAATCTATGAACTACAATCCCAACAACACATAACAACAATAAGCTACCAGTCTCAATTATGTCATTTGGCAAAGTGAACGTGAATCAAACAATATCCAAAATTGGGATCCAAAAGCAAAACATGTACAGCTACTTTCTTCACTCCCCTTTTGGTTTTCTTTTCTTTTACCCATCATCAGACAGTAGTGGGTTGATTTTGATGTCTTGGATGGTGGGTTAGTTTAAGCTGTAAACCTTCCAATGCAGCCCCACCAGATCTCCTCTTCCAAAGGCTGCCCACCTCTTCTTCTTGGGCCTCAGGCTTCTTGTGCACCCTCTTGATCACAGGCAGAGGAGGATCCAAATCCACTATGTTAATATCTGGAACACAAAGATGATGATGATCTTGACCATTGATCCTGGGCCCACTTGAAGCATTCACAACCACTTGTTGGCTTCTACATCTGGTGTTGGTTTTGGTGGTTGTGGTGATAGTTGTTGTAGTGGTAGGAGTGAGGCTTTTGCTAGAGAAGAGTTTTTTGAGCTTTGAATACTTGAAATTGTTGTTGTGGTGGTTGTTGGGGCTGTTGGGGCTGTTGTTATGCTTGGAATTGGTGATGGTGAGCCTGTGAGAGGTTGGAAAGCCATTAACTTTGTTGCCTCTCTTGACTTGGCCCATGCAGCTGATTCTTGGGGACAAAGGGTCTTTTTTGAAGGAAGCAGAGCAGTTGGGGAGGCTTACATCTTTGATGGATGGCCTTGAACACAACATGGGTAAGAATGTGCTTCTGTGATGCATTTGCAGATTGTGATGTTGATGATGATGATGATGGCGGTGGTGGAAGCGATTGTATTCATTTCCCATTTGATCTCTCTTCTCCTTCTTTCAACTTTTTTTAGTTTCTGAAACAGAGAATGAGATAAGATTTGCTTGTGTTTGTACAGTCAAATTCTTGGTGTTTTCAGCACACAGAACAGAGAGAGAGAGAGAGAGAGAGAGAGAGAGAGAGAGAGGGTTGGGGGGTTAATGAGAAGAGAGCAATGTTATTTATTATGAGGTTGCCATGGCCTTTATGGTATTCCAAAGCAAGGAGAGAGAGGGATAGCGAGAGGAGAGAGAGAGAGAGAGAGGTGTTGAGTTTGTCAAACATGAACAAAGTGATGTGTATTTTAATATAACAAGACCATCCTTTTAATTTAGTATAATTTGATTTGATTCAATTTTTGTGTTTACTCATTCTTTAACAATGACTTGTGGGAAGGAGAGACCAAGACAGAAGTATGTCAGGACCATTATGTTGCCTTTCTTTGGGGTAATATATGCAGTAGTAGTATGCTTAATAAGTGAAGGTGTGAAAGGAAAGCTCCTTTTCTTTAATTATTATTATTAAGGGTCCGGCTTAAAAGATGAAAAAGGATAAATCTTCCATCCAATCCAACAAGTTCATGCCAAGTCTCCACGCTATTCATGGTAAATCATAGGCTGACCTCCCTCTTGTCTCCTTTCGATCTAATCAGTTAAATTCACTGTCTAACGACACAAGCAGCGTGTATCAAAACGCTAATATAACATAACAAAAATCCAAAACAGATAATAACCCAATAAATTATTTGCTCAAAACAAGTACTCAAGAATCTAATTAACTCAATTGTGGTTCTAGGGTTGGATTAGTTCTGCATCTAATCTTGTTTAACTGAAAGAGAACAACCTTTTGAAATTTGAACTTATTTATGCCAATTCAAAATTTTCTGCCCTCTCTTCCCACATCATTGTATATAAGTTCATAATTGTATCTGTTTCTGCTTTTGAGCTTCTTCTTGTAAATGCTTCTGCTTTAGTTTTGCTGCAGAAATACTTGATCGATTGGGACATGCTTGAAGCAGTCAAAGGTCAAACAAATCAACATAAATAAATGTTGAGAACATATTATTAGGTGGAACCACGTTTACCCAGAAGGAAGCCCACAAGTAATTAATCCGCAGCTCTTTTCTATAAATTATAATTAGTGGCAACAATTATATGACTTTCGTATTTTCCTTAAAAAATTAAATAAAAAAAATGTATTTATGTTCAAGAAAAAACATTAAAAAAGTATATGACTTTCACTTTACAGTAATCTTCCAAAGCCCCCTACTAAGCTGGGTCTAGTTTCTCTTTGTGTGTACACATTTGACCACATTTGCATTTGGAAAATCAAACTATTAATAATTTACAAATGTTTGATAGTCTTTTGATATTGAAATAAGTTTAATATTCTTTATAGAACACAATTTTTACCTTGTCAAATTATATTTTTCAGTTTGAAGTCAAGTCAAATATACAAAAAATATATATATATATATATTATTTTTTTAATTATTGTTTTACTTGGTCCATGAAAAACCTAGAATTGTATAGAGTGAACTTAGCTTCTTAGCAATGTTTCGACAAACAAAAAAAAAGGATTAATCTAGAGAAGCCAAAACCTTTTTCTTATTTTATTTCTGCTGTTGTTAAACTCAAGAAACCATTATTAGCATCGATCAAGTAAAGTACCAATAGAAATCAGAAAGAAATTTGGAGCTTTCAGCTTAAAAATTAAACCTGTCAGAACTCCAGCTGCTACGTAAAGACAGTGCAAGCAATTAGGGTAAGCCATACTCGAAACAACAAGAATCTTACAATAACTCACTAGCTTATAATTTTTATTTAAAATTCGAAATATATACGAAACAAGTTTGATTAGTGTTAAGTACGATTAACCCGATTTTTATATCGTATACTTAATTTTAACTGGTACAGTATAATGAAAGTGTTTCTTTGGTTTATTTATTAAATATTAAATAATTAAATAATTAATAATTTTGTATTTTGTGCATGAGATGAGAGTTTTGGTTGATTAGCAGAACATTTTGATTTAAAATTGAAGCACATGCACACCAGGTGCAGGGAAAAATTGTGAAGGAATCAGAAGATGCATACATCTCAGCCGACAAGCCATGCACCACACAACGTGGGAGGCACATGAAAGGTGAATTTGGTACACTAAATCTATCATATCTTAACAAACAAGCTCCCCTTGGTTGGCAATGGCAGCACTTTGCCCTAGTAAGATGACATTCACATTATAATGTGTTTGGTGTAGGCTGGGACCATCCAATTCTGTTTGAAAGGGGCTCATCGCATCAATTATCAATATCAACAATGATTTGCTTTAAGAAAATCTACATTTGATTTTTATTCGAGTTAGTCCGTTAAAGATTTATGCTGATTCACGTGGATGACGTATTATGTTGTTCAATGATCAATCTAAAAACCGCATATTTGATTTAACGTTCACTTGATTAATAACTTGGATTGATATAGATTAGTAATAATATGTGCTAAACTGTCTTAGATAGGGGATTTTTGCTTCTACTTTTTTTCATTTATCCCCCATAGGGATAGGGTTATGAATGATGTTTTTGCTTGAAGTACAATTAACTGGTAATTGTCCTAACAACCTCTAATCATAAGAAGAAGAGAATTGCAATTTGTCTCAAAATATATCGTTGTCTATGTGGAATACACAAAAATAAAAAGAAATAAAAAGTTAATGACCAAGTGCAGTGGCAAAACAGGACTTGCAACAGTTGAGATAGTGTTTGCACTAACAACATATCCTTATCTGTGACCCCAAAATTATTTGTTGTTTAATCTTTTGTAATGTGAAGATTCTTTGGACCCCTCCAATTGAAATACGTTCAGTATAATAATTCTCTGAAAATATATGTAATATTTAAGCTTAATTACATAAAATTCTCTAAATTTATGTGTTCATTTCAAATTGGCACCTAACTTCCGGACTTGTCACGTAAGCATTTAAGATACTCACTAGCGATATAGGTAACATGTTATGTATGAATTTGTAAAGTCTTTAAAGATCGGATATCAATTCCAAATCAACCCTAAAATTTAAGGGTTGTATGTAATTAACCCTAATACTTATACAGTGAGTGTTGGTGTGAAGCACAAGAAGAGAGGTGTGATGTGCTGCCAGTTGGCCTGCCTGCCTGCTTGTCAGATCCCAAGATCCACACAAGCTTTTGTTTTGTTTTGTTTTGTTGTGTTTGCAGGTTGTCCTACATTTCACGAACTTAATTGTATTTTTCTATTTATTTTTCTTTAGAAACATCGACATCGACATCATCAAATATCAAATATCCTATCTGAATATGTATGGTTTGCTACATTATTGGAATTTGGAAGGGAGACATGAATCCATCGGATAATATAACAACAAAAGCAAAGAAACAAGGTAGTAGTGTTATCCCCAATAACGTCCCAAGAAAAGATTGATGATCAAATAACACACATCTTCTTTATACAAATATGCTGTAAAAAATAATAAATTTTAATTACAAACCATTTTGTTATCAGATATATATAACATGTAGAGGTTGTAGTAGGTTTTATTTGTCCGGGAGTTCGGATTTTGTGCTTATATTTTACGTTAAAATCGCCGTCATAATTGAGATATCAACTTGAATTCGGGACACCTACTCAAAATCTTATCAATACAGAGAATGTAAGCATATAATAATGTGATTTCATAATTCAGCTGCCGCAGCTCTTTTCCAATCGCTTCTTTCCTTGAAGATGGTTTTGGTATGTGAAAGTCAATATGTACGGCCTTTTTATCTACAAAGCTTAGAAGAAGGGAAAAAAACACAGCAGCACGTGGAAAATATGGTTTACATTACATCAGAACAAAAACCCACAATCAAAATCAATGTTCTGAACTTCCTTTCATGATGATGTGAGAATATATATGTGGCATACAATAACAGATTGGTTTTAATTTTCAAGGGATTAGTTTTGACTTGTGACTTTGGGGTTTAAGGTGATGGACCAGAAACTAGGGTAAAAGTAAGATCACCATACAAACCCACGAGGATGAGATTTGGTTTTATGCGCAGAGTTCTTTGTGTGGGGATAATGTCCTATGATATCCATATAGTCGGTATAGCCAGATTTACAAGTTATAAATTGTCAAACAGACACTACAATACTATATAGCATTCCAGCCAACCAGAGATCATATTAGTTAGTGTCATCTCATATGGAAAAATTCAAGCTTATTTCGACCCACAATTTTTATTATTATTTAATCTAATATGTAAGGAGGCAGATTTGAACTTGAGTGCAAAGAAGCAGGGACAGTCCTGATCAACTCACGGAAGCTAGAGGCCCAAGACAATATGAAGGCCCAAATTGGCTAAACGATCCGCAGCTACATTCCCTCAGACAAGGAGAGGGTGGAGAAGAGCTGAAATCTCCCTTTAACAAGAAGAGTTGAGATAATAGCTGAATCCACCTCAACCAAAAGAACGGAAATTTGGTTGTCGGGCAAGCTTAAGACACATGACACAGCCCACAGCTCAGCTTGGACAAAATATCTCCTGCACCAAGGTTAGCCATGACGCCAACCACAGGTATTGAGTAGAAAAGAGTTTCACTTAAAACCGAACAAGCATTTGTTTTTGTCCTTTGTCATTGTGGACAAGCCACAATCTCGAGCCATAGTCAGATATATCATATACTAAACTGCCCGAGCAGCCAATTTAGTCAAAATGCAAAAATGAAGAAACTCGCAGTAACGTTAGAAGACTTCTGTATATGTACAGGAGTGACGCTACAGAGAAAAGAACACATGACATAGATTTAGAACACAAACTTCTGCACCTTAATGAAGGATAGCAAGGTGCACCTTTGGCGAAAATTGCATTCCTCTCGAGGCTCAGCACGCTCCCATGTGTCCCAGGATCATTATATTGCTACATAT
Organism: Prunus salicina; assembly: GCA_020226455.1. NCBI lineage: Eukaryota > Viridiplantae > Streptophyta > Magnoliopsida > Rosales > Rosaceae > Prunus > Prunus salicina. The sequence goes on from CM035341.1 coordinate 50,062,289, forward strand.
GCGAATTACAAGTGCCCACAAGCATACACTGTTGCATGCTGGCTTGCTGAGAGGAGTATATTTTCACATCTTCACAGTTCATACAATTGCTATTTGATGCATTGCCCAGATGCTAAACTCCTCAATTCTGTCCCATGTTTTCACCATAACGTGACAAGGACAGGCAAATGTTAGTACTCATTGCCAACCAAAAGTAGTCACCATGGTAGTCCATCTACATCAGGAAAAAAATAAACGAGAAGAAGAGCCCTGATGGTGACCATCGAGTTGGAAATTCAACATACTCCTGCAAAATACAAGTCCTAGGAGAGCTGTTATTAAGAAGACTCCTCGTGTTTACCACCCTGTGGTGCAACTACTTGATCCTGTGACAATAGAGATTGCAAATTATCCAAATCGATAAGAGGCTCTTTATTTGGACCATCATCCTTTCTATTAGTATCATTTGATGCTTCATCATTAGGCTCTAGAGAACCATCACTCCTATTAATATCATTTGATACTTCATCATTAGGCTCTATAGCTCTAGAGTGATCCTGTTGCTTTGCCGTTTCAGCATGCTGGTGGAACTCTGTTTGTGAACTTGATACAGGAAGAGATGGAGCAGCAACGCCTAACCCTTTGGAAAGACAAACATACTTGAAAACAAGTTGTTTGTAATTATTAAGGAGGTCTTCTACATCATTGAGTGTTAGATCACCAACATGCGCAAACAAGTATGGATACTCCCGGAAGACCTGGCTCGCCTTATCATCATTTACAAGGATTGTCGCGCCCTTATCCTCCAAATCTGAAAGGGATGGAATTTTCGAAAAGGATAAATTATCTTTTGCACCATAGGGTATATTTTTCGCTCGGGATTTTTTTTCAGAAGATTTGGGTTGTGCAGAATCCTTGTTGGCATTCAAAGGTTGATGTCTGGGTTCCATCGATTCTGATCTATGTACATATCCTGCATATTGACCACTTTGATTATACTGACTGTCCAAATCAGTTGAAAGTCCTGAAAGAAGTGCTCGAGCAGTTTCCATGTTCTTTTCAAACTCAGTTTCATCCATTGAAATGGATTTTGCATCAATATTTGAGATGAAGGACTCCACAGAGAGTATGTTTGTGAAAAAATAGGCTGTTTCACCAACTAATCGAGATTGGCGCCTGTACCTTTGTATATACAATAAATTTGAGTGCAGTTGTGGAGGATTTGCCTGCATCATCATTTAAATAGAGCAACTTTGTAAACATGACATACTCTGGTCCCTTCTACAATTGAAGAACGCAACGCACCTCCAGTGGTAAATTAATTGAATAGTTTATTTAGAATAGACGATGATATGTATTGCTTCAGAAGTAAATTTTTAATCAAATAAATCAGGACATTATATAAAGTTTGCCATACCTTTAAAGTAACATAAATTAGGACGGGAAGAAATTCATCAGCCCCTGGGGGATTGTCATTTGAAGCAACAGAAGCATTCAGCAACAAGTTATTGATAACCTTGCAACAATTAAGGATACACACAAGCTTATCCCTGGGTGCCTTGTACATATTGATCTTTTGCAGTTCTTTCTGAGCAAGCTGAAAAGATAAAAGCAACAAAAAAATGCATTGGTAAGGATTTAATGAGAGGTATCCAACAATGATTAAGTCTAAGATTACAGAAGTCAGAAAAAATATTTGCAATCCTATGTGCATTCTCATGAAAAGAAAAAACAACCAAGAAAAAAAAAGGTTCAATCATAAGTTAGAAAAGTTGACACATTAATTACCCCGAACATGAAAAGACAGTTAGTTCACACCACAAGAAGGAAGGAAATAGGGGGAATTGATCTCTATTTTGTGAAATCCCGCACTATCCTGATTGCTATTTCCTTTTCAATACCTGTCAACATGTGGGTCTAATTTTTCTCAAAAAAGCTCCTTAAACAAGGAACTGTTAACAAATAGAGACAACTCATATGCAAATCAATGCATCTCGATTGAGAGCTATGTCCATGTCTTTATTTAAGGATCTCTCTCTCTCTCTCTCTCTCTCTCTCTCTCTCTCTCTCTCCTGCATACATACTTTATTTATACATATTTGATATGTATATTATATATATCTATATACATATTTGATATGAGTAGTCCTTTACTCACCAGCCATGATGTTTCATTTTGAAATGTGGGCTTAATATCTAAATTCTCTGGTCGAATGAATTGTTGTACTAAAGCCATCTTCTCATACAGTTGGTCATCAAGTTTTACATCATCCGGTACGGAAGCAAATACATGAGGAAATAACTTTGTCATGACATACTTCTCCAGTCCCTGTATTTAACAGAATCCAAGAAAAACAAAATGCCAACAACATCAATAAGACATATCACATATTAACACAAAGTGTTAGAAAGGAAAAAAAAAACCATCTGAGAGGGAGAGATATGCTCAAATAATACAGGTCCTAGAAGATGAAAGAAAAACTACAGGAGTTCCTCAGAGAAGAATGATATACATTATACAAGAAGGTATGAAGTACAATATCTTTGACATTTTCATAAATCTTCATTCTACACTGCCAGAAGGGAGTGTGAGGTTCTCTTTGATGCGTTCAGTTTCAATTTCGGTTTTCTTTCAGTTCATATGTAAAGTGTCATTAAGACATGTTTCTTCTTCCCCGGTAAAAACTAGAAGGGGGCAGAAGAAGATGAGTTGCTGTGCTTACAACAACAAACACCCACTTAAGCAATGATGCTTTAGCCGTTCACTTAATCCCTCTTGACAATTAATTCATGATCATTCATATATGCAAGCAAAACTAAAATGCTAAGCATTTAGTTAATGTCAAACTCAAACTCACTTCGCCAGCACTGTCGAGCTCCTCTTCTGAACAACCAGCCCAAAGTGGATGAGCCCTAAAATCCATTTCCATTTGGGCAAAGAAGTCCTGCACCGCAGCACTGTCCCTCTCTGGATTAGGAGCATTGTTCGAAAACGATACTATGAAACTGCAATCCAATCCAAACCAACCCAGTTCAATTCAATGCAAAACAAACATCAAACACCTTTCTCGCACTCAATTCTCAATTTTGATAAGAGATTCTTACTGCAGAAACAAATAATCCAAGATCTCAAAATCCACGTTACCTTTTTATGGACTTAACGAAATCAGCGGCCGTCGGTTGACGCATTCGTTCAAGAAAGTCCTGCAGGCCCAAGAACACATCGGCGTTCTCCATTCTCCACCACCGTCCGATTGCTCCAAAACCTCAGCTCTACGGCGATGATGAGAGAGAGAGCCGAGAGCTGACCACTTTCAAGTTCAAAAGCCAATTGCTAATTAAGCTGCGATGGAGTGGATGTATTTGATTATCGGATGACAAAAGTCCAAAGTTAATTAACACTTTGGTAAATTGCTGAGTTATGAGTTTTCGGAAGAAAATTGATGATCCAACTGGATTCTGGATCTGGATGATGGATGGATATCGCGGTTGCGGCCAGTTGTTTATGGGCCTTGGGGTTGGGCTTACCTGGCAGGCTTGGATGTTGACTCTTTATGAGTGGCTTTTGTTAGAAGCACTTTTATGGACAAAACATCCTAATTTTTGTTTAAAATCCAAGTGTTTACTAGGTACTTTTTCAGAAATCGCTTTTATAACTCATAAGCGCATTTAAATTGTTCTACCAAACGTAATTAGAAACGCTTTTAACCCTTACATAAGCATAAAAGCGTTTTCTGACAACCATGAATCTCTTTTTTATGCTTTTTAAGGCTCAACCATGTCATATATAGAGTATTTGTATCAACCCAAAAAAAAAAAAAAAAACACTAGAATGCAAGCCTACATGTTTTGATGTCAAAAGCCATAAGAAGCTATGGACTTTTACCGACCATATTGGCTTCAGACACAAAAGAAACATTCACCTAAAGGTTATCTCAAATCTAAAACAGTTCATTTAATTGTACCATATGCATAATCAATTATTCTAAAGCGTGTTAGTGCACGTTTGAGAGTGCTTTGGAAGTGAAGAAAGGCATGAAAATCATAAAACCAATGAGGCAGCCCTCGTCACATAACATGAAAGCAATGTATTTTCTGTGTTTTGTATTACAAGTAGTAATTCATGTGGATTAGTGGAAGAATACAACATTAAATGAAAAAGGTTGCTCCTGCTACTGGGGTACACACTCGGCCTGGTGCAAATAATACCCACATCAGAAGAAAACATTTTGATCCTACGTAAAACTATATCACAACAACTGTCATTTCGTATAAATACCCTCATACACGCGAGAGCTTTCATTTCATATAAACACCCTCCTACACGCAATTACAATCGGAAGATATCTTTGAACACAAACAGTATTTTCAGATTCACATCCATGCAATCGCCAACACTTCGACTGAACAGCTTCCACATAACTTAAGCACCAGGTCACCAGCTCCCACGTCTTCCCCAAAAGTTTAAGAAGCAATGTCTTAGAAATGTGTATCATATCCAAGTGCAATGCTATTTCCATCTACATTCTCAAAACTGGACTTGAAGAGAAATTAAACAATTTTTTCACACTTTTTTTCACAAGAAAGGCCCCTACAACGTGAACTGATTTAGAATAATGAACTCCAAACGGCTGCATCCCCTTCACCACACTTTTCATGAACATGTTTAATCTTCTCCACTGACTTGCAGATGCCACTGCAGCTCCAATCAAATGATGCAATGCACACATTACCTGCTTGTGCCTTCCACTCACAATCTGCAGAGGATTCAACTAAATTAAAATAAATCCAGTAACAGACAGATTTACCAAATTATAAGCTCCAAAAAGGAAATGTAAATCTGTTGAGCGGGATCAATTTTAATGTGTCTCGTCTAACGGGTAGCAAACATGCACCACATCCCATTATTAATATTCGAAAAGCTACCATTGTTTCTTCAGATTTGGATGCAAGACCCACTAATCACATCTTTGTTCTAAAAACAGTACCTGGTGGAGTCCCACAGCACATATTGCGGTCATCAATGTGCTCGACTTCCAAACCAATAAACCATGAACCAAGCGACACATCTTCATTGGCATACTTATGCAATATTGGCCTGCAATAAAAAAACAGGATGTCTCAGAACTTCATCATGTCTTGCAGAAAGTAACATGTACTTTAAAACCTTAGTTACCACTTTAAACACTTGGAGATTTTATTAACTATGGACGCGTGAATTAATCTCTTTAATACCTGTAGGCCAAGGTGGGCAAAAATACCAGTGCTTTCAGGCCATTCATTTTGATTTAGACCAATATCCGACTCCCAAATCTCAAATTTCAAACCAATGATAAAACAACAGTTTGAAAGGTCAAATAATCCCCCTTTTTTTTTGGGTATTATCAAAGCTAAGATTAAAGATGGTTGCAATATTCAATGTCTTAGTGTATTTTTGCTGATGCAGGTGAACAATTTAATGTATTTCTTATCTCCAACACAAATATGCCAAATTTCAAAATCTAGTACAGGACACTCAATGCTGTATCACACGAGGTTAATAGTAATACTACTTCTATTCGATGAAAAAGAAACGATAATATAATGTATTCTTACTGGTTGATGGAGATGTATGTAGCTAGATCCCTTGAGAGTGCATAAATCTGTCCAGTTGCATGCCGGAAGTATTTGTTTCCCTCCTCTCCAAATTTCCAGAACTCTGGTTCATGGTACTTAACATTCCTAGAAAATAGAGAAAATAGTAGAAGATTAATATCTCCTCCCTGAGGGAACATGTAAATTGAAGAGTAACTTATCTATAAATGCATCAGGACAATTACTTTTGAGCAAGAACAGGTCCAGATTTCATACACCCGATGTAGACTCTAGGTTTTGAACGGTGACGGGCAAGAGTTGTAGCTAGCATACCTATACAAGCAAGACATGTAAGGAACTCATCCGTGGTAACAATATTCATATCTTTATAGTAGTTGAAAATATGAGCATTACAGCAGCATTGCATACCTAAATTGACATGTACATCATCATCCACCTTGACATAAAAATCAGCATCCCAATTTGCAAGTGCAGTGGTGAAGAAAATTTTCGTTTTGGCAGACAATTCATGATAACCTTCAACATGCTCCTACAGTGCAAAAATGAATGAGACCAAATTCCTCATAGTTCCACAGGTACAAAGTTTTATGTCTACACTCTTACCAGCCTGAGGAAATCATTATGTTGAGCATCTTCCGAATCAATGGCTCGATCTAAAATGCTGTTGGATGTTGCACTGTATGAATTATGCAGATATCACCCAGGTTAGTTTCAGAATGAAAACAGAACACCATTTTAAAGAACTTATCCTCTATCACTGTGTGCTATACATGAGCAAAAACCATGCTCTAGCCTCTCTTTATAGATATAATCTATTCTGTATATATTCCTATTCTCCATATTCATATTCCTTTCAGAGGAGAAAGATTATGGCATGTCATAGTTACCCCAGAATGGTGAGAGGATTATGGCATGTCATAGTTACCCCAGAATGGTGAGAGACAATATAAGGCCCAACTTTACCAGTAGATCATACAGCATGTAGTATAGGGTTACTTCAGCAAAAGAAAATTTAGAACTAAATTGCAAGTCTTAATATCTAAAATGTTCATAAAAACTAAAGCAAGAGGAGCATGTGATTCAGAACTTGTACCCACAAAATAAGCAACAAGTAGATCATACTGCACAGTATAATGTTTTTAAATTAGCAAAAGAAACTTTTTAACTAAACTGCAAGTCTCAATATCTAAAATGTTGAGTTAAATCTAAAGTAAGGGCAACAAGTGATTCAGAACTTGTTCTCACAACATGAGCAATCTATTGCCACCAGGACATTTTACCACTGAACGACTATACTAATGCATTTCTTAATTTCTTAGCTCTCTTGGAGAAGTGCTGATTTCTCAAAAAATATTCTACTCTGTAAAGTATGAGTATCCAAACGTCATGGGAGAAGAGCACATGCGTTTGTCAAAATTGCCACATCAAATTTCAATTCCATAGGCTGCAGTTATACGACTTTAATAGAATTGTTCCATACCTGTGGCCAATCATAAAACGGATTACAATCCCCTTCTCGCGCTCCAATTGTAGTAGCTTTTCCCCTGGCCAAAGAAATCAGGCATTTTCAACAAGCAGTCCCATAGAATTAATAGATCTTATTTACACACGGAAGAATAACAGATCTATGGTACCTTGAGGCATCCAAGTCTCTCTAACTGAATCTCGCCTCTTCCTACTACTAAAAGCTGTGTTAATTCCAATAACAATAAATGCTTTCTTTCTCGTTGGACTGTCCTTAGACAACTGCGAGTTGCCGCCGGCGCCACTCGAGGTGCCCATCTCCTGGGAACTCCGAGCTGCTGCCAACTCCATCTGAATTGATGCCATCTGCTTGTCTAGAGAACTGGCAAGCCTCCGCAAAATTCACAATAAGTAGCAAGATAGTTAGTGCATAGTACAAATCCATGCAATTGCAACAAAAAGAAAGCAACCCAAGTCCAACAAAATCACAACAAGAGCTCAAGTGTTTGCACTCACTGAATTGATTCATGGGTTTTGTAAATTTCGTCCATTACATCCTTTTCTTGTCCAGGCTTCTGTAAATAGCAACAAATTTCTTTTTAAAGAATATTCAAATTTAAATAAAAGGGTTTAGAATTTCTGAGCAATTAATTGTTACCTTCTTAGTTGCGCAATCTTCTGAGACGATTTGAAGCTCTTGCTCCTGGCGACGAGTCGAAATGAGCTGACCATTGGATTCAGGTGCTACCCACATTCTGCTACCATAAAAACCCAAAATTCGTTTCAGTACTAAAAGCAAAAGAGAGAGAAACCCATAACACGGATTCAACCAAAACCAAAATTCGAAAGCTGAAAATGGAACCTGCTTGTGATGAGCATGCCGAGGAGGAAAGCTGGGATGCAAAAAATGGGAATCCATGTTGCGGATATCTTTCTGGAGCTTCGGCTCTTCATTCTCTCTTCGTTTCTCTGTGACACAGAGAGAGGTGAAGAGAGAGAGAAGTGGTGAAGAAGCTGGTTGTGACTTGACTTGTGAATGAGAGAGACCGTGTGAATTTATAAGGTGGAATTGGGTTTGAATTTTCTTTCGCTTTTAGGCGTGTTGAGTCCATTTTTGTACAGTTGAATTTTGGACCGTTAAAAAATATAAGAAAGAAAGAAAGAAAGGTTAGGCATGGAGGAGTCTTGTAACTTTGTATGCGACTTTATGTCTCCTCGTTGGCCATGGCGTTCGTTTCAAGTCGTCGTCTCCACGCCAGTTACGCCACTCGTCAAGATCCGTTTTCTTGGATTCGGATGCGTTACCTCCACTTCCCTCCAATTTCAAACCCGACCCGTTTTTTGGCTGCTCTGAAACATGAGAATTTCAAATGAACGGACCAAGCTTACATTAGAGGAGTTAAAAATAATTTCCAACAATTAAAAACGCTTTGATATTGTTTAGCACAAAAATTTAGAAGTATTTCTTCTTGGTTATAGAAGATTTTTTTGAAGAGCACCTCCTACATGTGCTTCTTTAGCAAGCACTTGAATATTTTTTAGGCTTAAATGTCAAAATGGTCCCTGTGTTTTAGCACAATGGCCAATTTAATCCCTGTGTTTTTAATTTGGCCAATTCAGTCCTTGTGTTTAGAATCATTAGCCAATTTAGTCCATCAAGTTAAAATTGTCATTAAATATGAACATGATATTCTTTTTTTTCTTTTTTCCTTTCTTTTGAAAACCTATAAAGCTTTTTTAAATTAAAAAAAGTTGAATTGATTTAAAAATATATTAAAACTTCAATTAAACTAACATAAGATTAGAAAAAAAAAGAAGAAAAAAACTTGAAAAAATGGAGGAGGAGTCCGGGGAGGGGAAGGGCTGCTTAACGAGTGGAGTAGCGGGAAAAGGGGTTGACCATTGCAGGGTGGGGGAGGGTGATGAACGGAGGCATACAGGGAGAGATGGGAGTTGGAGATGGTGTGGACGATCTGGGAGCCATGATTGAGGATGGGGCAAATGGCTAGGCTAGGCAATGGTTGGGTTTGGGAAGATCTTGCTGGGAGCCGGTTGGGTAATGGTTGAACTCAAATAATTATGTTTTTTAATTAACGTTTTAAAAAAAAAGCTTTATAGGTTTTCAAAAGAAAGGAAAAAAGAAAAAAAGAATATCATGTTCATATTTAATGACAATTTTAACTTAATGGACTAAATTGGCTAATGATCCTAAACACAAGGACTGAATTGGCCAAATTAAAAACACAGGGATTAAATTGGCCATTGTGCTAAAACACAGGGACCATTTTGACATTTAAGCCTATTTTTTATTTAAATTTTTTATATAATAAAAGTGATTTTGCTGAAAGCACTTATAAATATAATGACTTTCTAGAAAAGCAGTCCCATATTCAAAAATGCGGCTGAAGGTAATACAATGAGCATGATGCAATTATTAGTATAAGTTTCTATAATGGAACATGTGTTGTGTAGCATGTTTTTAAGGCCAAAATACAGAGATACGAAGTATGTGCCCTCTCCAATTAATAATATGCTAATAGTTGTGTCATATAGTCAAAGTTAAATTGCCAACAGCTACATGTTATTTTCAAAGACTTTGTAAATTGAGATGTCAACACCTATGCATAGATTGATGGCTTTGCTATTCCTCACATTTCCACAGCTACATTTGGTGATTTCTATACCTTCATCGTCGGTGGAGGAATTATTAAATCTCGTGAGCGCATTTCCTCTTTACCTAACTCTCAATCATCATAGTTACGATTCTTCATTGTGATAATTTGTTTGTGATTATATTAGTCGTAGAAATAGGTAAGAGATCATTTTATCCCCTTTACGTTTTGAGTTTAAGGTTAGTTTTGATTTAAGAATTCAAAAAAGATAAACTCGAAACTCAATTCTACTTTTGCTTGGGCATTTATTACAATCGTTTACGAAGTTAAGCATATAATACACTTTTTGGTTCAAGTTATTATTTGATTCAAGTTTGTACAAACAATAATAAGGATGACGGTTGCCTATTTGCCTCTCGTAATGGGCATGTATTCATCAATTGACAAAAACAATGGCATCTAGTGAATTACATTTCCCCATTAATTATGATAATGACTTAATTCTAATTAACCAGTTAAGCAAATAGTTTGACAAAAAGGGAAGTTTCTTTGAGCCTTCTGAATATTCCATTCAAAGGTCACACATACAAGCATGGCAACCCAACTTCAACACGTCCACTTGACCAGGGAGGAGTGGATGACCCCACTTGATGGTTAGGCTAAAGTTTGACTTACGAGAGAATTAATAAATCTTAAGTCTAAGCACAGTAGCAAATTTATTATTAAACCATGTCTATAAGCAGAAATAATTTGAGCTGAATGAGGTCTAGTGGAAGCAGCCGAAGTAAATCATGTATAAATATGAGATAAATCATAAATTCAGACGTTCTAAATTTAAATTCACAAGTGAATTGTCGAAATTTTTTACCTGAAATTTGCTTGACATGTGGACATTTGGAGGTCCCTAAATTAATGTGGTAGATTGTGACATCATCCTATCCTTTCAATTTGTTGAAAATAAAACATTAGAAAGAGTTCGAACAAAATTCACCAATTGCATGAAATAAAATAAAATAAAATAAATTGACCTATTCAAGGCCCAAACAAAATATTATTGGGCTTAAAAATAAGCCCAGCCCAACCTGTGTCCCGGGTTCCTTAATTGCTCGTCGCCAGTCTGCAGCCTCAATATTCTCGAGTTCTCGACGAGCTCACTGATAGCCTAGGGTTTCACCATTTCCACAAGGTAACATTTCACCTCTTCTCTTCTACATTATTCTGTGAGTCGCTCTTCCTCTGTGATTTTCATTATTCTTCATTGAATTGTTAAATCGCGAATTTTCAGTCAAAAATTTCAGTAAATGTTGTTTTTGATTGCTTGAGAGTATGCTCGATCGGAGCTCAACGATTGCGTTTTTTGATCGGGTTATTTGTTCTTGTTGGAAATTCTTATAGATCCGTGGTCGTTTATTGTTTAATTAGGTCAAGTATTATGAACTGAATATGATTACTATGTTTTTAATTCAGTTAGATTAGATTCAGGTCTTAAGAATTTGATTGGCATTCATTTTGTTGGAAAATTTTGTAAATTTGTTTATAATTCAACGAGTGTTTCTGGTGGTTAAGGTACCAAGAAGCAAGAGCTTGTTCTTTCTTTCAATCATGAGCATGAACGGTGGGATCCGGACCTGCGCAAAGTTGGTGAGGGCTTCAGAAGCATCTCTATCAAAATCAGGTTATTATGATACCATGAAATCGTTAAGTGTATAAACAATGTGATTGGCTGATAGTATTTATAATGCTATGGAGAAGACACTAGAATTTGGTTGCAAGTTAAAAAAAAAAAATTGTCTTTGACCTAAAATTTGGAAGATCAGAAGATGCACATTCATGTATAGAAGGATTTTCAGAATTAAACATCGAGCCCAAAAGATGCACAGCTTGTGCTGCTTCTTGTTATGGAACTTCTCCTTCTTCATGCTTCCCTCTTTGCCTTTTAGAGAACCGAGCGAACTGCCTCTAATGGCGCTTGTGTTCCCATGCGGGCATAGATAAACCTCAAAGTAATTCTTTTCCCTTCTTCCCTGTAAGAAGGTGGTTCCATTTTATCTTCTTACGTGAAAGAAAGGTCTTATACATATCTCTATGCCTCCCTGGTGTTATATTTTCTTGTAATCAATTTTGGCCGTTCCAAAGGGGTTCTTGCTTGAGAATGTGTGCGAGGGCTCAATTTCTCCCGGCCAATAGTGATTATGGGACAGCCTCAGGGTTTTACGTGTTCTCCCTCATGTTTTAATCCGGGAAACTGTCCCAAAATTTTTATTTTTGTAACGAAGTACCAACCAACTACTTGTCTTTAACAAGATTCTAGGAACTAACTCACATTTTTTGGTATATGGACTCAAGTGGGTCATAGCATTTTACTTTCCAATTGGAGGCATAATTTCATAGTGAATGGGTATCTTGGTGTGAATAGAAGGCTCAGTATATAATTTGCATGAAGGAACCCATTCGCTGAAATCATCTCATGAATATTTTTTTTGTAAAAGAGTCCTGTTGGCAAAGACAATGTTGCCACCCTGCGACAACTGATGAGTGGCTCTTAGAAAGTAAATTTCAAAGGCATATGAATCTTAGCATACTTTTAGTTGCAAAATGCTGGCTTTTAAAATAAACTTAAAATGACCATCCCTATGAGACCTCAATTTCCATTGGTGTTTTCTGGTTTTTTTTTATGGGCTTCTTCATAGTGGCCCAAAATAGTTTAATTTATTTGAGCTGTTTTTCTGGTATGAGTTTGGTTGATTTGCTTATTTGCTTCTGGAAATTAGGATTGAGTACAGTGAAATTAAATCTCCACCGCATGTTTCATCTAGTAGTTCATGTTTTTTTAATCTGTAACCGACCCACACCAATCCATCCATAATGGAGAAAGACTGAATGTCTAACTAATAATAACCAGCTGAGGTGTCGATTGATTCGACTTTGAATGCTGGACCTTTTTTCATTGCATGTACTAAGTAGAAGTAGTGGCTATTGTGCTTTGCCAGGAACTAGAGGGTTCCACTCAACCGGAGTGAAGAGAATGGGTGGACATGGCCATGATGAACCATACTACCTTCATGCGAAACACATGTACAACTTGGACAGGATGTCGCACCAGAAGTTGAAGGTGACCCTTGGAGTGTTCACTGCCTTCAGCATCGGCGTGGCTGTTCCTATTTGGGCTGTCCATTTCCAACAAAAGAAAACCGCCTCTGGTTGAGATGGTCGAATTCAGCAATAAGAGACGCATAATACTGCAGTCTCGGCATTCTCTTGGATTCGTTTCTCATTTACTTCTATTGTTAAAAGAATGTGGTACATTTGTTTGATAATTTTATGGCACATAAGAATCAGATTTGAGCTTTAAAAGGTTCCCATTTTCCCTTCAAGTTCTGTTCTTTCACAGTTTTCTCCTATGCCATGAGTGATGAGTAATTAAACAAGTAGACAATAAATGAAATCCTAAAATTTTGCATACCAAATGATATGACCTTGGGTTATTATTTGTATTGTACTTAATTTTTCAAACGAGTCTTATTTATTTTTAACAAATTAGATTTTGTGCATTGTTTTTTATTACGGTATTTACAATTTGTGACTGATTGAGGTGCATTATCACCATTTCATTTTATCTCTAAATTTGAGGTTATGTGTTCGAATACTCCGAGAAAAGAAAGTTTAACAATTTGATTATGGTTATTGCAATTTCAATTTTATTGGATACTCTATTTATTTCATCATAGCAGATTAGTCTTCTTTCATCGAAATCCATAGCAAATGGTTTGGAATTCAAAATTAATCTTTTGTCATTGGTGGAATTCATAATATTAAGCAAAATTATGGGGGACAAAACACAAGTCCTTGCCAAAGCGAAAAAAAAAAAAGCGGAATTTAAATTAAAATATGAAAACAAGCAATTTTGCGTACTTTCTCCGCTCCCTCTCCGCATAAACGCAAACCAGAGCCATTTTTGTTGGGTTCTCTGCCTCTACGTGTTCCTCATCCAATCGGAAAAGGTATGATCTTCCCTAAGAAGAATCGCTCTGCTTTTTTCTTTTCAATTTTATTAGTTGATTTTATCCGTAATAGTTGTCTTTGATTTTGCTGGATAGGTTGCCATTTCGAGCTCTGAGTAAACCCTAGCACACAGATCAGCAGCAAGTAGAAGATATTCGCGCATTTCACCATGGATTCAGCAGCTCGACGAACCAGTGGAGGCGTATTCGAAGGGCTTTACAGGGTCATTATGCGCCGTAACTCCGTCTACGTCACATTCGTCATCGCCGGCGCTTTCCTCGGTGAGCGGGTGAGGCTCAGAACTTAGATTAGGGCTACTTCACTGGTTCTGACGTTTTAGTTTTTCGTCTTCTGTTATCTTTATTTTGGTCATTAGCTGTTTGGTTGCTAAGAAGGTCTTAAGGATATGAAATTTGCTTAGATTTGCGATTTGGTCATTTTGATGTAGTTGCGAACTCAGAAATTATAATTTGGTCTATGGATTTTTTGAACCTAAACTGGCCTTGTCATTAAAAGGAGTGATCATTGCTATGTTAGTGAAAAATAGATGAAACTTGATGTTGTTTCTTGTGATTTAGGGTTTCAATGGTTTCATATCTTAATCAAATGCTTGCTTGCTGTGACAGACATAAATTTAAGCTAATACTCAAAAATATATTTGTTTTTAATGTTGTGTTGGTTCCCAAGTTATATGCAATACTCGTAGACATTTGATTTCTGAACTCAATCAAGTTGAGGGTCATACATTGTGGAATTATAGAAATAGAATCTAGGCTACATACGGAGACTGAGAAGAACTTAGAGTTTTTGGCCCATTTTATGATTTAGGACTGTGATGCGTTGCCCTTTATCAGTTTTTTTCCCTTTTCAATTTGTTTTGTATTGTTTGCTTCTAATTTTCATTTGGTTTCTTCTCTTCCTCTCCGAACGAAGATCAAATATCGGAAGCTCTGATGTATTTTATTTCTTTTCATTTGCTGGTTTCAGGCCGTGGATTATGGAGTTCATAAGTTGTGGGAGTACAACAATGTTGGGGTATGACAACTTTTACAGTTTTTACTCAGTTTTAGCATGTTATACATTTCCTTATTGCACAAATATATGCTTGATGAATCCAAATATGGGGGATTGAAGAATTATTTGTTTGCATGTATCTTTGTGTTATAGTACAGGTTTGATTCGGATATGTGTAATGCATTTACATATCCTCCCTTCTTTTAGTGCATGTGGGTTTTTCTTCGAAGACAAACTTTTGCCCATGGCTGGAGGTGCTGCATATTATTAGGTCATATGCCTGTTTGGATGTTAATTGGATTCTTATGAGTCTAACTATAATTGAGATGGGGTTGGATTTGCTTTCCATGTCCTAGACATGTGTATTGTATTGCACACACCTTCTATGCATTGAGATTCTTTCTTTGGTAGTAACTGGTTTTCTAAAAAAACAAAATCCCAATATCGAACGTCAGAATTGAGATGGGGTTGGATTTGCTTTCCATGTCCTAGACATGTGTATTGTATTGCACACACCTTCTATGCATTGAGATTCTTTCTTTGGTAGTAACTGGTTTTCTAAAAAAACAAAATCCCAATATCGAACGTCAGAATTGAGATGGGGTTGGATTTGCTTTCCATGTCCTAGACATGTGTATTGTATTGCACACACC
Source organism: Prunus salicina (assembly GCA_020226455.1). Taxonomy (NCBI): domain Eukaryota; kingdom Viridiplantae; phylum Streptophyta; class Magnoliopsida; order Rosales; family Rosaceae; genus Prunus; species Prunus salicina. The sequence goes on from CM035341.1 coordinate 50,077,608, forward strand.
TTCTATGCATTGAGATTCTTTCTTTGGTAGTAACTGGTTTTCTAAAAAAACAAAATCCCAATATCGAACGTCAGAATTGAGATGGGGTTGGATTTGCTTTCCATGTCCTAGACATGTGTATTGTATTGCACACACCTTCTATGCATTGAGATTCTTTCTTTGGTAGTAACTGGTTTTCTAAAAAAACAAAATCCCAATATCGAACGTTAGAATTGAATGTTTTCCTTTTTAATGCAGAAACGATACGAAGACATTTCAGTTTTGGGGCAAAGGCCATCGGAAGAATGAGCTATCAACTCTCCTCTTTCACTATTTCATAGTTTTCATACTTTTGAAAAGCTGGAGTATGCAATCATGCCCTAGATAGAAATTCTTATTTTCGTAATAAAAGTTTGAATGGACAGAACTTATTCATCGAACATGTTCAATTCGATTGGGTGTTTCAAGTGCTGAATAGTTCTGTATGGCCACATTGGCTCGAACAATGGTATTCTGTGGTTTTATTCACTTCAGAGTCTAGTATTATTAATTTTTTGGGCTCCGTATTTCTAAATTTTCATAGCAACCCAATAGTTTTCTGTAAGTAACATCTTGTCTAAAAATTAAAGGAAAAACATGCTGTCATTCTTTTAACCGTGCAAAAAAAGAATTCCTCAAGGGGGGTTTTTGTTTTCCTTATACAAGGAAAGCGATAGTGGGGGAAGCTCACACGCACCGTCGAGGTGTGATAATGTCCTTTCAACTGGGCTAGACCCTGGTGAAGTATAATTTGAAACTTAGGGATGAGATTTTAGAACAATTGAATCAAATAAATAGTCCTTTGCAAATACAGCTGTTCTTTTGCGTAATGCCTTTCAAATATGAATAAGGGTTGCCACGAAATTTTTTTGAAAAAAATATGAGAAAGCCCAATTTGTTTTCTTACCGACAAAACATATTTATTTTGCTTTCATGATAAAGTATTATTTTTCTGTTACATTTTCATTGATAACTTTAATTAGAAAAATAAAATTGATATCTCCGTTTCCATTGCGTATTATGTAAAAAATATCGCTGTTTTCAGTTAAATATTTTAGCTAAAATTTGACCCATCAGACGCCTGATCTTGCGATTAGTTATCTTGAGAAGGGTGGTTGAATACAATGCTTTTATCCTAGTTGGCATCATTAGGTTGGTAGAAAAAATAATTTAATTATATCAATTATATAAAAAATAATAATAAATTAAAGGCGGTGAGTTTGCCCTACGGGTACCTTCTCGCACCCAACGCCGCATATAAATTCCATGATTTCTCTTCTTTCCCTGTCACATAATACGCAAAGCATAAGCCATAACCTCTAGGGTTCTCCATCTCTCTCTCTCTCTCTCGCCCTCTCCCCGTTTATCATCCAACCCTAAAAGGTACAACCTCTTCTGACAATCGATGCGCTTATTCTTTTCTTTTCGAAACCGTAATCTTCTTTGTTGATGATAATTGTTTTTGATTGCTGAGTGTTTGTTCGATCCGAGCTCAAGTCTTATGCTTCTGGATCGGATTTTGAAATATTTACAGATCTGTGAATCTTAGGGTTTATTTTTGTATTATGTTGTTAAGTCCGAATGCTATTTGAGATAGATTTATTCAACGTTGCTTTGATTTGGACTTTCTCACGTTGTGATTTTATTTAATAATTGTTATTGACCTTTGCCGTTGAAATTCTCGGAGTTTTTTTCACCAATCGTTATGAGACCATAGCTGTATTATATGTGTACTTATATATGGCTGGAAATTTATGTAGAAAACCTGTCATGTTAGGTGTTTATTATATGTTTGATATTCTTGAAAGAGTGTCGCAGTATATATATATATATATATATATATATATATATATGTATGCTGCGAAATCTCTGTCCAGTTATATTGAACTCCTTCCGTTTTCGGTTCGTGGAGGTGCTTGATTACTACAGACATTAGTTTTAGGTTTGTATTGTAAACTTTGTGCGGCTTCGCTGTCCGATTTGTTGTTCTTTGTGGATCAGCAATTATAAAAAAATTCGGCCTTTTTGGAATGTGATTTTGTTTTGTTAGCGCTGGTAGGACATTTGTCGCATCTTGTTTTGTCAACTTATCATAAATTAATCCCAGGGCGTAGTCTTTTGGCCGGATGATTTATCATAGTGCTTCAGAGAAAAAAGGAGTATAATGTTTTGTTTGCTTGTGGAATTAGTGCTGTGTTTTGTTGTCCATCTAGAACTACCAACGATATATCAGCCTTGTTATTTTGAGATAGTTTAGGACAGTTCTTTTCGATTATAAACTGTCGGACACAGTTTTCACCATTTATATTGATTTCATGAGTGTTGTCTTACTCTTAACCTGTTGCTAAATAGCTATTTCATTTGATTGAAGGAAATTGGCAGTTCAGTCTGCTACATCTGCAGTTTGTCAAAGTGGAGTGTGTGACGTCTATAACTTATTTTATGTCTGAACGGGCCACTCTCTTTTTGTCGTCGATTGGATTACTCGGTGAATATTGTCCTACATCTAGAAAAAAGAGTAGAGCTGCTGCTGTTGAATTTGGATGCATGCATTTTGGATTATTAGAGGAGAGTAACACACATTTCCTTGGTTGCTGGTTTATGCAACCTTTTCCAATTGCAAGGAAGTTGTCTGGTAGAGGAGGATTTCTTGTTTCAGGAGACAATACCATTCTGATTTAATCCATCATCTTTGTCGCACCCTTAAGGATGGCTCTACAAAACATTGGTGCTTCAAACCGTGATGATGCCTTCTACAGGTATAAGATGCCACGGATGATTACTAAGATTGAAGGCAGAGGAAATGGCATCAAGACTAATGTGGTCAACATGGTTGATATTGCAAAGGCCTTGGCTAGACCTGCTTCTTATACTACTAAGTATTTTGGCTGTGAGCTTGGAGCTCAATCGAAATTTGATGAGAAGACTGGGACTTCCCATGTGAATGGCGCTCATGACACTGCGAAGCTTGCTGGACTTCTCGAGAACTTCATTAAGAAATACGTGCAGTGCTATGGTTGTGGGAATCCTGAAACTGAAATAATTATCACTAAGACACAGATGCTCAATCTCAAATGTGCTGCATGTGGTTTTGTGTCTGATGTTGATATGAGGGACAAGCTTACAACTTTTATCCTCAAGAACCCTCCAGAGCAGAAGAAGACAGCTAAAGAAAAGAAAGCCTTGAGGAGGGCTGACAAAGAGCAGCTTAAGGAAGGGGAAGCTGCTGATGAGGAACAAAAGAAGCTTAGGAAGGAGGCGGCAAAGAAGAAGGCAACAACTGGTTCTAAAGCATCAAGCAAGAAGAAACCCTCTGGTTCTGATGAGGATCGCTCCCCCACTCACAGCCAGGGAGATGAGAATGACCAAGCTGCTGTAGATGACGATGATGATGTCCAGTGGCAGACAGACACTTCCTTGGAGGCTGCTCGGAAGCGAATCCAGGAGCAGTTGAGTGCGGTTACTGCTGATATGGTCATGCTTTCTACCACTGAAGAGGAGAATCCTGAGACCAGGACCCATCAGAATGGTGCTGATAAAAATACACATGGAAGGCTCGTTAATGAGATAAAACAATGCCTGCAAAAGGGGACTTCTGCTGCCCAGTTTAAATCCTTTTTGGTTACCCTTTCTGGTACTCCCCAAGAAATTATGGATGCCTTGCTTGAAGCTCTTTTCGAAGGCGTTGGAAAAGGGTTTTCTAAGGAGGTTTCTAAGAAGAAAAACTACCTGGCTGCAGCAACCCAGGCGGAGGGGTCCCAGATGGTTCTATTGCAAGCTATTGAGTCTTTCATTGGGAAGGCAAACCCTGATGCTGCGAAGGAAGTGGCTTTGGTCCTGAAATCACTGTATGACGTTGATGTGCTGGAAGAGGAATTCATTATGAAGTGGTACCAGCAGGGCTTAGGCGGCATGAACAAAAGCTCTTTGATCTGGAAGAATGCCAAGCCCTTCATCGAATGGCTCCAGAGTGCTGAGTCGGAGACAGAGGAAGAGTGAGTGATGTGGGATTTCTCTTTTATATGGGTATTTTTAAATCAGTATGACACTGTTAAGAGAATTAGTTGTGTGTGTCTTGGAATGAAGGGGAGTCACTGGACCTTCCTATATTCTCACCCTCTGCTTTGCTTTGCTGTTGTTATATTTGGTGGTGTTTTAGTCTGTTTGACCAACTATTATTCTGTCATGGGATATTGGTTTTCTTTTATGAGGTTTGGTTAATGCATTTGTCTTATATGTGGTGTTTTCTTTTTGGCCTTTTGCGTTTGAATTTTGGTCGAAATGATGGTAAATTGGGCTGACACAATTAATTTGGATAATATATTTGGATGAGATTTTTTGATAAAATATTCGGATAAGATTTTCAGTTAAGATTTTCGGTTTCAAATTTCAGATAATTAAAATTGAAAGTGAAAAAAATTTAGAGTTGAAAGTGAAAAAATTATTGAGTATAAAGTGAATAATTAAACTTGAAAGTGAAAAAAATTTAGAGTTAAAAGTGAAAAAATTATTGAGTAGAAAGTGAATAATTAAACTTGAAAGTGAAAAAAATTTAAAGTTGAAAGTGAAAAAATAATTGAGTAGAAAGTGAATAATTAAACTTGAAAGTGAAAAAAATTTAAAGTTGAAAATGAAAAAATTATTGAGTAGAAAGTGAATAATTAAACTTGAAAGGGAAAAAAATTTAGAGTTGAAAGTGAAAAATTATTGAGTAGAAAGTGAATTTGTTGTTAAAAGTGAAGAGTATGAATTGGTATTTATAGAAAAAAAATTCACTATTTTTTGGGGTTTTTTAAAAAAAAATTATGATTTTTTTTCATAATTTTTTGCCTTGAAAAATTCCAGGCCATTGGATTGGATGAAAAATTGAAAATCGGAAGGACCAGGTTGCGCCATGTGGCAGCGGAAAGAAAAAAAAAATTAATTGCGCCTGCTGACGTCAACTGCCTTCGGGCTGGAGCTTAGGCTCCCCCTGCCTTCGGGCCAGCCCAGGCAAATGGACCCCACACTGCCCATGCCAGCCTTTGTTGCTGGAACTTGCATTTGGGCTCTTCCCCCTCCCCCCCCAGCCCGAGCCCGAGGGGGCTGCTGGAAATGGCCTAAAAGCAATGCTAAGTTAGCAAAAGACCTACTATTTCATTGGTTTGAATCAATTGCTCCCCTCAGGAAAGGTTCGAGTCCTAACATGTGTTTGAGTTAAGTATACTATAGTTTCTCTCAATAGGAAATGCCCTAAAAAAAACAATGCTAAGTTAAACTAAAACAATCTCCCACTAAAGTGCAAAGCCCAAATCATTGAAGGCAAAAAAAAAAAAAAAAATTGATGTTAAGTTACAAGAATTATATAGTGAGGGTCTTATATATGTCCCTTAGGTGAGGCTCTATCTCAAATTGAATAGCCGTTGAATCAAATTGGTAGTCTGATCCAACAGTTAAAAATTAATCCAACGATTAAAAGATATGACCTCACCTAAATGTCGTATATAATGCCCTCACTATAGTTAAACTAAAACAATCTCCAACTAAAGTGCAAAGCCCAAATGAAGGCTTCTTTTGACAAACATGAATACCTATTAGAGATATTTAGTGATATACCCATTCTTAGCACTAATATTATAGATAAACTCTACACCATTGAATTTTTATAAAAAAAAACCCAAAAAAATGACAGTTGGCCCTATTGAATTTAAGTTTGATTATTAAATTACTTTGATACCCTATTGAGTATTTTGGGTTTTTTATTAGATTTTGTGGTTGGGCTTGTTTTAATAAATTGATGGTAGTTTTGTAATTTATAAGAAGTTAAAAGCCTATTTGTTATGTTGTAAATGGGCTTTTGGTATGTTTCTAAAGTGCATTTCATATATGATATTTTTATAATTTGGGCCCTTATATTAGGTATAATAGTGAATCTCACTGATTATTTATCCCGTGGGCCAATAATAGTAGGGGTTTATTTTGTTTTTGGTCTGAATAATAGCAAGGGGTTTTATTTTGCCAAAGTTTGAAATGGGGATGGAGGAAAACTAGCACACATGACTATTTGGGACCACATCAAAGATTTGGGTCAATCTAACTAGCACCGTGTTGATAGCCCCCATAACTATTTAAGAACACACCAAAAATCTGAGTCAATTCAACTAACACCGTATTGATTGAAAAATAAAAGAGGGTGAAAATACTATAGGATAATGCATGGTTTAAATTCACAATCTAATTACCTGCAACGTTATTTGACAAAATAAGCACATCCGAGTCGAATAATTGACTCGGATAATTTTCTCGCTTTGGACTTTGGTTTTGCATTTGGTCCAATTGGAGTTGTTAAGAGCTCTTATTGTCAAAATCATCAAGAAGACAAGGCGCAACGCCTGGTTAAAAATAAATTATATTCTTTAATCCAATAACTCCCCAAGTTCCGAAAGCGTTTGGTAATATATTATGCTTCTTAACACCAAGTTTTCAGAACTAAGTACATAAACTAATCTCAAAATGTGCTTCTTAAACTTTATCACACTTCCAATTTTTTTGTATAGGTCGATGTGGACTGGTCACCTACCTTTGTTAAAACCTTAGTTTTATTTTGTTTTTTCGCTCGATTAGGGTCAACTTTTTGTCTGCAGCTACAAGATACCAACAATGACAGTCATGTCATTGTACATGACAAAACAAGGCCAACAAATTGGCACTTGTGTCACGACACACAAGTCCAAAGTCAAAAATAAAAATAAATTGGGATTTTAATAATAATTGATGCTAAAACTAGTAATAATCTAAAATTATATAAAACCCATTTATTTGAATAGTTGATGTGACAATTTGTAAAACAATTTATTTTTCTTGTAAATTGTAGTGCCAGAGAGATAACAAGCTGTGTCCACATTCTGGACAAGGTCTTCGTTTCATAATGCCTTTTTGTCTTTTACTTTTATTTATTACTTTTGGTTTCTTTTACCGTCATCCACAACCTTTTTTTTCTTTTGAATTGGACTATGTGTCATAATTCAAAATGGATTTAGAGAGATAAATAAAAAAAACAAAGAGAGTCATTTTTCAATTCGAACTCAAATTTTTAGAATTTCATACCGCTATTTTTAAGAAGTCTCCGATATTTTTATTCAGGACATCTTATCAAGTAATTATTGTTGTTGAGACCAAATTTTATGATAATTATGTAATTTAACTTTATTATCTGCGAAGTTGATTTAATTTTGTTTTTTAGTCACGAAACAAACATTATGAAGAAAATTCTCGAGGGATATTTACACTGCTCAAAAATTCTTTTTATTATAGAATTTCATCAGGTTGAGATTCAATTTTTTTTATTATATAATTTATGATATATCTTAACATCACTTGAACCCTACATTATCTCATTGACAGTGTTTATCTCACCTATTTGTTTTTGACGTGAATATTGGGTGTCGTTGAGGCAGAGAGTCCTGTCTGTACATAACAAATCAACAAATGAAATGACGACCGCGACAGGCAGGCATGAAAATCCGGTCCGTGCCATCGCTACCCAAACACAAAACACCGAGTCGTCGTATATTTCAAAAATTTCGGAAAAAGCGACAGCAAAGCTTAAATTTAACCTAGAACCAAAAAATCCCAACCCAAAAATAAAAAATAAAAAATCTTAACAACCTCTGATTTCGTTGACTTGAGAATATTGTCAGTGACAATAAAATTCATTCACTGAGCCCCAGCAAATACTGCTGTGATTCTCAAGTACAACAATGATGTCACTCAGACTGTGAGACTCGGAGAGAGAGAGAGAGAGAGAGGGGCCTATGAGATCCCTAATTTTTGGCAGCTCCCATTGAATGAAGTATTTATTTTGCCTGATCCAATTAAATGCAACAAGTCGTAGAGACATTGATTTGTACGCAAGGAAATCTTTTCTCTCATCAAGTAGAGTACGATACACTTAAAGTAATCGTCTTTGATTTATTTTGTACATAGTAAAATACATTACTTGATGAACCGTGAGTGTTTTTTTAGTGAAACAGTGTGACAACCGAACATATTTGACTTTCGTGTATTTCTTGTCAAAAATCATTCACACACAATGTAACAATTCTCCTAACATTTTTGCTTGGTTGGGACAGTAAATTCAATTCTGTTACATAATATGTAAATATGTGAGGAAATAATACTCAAATTGAGAAATTTGCTGATTGGACGGAAGGTTAAACGACATAACAAACATAGTCCTTGAGAGAAAGAGGGGGAGAGAGAGAGAGAGTGGTGCATGGTGTAGTTAGTTGGACTTAGGCAGTTACGTTTTGGTGGGGAGGGCAACAGTGTAATATTGTGAGAACTAATTTACCCAAATAATAGTACTTTAATATTATTTATTTATTGACATCCCATAATTCCATTTCCCTTGAGTTTTGCTTGCGTGCCCGTTCTCCGACCCCAAGACGAAGACGGCACTCGCTCACTCTCTCTCTCTCTCTCTCTCTCTCTCCCTTTCAACTTCTGTCACACACCCTGAGGCAAATCAGACACTAAAACACACACACACGCTTTTCAATTTCTCTCTCTCTCTTCTCTGAAATCAAAATCCCTAACCCCAAAATGCCTCCTACGCCTCATCCGCCGTCGCATCACCACCCTCATTCTCACTCGTACTCTCCCCACCGTCCGATCGACCCCAAAATCTGGCGAGCCTGTGCCGGAAACTCCGTACAAATTCCCATCCTCCATTCTAGGGTTTACTACTTCCCTCAAGGCCACCTCGAGCAATCCTCCTCCTCCGCCCCTCTCCTCCTCTCCCCTCTCGTCCTCTCCAAGCCTCTCATTCTCTGCCGCATCTCCGCCGTCCATTTCCTCGCCGATCCCACAACCGACGAGGTCTTCGCCAAGCTCCTTCTCCTCCCCATCCCCAACCACGAACCCACCAATCGCCACGAGCCGCCGAACGACGACGTATTTGACGACGCCGACGAGACCGATAAGGTCGTTTCGTTCGCGAAGATCCTCACTCCTTCGGACGCCAACAATGGCGGTGGCTTCTCCGTCCCGAGGTTCTGCGCCGACTCCATCTTCCCCGTGCTTAACTACCAGGCCGAGCCGCCGGTCCAGACGCTCTCCGTCACCGACCTCCACGGCGTCGTTTGGGATTTTCGCCATATTTACAGGGGAACTCCGAGGCGGCACTTGCTCACCACCGGCTGGAGCAAGTTCGTCAACCACAAGATGCTCGTCGCCGGCGACTCCGTCGTTTTCATGAGGAACTCGAGAGGCGAGATGTTCGTGGGCGTTCGCCGCGCAGTCAGGTCCACCGTGAGCTCTGACTGCGCTTCCAGGTGGAGCTCTCACATTGGTGGCGGAGCGACGACCACAATGAGGCTGAAGACAGAGGATCAGGAAGGTTCTGGAAGGAAGGTGATGTCGGCAGAGGCCGTGGTAGGGGCGGCGGAGATGGCGGCGGCGGGAAGACCGTTCGAGGTGGTGTACTATCCGAAAGCGGGGTGGTCAGACTTTGTGGTGAAGGCCGAGGTGGTGGAGAAGGCTTTAAATGTATTTTGGTCGGCTGGGATGAGAGTGAAGATGTCCGTGGAGACCGAGGATTCGTCCAGGATGACTTGGTTTCAGGGCACCTTGTCGTCGGTATCGATCCCAGACAATGGGCCTTGGCAGCGCTCCCCATGGCGTATGCTTCAGGTATTGGTTCTTCAGCTTTTGGTCTCACTTATTTTGAGTTTTATTTAATTGTTATTAGCTTCTCAGTGAAGTAGGCGTAAGACATTCATCTTCTTGTTTATATGAAACAATTTACTGTGATCCATCCAATTGGGTATAGGTTTGCGTACATGTCACCATCCGCAGGGTGCTAACCTTGGAACATGTCATGGTAGTTTATATTTGTGGAAATGCATTAGAAAGCAGATATGGTACATAATTTTGAAGAAACATTCAATATTTTATTTGGTTTTGACTCGATCAGATGGCTTTTGGGATGTGTTGACAGATTTATGTTTTAGTTTATCCCAGAAGATTTCCTGTTGAATTCTAGTCCTGTATAATTGCTGGCATTGATAAGTGAGATAATGATTTTCAATAAAGCAATGCCTCCTAAATATTCTGCCATGCGTTGCTTGTCTTAAATGACTTATAATAGGTTAATCTAATTTATATTGCATTTTAATTGTGGGAGTAGGAGTTGAAATGAAAGAGCAGTTGATCTGTATTTTGGTTGAGGTGGGTGCATTATTTCTTTATATCATTTGACACCAACTTTCCTGTAGACTTGTCTTCTGTTCAAATACATGATATCAATTAGGTTGAAATTCATTGACTTATATTTCTTCTGCAGCAGAAAAAAGGGGAAAATTGAAATAAGCTTTTTTGTGTTGCCAAACTTACTGTTGTGAAAAGAAATACCATGTCAGGATAATTTGATTCAGGTTGTGGATTGTTAAGTATCTATAGAATTGTGTTGAGACTATGCTCTTTCAAAAATTAGCCAGGGTCGTAGCCATTGCCAAATTATTGTACACTGTGTGATCTTTTATGTTTGCGGTTTAGCAAACCACAGTTTCTGTGCTTCACACCAAATAGATAAAGAGCACAACCTATCATATCAGGCATAAAAACACTATAAATACACACACATGCACGGAGGGAGAGGGAGAGAGAAGTGCTTGTATTTTCATATTAAAATTTTATGCAGAAATCACATAATAATATTAATCATTTTCTACATTTGGTTACATTCTGAATTTATTGCATTTAGCACATCTTATTTTCTCTCCACTTGGACTGATGTTGAGTTTTATAGTTTTTGCCAAGAGATAGTTTAGAATAATTAATGACCCCTCTATTATAGGTTACTTGGGATGAACCTGAAGTTCTGCAGAATGCTAAGAGGGTGAGCCCATGGCAAGTTGACTGTGTTGCATCAACACCTTCAATTCATACTGCATTCCCCCCCGCAAAGAGATTCAGAGCTCCTATGAGTCCTGGGCTGCTGACCAATGCAGAGGAAGAATTCTTCTTTCCTGTGCCAGGAGCACCTAATTCAACAATGGGGCAATTGAATGCATCCTTGTTGAACTATAACACTTTTCCTGCTGGCATGCAGGGAGCCAGGCAAGATCTATACTGTGTATCTAATCTATCCCAATTGTTAAGTGAAAATACTCCTCAGATGTGCACTTACAATTCCTTTGGCAACAATGTGGTGCCAAAGTTGAAGAGGGTGTCTACTGAGTTGAACATTGGCAGTTCACAGTCTGATGAATTATCACCAGATAGCCAGAGTAGTGTGCATTCCTTTGGCACGGAACTGGATGGAAACCGGTACTGCAACTCAACAAAGGTTGGCAGAAGTTCGTTTCAACTGTTTGGTAAGATTATTTATATGAACCAGCCTGTTGAAGGTGGTTTTGATGATGTTGGCTGCACTGAGGACAATGGCAATAAAGGGTACAATGCAACTGAAGGTGTGAACAACCAACTGGATCTTTCTTACTCCAAACTGCTTGAAAGGCTTGATGTTCAATATCAAAGAGCCTCAGCTGTTGAAGCTTGTTCTTTGTGAACTACTGGTGGCTGCTACAACAAAAGTTTCTGTACAGGTAATCTCTTCTCGCTGAATTGAATTCAGTTGTCAATTCATACAACATGTACCTTATGACTGATTTTATATCTGACATGCTTCAGTCATGCAGTCATAAGTTTTGAATCCTTACTCCTTTTATTGGATTTACATGCATAAATCCTGTTTTTCCACTCCGTTTGGCAGTGCGTGTACCTAATTTTCTTTATGTAGCTTTAACACTATTTACATCGTTAACAATGCCGAACAATTTTCTTTCCATAGTTCCGTCGCATTTTCTTGGGTTTAGGAGGATGCCACTGTTTGGATCATTTTCTTGGGTTAAATTTTGTTGTATACAGTGTTCAAGATGGGAAATAGAGTACAATTCAGGAACTTGTCTGGTGTTGTCTTTTGCCTCTCTATAGCTAGATATCATATTAAAATTTTCTTTTAATTTAAACTCAACTCCATTGTGGGATACCAACTTCCAAGAGTGAATCACATAAGCTTTTGACAGGAAAAAAAAGAAGAGATTGCTTTGGGTATTGGGTTATCACAACATTAGCTAGAGCCTATAAATTAAGCATTATATGCACCATCTGTCTTCCTTAGCATTTGAATCTCCAGCCACAATGAACTGTCAGTTAAGCTTCTCTGGCAAAACAAAAGATTAGCCAACTGACTTAACTGATCTGAACATATTGTTTATTTCAAAACTGGGGTTCTTACTGGTTTTAGTCGGTGCAACCTGAAGCTTAGATGCGTTATTCATCCTCATATGTGAATCTTTGTTTACATAAATGTTGAGCTGAGATGTCTTAGAAACACACCTAGTAGAAGAAATGGGGTAAAATAAAATCCATCCTAGTGTGAAATAGATACTGCCTTAATTATAACTCTGTCCAATTTTATTTATTTATTTATTTATTTAAAACAGGGGATTATAAATTGAATTCCTCGCCTGATACTCGGTATTCTGTATTTTTTCGCAGGCGCTCAAGGCCGGCAGGAAGCTGACTAGTCTGACTGTTGCAGTAGCTATATATTTGTATTCTGGTTATTTTAGTTTGTGGTGTTAGACGTTGAAACAATCTTGTAGACTCGGTTTTCCATGTTCAAAATCAAGCTATTAATGCTAAATGTTTATGATTCAGATTTCGTGCTCTTTGTTTTTTCTAAACAAGGATTTATCTGATTATATGTAATTGTGGTGGTTCGTCATTCAATCCCATTTCTGGTTTTCGTATTAAAGAAGTGACCAGGAAAAGTTGGTTTTGTTTCACTCTTTGGTGGTTGTTGGAGATCAGAGACTGCCCAATTTGTGGTCCAAACAAAAACGGTGTACGTTCATTGGCTTTTGAAATATACTTGGTCATCAATGAGCTTGAGTTCTCATTTCAATGTCTACGAAAAGAGTTACTTGTGTGCTGTGTTGTGTTAAGAGAGTAGTATTCTTATAATGAATTGGTTATTATTTGTTTGGGACCTACGATTGTTTGCTATGTAAGCATTTAATCGATTTACTGACCGTCTAAATAATGGATGATCTTATTTGTAAGTTTTCTGCGACTTTATATATGAATTTGAAATAAACTTTAAGGTTCTATATAATTAACCCAAAATAGCAAGAGTAGTCATCCTTGCATTGAGGTCAAATCCCTCTTCAATATCGGAGATCACTTGAGGTCCTGGTCCTGTGTTCGAATATCCCAATCTCAATATCGGAGATCCCTTGAGGGTGTTAATAGAATCTTCTAGAAAAGTATGGATGCTTCAGCCCAAAAGAGTGATGGGTCTTGAAGCCCATTTTCAGGCATCTAATTAAACACATACACCCAGTGGCGGACTAGAAGCGTGCCCATTGTTCGTCACCCCCAGCAACAATAAACCAGACTTGGTCTGAATTGTGATTCTTTTGTTTCTTCTTTTGAAAAAAGCGTTTAATGGCGAATTCGTTGTTTCTCCCAAACCACAGTTTCATAGCTCCCCCTCGCCTCTCTGCTTCCTTGCCCTCAAAACCCTCCAAACCCCTACCTCTTCCCCGTCTAGGGTTTTCTCTCAACAACTCTTCCTCTATTATTAGTCAGAGCAGCAGCAGCAGAAGCGGAAGCAGAAGCAGGCGTGCCTCTTCCTTCAAATCTCATCTAGCTCCTCGAGACTCCGTTCCCCCAGTAAGTACGCTTTTCTTCATTCTCTCTAGTTTCTTGTTTTCAATTTTTGTTTATATTATTTGCCTTATTCATCTCTTAATTAGGGGAAATTTTCCAAATTGTTATGTGCTACATAAAATTAATGGTGATGGACTCATGGGTCCAACGGGTTTGCAGGATTTGAAATCTTAGTGTGATGGCATTTGATTTCATAGGTATAGTGTAAATGTGCAACAACTTTTCTGGATGTTTTGTTTGAAATGAAAGAAGCATGAGCCGTTAATTCTAGTTAATTTGCTTCCAGTCAAACAATCAAGCATTTCCTTTGGACTTGTGTATGTTAAGGCAGTTCTAAGGGCTTGTTTAAACTCCAATCCTATTTGAAATGTTCTTTCTCCTTGTTCTAAATTTTCTTTTTGAAGTCTAAGAATCTGCTTCTTCCGTATTTATATCTCAGTAATTTAACCAAGTCTCTAATTTTCAGTTATCAACAGACTCACACTCTTCAAACTTAAATATGTATACTTAATTTCTCGTTATTTGGTTGTTCCTGTATGCAGTTATCTGTATTTAGATTGTTAATCTTATATATGTACTTTATGTCTAGACGAATGCCAAAGAGGATCGTACTCGGAGTAATGTAGAAGCTTCGGAAAGTGGAGCAGATCAACACCATTTGCCCCGTTTGAGGACCCTCCTTAAAGTTTACAAGGAAGCTATATTTAACGGAGATGAAGAAACTGTATCAGAAGTTGAGGCCAAGATAGAAATACTTGAAAATGAGAAGAATAAATTAGTCAAGAAAGTATCTTCCTCGTCGGCAGAGATAACATCTGGGAAGGAGAAATTTATCCGCTTGCAAGCAGATTTTGATAATTGTAGAAAAAGATTTGAGAAGGAGAGACTGACGGTAAGGACGGATGCCCAAGAAGAAGTTATTGAGAGTCTTTTGCCCATGGTTGACAATTTTGAGAGAGCCAAACAATACATTAAACCCGAGACTGACAAGGAAAAAAAGATTGATGCAAGTTACCAAGGTATATACAAGCAATTGGTGGAGACTATGAAGAGCTTGCATGTGGCTGTCGTGCCAACTGTGGGAAAGTCTTTTGATCCTTCGGTAAGTGAAGGTGTTTAAGATTACTTGGTTCAATGTATACTCTAAATATTTAATTTTTACCTTTTTGCTGACTAGCTTTTCATGCTTCTTTCTCCGGTCAAACACATTCTAAAGTTAAAGAGATCTTAAAATTGAATCCTGATTTTGTTTACCTTTCAAGGATTTAATATGATATCTTTTCTTGGGTCCAAATGATGAAAAATTATTATTCGATCTTTGGAAGGATGTTTGAGGTAGGATGTGCACATTAGCTCATTTGCAAATTTTGTATGATTCTTCTCTTTCCCTCCTCCAGTTTACCCGAAGGTGGATGAATTACTTTTGGTGGGGCAATAAGCCCCTTGCATTTCGTCTGCCCTCTCCTTTCTACCAATTGAAGGAGAACCTAATCTTTCATTCTACTCTTTTTCCCCTCTCCCTTGCGGACTTACTGTCAGTAGTTTATTGTTTGTTTTACATAGAGTAGGAGCACTCTTGTACTGTAATTTTTGTGTGCACACTTCAGTATAAAATCTGGACTGATGCATTCAACTGTTTTAATTTGGAAAAGATTGGGACAAATGTTAATGTATGTTTTGCTTCTTATTGATTTAGGCTTCTATGGCTTGATATCTTTTTTGGTAGAAGATGCAATATTTTTCTGTATCCTGAACCTCAATGATGACTATCAGGAAGGTTTGTAAACTAGGGTGGTAATGTAAACTGATATGCAAATCTTTTTAGTTTTGCCATCTCTGCAACTTGATAAATGTTCCCATGCCATCGTTTTAAGTTTTCAACTTTCTGTTACAGCTACATGAGGCTGTGGCACGTGAAGAGTCTCAAGAATTCAAGGAAGGGATTATAATTCAGGAAATCCGCCGTGGCTTTTTACTTGGAGGTCGGCTTCTAAGACCAGCAATGGTTAAAGTCTCAACAGGGCCTGGCAGTAAGAAAGCCCCCGTGGCCACCGAGAAATCAACTGAGTTGCCAGCAACAGCTGCCGGGGTGGAGAAATGATAAGTTTTCTACCAGAACCTTTATTAGATGTAAAGACATATCTGCTTTCATCAGTCAATCGGGCATTTCTTACATATGGCTTCTGTTGTTCGAAAGTTTCCAAGGTATAAAAATTCAATTTCAATTGTGACATGCGCATGGGGATCCTATACTTTTGTTTAACAAGAAAACAGACTCATTATTTGTAATTCTGAGAATGTTCATGTTATGACCCACCTGGTTCTTTATGAGAAAAGGAGAGTGCAGCTCATTGAGTTGGTGATCAAATATCATAACTAAATAAAACTTCAAATATTATTGTAGTGGCGCACACACTTTTATGTTTCTCGAAGTTCAAATATCATAACTAAATAAATACTTAATTTGAAATAAAAATTCCCCAAACTAAAAACTTATGTGTAAATCGTCCAAAATTTAAAGGAAAGCTTTATAAAACCCCTTCGTTGTTAGCCAACTTGGATTGTCAAAAATACCAGAAAATCTCCACATCAGGATCTTCGCCTATTGCTTGGAACTGGTACAAAGAGTGATTCCCAAACTCTGACGCAGCAAACAAAAACCCAGATTTTAACACACGTTGAAGTTGTAACTGGAATTTTATCAAAATATTTGATCTTCAGTTTCGAGAAATTAGGAAAAACGAGTATAGCCGCGCGGCTATACTATTACTTTAAAAAAATTCAAAAATATAGTACAGCCGCGCGGCTATACTACATATATCAACCACAGGGGTCACTTTTCCAAACGCTAAAGCCAAGCGACTATACTATTTTTAAAAAAAATTACGAAAAAAGGAGTGACGCCGAACGACTATAGTATTTATATATTAAAAATAGATGCTCCCAACGCCTAGGTTTCAAGTGTCAAAATTTAAAAATTATAAAAACGTGTAAAGCCGGACGGCTATACTGTGCTTGTATAAAAATTCAAAAAAATCTAGCACGGCCGCGCGGCTATACTATATATAAATGATGCGCCGCCCAGCACATATGCGCCACTTGTCAAAACCATATAGCCGTTCGGCTATATTACTTTTTAACGGGTATAGCCGGTCGGCTATACTACTTTCAAAAAGGGAAACTGAGTATAGCCGTCTGGCTATACTATTTTTAAAATATATATTATTTTTATTCAATAATATGTGAAAATTATGTGTATAATACATGAATTTTGTGTGTCTTATAAATTTTTGTAAAAAAATACGTGTATTAAACATGAAAAATATGTGCATTCATGTATAATACCAATATTGTACGTTTACTTTTTTAAAAACGTGAAATTTACCGAGTCTTTAAGATGTTTGCAGATAACGGATGTATTATTAAAAAATATATATGCACGTCTATAATACGAGTATAGCCGGCTATACTCAGTTTTGTCCTAATTTTTTTTTTTAAAAAAAAATTGTATAGCTGCACGGCGTTACTTTTTTGACATGTGAGAAATAAAAAAATTCTCTATTAAAAATACCAGAAAATGTCATTTGATTAATAGAAACATTAATAATTGAAATATATTATATAAAACAAAATGCAGAGAATGGTAAAACATTCAAAATACCAGAAAATGCCCTTAGTTAATGCAAACATTAAGAATTTAAATTATTAATTAAATGAGAATAATATTGTAAATTCACACTTTTTCGTATTAAAAAATATTTCACTACTAAGAGTGAAGAGTTTTTCGACAATAAGAATAAGTTACGATGGAAGAAAATTATCCCCTTAATTTAACCTAATAATCCAAACTCATTTCCTCACTCACCCTCACCACTTTGGCTAACCCCAAGGCCTTGACAATAATAACCATTTGATTTTGTGGGAAACATAAGAAAGTACAAGCAATACAACGTAGAATACTATTCTAGGAGCTCTCCTTGTATATAGTTTTATAGATGAAAATTTGTACTTTATTGAGGCCAACTTTTAAAGTTCCCCAACAACTAGTGCATGCTGCATATGGACAACGCTTATGACTTGGCACACAACTTCTCTTAGAGCATATGGACAATTCAAAGAGGCATGATTCAGTGAAAGGAAACACCAACTTGCCTATTAGATTCTTTATATTCAAAGGGACCCTTTGTATCTTACTATATTTTCTCAACTCAACCACATACTTGACTGTAGATTTGTGGAAGCAATATTTTGTAGCACATACATGCTCAGCACTATCATGGTTCTGCGATTTAATTGCATCAGAAAATGATCACCAAATCAAATTAATCCCACTTTTGATTCCATTCACTTTTAATTATCAAATCATAACAGGAATGATAGTCTATATATACATATATGTCCAAACATCCTACATTGAGACTTTAAATTGATAATGGGTGGCATGAAACTCTGGTTATGTGTTATTCTGGTTTTGCTTTCCCTTCAGAATAACAAAGCTTGTGCTCGTGGCTCGTACTCAAACAAGGGTAGCAGCCGGACAGCGATGGAGAGTGCTAAAGAAGTGCTTAAGGCTAGCATTGAGAGGCAGGTTGGACAACATCTTTAGTTGAAGCGAAGGAGTCCTGGTGGTCCTGATCCACGCCATCATTAGAATTCGGCCATAAACAGTAAAGCTACTGATAAATGCGAGAGCATCAATAAATATTTTGCTTCAGCCTGCAAATAGTTCTTGACCATAGGAGTAATGTAAGATTATCCCCAGCAGCAAAGCCTGCAATAGGGATGCAACTTTTGTTTAGTGAATAATAAAATTCCTGTAATATGTGGTTGTGTGCACGTGCACCACGATTAGTTTAGTAAAGTTTCGATGTGATTTTGACAGGAAAAAATGTTTAGTATGTTGACTTCAATTAACATGATCTTATACTATTTTGAAAAAGATTATAGAATTCAATTAACATTAACAGTTTCATCGGCTTAGTTTATTTAATATGCTATGTAAAATACACCCAAAACAAAGCAGAATAAACAAAGAAACAAGATTTAAGAGATAAAAGATACCTACACTACCTTTTCTGTGGTCTTGCTTCTTCAGGGACATCAACACCTTCCAAAGACTGGGAGAAAGTCATGATGAGTGCCTCCTAGTGGATATATGCGCTGACCTTACAACCTGTTACATGCTACATTCAAAGATCTCCTCAAGAGCCAACTTGGCAGGTCACATTTTCGGCAACTTTGTAGGAATAAAAATAACCAAAACCGGGTGAACAACAGGACCAATGCAGAACCAACTTTCAAAACTTTCCTTTTCTGGTTGCTTGTGCTGCAGAAGAATTCTCCCTTGATCAAACAGCAAGTTCAATTTGGAAGGAAACGAGACTGTGGCTACCCAAATGTTTTTGCTAGTTTGGCATTTGGAGACTCAGACAAAAAATTCTTCATAGGCTCTTTTAACTCCAGCTCTAATGTCATCACTGTCGGGAAGTGACTTCCAAAATTTACGATTTGGGTAAACTTGGCATCTACACATCTCATCCTTCATATGGTGATAGAAGCATAAAGATCACCCACTCATCAATCTTATACAACTTTGGCTGATCTATGGCAGTAGAGACATCAAATTCTTAGATATGCAATTTGTAAATTAGCATCTGAATGAGATGTTGTCAACAAACTTTCAGTGTGCACGCAAGACAAAGTGAACGTTCTCATCAGCTCATTTTTGTTCTCCAAAACATGACCAAAACATGACTATGGGGAAGTCACCCACCACCCTCCAATTTTCCAGTCGACCTCTCCCATGTTTCTATACTTGGAATGTGATATGTCCCCTCAAATGTATGCAATTAGTATCCACATCTATAAAGCTTCACTCTTTTAGAGTCATCAAATTGCAATCCTCCATGAAAGTCCTCAAGTTCTGCATGGATTCCTACGTCCCAAAAGCGACCGATAGTGGAGAGAAACACATCACTGAGAACATTATTTGGTTTGAGTTTGAAACAAAATATGTTGCAGCTCATTCTACAATATTTGGATTTCAATTGTCTCTTGAGTCCTGACTCCACAAGCTAGTAGAAGAGTAGCTTGTATAAAAGCATCAGGTACACGGGCATTTGTCTGATGAAGTCAAGAGCCTCGTCAAGTAAACTGGCACTACCTGAATAACCAACAATCCACATGCCTAAAAGAGAAGCGCTCATATAGCACCATAAAGAGCACAAAACTTATTATTTAATGATTTGAGACATTTTTATCCTTCTTGCACTAAGCTATCATGATCACAAGATCAAGTTATATCTCAGGCACAGGCGCTGCTAACTCCATCTCTCCAAACAAGGCAATGGCCCTCTTGGCCATTCCATTAGTCGAATTAGCAGATAGCATGGAATTCCATACAGAAGCATCTTTTTTAACTTCAAAGTCAAACAGCGATTTGGCATCCTTGATTCTACCACACTTAGCATACATGCCTATCAAGGCACTTGCAAGGGCATAATTAGATTGATCGAGCTTACTCTTTATGATATGGCCATGTAATTCTCTTCCAAATCTCAGAGCTTCCATATCACCACAAGTGAGGAGAAGTATCATAAGCGTAATAGAGCTTGGTCCAAGACCTTCTTCCAGCATTTCACAGAAAAGTTCAAGAGCTCGGTCCAGCTGCATGTTGTGGACATGGCCTGCAATCAAAGTATTCCAACAGATTGTGTTTCTATCTTCAGTTCTCCTGAATACTTCAGTTGCTGAAACAATATCAAGACATTTTGAATACATGTCAACCAATGCGCTTGAGATATAGATATTAGGCTCAAAGCCATTCTTTAACGCGTATCCATGGATTTGCTTCCCTTGGCATGGTAGATTCAGATCAGCACAAGCTGCAAGGGCACCGGCAATAGTAATGGAGTTTGGTTGGGTTGACTCATGGAGCACATCATTACCAACGCAACCATTCAATGGGGATTGCATGGTCTGGAACAATTTCAAAGCTTCAAAACTAAGCCCAAATTGTTGAAAACCAGAAATCAAAACGTTGAAAGAAATAATATTTGGCTTCAACTCCATCCGGACCATCTCATAAAGCAGCTCATATGCCTCATTTATTTGCCCATTTCTTGCATGGCCAGCCAATATTGTGTTATAAGATACCACGTCAGGTTTTAAGCCAACATGATGCATCACTCTAAGAAGCTCTAATCCCTTCTTTGCGTCTCCTGCATTTACATAAACTGCAATCATCTCATTCCACATGGCAATACTTTTGTTCTCTGCCTTGGAAAAGATATTCTCTGCGTAATCTTTCATCCCACATTTTGAATACATATCAATTAACGAACCTTCCACGTGCATGTTTCCACAAAGCTGACGCTTCAGAGCAAACCCATGAACAGCCCTGCCTAAGTTTAAATCTTTTAGGCCTGCACAAGCTGGTAAAATGCTTGCAATTGTAACAAAATTTGGATCCTCAGGGAAACATAACATATTATAGAATGCATCCAAAGCATCCTCGAAATACTCATTCTGAATACAACCCGAAATGATTCCATTCCAAGTATTAGCCCTCGGCCTCAACCCTTCTTCTTGCATTGCTTCCAAATATTGAAGAGCTAAATCAATCTCTCCATTGTGTGCAAACCCCGATACAAGTGCATTCCAAGAGATCAAATCAGGCTTGACCCCGTTCAGCTGCATGGACTTGAAAACCTCAATTGCCTCTTCAAAAAGGCCTTCATTCATGAAAGCAGAAACAAGGGCAGTCCATGAAACCACATCTCTTTCCCTCATGGCATCAAACACACTTAATGCAAATCCAAAGTCCCCACAGTTGGCATAAAAATCAATAAGCGCATTCCCAACAAAAACATCAGAGTTCATCCCCATCCTTATCACAAACCCATGAATCATTTTACCAGTCCTTAACATCCGCACCAGAGCACACGCTTTCAGAACTGTAGGTACAACATATTTATCAGGTAACATGCCTTCATCAACCATCAACCTAAACATCAAAAACAGGTCTTCCCACTGCTCTGACCGACAATAAGCACTTATCAACGATGTGTAAACGGGAATCTTTCGCTTGGGAATATCGTTGAACAACTTACGGGCATAGTCTAAGAACTCCTTATTCTTCGAGTATAGCATAGCAAGCTTGTTTCCAATCCAACCATTCTCTTCAAAAGCGTTCAACTTCAGAGCTTGAGCATGAATCTGTCTACAGTCACACACAGGGTTACTCTTTAGTAAAGAAATGCAATGACCAATTTCAGAATTGGTTTCAGCTCTTGGGTTATTGCTGAGCTTGGTGGTCTTTTTGGAGGCAAAAGAGAGATGGGTTTGTGGGTTTGCTTCGTTTGAGAGTGTGGTGCCAGTAGAAACGTTGGTTGTGTCTGTGGAAGCTTGAAATATGAACTTGGGCTTGTGGGAATTGTTGGGTTTTTGTGAGAGAGAGGTTTCAATGAGTAAGGGGTTACCAGGAAGCAAAGAAGTTCGAAGAATTTCCATAGCCAGAAAGCAAGAAATGCTTAACAAAATGACAACCCTAGTAAGTAAGAAGCAACGCAAATGGATGAGGTCTGTGTAACCAAGCTCAGCGGCGCGCTCAGAGACACAGAGAAACAGACTGAGTAATGAGTTTTTGTTTTTGAAGTTGAAGATGGGTTTTGCCTCTCAAGTGGGAACGGCGTCGTTCTAGTAAGACAAATGGTCTTGTTCCCTCCTCGCTGACCTCACAACTTTTTTTTTTTTCCTCTCTATTTCATTTTTAATTTTTCAATTTCAAACTTCATGTTTACATTCTAGGTAGGAATAGAGAGGCCACTTAACATGTAGGGGTTTTTTGTTCCAGCAGCCTGATGAATGGGCTTGGGCTGCTGTAAGAAGACAACGAGCAAAATCCCCCAAATGCCTAAGTTCAAAACCAAGCTCCCAAAAGAGTTTTTAGAAAATCTAATGAGATTTTAAAAGAACATTCTTAGGATCACTTCACTAACGCCCAAATAAGCATGATGAATTCATTAATGGCTTAGCCTGAGGAGCCTGTGGCATGGGAGCTAAGCTTTCACAAGTTTAGCAATTTGAGAGAGAGAACAGCATGAGTTTCTTACAGAGGAAATATTAGTACGATTCCTATCCTAAGGGAGAAGAAGAAAGAATAACGAAAGAGAGGTTTGGGTGGCTTGAGTAAATTCCAAGTTGCTTGACAAAACTTGGTCAGGCTCTGGATGGATTTTCTGGGTAGCAAAAGCCTCATTTTATAGGCATTAAGAGCCCTAATTTTGTCTGGTCTTCCCCTTCCTTTTCTTTGGCAGCTCCTACTTAGTCCTATTTTCGTGCAATTCTCTTATCAAGGCATATGGGAAAGAAACCATTGTGGTTCCAACGAGTTTGTCATGGCTGGACCTCCCCACAAGGGTGAGGCGCCACCTTGCTTTCTCTTAGCGTTTTTCAAAACAGAGTTTATAATGGGGGAGGAGATGGGTGGAGCCTTTTGTCCGATGGGTATTTGCCTTTTCCCATGAATTTCTGCTGGTTCTTGCCTTGGCCCTTTGTCTGGCTTGTTTGGAGTCTCATCAAAGATAGATCACGATGATAGTTTTTGCACAAGCTGCTGGACTGGGCTTGTGCATGACTTTTGGGTTGCTGGCCTATTATTTGTAGTGAATTTCGTCAAATTGCTGGAAAGGGCTTTTAACTCTATTGATGTGGGTTGGGCTAAGTATTTTGGTGGGTTATTTGGTGTCTTCCTAGAGCATGGGGTAATTTTCTCTTATCTCTCATGCTAACCTATGTGCTTGGGTTCTAGGAATGGGCTTGAGTTTCAAAGCCCCCAAGTGGCTCGAAACTTGTGTTCCTTGAACCCTCAATGGGCCTCGTGATTGCTTGTTTCTTTCCATACCACAACCTTCTTAGTAAGCACCGGTTAATTTGGTGGCTTGGGCCCACTTATGCTGGTGGCACGACCTGGTATTAGAATAATGCTCTTTCTTGCATGAGGCTTATGCTTGTGCTTGGATTTTATTATGCCGTGATGGGCTATTAATTGGGCCAAGTGACATTGAAGGGGTATGTAAGCGTGATTTTGCGATGTTGGCATGCTCTTGGCCCCTTTGCACGTGTTTGCTTGGCATGATTCGTGACTTGTTGCTTGTGTTGGCGGTTCTTTATAAATTCCCTTTTATCCCGATTGAGCCTATTTTGCATCCAATCACCTATATTGGGCCAAAAATTAATTTGGGTTTAGCCCCTTGGATTTTGGGCCTCAACACATGATTTTTACTTTTTCATAGACAATTACTATTGTTTAACAAGAGTAATTTCCCCTTCTTTTTTTTGCATAAGCGATATTGAAGGAGGAAAATTCGAATATAAGACATTGATAGAGGATAAAGATTGTCCGACAAGAGATCATAATCTCTTGGTAGTGTAATATACAGATGTCGATAGTTTTTTTTTTCATAACCCAACCATTATATTGCTTCTTGTATATGAACTTATACATAAGGATGATTTCCAAATTGTTAATTCTGATATGCATGATAAATTTGTCGCCAATTTTTGTTGTTATGGTTTTCCTTTCCTTGGGAACTTGAAACTTCATAAGCTGTTCGATCCTTTTGACTTGAAGAAACTATTTGATACAAGTGAAATCCCACATTTGAAATTTATGCTGGGTTCCTTTGCTTCAGAATTTTGTTCATATTTATACATCTTGATAAAATGCAACTTGGGAAACCCACAGATAAATACATTTTGTATCTGAGAAAATACAAGGAACATAACCTCGCAGTCTTCAAGCACCTGAAATTTGCTATGCCAATTTGTTTGTTGCATCAAACAATAAACTTGGTGCCTGCATTCCCTTACCATTCAAACACACAATAAGCTACCAAGTTTGCTCTCCCAATTTACCCAATGCTTTTCTTTCTGCAATGCGATCGAATCGAATCCCACAATTAGATTTCTTGTTTGTTGCATGAATTATTCAAATAAGAATGCATTTGGAAGTACGATGAAATTGGATTTGTACACAGATTCATCATATGACTACGAAGCTGCCATGGATTAAAAGGAACCTTCTTTTCTATATTTGGAAGAATTCCAATATGAGTCTAGAAAGTCCAACCTATGAACTATTCTTAAAATTCACAAAAAACACTGCAAAAATTTACCATTTAGGAGCTGAATTGCGGGCTTCAATGGTGCTGTAAAATTTAGAAAAGCGACCAGTTTGGGGTTTGGGCTTCACGGTCTTCTTCCGCAGCCCGAAAATCTCTTGCACCAGAGGAACGTGAACCAAAACCAGCTTCCAGGCCAACCACCAACCTGAAAATTCGATCATATACAAGATTTGTCACCGACCCAGATTCTCAACTCGCGTTTTAATTGCTACCAGAATTCCCACAAAAAAAAAAAAGTGGGAAAGTTAGAGAAATAGTAATTACCAACGGAGATGAACGAGAAAACGACTGCGATTGCGAAGAGAGGACGCAGAAGGAGAAGGGTTAGGCAGTCCCGGTAAGAAAGAGACATCTCAGAGGACGATGAGTCTAAACGAGCACAAGAAGTTTCCAATGGTGCTTTTAGTTTTGCAGAGAGTCTGACTTGAAGTTAAAGTTTGTGAATTTGGGCTGGGTTTGAAGAGAGACATAAGAATAAGCCTAGGCCTGGTGGCGACATGGGCCAGCTCCTTGGTATCATGGGTTCAGTCCAATATGGGTTTGACCAAAACTTATCAGTAAACAGGGTCCAGGTGCATAGCTCTTTTGGTCTATTTCTATCCTCAAATAATATCACGTGAGAAGAGAGACAAACACCAAAAAGTATAAAATTCATTATTTTATAAATCTTTCGTAACCATGAGTAGGAGCGGAGCCATGTTTGGGCCTAAATCTCCCACACAAAAAAAGGTATTTCCACACCACCCCTCCCCAAAAATATACACATGCAACTCGTGATTTTTATTGTATTTTCTTGTTTGTTGTTTTATTAGGTTCTCATGTGTTCAATTTATCATTGTTGCGGACCATTGATCTCATGTTCAAATTCACATGACACAACATTGATAGTATGTGTGAGAAAACTCCCTCATCTTGCAGTTTAGACTATAATTTATAATTTTTTTTAAAGAATAACATGTACTTTGCTATGTATTTTTCCCATTCAAGCTTTAAGTTTTGGTCCGCGGAAACTATAAATTCTAGCTTTGTCCTTGATCATGAGAGGCACGACTTGCAACCATGCTCTGAGGTCATTCTCAAGGAAACACCACCTCACTATTCATAATTTTCATGTGCCAATGCAACGATACCAACATACTTTAGCAAGTTCTACCTTACTTTTAACAATTTTCACATGGTAGCACCAACATATTATTTAAACTCAAACATACATAACGCTTTAAATGATTTATGGTTCCATGCCTTTTTTATATAGATCGCATTGCTATGGAGGTTGGTGATCTTGTTAGATAGGAAAGACGACAAGGCATCAAAACCATCGCTGGCTCTCTCTCTCATTAATCTTTGCGGCTACTTGAGGGCCCACACCATCAGTCACCTCCGACAGATGGACGCTCCCCCAATAAAGAAATTCCTCCCGTCTCAGTCTTCATTTTTTACTGAGCGGATCCTTCACAGCTGGACGTGTGGGCCCGAATCCCACCAACCGAACCTAGACGCCATTCCGTCCAGGTGGGCCAATCCACAGAAGTCCGCCACGTGTTTGCTTCACCGAAACAAAACCAAACGCTACCGGGTCCTCCCGGTTGCCGGTTAACCCGAACGCGCACGCCACGACCCTTGACCCAATCTCAACCATGCTTACGTTTTTACATCCAGGTTCATCCCCCTGAAAATCTCCTTAGCTACCATTCGCCAGTTCATTTCCATATATACATACATGACCGAAAGATTAGAAAGCAAAAAACAAACAGAATTTCTCAGTGCTGCCAATCTCCACGGTTTCTAGGGCATGGAAGCGTTTCCTTCTTCTGCGACTTCTGGATCATCATCATCATCGCTTCATTTCTTTCGCTGTTGTCGCCCTTGTCGCTGTTGTTGCTTCTGCTGCACCTAATTCCGTATAGCGTATCTCTCTAAAACTCGAATTTTCAATTTTTGGGAATTTGATTGTTGTTTTTGGATATTTTTGGTGGTTATGGGATTCGCGGAGGCTCAGCCAGACTTGTTTCTAGGGTTTAACGCGCACCACTGCTCGGGGTCAACGAATTCAGTCCAATCCGTTCCGCTGCAATTGCTCGACCTGAAGGAAGAGAAGATTAGGGTTGAGAATGGAGACGATAGTCACGAGGAGGAAGATGACGAGAAATTCAGTCTCTTGGGGCACTCTATCTGCCCGAAGAGGCCGAGGGATGGGTCTGGGTTCGCTCTGAACCCGACCCCGTCGAAGTGCATAGCCGTCGAATCGGCTGGGCTGGAGGCGAGGCGGGATGCGGTTCGCTCTTGGGGGAACCAGCCGCTTTCAGTTTCGGACCCGGAAATTCATGAAATTATGGAGAAGGAGAAGCATCGGCAGTTCAAAGGCATCGAATTGGTGGCTTCTGAGAATTTCGTGTGCAGAGCTGTAATGGAAGCTCTGGGCAGCCACTTGACGAACAAGTACTCCGAGGGTATGCCTGGAGCGAGATACTACACTGGCAATCAGCACATTGATCAGATTGAATTGCTCTGTCATGAACGCGCATTGGCCGCTTTCAGTCTTGATCCAGAGAAATGGGGTGTCAATGTCCAGCCTTACTCTTGTACGTCTGCGAATTTTGCAGTCTACACCGGTCTTTTGCTCCCAAATGATCGGATTATGGGCTTGGATTCGCCTTCTGGAGGGCATATGAGTCATGGGTATTATACTCCCAGTGGGAAGAAGGTCTCTGCAGCTTCGATATTCTTTGACAGTTTCCCTTATAAGGTGAACCCACAAACAGGGTACATTGATTATGAGAAGCTTGAGGAGAGGGCAGTTGATTATCGCCCCAAGATACTAATTTGCGGTGGGAGTTCATACCCCCGGGAGTGGGATTATGCGAGGTTTAGGCATATTGCGGATAAATGCGGAGCTGTGTTGATGTGCGACATGGCACATATCAGCGGTCTTGTGGCAGCCAAGGTGTGAAATTTGACATCCTAACTATAGTTTTATTTATTTATTTTTGTTTAGTCTCCAAATTTGTTAGCTATTTCTGTACATGTGCGGCATATTGTCACAAACCTTTAGACAACAGGAGAAAGAAAATGAATTGACGGATCTATTAAGATATCATATTATTACCTCTCTGATTGCTACAAAACACTTATTGTACTGTTTTTTCTCAATACGTATTTCTGTTGAGCTGTTTATCCATAAACAATACTGTAATAGTATGCAAATGGATTAATTTAAACGTATAATATATTTGAAGCTGATGAAAATAGGTTTATGGTTGCTATATGCCAGTCAAGTGGTATTCAGTTTTAGTATCTAGTATATGGGATAACTACTGGTTTAGTGGTTTACTTTATGGGAGTTCAAAGCAAGTATTAATTTAGTAAGCTGCACTGTGAAAGGATTCCCCTTTTTTAATTGATTTGAATGTAGAAAAGCTTTTTCAACCCCCGTTTGTGTAACACTCTGGAGATAGTGCAAATTGTTCCACTCTACCTAATGCCTCAGGTTTCCTGTTTGTTTCTAATGTGATGTGTTCCATGCTTCTTGGTTCTCTTGTCTCATTTGGTATACTCTCGTGCTTTCTTCATCTTGATGTTTCTTATGAATTACAACTTTTCTTCATTCTAATAACTGTGAGAGTTATCCCATGTTATGGTATGGAAAAGCTACAGAACTTTTAAAACTTTGAATCACTTGGGTGAGATGGCGACATCCTTAATGCTGTTTCTCATTTCTTTAATGTATGGGTTAACCTTCCAAGATTGATTTGTGTTACTAATTTAGAATGAATGACTCTTTCACTGTTCTTCTCTTGTATGGATTATCTGTTTGTTGCTTAAAACCGTTGAATACTGATTTTTGGCCATCTGAAACTTGGTGTAATTTTGTGGTTTGACTAGCCTTCATTCTATCAGCCTCTTCATGTTTGTTTTTAAGTTCCCCTTTTCTATGTGAAATGATAAAGAGCGGGATATCCTAGTTATATTAAGCCGTGTATTAATTGAGAACAGGAATTTCTGCACCATATTTCCTCACTTATAGGCTATTGTTTTTTACAGGAATGTGCAAGTCCGTTTGATTATTGTGATATTGTTACGTCAACAACGCACAAGAGTCTCCGGGGTCCTAGGGGAGGCATTATCTTTTACAGGAAAGGCACAAAACTAAGGAAGCAGGGAATGCATCATACTAATGGAGATGGTAGTAGCCATTATGATTTTGAGGAAAAGATAAATTTTGCTGTTTTCCCCTCCTTACAAGGAGGTCCTCACAACAACCATATTGCTGCTCTTGCAATAGCCTTAAAACAAGTAGCTACTCCAGAGTATAAAGCGTACATGCAACAGGTGAAGAGAAATGCACAGGCCTTAGCTAATGCTTTGTTAAGAAGAAAATGCAGATTGGTGACTGGTGGTACCGACAATCACTTGTTGCTTTGGGATTTGACTGCTCTTGGTTTAACAGGTATTATAATGTTAACCTGCCCAATTTTCACCGAATGGATTATAAAATTATTTGCATGTGGAGCAAATCTTCTGTTTACCTGTTGAGTTTCGTTGTGATTTTAGTCCCAGGTGTAGTCAACTTATAATTAGTTAACATTCAAGTTTATATCCCAATTTATTATGCATTACATGATAGCCTTTATAAGCCAAACAAAAGCTATATTTGCATACATTTGCACATATCTAACTGTGCAATTGTTTCTCTATTTCCCCTCCCCTTCTCGCTTTTTCTTTCTTTCCGTTGCGTTAAACTTATGATTCATGTAGTTTCGATGTCTAATTTTTATTTCACTATCTAACCCCTTTCCTCTGAACAATGTGATATAGGGAGGAACTATGAGAAGGTCTGTGAGATGTGCCACATCACTCTCAATAAAACTGCTATATTTGGTGATAATGGTGCTTTTTCTCCTGGTGGAGTGAGAATTGGTGAGTAGTCTTTCTCATTTTAACTTGATCTTCAATATTCTGAAAGCTGCATGCTAGGCCATTTGGCTGCTTGACTTCTATCAAAACACGGACATCAAACAGTCTCCCAATTTTCATATTTATAAATATCGTTTTATTCCAATTGCGCCTTTTGTGTTTTTCTTCCTTGTGTCTCTTTTGCGTGTAGTCAATCATTCAGCCTACTTGCCTCGCAAGGCATTATTATACGAAGTTGCAATTCTATGGTGTTCTAAGTTTTCTTTTTGTTGTTTGTTTTTGCAGGTACTCCTGCTATGACTACAAGAGGTTGTGTGGAGGCTGATTTTGAGACAATGGCCGAATTGCTTCTTAGGGCTGCTCAGATTACTGTTAATGTTCAGAGGGAATATGGAAAATTTCAGAAAGATTTTAGCAAAGGTCTCCAGAACAATAAAGATATAATTGAGCTCAGAAATCGGGTTGAAACATTTGCATCCCAGTTTGCAATGCCAGGATATGATATTTAAACATGTGACATCTCTCATGCATATTATCTTTTGCTTCTGTGGCTTACCTTGCCTTCTTGGTAACCATACACATTTTACTTTCGGCCCTGGTTCTGTTCTTGAATTAATCTCGTGTAGATTACAGAGGAATACCGAATAGGTTGCCGATCTTCACAAGTAGCCCGCATTGCCACATCCTCCCTGACTATGTCTTTGTGATTTTGTATAAATTATAGAAAGGAAAAATTCTACTTCTTTGTGAATGTGTAACCAAATCTATTGAATTTTTTAGCTCTCTGACTCTCGACTGGATTGTTGATCTGGATTTTTTAGCTCTCTAACTGTGAGATTACAACCTAAATTTTCTTACATGTTTGCTTTAAAGTTTTTTTCAGAACCTTGGAGACCAGCCCTAAGTCGAGTGAATGCTATTATAATCCTTATTTGTCACAATTTGCATTTAACCAACGCATTCGTTGAGAATCACAAACAAATAATATTATGAACTGATCCAACATTTCGAAATTTGTAATGAACACGAAATTGGAAACTATGAAATTTCAAGTCAAAAAAGAAAAATAGCTTAAAAATTAGAGTTAATTGTTGATTCGCACTATGAATTTGTACTTAACTTTCAATTTACTCTTTATGAATTTGTACTTAACTTTCAATTTACTATTTTTTTTAGAGTGTTGCTAAACGAACCTTAAAATTAACTGAGTACACCCTACTACTAAACTATTTATTGAATTACTAATTTACCCTAATATAAAATGACCAAAAAGGATATATTGAATTGTGAAACAAATTAAATTTTAATAAGTACACCTTACTCATTATATTCAACCCCTAGTTTAGGATTGGTATTAGAGTGCTATACTATGGCTATTTTTGGTAGTTAAATAGGGTGTACTTAGTTAATTTTACATTTTGATTAAAATATTAGGGTTAATTTAGATTATAGGGTGTACTCAGTTAATTTTAGGGTTCGTTTAGCAGCACTCTTTTTTTATTATAGAAAATTAAGGACCTCAATTATTTTTTTAAGTCAATTTCTCCATACCGTTGGATTCACTCACATTTCATCCAATTAGTGTTGTGACACTTAAATAATTATAAAACAATTAAGAAAAAGAAAAGAAAACAGAAATATTTCCCAGCCCCATCCCGCTCCCACCAATCAATCCCTAGCCTCTCCTACCATCATCCCCTAGCCACATCACCATAGTCTCCCAACTCCAACATCCCTCTTCGCCCAAAAAACCATCTTAACCCCTGAAATTTCTTAGTCCACCCAACACCCAAGTCATGTAATATCTACGTCATGATACTCAATTCGCAACCTCCACCCGATCTGCCCATGGGAGGAGAGAGAGAGAGACAAACCCACACACATAGAGAGATAAACAGAGATCTTGTGCTTGTGGGTTACTGAATGCTTGTACTTTTTTTGAATTTTTGTTGTCATTTATGGTTGGTTATGATTTGTATTGAGTTTAATTACAAGTTGGGGGTTTGATTTTGGTGGTGGGGGTAACAATGAGGAAGAGGTGGGTGGGTGGGTGGTCTCAGGTTGGGGTGTTGAGAAGTTCTGGGAGGGAGAGAGCGACGGGGAGGGTGGGTGCAGGAAAGGAGAGGTCAAGGGGATGGAGGTGGCTGAGGGGTGGGGGTAACAGTGGTGGGGAAAGGGGAAAGAGGTTGCTGAAGGGTTTTTAAATAGCCTTACATGCTTGGCACATGATATTTTTAACGGCAAATTGAATGGAATGTGAGGAAAATTATTGGCACGAGGAAATTAGCTAAATAAAATAATTGAGGTCCTTAATTTCTATAATAAAAAAAAGATAAGAACTAAATCAAAATTAAGTATAAATTCAGGGCAAATCAACAATTAACCCTAAAAATTATTTTCCAAGGCTTTTTATATCGATCTCATCTATCAGACGAAGAATGTCAAAGCCGTCTCGTTGATATTGCCTCCAATCTCATTATTCAAATATTTTATTTTCCATCGTGGCAATATGAAACTGCAAAATATTTATAATTTGGATGTGGCAATATGAAAGTGGTAAATGTTCATAATCAATCCAAAATGTAAGAATTTCATTTATTTCCTTAAATATATTAACAAACTGCAGAACTAAAATGGCAAATGACTCAATTTACAATGAAAATAAAAATTACGATTTGGCCTTGTGTTTTTACATCCAGGTTCATCCTCCCTTGAGCTCGCCCCTCAAATTATCATTCGCCGCATCATTTTCTAATATTACATTCTCTCTCTCTCTCTCTCCACAACTCTTTGCCAATCTCGACGGTCTTTAGGGTTTCTGCATGGAAACCTCTGCTTCTTCCTCAGCGACTTCTGCCCAATCATCAAGGCTTCGATCCTGTCGCTGTAGCTTCTTCAGGCGCTGTTGTCGCTGCTACTGTTGTTGCTTCTATTAAAAAAAATTGAGCAATATTATTTTTTTGGAAAATTTGACATTTTTTGGCGAATTTTCGGTGGTTATGGGTTTCACGGAGACTCAGCCGGGCCTATTTCTAGGGTTTAGCACGCATCACAGTTCGAGCTCGTCGAATTCAATCCAATCCGTTCCGCTGCAATTGCTCGACCAAAAAGAAGAGCAAATTAGGGTTGAGAACGGAGACGATCACGACGAAGACGAGAATTTCAACCTCTTAGGGCATTCAATCTGCCTCAAAAGGCCGAGGGATGTGTCCGGGTTCACTCCGAACCCATCAAAGTGCTTGGCGGTCGAACCGATGGGGCTGGAGGCGAGGCGAGCCGCCGTTCGGTCTTGGGGGAACCAGCCCCTTTCGTCTGCGGACCCGGAGGTCCATGAAATTATGGAGAAGGAGAGGCATCGCCAGTTCAAAGGCATCGAATTGGTGGCTTCTGAGAATTTCGTGTGCAGAGCTGTGAAGGAAGCTCTGGGCAGTCACTTGACGAACAAGTACTCCGAGGGTATGCCCGGAGCGAGATACTACACTGGCAATCAGCACATTGATCAGATTGAATTGCTTTGTTATGAGCGTGCACTGGCCGCTTTCACTCTTGATCCAGAGAAATGGGGTGTTAATGTTCAGCCCTACTCTTGTACCTCTGCAAATTTCGCAGTCTACACCGGTCTTCTGCTCCCAAATGATCGGATTATGGGCTTGGATTCGCCTTCTGGAGGACATATGAGTCATGGGTATTATATTCCTGGCGGGAAGAAGGTCTCCGCCGCCTCGATATTTTTTGACAGTTTTCCTTATAAGGTGAACCCACAAACAGGATACATCGATTATGATAAGCTTGAGGAGAGGGCGGTTGATTATCGCCCCAAGATACTAATTTGCGGTGGGAGTTCATACCCCCGGGAGTGGGATTATGCCAGATTTAGGCATATTGCGGATAAATGCGGAGCCGTGTTGATGTGTGACATGGCTCATATCAGCGGTCTTGTGGCAGCCAAGGTTTGAAATTTGATTTCCCCAGTCTTAACTCTAGTTTTATTTCACCCTTATGTATTTACTATTGGTGTGGAGCGTGGACCATAATTACCCAGTTGCTGAATTTGTTACCTATTGCAATACATGTCTGATGCTGTTATTAATGCTTGGTAGCAATTTTTTTTCCATGAAGCTCTAAACTGGCTGAGTGGCTGTTATTGGAGAGCTGGGCAGTTTCAGAGTCCTCTCTTATTTGGCAATATAACGGACTAAATCTTTTTAATGCTCATAAATTTGGCTGCAAAAAGTTACAACCTGGGTCACTGTGATTGAACCATTTTTACAAAATGAAATTATTGATCCATCAAGTTATCATATCATGATCGCTTGGCCTGCTAACAAAATGCTATTTGAACGGTATAGTATCAATAAGTGTTTTGGTTGATAAATGATACTATAATAACATGCAAATAAGTTGCAAAGGAAGTGTTTATCTAGTAACCTGCACTGCGAGAGTGTTTTCTTTTTTTTTAATAGATTGAATGTAAAGGATTTTTCACCTCCTGTACAATGTTATAAAACAATTGATTAGTGCAACTTGTTCCACTCTATTTGTTGCCTTAGGTTAGAAATTGGTTTCCCGGTTTTTCTAATGTCATGTGTTCCATGCTTCTTGGTTCTGGTGCCTCATTTTGTTTACTTTTGTGCTTACCTGCAACTTGATTTTTTTTTTTTAATTATTTTTTTTTATGTTAGACAAATTTTCTTCATTCCAGTAAATGTCAGAGTTATATCATGTTATTAAATTTTGGCATTTCATTATGTTCTAGTGTTGTGATCTGATTTATTTCGAATAGTTGAACTGTACGGTATTCTTTTAATATTTGAATCTCTAGGTGAGATGATAACATCCTTGATGTGTAATACTTGCTTAGAATGAGCCTTTCACTGTTGTACTCTTGTATGGATTAACTGTTTGTTGCTTTAGAACCCTTGAATAAAGATTTGTCCCTCTAAAACTTGGGGTAATTTTGTGTATTTGACTATTCTGCATTCTCTGTGATTTCCACCATTTGTAAGGTGTTTACTTTATCTTTAGCTCCTGAAAGTCAATTGTGCATAAGTCTGCATTTGTGTTTGTGCTTTCAGTGTGTCTACGCCTAAATCCAAAAGAAACTAAATCCCTGATCACATCGTTTTTGAAGTTCCTCCTATTCTATGTGAAGTGATGAGGAGTGGGATGTTCTGGCTGTATATTAAGCAACTGGACTGGACTCATACTAATTGAAAAGGGAATAACTGCAACATATTTACTTATTAGCTACTGTTTATTGCAGGAATGTGCGAGTCCGTTTGATTATTGTGATATTGTTACGTCAACAACGCACAAAAGTCTCCGGGGTCCTAGGGGAGGTATTATTTTCTACAGGAAGGGCACTAAATTAAGGAAGCAAGGCGTGCACCATAGTAATGTTGACAGTAGTAATCACTATGATTTTGAGGAAAAGATAAACTTTGCTGTTTTCCCCTCCCTACAAGGAGGTCCCCACAACAACTATATTGCTGCTCTTGCGATAGCCTTAAAGCAAGTAGCCACTCCAGAGTTTAAAGCTTATATGCAACAGGTGAAGAGAAATGCACAGGCCTTAGCTAACGCTTTGTTAAGAAGAAAGTGCAGATTGGTGACTGGTGGTACCGACAATCACTTGTTGCTTTGGGATCTGACTGCTCTTGGTTTAACAGGTATCATAATGTTAACCAGCCCAATTTCACAGAATGGATTATAAAATTATATTTGTATGTAGGGAAAATGTACTATTTACCTGTTGAGTTTTGTTATTATTTTAGTCCCACATCTAGTTAATTTATAGGTGTACATACCAGTTCATTTTGTATTACGTGATTGCTTTTATAAGCCAAACAGAAGGTGATTAGCTTTTAAAACAACGAAAATATCTTTGCAAACATTAATAGCGAACTTCTGGTCATTGATAATGTTAGAAGAGGCAAAAAGGAAAATTCTACTGTCCTACCAGGTTAGAAACACCAACCCGGAAGGTCAGGGTGGTCAAGGCTGCTTTAAAATTAAGGGAAGTTACATTTGATCAATTGCTGCTTTAGGATCCTTGACAATACTCTGCATTATTTTTTAAATTGTTGCGGGGACATGTTTGCCCCCGCATTTTGTGTTCAAATCCAATTATTAGACGTTATAGCTTCAGAAGCAAAGGTTTTGCTAGTTTATTCCCAATTGTGGATGATAGATGTGTGACTTATCTTTTCAATGGTTCAATAAACATCTTTCATGTGAGCATCTATCTCTCTGTTCCAGTTTTATAGTCATTTGCACATATTCAATTGTGCAATTGTTTCTCTTTCTCCCCTGGCCCCCTTTTTTTCCTTTCCATTTTCTTAAACTTACGATCTTACATTATTTTTATGTCTAATTTTGTACTTCACTATCTAACCCCTTTCTTGTTCACAACATAAATAATATAGGGAGGAACTATGAGAAGGTATGTGAGATGTGCGATATCACTCTCAATAAAACTGCTATATTTGGTGATAATGGTGCTTTGTCTCCTGGGGGAGTGAGAATTGGTGAGTAGTCTTTGTCATTTAAACTTGATCGTCAATATTCTGAGAGCTGTACGCTATGCCATTTGCTAGCTTGAATTTTATCAACATGGCACATCACGATTAACAATTTCTGATTTTATAAATATCATTATTCCAAATTGCCTTTTGTCTTGGTTTTTCTCCCCTTCTGTCTCTTTGTCATACAGTCAGTCTGCATGCCTCATGGTGCATTTTGTTAAAGTAATCTGCTTCTCTTTGGTCATTTTATGCTGTATGGGTATTAAACTTTCTTTTTCTTGTTTGTTTTTGCAGGTACCCCTGCTATGACTACAAGAGGTTGTGTGGAGGCTGATTTTGAGACAATGGCTGAATTTCTTCTTAGGGCTGCTCAGATTACTTTTAATGTTCAGAGGGAATATGGAAAGCTTCAGAAAGATTTTATCAAAGGTCTCCAGAACAATAAGGATATTGTTGACCTCCGAAATCGTGTTGAAACATTTGCATCCCAGTTTGCAATGCCAGGATATGATATTTAAAGATGTGACATCTCTCATGCATATTGGTAACCACAAAAACTTTAATTTTTTGCCCCCATGTTCTGGTTCTCGAATTAATGTCTTGTAAATTAAAGAGGAATACCGAATATGTTGCCCAGTTTTCACAGTAGTCCATGTCGCCAAATCCTGTGATGTCCTTGTGATTTTGTACAAAACTATAGAAAGAATATATTCTACTTCTTTGTGAATGTGTTCCAAATTTATTGAGTTTGGTTTCTCTCTCTCTCTCTCTCTCAGCCATAATTATGGAACTGTACTGAACAGAGCTACGTATCCTTTTTCTTTTATTTTTATTTTTTGTGCACATCTGTCATCCAGATAGGCTTCGTTTGGGTGGTTGTCAATTCCACTCTTAGACACCACTTTTTCTTCTGTGTTAACTATTTTGCCCATTTCATTTAGTTGGCAATATGCCAAACCCTTTAGTTATTATTGCATGCATTTACTGTTCTATGTACACTACATTTGTCGGATCTTATTCAACATTCTGCAGATTTTTATATGATACCCTCTCTGTGAAAGAAGCTGAAATCTCACGCTGCACTTTCTTTTATGGATGCTTTTTTTTTTCCTCTCTGTTTAAAAAGAAGGAAAAAAATCTTCTTTTAAAGGGTTCATAATTGATAGTGAGTGTTTTTTGTTTGGTGGTGATTATGAATATGAGCCGCGGTTTGCTGCTTTAAGGATGATAATGTCTTGTTGGGTCAGGGAAAACTGTGAGCACTTCTGCCAAAAGAGCTTGTTTTCTGCAATGCTTGCCTTTTTTCTGTTGCATTTGTTTATTTATTTTATAATATCACTGTTGTTGTCTTTTAGTTCTTCGCTTTCACCATTATTTTATTGGTTTTG
The DNA here is from genome assembly GCA_020226455.1 of Prunus salicina. NCBI lineage: Eukaryota > Viridiplantae > Streptophyta > Magnoliopsida > Rosales > Rosaceae > Prunus > Prunus salicina. Next base: position 50,115,357 of record CM035341.1, read on the forward strand.
CTTATGTTGGACGCTGCTATGGATCCCTTCAAGGGAGGCAAGGCATGAATTTCCGGCAAGGGACAAAAAGCATGAGATACGGTTAAGAAGCAAAGAAAGTGACCCAAAATTTTCTGCCCCTTTATTTTTATAATTTTTTTTCTTCTCCAAAGACCCCAAATCCAAAACCCAAAGAAGGGGGAAGAAAGAAGGTGGAAGAAGATGAAAATTATTCGTGCTCATGAGGTATGAGGTGAAATGTGACTAACTTTGTAATATGAGATAGACATAGTTGTATACAACTGGTCGGTCGCTGATGGAGAAATTTTTGGAAGAGGGATGTGGTGTAGTGTGAAGGTTTCATCATCAACACCATTGCTTTCAAAGTTAACCGAATCAGACAAAAGCTTCCTAAGATCAAAAGAAGGTGCTTTTTGAGATTAAAGCAACCCAGGAATCTCACGGTGCCTTCCCTACAGACTACAGTTCCTAAGCCCTTCCTTTTCATCATTCTTTCACAACAAGAATGATTACTCATTTACTATAACAACCAAACACCAACCCCAACTCCCCCTCTCTATAGTCCATGAAAAACCCCAACAAGAGGGAAAATATTTTCAAAAGAAAAATAATACAAAACAGAAACACACAATTTAACTAACAAATAAAAATGAATAAATGGGATTTTTTTTAATTTTAAATAAATACATAAATGGGAATTGGATTGTGTCCCCGAGTCTAAAAGATATTGTAACAAGAACCTTCCATTCCATTCTTTTTGATGTCTTTGTTGTTCACCCAACAACCCTTTTTTTACTTTTACTTTTTCTTCTTGTGTTTTTTATTATCATGGGTGAACTTACTAGAAGAACTTTCACCTGCATGAAAACTAGTTCTAGAACTTGGTTTTTAATTAGGTCTTCTTCTCAGACCCAGAACTGCATTTCTTTTTTACTGGTTTCTGGTTAATTTAAAAAAATTAAATTAAAAACTCCCCATCTCCATGGTTTCAACTATAGTAACTAACTAGTAACTATTAGAACAAAGGAGAAGACACGAGGGAAAATGAAAAGTTTAAAAAAAAAAAAAAATTACAGACAGAAGTAAGAAGGGTTAAAAAGGTACAACAAAACCCAACAGCTAAATACCTCTCTGGTTCTCTACTCTGTAAATAATTTTTTTTTTTTTGCAACAAGTTTTTCTATCTCACACTCTTTCTTCTTCTTTTTTTTCCCCCTACCTATGACTGCAAAAGTCCAAAAGCTTCTTCCTCCCTTCAACAATTTCATCAAAGAAATCATCAAGTTGGCTGATAATATTCTCAGCACCAGATCTCAAGACACCAAAACACCCTCTCAAGTTGTCCACTCTCTCTCTAATCCCACCCTCACTCTCCCAATCCATCACCCCCTGTGGGCCCCTCCTCTCCAATTCACCTCTCAGCTCATCCATAGCCATCTTGGACCTCCTGAACTCCCACATCAAAATCCCAGGCCTTTCATTGATCTGGCTGATCTCTGCTGCTACCCTTTGCTGCAATCTAGCCGTTGATATCATGAACGATGATCCGAAGATCAAGCAGCCCTCGTAGCCTCCCCTGCAGAAGCTTGACTCTGGCCAACAGAAGACCAGTCCATAGAGCAAGATCATGAGAAGCAGAGAGCTTACGTTTCTCATTGCATAAAGAACTCCCCTGAACCCGTTGAACCCATTAAGCTTGGATTCGATGGAGACCCTTTCGTCGAATTTCAGTGAGAGTGGTTGAATTCTCGTCTCCATCAGCGCTCTGTTCTCTTCCTCCAATCCAAACGCCTCTCGCCGACACCCAGAAATCGCGCGAACCACCTGTTTGATGAAATTATTGAGCGAATGAATCAGACGACTTGTGCATGACGAAAAAGAATATGGATTGGAAAAAATTTAAAGATTGTGATCAAATTTGAAAACCCACCTGGCGAGAGAGCTGAGGGGTGAGATGGTGATGAGAGTCGAGGGTGGAGGTGATGTTGAGGCCAGACGTGTAGTAATTCTCCATGGCAGAGATGGCAGACTTGAGGACATGGCAGGCTTCCCAAAGCTTGGAGCTTTCGTCCATGTACTCGTCAAGCCACTTGTCCCCAACAGGCAAATGGAGCTTTTGGACGAGAAGGGTCAGCTGGGAATGAAAAGATCGAAGAAGGGAAAGAGCCCTTTGAAGGAATTGGATTGACATGAAGTTGTTTGAAAGATAAACCCTCTCAAGATCGTCGATCCCACGAGTCAGAAACGAATAGAAGCCATTGACAGAGTTGGTGGATGAAGGATCCATTTTGATCTTCTTTTTTTCCTTCTTCCTTTTAAAATTTCTTTTCTTTTGGTGTGTTGAAATTGAGTCTGGGATAAAAAAGAGAGGGTGGTATTTAAATGGTGAGAGGAAGAAGGAGGAGGAGGAGGAGAAGAGAAAAAGACACAGAGAGAGAGATGGAATGGAAAGTAAAAGGAAGGAATGGGATTATGGGAAGGAGGGAATATCTTAGAAGAAGAAGAAGAAGAAGAAGAAGAAGCAGCTCAGGTTTCTAAGGTTGAAAACGATTGTTGGGAGCAATGATGGGTGTTTCCTATAGAGGGGAAAGGATGAATGGTAATATGCCATTTTCATTGTTTAATGGGCTGAAAGGATGTGTGAAAAAATAAAAAGAGATTTATGGAAAGAAAAATTGTCCATAAAGAAGCCTAAAAAATACCCAAAAAGGAAAGAGACTATCTGTTCTGTGTGCTTGCTTGTAAGTTCAGAGAGAGAGAGAGAGAGAGAGAGGTTGGCTCATTGGCTCATTGGCAGAGGAGAGGTGTATACTTATACAACAAGAAGAGCATGAAATTTTCATGAGCTCCTCCAGCTCCCTTCCAATTTCTTACTTTTCTGCCTTTCTTTTATCCCACTTATTTAAAGCATGCCCAATTGCCCATTATCAATTTTATACATATAAAATTATAATAGAGAGAGGAGAGAGAGAGAGAGAGAGAGAGAGAGAGAGAGAGGGGTGCAAGTGGGTATGTTTAGTTTACTAATTTAGTTGGAATTGTGAGGTTTTTAGATTTTGAGGTTATTGGGTTGTAAAGTGTTTGACTGGATTGACTGGGTTTTTCTAGTTTCTACTTCTTCTTCTTCTAATTCTTTCTTTCAATATTCTTTTGATTTGAGTGCTCTTTGGCTTCTTCTTTCCTCTTTTTCTTCCTCGAGCTACTGACTTGGCTCCTTACTTCCCCCTCTATTCTATTGAAATTTGTGGTTTGTATTTCCTAGATATTTCATGTTTTGTTGATTTTTTCCAAAAAGGAGAGAGAGGCTTGGAATGATGAGGTTCCTTGTATATGTATTGTGTGTCTTGTAATTTGTAAACCTTCTTACCATGCATAATCAGTCTTTTTAGGCCACATTTTCTCTTTAATAATTACAGTTTAGGGTTCGAGTCCTAGTGTTCGTGTAGTGTATGTGAGTTTAATATATTATCGTTTTTCTCAATAAAAAATATCCTAACAAAAATGAATTATATAGTTTAATTACTTTTCCTTTGGGAACAAAAATGGATGATGCTTCTTCATGAATCATGCCCCTTAGCCCCCTCCAATTGAATTCAATATTACATTCAAGACCCAATAATTTAATCCCAGCCGTTTACTTGGTACTCCTTAGGACCCATCTAACGGCGGAGAAAGCAAATCTTAGTGTGAAATGATCAACTGCATGGGCCCCAAAATTCTGCTGCAGTCCACTCAATGGGGTTATTAATGATTAAGTTGGTTTTAGACATTAATCTACGGCTATAAATATGTTTAAAGTTATGAGGTGTATGTTTGTTTATTGCTTATCAAGCCATTATGAATTTAATAAACGAAACCCCCATCTTTATTTATCTATTCATTTTATTTTTTTTAATGGGGTTGGTCTTCTTTCTTGATGTGGGGAGGGGGGACCAGGAAATCTAATTTATGTTGGGCTATGTGACATTTTACTTGATTTTATTTTAAGTCGGGTGCTCGTGGGTTTTTGGAAAATATGACATCTTAAGAGGATGTTGGTCTTTTGAGATTTCATTGGAAAGTGAAGAACAAGCTTAGGACCAGTATTTAAGGCCATTGATATGGGAGTCCCTAAGATTTGGTTCACAGTAAAGGTGGTAATATTGCTCTCTCCCAAGCTAATTACCTTTAACCAAATCCACTTTTCTTGTCCTCCTCCCCCAAAAAAAAACTTAATTACTCCGCTCGTTCGTGCATATTTAAAAAATGCCCTTTAATTTTAATTTAGAAAGAAAATAATGGTAAGTAAAGAACCTATAACTTGAGCGGTTAGAAATATTTACCGCTACACGGTCTGGTTTGATGTCATGGAGCCCTTTAGCCAAAAATAGATCCCTTAATCACAACAACCAAGTCCCTTCCAGCTTGTATTTCAATTTATTTTGTTGATGAATCAGAGTCTGAACTTCAAGTTTGGGTAACAAACCAACAAGTTCAAGCTTTTAAGGGTACCAAAATTAATTATCCTAGTACATGTAGGATCTCATTCATTACTATATATATATATATATATACTTGGGGCAGGAGAAACCCAGACTGACTGCACCAAATTTAATTTTGATTTCTCACTTTATTTTTCTGAGGCTGTTCAGTTTGATAGTTAATGCTATGAAAATGGATCTCTTTTTCTTTTCTGGGTCAATTTCAATTGTAATAATTGATCTGTTCAATTTCTGAAAATCCCATCCTACAGGATGCCGTACCCCATGCTCACCATTATAGGCCTGCATTGGCAGCTGAACCAGTTGTTACAGTTGAATGCATAAAGGAGAAGACGATAAGCCCTCTTCTCTCTTCTCTTCCCTTTTGAAGGAGACAAACTTGTATATCAAGGGGATAATGTTGTTTTGCTATCTCCAACCGATCATGTTCCGACACGCGTGATAACTTTTTCACATGACAAAACGTAATTGGATGAAGATAGCAAAACAATGTTATCTCCGTGACATGCAAGTTCTTGTCCTTCTGAACAAGAGTTTCAGAAGATGCTCTGCATAAATTAATTATAGGCAAACATAAAGGACAACAAACCCAATTATTTTGGTTAGAATGTTGTTCAATGTTGAGGCCAACAAAGCCCCACCAGATGTAAGTAAGAATCTCCCATTTTTGCAAAGCAAACAAAAGGACTTCTAAGAATCAAAATTTTGCCAAGTAAATTTGGGTAGCTGTGGATTTAGGATCTGGTGGGTGGGTGAGGGGTTGCGTGACTAAAATTTTATGGTAGAGAACTATACCTGAAGTGAAAGTGCTGAAGCAAAATTAAACTTTTACAATGAATGGAAGAACACCTCATGTGGGTCCTATCACTTGAAGTGAAAGTAAACGCAATTGATGGCTAGATTTGTCCAGCCAGCCATCCCTTTCATCCCCATCATGATAATTACCAATAAAAGTCTCTATATATAGAAGAATGTTTCATTTTCCTCTTAATGAGCTCTTAGATGGACACAACTGGATGGTCCAGAGCCTCTCAGCCATGAAAATGATACAAGGGAATGAGTTGAATGATTGTTTATAATGAAATTCAAAGGAGACATAAAAAAAACCCCCAAAATAGAAGAAAAAAAGATAGAATAATTCACATCAAATAAAGTTGTATCCAGAGTATTTGACGCGTTACGTTATCGAATGATTAATCTGAATTATTAATATGTTTGAAATTTTTAGTAAATGTATGATTTCCAAGCATACTCTATCTAGTCCTCTTGTGTTTTTGGAACCCACCATCAAACATTTGGCACACCAGCGATTTCGACATCCATCCTCCTATTGATTATTGAGTTAGCTAGCATTTTTCCTTCAATGTCATACTCCAATAATTATGCTGTCTTTTATCCTCAAGTAAACAAAATCAGTTTCTCACCTGCCTATGTTTCATCCACTAAAATCTAATTATTTAGTCTTGTTAGTGATTATTTATTTCAAAGTATTGCGTTAATTTGACAAATGCATCCATGAGAAATGACATATGACTAGACTTACTGATCTTGCTCTTTCTCTTGCATTCATCGATCTCTCAAAATATATACGTTTGTGCATTTACGAATTTAATGAATTTAAATCTGAATATTCACCGATTTCAGAAAACATCAAACTATATGTGTATGTGCGCGCGCACGTGTGTTCTTTGTATTTATTAAGTTTATAGAGAACCATTGGATTTTTTTTCCTTTTTTCTCATTGAAGATAACAGGATAGCTTAATCTAGTTCGTCCTTAAACCTACTTTGATATCATTCCTCTTTTGAACTAGAGATGTCTTTGAGGGTTTCAATAGGAATTCGAGTTGAAGTCTCGAAGATTTGGTTTGGATCCAAGCTACTATTCGGTGGACAATCATTTTGCTTCTGTTTTTGGGATGGTGCTCCATTTTTTTTTCTGAAAAGACACAAAATCGTTTTAAAGCAATTTTGACCCCCCCAAAAAAAATCATTTAAAACAGTTTAGCTGTAAATTCGACAAGGACTACTATCAAATCCTATGAATGATATAGACAACGTTAATTATGTAATTTACAATGCAACAAAGCTATCAATCCACAACGTCAATTTTAACTTTTAACCGTGTAATTTATAATTCTTATTTATTTTTTGTTAAACAAACAAAAATATTTCTGTTTTTTATATTCATTTGGTCTCCTATGAAATAATTGCATTTTATATTTTATTTATTTATTTTTCCTATAATTAGTATTCAATTGAAGGAGAGCATGAACATTTAAAAAAAAAAAATTATTTGGAAAAAAAAAATTTATAATAGGACATGTAATCTCTTTTTTGTTGTTGTGACAAATGACATAAAATTAAAATTAAATTTTAGTAAAGCAAAAATTAAGTTGGAAAGGGCGTTATGGTCTTTTGAGCAGCAAAGATGCTCCACTTATCACAGACATGGGCAAATCACTGCCCAATCTGGTAAAAAGGGAAAAAGTTAAGCTAAAGCTAGGTTAAAGTATTGCCTACCTATGCATAATAGGACACGTGTCAGTGATATAACTAAACAACTGGATGATAATCATATTCTTAAGCTTCTAAAGTATAGTTTTCTTTTGCTCTCTGGCCCAACCTTGATGAACTTTGCCATCAAAATTCAAAAATGTCTTAGATTCGGGAATTTTTTTAAATAAATAAATTTAAAAAAAGAACAAAATAATATTTTAAGTTATAAAATGTGGACAAGGTCATACAATTTGTTTACGATTTTATTTTATTATTGTGATTTTATATATGTGAGTTTGGCAAAGATGGTTGACAATAATCATACATGATTTTAACGGAATCCTGTGTTTTATTAATCTATTAATTTAAGCTAAGTTAATGGGATCGCTCATCATTGTGATTATTGTTCAAAGCATATTTGCACCCAATACAATGTATTATTATTCCCCAAAGATATTGTAGTAGCTACATTATCTGTCCATATATTTAAGATGGAGCACCAAATCTTGCTTTTAAATTGACTTAGATGCTAGGATTGAGAAAATTCTCAATCATGTGGGTGGAATCTTACGATGTATCTTTTTCTTTTTGAGAATTCAAGCTGATCTTAAGCTTAAATAATATGGTACTTCAGATTAATGTTAAACAAAGAAATATCACAAGTTGGCTCCATACTTTTCGTCTACAAAAGTAGATGATAAATTTGAAATATTTTTTCATGCTCTTTTGAATAAGGTATTATTTTCACTCCGTACCATAGCGTATGGGTGGAGCACGAGTAGCTCCCACGAAAATGAAAAAAAAAAAAACAATCTTTACACATTATGCCACCCACACATACAATTCACTTCTACCCTTTACACAATGCATCTCTTTGCGCTTGAGTGCAAACCTATGAGAGAGAAAGATGAGAAGAGTCAACTAGTTAGGATATCCTTTTTATAGAACAAAGTAGTAGGATTCTTCAAAATGATGATAGATATTGAAGAAAGGGGCCAAGTAAAATACTCAAAATCCAAAAAAAAACTTCTTCTTCTCCCTTTGGATTTATAGAATATAGACTAGACCCATATAAAACCATCAACCCTTTTTTTGACTAACATTGATGGTGAGAGAGTTTCAAGGCTATATCTTTCTTTGCTTTTTGGTTCAACTAGGCAAAAACCCACTTCTGGATTCCTTTGCACTATAGGGTCCCTTTTTCATCCCTCCCTCTACCCTGAAAAAAGGGGAGGAGCCTTCCAAATTCATATAAATTCTGCAACCTAAGTGAAAGCTTGAAACCATCAACTCTAGAGAATTTTTTATAGTGCTCTATAGGCTTTATATATATCTATAACTAGGTGACCCTTTTTTGCCGTGAGTATGATTTTTATTTAGAATATGCAATTCCGTGAAGGGTTCTGCAAGGTCGTACATCACAATGTGCATAAGTGGGAGAGCATGCCACATGTTGCCAAATCAATGGTTGCAAAAGCTCAATGGTACAAAACAATACGCTTGCTGAGATGCCAATTGCATATAAGTTTTGACAGCTGACATGCTTGTTGATTCTGACCAAGAGTGCCTTAATTAGCCAACTCACACTCCTGCAAACAAGTACCTAGAATAATTTGATCATGGAGTCTAGTGAGTGTACACACCAAGGCCATACAAGGAAATAACACCAAACTTTTCACCTTTTACTATATGTGGAAAATTTACTAACTGCGAGTCGAATCATATTTCTTGTACAGACAAGATTCGTTGGCATAAACAGTCTCGTATTTGCGAGAGATGTGATCAATAATGCATGGTAAACACAGTGTTAGTAGTATACACTTTCTTAGTATTTGATGCTTAGGTTCACTTTTAGGGCAATGTGTCGTGTGTGTGCAACAAAGGCATCAATAAATGCTTCCTTAGTCAAAGAATCTTTGAAATTTAACTTTTACAAAAGAATTTCTCTTTAAAAATCATTATTGGCAAGACTAGCTGGCAATTGAGCACACAAAAGAGAGACTAGGAGTTTTACTTTGTATGCTTTTGTGTGCTAAGGCTGCCCACACAGAGACATTATGGTTGGTGCATGCTTTGTTTAAAAACTCTGTGGGCTATTTATGGATTTAGCTGCAGCAGCAGGAGGAGGAGGAGGGTTAAGTACAAAAATTGTTATGGATGGTCCAAGATCTAGGGTTTTGGATTGAGAGCACCATAGAGTCCAACTAAGGCTGAAAAATTCAGCCCAAACAGTAAATACCAAAGCTGCATTTTTCTAATGCATTTTCTCCTCCTACGTGCCTACTTCTCCTCCATAGTCGAAATCAGATCAAATAGAATACCAAAAAAGAGAGAAAAGAAAAGCATAAAAGCTTGAAAACCCAATAAGAGTTTTGCATTTGGGCTGCCTAAAACTGTGATTGTTAAAAGCAATTGAGTGAATTGAGGGTTTTGCTGGCACTGTAATTGAGTATTTACCTTTTAAATCATTGCGGTTTGCTGGCACTATAAGGCTGTAAATCAACTGTAAGGGCGGCCAATGTGTAGACCTAGAGCCGCAAAAGGGGTCGCATCTGTCAAAAAAAATTAACAAAAAAGAAAAAGTTGTGTGATATTCTTCTGTACTATGAAATTAAATACATCTTCCTCAGATCAGTATCCACATATTTATATATATTAATAAATTTTTTTGGTAATTTATATGTTAAATAAAAGTTAAGGCAGTGTGTCTGCCCCATTGCACTCGAATTCGAACTTCCTCCCAATATATTAGAATAGTTTAGAATATTATCCTTATAAGAATAAAAAATGGTGATAATAACATATAAGGGAGTATAAGTGGATAAAAAAGAAGTGATTACATACAATTTTCAACAAAGGGAGTATAAATGGACAAAAGAGAAGTAAGAAAATCAACTTTCTAAAATAAAATTGTACAAACATGAAATAAATTTTGTGAAGAGCCTAGGTTGTTTGGTGGGCCAAACAAAAGATTTAAAACCGACTGTGTAGGTGGGCTTTCATAACTGAGCCTAAGTTTTATAAAAATGAAATAATTAAGAAAGCACGCCCGGTGGGACTCGAACCCACAATCGCCTGATTAGAAGTCAGATGCCTTATCCATTAGGCCACGGGCGCTAGATGTTGAGATTTCCCAAAATATATTATTTGAGTCAACAAACAGTTAAATTTCATCACAAATAGCAACAGTTGCACTAACTAGTCGTTTATGATAATTGTTTGATTCGGTCCCGCCATGGATGGATGAGTTGAATTCTAATCAAACTTAAGCCTGACGGCCGACACTAAAGGGGACCCAGAAATGCAGATTTTATGAAGGATTGGAATTCTGAAAACAAGACCCTTTAGAAACTTGACAACGATTTTCAATTTTATGCCTCTTATTAAAATGTGAGCATTCAACCCAAAACTAATTGACAATCGACGGGCTTTTAAGATTTCATTAAGCTTTCGTCATTTGATGTGGGGTACTATCATCAAGGGAGACGGTGAAAATGCTCAAAATGCAAATATATCTCATGTCAACGCTCTTACAAACTCTGCTGAAATTTTCTACTGCAAAAGTCAACATTAACTAGATGGCGGCTATCAACACAGTATTGATATTACAAGTTTGTATCTTTCCCCATGCTGTAACAGAATCACAAGAGTGGCAAATTCTATGAGCATATCACACTGCACAAGTCGTTCGTCCTAGCTTGAGAGATGTTGGTGAATGGAAGAACCCTGAAATTCCCGTTAGCCATACACGTCAAAGTCAACTGTTCATTGCTCGCCATGGTCTGCAAGATCGATTGTAAGAAAGTTGGTCAGAATACATTTGAGTGCATTTGAAGTGATTGGGAGGAAGAAATAACTTTCCAAGCTGACATATAAGATGAAAACCTTCCTTTCCTATCTTATCTATAATTACAGTTGTGTTCTTCGCCGGCGAGTCTCTTTAGATGACTAATACTTTCCTAGCAGAACTTCCATGTTCAGGGTGGCTCACTTTCTAAGCAGGGTACATGTGAAATCATAATGAGTGCTAATACTCGTTAAAGGTTCTAATAGTTTACTCCTCTTATTGGTTCCTAGAATGTTGTTGAAATCATCTTTGGTTGCACTGCTTCTCAACAGTGTGAAGAGAGACCCTTGTCCATCAAACTAAAGCCATGTTTAGGTTCTAATAGATTACTTGCTTCTTTTGTATAGGGGAAGGGGAAAAAAGGGAAGGATTACTTTCAGTTTTATTCAGATTGAAGTGCTAGGATCAGATAGATACCTCACAATAATTTTCCGTGTCTCTGCAGCTCCAGCTTTTGGAAGGGACACAATCAGCATACCGACACCACCCGCAGTACTGGTTCATGTTAATGCCTTGCAGAACTCCTACCAGACATCCAGCAAGCCTGCAGCATATATTAAAGCTCCTCTTATAAGAGCTCATGTTAATTTAAACTGATAAGAAACAATGTGCAGCATTTTCTATAAAAACGAGACACACTCACATAAGACCAAAGAGAAGAATAGAGACACTCCTATAGACTGGCCTGTCCAACTTCTGCCTCAACCTCGACTTGATATAACTTTTGAGATCATAATCAATGAGGCCTCCTTTATCTTGCGCCACTTCTTTGACCTTGGGACTGGATAAAAACACAGATCCCAGTAGGAACCCAGATATAAAGCCTCCAATGCTTGAGAAATTGTCAACATAAGGTAGCAAACCAAGGAGAAAATTGCCAATGGAGACAAATATTACTGATGCCAGAGCTGTGAACTGCAACCAAACAAATGAACAATCATTACATTACTAAATCAGATCATGGGACACAGATCAAACTGAATGAGAAAGGCAGTAGGTGGAAAACCTTATTGGTGTACATTTCCCAGTTCTGAATCAGTGCAGAAAGTGTAGCTCCAAGTAACCCAAACAGAGCTCCGGAAGAACCGACTGATGGGCGTTTCTCAACAAAAAGTGCAGCCACCAACGTACCAACAAAAGCAGAGAGTATGTAGATTAACCCTGCCATTACTGTTTGAAAGAAACAAACATATAAGAACATCAGTGATTCAGTGTCTGCAATTTTCAAGAGCTACACATAACCTAACTGCTCATGTAAAATAACGTCCAGAAATTGAAATGGGAAGGAAAATCTACTTGGTCCAAACTCTTGCTCCAAGTGAATTCCAACAAAGATAACACAGCTAAGGTTGATCACAAGGTGGATGGCTCCGGCGTGCAGACATGGAAATGTGAAAAGACGCCAAGTTTGGTGGTTCTCTGTCAAAAAAGTCCGTCGAAGAGCTCCCATTTCATCAAGCCTGCAATGCCACTAACATTAGGTCTGAAGGACAAAAGAAATTATGTACCAGAAACCACAAACATGTTCATGCATTCCCAAACACAGATTTTAGAATCGCCGTTCTAACAATCTCTTAATTCATACAATTTGATAGATGAGGCCAAATCCTAATACTACAAAAATCACTTCGAATTCTACCGAAGCCTACACAGAACAGGCAACCGAGTTTTCGACTCTTCGATCAAAACTGATCTCAAACACGGGTACAGTTTCTAAAAGCCAGTGACAACAATCGGATGTATCCCTTTGATGAGACTTAAAAATAATAAAGGAAACTATGTGAAAAGAGAAAAATAAAACCTTTCTATCTATTTACGAGTTCCTTTGTTTTCTCAGCAACCAAACAGAGAAAACCTAATTAGACTAACGCAACATCAACCAATTGCTCAAAATTGATCACAGCAGCCAGATACACAGTACGAACATTTAAGATGAAAGATCTCAGAAGAGATTAATTCAACCCAAAGAACGAACATTTCATTTACTTCTCTCCCACATTTTCTCAGTAACCTTACAAACAGAGAGAACCCACATAAACTCACACAAAACCTACCAAGATTTCACAAAGAAAACTCATCCTTACTTAAAAAAAAAAATAAAAAAGCTTGAAAACAAGAGCAAGGGAAGCTCACGTGGAAGCCGAAGGGCCGAGGAGTGGGTTCTCGGAGAGCGGCTGAAACGATAACCTCCCAAAGGCCTTCAGAGCACAGTCGCCATGAGACTTGCTCCAGCAGTCGTTGACGACCATGGTGGCCATGAAGGCTACGATATGAAGAATAACAAAGAGCGAAATGAGCCACGTGTCAGCTCGACGGCGGCGAGGACGACGGTAGCGGGAGGCGAAGAAGGAGAGCTTGGGTTCTTGGAGGGTTTCGGCAGCTGATTCGGTGAAGAACGGAGGCGGTGGAGGCTTGATGTCGATTTGGGTCTGAAGCTTTGATGGGTCGAAGGCCATTGAGAGCTTCGATGGGTCGACGGCCATTGTTGGGTTCTCTGCAAGAATGTGTGGGGAAATGAGAGGTTTCTTGGAGAAGACGGCTGTGATGTTCCAGCTGTTAAACGGTTGGGCTCTGGCGGGAAGTCTCTTTTGAAGCGTTTTGGCAGTGTACCTACTTAATGAGCAGTTAGGAAACGACGTCGCTTGGTTAGATAGTTAATATATATGAACTAACGCCAGAAGTTTAACAACCGGATCCGTGGCGCAATGGTAGCGCGTCTGACTCCAGATCAGAAGGTTGCGTGTTCGATTCACGTCGGGTTCAGTACCCGGTTTCCTTTTTTTATTTTTTCCTAGTTTTGTTATTTAATAATTTATTGTGGTAGGTAGATATACCACACACGTTTATCTTATTTTTGTCGACCACCCTTTACTTTAATTTTGCCACCTCTCTCTTTGGATATTGTTTGGTTCTTTCTCTGGAATAGGTGTTTCACAGTTTGACATATGTGCAAAAATAATTCATTAAAAATATAAAAACAAAAAAAATTTATCCACACATATCATATTGTTATTGGCCGTAATATAGGAGTTCCTAAATATAGAGTTAAGAGGGAAGTATTTTCCTTCACTTTAATCTGGTTTTTATTTTTCTTAAGTTTAAAATTTGTTTCAACTTTCTTTTTGTTGTATACAACTTACAAGTAGTATTTTCCTAAACCCTATTACCCATTGAAAAAGGGAAGGAGAATCGAAATTAGAAACAAATAAATACTCTTAACCATTTAAGCTACAATCTCCTTACAAATTTTATTCATAATTAATTATACACCAAGTCAAATTGGACTGCCGAAATAGAGTGGGTGGGGTCAACTATGGTTGGAGTTCGCACAGTCACGTTCATGTCCATTGATTTTCATCATTTACATATTTCGCGGGAATAGACGGCTGTGAAACATCTCCACGTTCCATATTTGTAACAAGTTTAAAAGTACACAACCCAATATAAATTGTTGTTCTTTCCAATCTTCAAACGGGCACCGTCTCTCTGCATCAAAAACCAAACCCATTCCAACTCTTCATCAGCTGCTCTCAGGTCTTCTCTATACAGGTTTTTTTGTGTGGCAAATTTTCCTTTTTGTATTAGTTCTATGCATTTGAGTTTCTTCGCAATTCAAAGATTTTGGGGGATTTCATTACCAATTTGGTTCTGATTTGTAATGAATCTCTGCTTTAATATCCCAGCATACATATTTTGGGGTTGAGAATTTAGGGGTATCTTTGCCCCATTTTACAATTACCTATCCTTTTCTTTATAGTTTGAGCTCTCAAATCTTCTCAACCAAGTTTGCCATTGTCTTTGTTCTTTAGGTAAGCTTTCAACTTCCCATCAATGCTCTAATCCCTTTTGATTTTTCGGATTTTTTTGGTTTTGAATTTGTATTATGGGTTACAATTTTATGTGGTTAGCAATGTCGTGATTGTATTTTGGATTAAACTTGAGGACCTCTCCATCAAACGAAATGCTTAGTAGTTACCTAAAGGCATTCAGTTTGATTTCCCTTCCATATATGTCATATCTGTCCTCTCACCTTTTTCATGATTGCGTATGAAATTCTGAAGAGTTGGGGCAGAGAGAGAGAGAGAGGTGGTGTAGGCGGAGGAGAGAGAGGAAGAAGGTGGCGGTGGTGTAAGGGCAGGAGAGTTGGGGAGGTGGCTGGTGGGTTGTTGTGTGGGGTTGGTGCTGCTGGGGGTTTATATGTAGTTGATCCTCAGTTTAGTCTTCACTGTGTTCAGTTTCTACCTTAATAAATCTGTTTCGTATAGTCATTTTCCTACTTAGCAGATGGTTTATAATTTTGAGTTATGAGGGTAACTTCATAATCTTCAGACTAGTGAACCTTGTACCAATTTGGAAAGTTTTAATTACTAATCTCTCTGTATGTTGGCGGTGCATTTGCATATTTACATGAAATCATATTGTGGGTTTTTTTATAAGAAATTGGATTGCAGGCAATTGCAAATGTCTCTAACAAATGGGTTGGAAATTCCAAAAGAAACACTGGATGCAGAAATCCAAACCTTTTTTGACTCAGCTCCTCCTTTGAAGAACAGAGTTGATATCAGTGAAAAACTCGAGGAATTTGTGATGAAGAATTCATTACCTTCCGGCATGTTCACTTTTTGCTTTGTCACAGTTATATTTTTCATTGATCACCTTAGGTTCAGTGGATTTTGATTGATTTGACATGTTATGTAGGAAGTGGAGGAGTTAGGAAGGTTGTCTGTGTGACATCGGGGGGTACCACAGTTCCTCTAGAGCAACGATGTGTTCGCTACATCGACAACTTCAGCTCAGGTTATAGAGGAGCAGCATCCACAGAGTATATAACCTTACAACTCGCTGAGTATGCCATCTTTAATATTACAGACTTACAGATTAAACTTGCCTGATAATATTGCAGGTACTTTTTGAAGGCAGGTTATGCTGTTATCTTTCTTTATCGGAGGTAATTTCTGTTTTACCATTTTATATATCTTCTATTCATTTCAACAGTTTTGTACGGTAGAATAGACTTATTGCTTATATTTTTTGGATTTTCCTTAAATGTTATGCAGGGGAACTTGCCAGCCATATTGCAGATCTCTTCCCGATGATCCCTTGCTTGAATGTTTTGAATATATGGATGAGTCAAATATTAAAGGTTTGTAGTTATTGTAATATGTTTTTCTTTTTGTATTTAGAATAGAAATGCACATGGATGACTGTAGTGAAAACTTATGCCCCTCCCTCTCAAGTTTAGGTCTGACAAAATATACTTTAATTAGTTCATACCATTTACTCCAGCAAAAAAAATTTCTACCTTGAGAAAAGGCCACAATATGTGATGGAAACACAATCATTGTGCAATGGCTCTATAAGTACACTACTCAATCATGGCCTAATTGCCAATGAGTCTGATAGGCTACATAACACTTTCTCCTTGTCAGCTACATTGTTGTAGCCATTTGTTTTGACATGTTTGGTAGAGTATTAGAAAAGATTGGATTTTTTTTGTTCTAAGGGAGTTGATTGTGCTTGATTATTGGGTTTTGGGAAGATGGGAAACCAGAATCTTTCAAGTATTTTTTCTTTAGCAGCTTCCAGGTGATGCCAAATAATCAAATCTCACAATTAATATTATACAAACATTTGACGGTTCCTGCTCAGATGACTGAACTTTGTTTCACATTCCAGTGTCCCAGCCACATTCTGAAGCAGTGAGGAACGCCATCACTAAGAATCATGCTGTATGGACCACTTATATTTATCATGCATTCAGTAGTATATGTATTTACTTATTCCACATTTAAATTTTTTTACTCACTCTGTAATTGGAGTGTTTTCCTGGTCTATAATAGCTCAATGTAACAATGAATGCTTCGTGGGCTGTATTCTATTGCAGGCAGTAACAGGAAGCCTCTTGTTGAAACTTCCCTTTACAACCATATTTGAGTATCTTCAGGTTCGCTTCAGTTGTTGTTGAATACAATTTTTGAACACAAAATGTTGTCAGTTGTTTTAGATATAATAGTTATTCTCCTATGCTTGACTAATTGGTCTTTGTATTATGAGCAGATGTTGCAGATGATTGCTTTATCAATGAGAAGTCTTGGACCACATGCAATGCTTTATCTTGCAGCGGCAGTGTCTGACTTTTATGTTCCTTGGAAGAGCATGGTAAATATGTTGAAAATTTGTGTTGTGCTTTTTACTCTGTTTTTCTGGCTGTACGTCAGCAGACAGATTGCATAAGCGCAGCCCTTTTAAAATTGCTAGAGGACGTGTTTTTTTTACCTCAATATTCATTGGAAGGGGTAGCAATAGCTTGACTATGTTCCTTGGAAGCTTGATTGCATTTCTTTAGAGGCATATAAGAACCTCTGGAGTCAAATAATATAAGCTAGTCCTTTGCAAAGTGCTAGACATTTTTATGACCTCAATATTATTCTAAGTAGGCGGGAACGGCTTGACGTGTGAATCTTTGATGTTTAATAGCTTGTTTAAATTAAAATCTGCTGGCGATTAGTCATTGGGAAGTTTGCTTATGAAATAAAGGAAAAAGAATCAGTATCCTCCTCCATCCTGTATATGTACAAGTTTCATCCAAGAATAAGCATCAGCTGCACCATTTTCTTAATAAAGCAGGATTGTGCAGGCTGAACACAAAATTCAGTCAGGGACTGGTCCGTTGGACATGCGACTTGTTCAGGTGCCAAAGATGCTCTTAGTGCTAAGGCAAGACTGGGCACCAAAGGCCTTCTGTATATCTTTCAAGGTTAGATATGAAGCTTCTGCTTATCTTTAGTTACTGGCATATCCATAAATTTTATCTGTTCATGAGTTCTGTTGCTGCACTTTAGTCCTTATTTGTTTTTTCTGTATCTGGGGATTACCAGTATGTATGGCTTTTTGTCCAAAAGGGTTGTGGGCAAGGCTGGGTAACAGTCAACCTGTACATGATTTTTTTTTTTTTTTTTTGGGTGGGGTGGTGTGTGCCCAATTTATTTAACTGAGTTCTAATCTTTGTGTTTGTGTTACATTAGACATGAAAAATATAAAAGGTTGGGTTAACTGACTTAAGTTGAAGTTGTCCATTATGTCTTCAGTCTCAAAGAAAGTAGATGCGTATATCTTCCTTGACATGTACGATGCAATCATATATATACCATTAAGTATCATACCCTTTAACTTTCTCTAATTTCTTAATGTTTTTATTTTAAAAATTGATAGTTTAGCCCCCCTGCTTAACTGGCTCACCTGTCATATCCATAATGAAAGTAAATTACAGAACTTGCAAGATGCAGTATTACTTTATTGGAATAAAAACCTTTGACATGACTGTCTAAACAGCTAGAGACGGATTCGAAGATTCTTTTAGAGAAGGCTGATATGGCTCTCAAGAAGTACAAGATGCATATGGTTGTAGCGAATGAACTTTCGACCCGCAAGGAAGAAGTTGTAGTTGTCAGAAGTAACGAAAAAGTTTCAGTTCATCGAAACAATTCTCTCGGTGATAATGATGTGGAGAGTCCGCTTATCGAACTTATTGTGGAGAGGCATTCAGCGTATGTCAACAATTCTGATATATGATGAGAAAAGCTCGATTTCATCTGATAAGGATCGGCACAACAAACAGTTTATGTTTAAGAAGATGGCAACATTTTCTTTTAGTACTTAGTTTTACCAAGCAAAAGATTGTTAAGCATAATATGCTCTTCAAAGTAATCAAATTACTTGTAACATGTATATCATACTTTTGAGGGGAGATGATGAAGTTGTAATTATCTCTCTTATTTCGAGGAACTGTAAAGTTCTGGTGAATAAAGCTAAGTTCTTATTGAAACCTTATATTTTTAAATTGGCGTTGTCAAACACTTCGGCTAAGTTCAAGGCTGCTCAAACATTTTGAAAATTTAGAGATCCCTTTGAAGCATATACAAATACAGGCAGAGGCATGCACTGATTTAATAAAATCTAAATTTCTCATTAATTTCTATAAATTTCTCCAACGGAAGATATATATACAGATTCTTTCTACTTTCGTTGTACAATACAAATATGGAAGGATTTGTCTCCATGGGCCAATCCAAAAGGTAATCTATAATACAATGTCGGAAGCCAATGAGTAAATTTTTCTCTACCGTGACTCTTCATCATCTGTGTCGAGCTCAAGTCCCTCTGCCGCTAAAAGCTGACCGATGATCTTTCTCTTCTCTTCCTCTGCTTTCCTTCTCATTATGTCCCTTTTCTTTAACACTAGCGTATGCCGCTTGAGGGTACTGGAGAAATACTCTGCCGAGGCCTTTTTCTCTCTTGCTAGGATTCTTTTCTCTTCATCTGGGTCAACCTGGATTTCCAATGGCCCTAGGCATTAAGTAAGAGAGAAGAATGCAGCCAAAATAAAATGACATAATAGCTTGATGCTACTTATAAAATTGAGATCATAGAAATGAGCATGAGCTTTCTGAACAGAGTATTGGGTCAGTAATGATAAGAGACAAGTAGGATACATAGTTGCCATTGATGCTTTTACATCCTGCAAAAGGCTGTGCAGCATATATTGTTTTTATTTTCATTTGCGAACTACATAAACAATTTTTTACAGCTAACTCATGTACTAAAAGAATGATTCTATACCTTGGAACGAGAAAGTCGACGTGCACGAATATTCAGCTCACGCTGCTGCTGCTCTGCCCAAGCTGCTATTGCCATATCACCTCGCTGATCAAAAGCTCTTCTCTTTTTCATTAGCCACTCCATCCATGCTTGAGATGCCTGATATAACAGTCCACACAAAGAATCCATTAATAAATAATAAAATAGGAGCCAAGCTATCAGTTCATTAATAAATATCATACAACTCATGAATCTACTTTACATTTTCGTATTTATGCTCAAAACATTAGCATTTATATATCCTAAAATAATCAACAAGAAAGTTCACTGTAATTAAAATGCGAACTACGAATCTTACTTTCATTGGGTTGACTCGATTAGCCCTATCATATTGTCCCCTCCTGTCTTCATCTATGAGCAACTCATAAGCAGCTTGAATCTTTATAAATCTAGCTTCAGCTGTTTCACCCTCCTCTAGGGTCCCTCTGCCATCATAGACTAGAAAAGAGAAAGACAACCAGATCAACTTAAAATTCAGAGAATAAAGACAAAATTTTAAGCCCAAAAATCAATAGAAAGCAAAGGGGACAAACATATTGCAAAGAGCATTCACTCACGACCAAACTTTAAAAAAAAAATAAAATACATGCACCCATCTAACACACAAGGAAAGATAGTAAAATATTACATGAAAATTAAGGAAGAAAAGCAAATAACAATTCTCAATGTCTTCTAATAGTTCCTGTTTTGCACTACAACTTTGTTGCATAAAAAAGGTTCTCATGTTGGCAGACATGGGCTTAGCCAAGTTGGCTAGGGCGGATGTGCTCCCCACTCTGCACCCAAGTTCAAATCCCTTCCCCATAATTTAGATTAGATTAAAGTAGACTATCGATTGTATAAAAAAAATTAAAAAAAGTTCTCATATTGGAATTAACATGACCGAATAAAAAATAAAACAAAGGCACCCTTCATTATGGCCAATAGATCCAAGAAAAAGGGTTTCACCTAATTGAACCACTAATTTTTACATACATCATTTCCTTACAAAATGTTTCTTTTTATTTGTGATTATACTAGCAATTTACAGATTTTGAAAAGCATTTCTAATGAAGATAAAGGAACAAACCATCCGGGTGATAAAATTTGGCCAAACGTCTGTAAGCAATTTTGATCTGGTCGTCATCAGCGTCCCTCTCTAGTTCTGTGTTTGAAAAAAAAAACAGAAACAATGAACTTGTTAGAAATACCAGAATTCACAAAATCAAAGCGTGAAGCTTTAAACTTTTCCCAGTTAAGAAAGATTCAATCACCCAGAGTTTCGTAGGGAGACTTGGGTTGGTCCCAATTGGATGCCTTAACCATGGTCCTCCTCTGATTCACTCTGAACCAGGACCCGCTCCAATTCAATCTTGCAAAATCGGACACAGGCGCAAAACGAGGGTTGTAATTGGGGTTTCGAAATGAAACCCTAGAGCTAAAGCGAGCTTGGTGTCTGCAACACATGAAGGAGGTGAAGACCGTGTGGGGCCTACAGATGGTTCTCAAGTTGCTCATTTTTTTCGCGTACTATCTCAGGCTTTCAGCTCAGACCTCCGACCGATTAGAAGGAAATGAAGAGAATCAAATTAGAAATTAAAATTGGGGTTTGCTCTTGGGGTAACAATTGGGGTTACGAAGGTTGAAGACGTGAAGAAAGTGAAAAGGTTCTGATAATGAGCATTTCTTTGAATCTGACTGAATCTTTGAGTTTTCCTGTATTTTTCTTTAATTTGTAATTTTGGTTGTTGTATTTTCCTCTTTTTTTATATTTAATTTACCCGGGAAATTTTTGTGGACGGTTTGGCTTCCCGTAGCATGACAGTTGGGACTTCGGACAGTACCCGCCAAAAGAAAAAAGAAAAAAAAGGGAAAAATGTGGTATTTTTCTTTTTTTAAAATACACCACAATAATATAAATAAAACCTCTTTCTCTTTTCACAAAAGCAAATATTCATCCATGACAATTAGAGTCTAATAATTAATTGATCATAAATTAAGTGCTAATTGAGATGGGCCTCTCTTTTGTCAAATTGCTAATTATGTTGATTAGAAGTTTATAATCAAATTGATAATTATGGATTACTATTATTTTACTTTATCAAATTGATGAAATGAATCGTATCATAAGAATACATTCCACATGAGCTTATCTGATAAGAGAATATTTCACGATTTGATTAAGCTGTGTTAATAAACACGAGTATGTACTAATATAATTCTGCTATTGATCAAATGTGCAAATCATCAGGCAAACAGGAATATGAATGCCAAATAATATATAACTTCAGGGAGATGACAACAACAAGAAGAACAATTTGCACATTTCACTCCCTGACCAAACCTTAATAAAATAGAAATAGTAACTGCTGGCATGCATATGGCAATAATTGTCTCAAGAGAATTTACACATCAAGTAACAGCTAATTGATCTTGCATTTCAAATCAATCTACCCAACAAACTAGCTAATATGCTACAGGCATTGGAGACATATGACTTGAAAACCTATATGTTTTGAATTGGTACTCTCAGGCAGCCACTAAGCTGAACATATTTACAACCTCTGAAACAAGGCAAGTTGATTGGAAAAGAATATATATTTAAGCAGATGAGGCTTGCAGCTGACTATGTCAGTTCACGGGGACGGGCAGTCCAAAGAGAACTGAGGGCGCGCAGCTGGTGAAAGTATTCCCCGAGCGCAAGCAAGCCTCGAGCTGCCTGGTGAGTCGTTAGGATTCGAGACATTTGCTGCAGAGTTTGCTGCCGGAGGTGATCCGCCTGTCTTGGACAAGAGCAACATAGCATATTTACATGGAGAGTCATATGTGTACATGTGTTTATGACTTTAAATTCATGAAATATTATAGAGCAGATTTACAGTTAAATCTTGATGGTGCATTATTTAAACCCTTTTGACAACAAAGAGCCAAAATCTCTCAATGTGATCATTTCATCATGAAGAAAGCCAATGAGTGTTGGATTTATGCAATTTGCTTTCAATCCTAATTGATACATCACCTGGCCCACAAAGGTCTCCAGTGCTTCCAACTTCTCCAATGCAGTAGCCATCTGAGATCCATAACTTTCTCCACTGATTTGATCACCTGCTATGGTCAACGCCAAATTCTGCTGAAGCTTCTCCATTCCCTGCGTGAGAGCATCTTCAGCTTGCTGAGACGATTGTCTCAAGTTACAGAAATCCACAAATTGTGGATCATCCAATGGCTGAAGCTGTGGCAACACAATCTGAATGAAGGAAACAATGCAGTATGTTACACATTGGATGAACTAAATTGCACTATAGCCTATCAGAAATAATGACCAAAAAAATCAAGTCCCTGCAGTCCTCAAATGCTGAGTTGAACTAAATTAAGCCTTACATTTAGAAGCTCTGATGGGCGAAATCCTCCAATCCAGTGAAAATGGCGTTCTACTGATGTTCTCCATATGCCAGACAGTAAGTAAAAGGCATCAGCCCTTGCAGCATCTGCCTTCATCCGGAAAAGATTAGCGTAGTGGCTCAAGCCACTTTCTACAAGTATTCGAAGAAGTTCTATATCGGTTCCATGATCTTGCAATGCATTTCTGAGTTCAACATTCTGTCTGTGTTGTTCTTCAACCCAATGTCCATATTCCATCTCAAATGTAGTGATCCCTGCAAGATTCACAGCTGAATTAACATAATGCAATAGAAGGTACGCCTTAAATTACTGAAAACTAATTGGTAGTTAGGTCATTAAGGGAAATATTTTCCATAGCTGGAACTGTTCAAAACAATTTAAAACAGTTCAGAATCACAAACCTGAATTCAAAGCTCCATTGTATCCCATATGACTTGTACCTAATGAACTGGCTACATAGGCACCCTGCAAATCAGGCAGCCGCCGGTTTATCTGATGAAATTATATTTCAATGCTGACTAAAAAGGATATACATCTGATGGTAACATGAACAAAGACAAATAAGGGTAATTTTCCCTCACCTGTTTTCTAGCTCTGTCAAGTTCCTGCTCCAGTTGTGCCAGTTTTAAGCGGCTTGTTTCTAGTTGTTGAACATAAGCCTATGGTAGAACAAGATGAGATTGTTCAAATAACATCACAAGTTCTAGGAATGAAAAACATCAGTGAAAGACTTGTAGGTGATTCATAATCATATTCACCTTTTTCCGCATACGACTTTTGCGAGCAGCTTCACGATTTTGTTCTAAGCGCCTCTGTACCTGTACATAGATATTTACACTTCAAAGTCCGTTTTCAGGAAAAAGAAACAAAAAGAAAGAAAACAGCTTGATCAAATCACATATTTAATTTTCCGCCTGGCCATGCTGTATGAAGGTGCCCTCATGTGCTCTAGTCAAAGAAATTACCATATGAATACAAGTCAATCCGAATATATATTACTCTAAAGAGCTGAAATATACGATAAAGGTAGCAAATGAACAGGCAAATTAGCTGGTAAATAATTTTTCTTCCTGTGTCATCAGTTCAACCGAACAAATTCTTTTTGGGTCAGCAGTACAAGAAAGTAAGAAGAGGTGGGGTGGGAAGCAAAACCATCACCTTATCAGAAGATCTGTTTGGTTCTTGATCATTTCCAGATGGTGCCAAAGATTCATGAGAAACATATCCAATCTGGAGGAGAAGAATCAGAGAATCAATTTAAGTTCATGAAGTAAAAGTATAGTGAATCTAACATTGAAGAAAAAGGGACCAAGCTTCATTTAACTTCACCTTGGTTTCTATCCCAGCATCCACTTCTAGAATTGAAGAAGCACCTGTGTTTGAGCTATGATCACCCCTGAATGTTTCTTTCCACACACCAACCTGTCGAAACGGCTCGTATATCCCCATTTGTCTTGAGGTGGCAAATTGAGTTGATGGATAGCTCATTCTCTATCAACAAATTGAACAAACAAACAAACAAATAAGTAAACAAACTGCACTCATAATCACTCTGTTGCAAAAACACAACAGCATATTTTGCTCCAAGATTAAGACCTATGAACATGACAGCACAGCAAGAAACAGAAAACATAAAGTTAACAAGTGGGATTGGAACAAATCGCGCAGCATCAGAAAGTTGGAACCTCAAACAAAGAAAAGAATTTGCATGGTGAAATAGTTGTTCAGATGTCCTAATGCTGAGTCTAAGCAAATCCAGCCTTGTGCCCAAACCAGAAGAAACAATAAAAGCACAGAAGAGAAGAAGCATATTTATTCATTCATTAGAGGCTTGCCTAAACAACACTAACAACTTTCACTTTAAATAAACCAGATGAACCTTGACCAAAAAAAAATAAAAATCCCAGATGAAGTGGATAGAGATCAGGAAAAAGTTGGGGGAAGTGATAATCTGCAGCTATATATTATATACTATCTAAAGTACTTGCATAAACACATGTACTGCATATAGAGAATGAGAAAGAAAAAGCTGACATTATTACCTCTTGTAACATGCCTAATTGAGCTCTCAGTGAAGCCTATAATTCCAACAAAAAATGAATATCTTTCTCACCAAAGCTCTGATTCATTCAAACCCAACCAAGTCACAAGCAAAGATTCTTGGGTTTTCCAGGTTTTTCTGAAAAGACTCCAACTTTGTGGCTTCAAAGCTTGAAGGTTTTTTTTTAATTTTTTTTATTTTTTCAGTTGTGGGAGTGGGAACTTAATTGGGTTTTCTGGGTAGAGTTTTGAGGACCCAAAGAATTCAACATTCTCATGATCATTTGGTGTGACCCAATTTTTGTTGGGAATCATTGTCAGCCAATTCCTCATAGCATTTTTAAGCAAACTTTGCAAGAACCATAAGCTCTCTGTCCACCTTATAATATTCATTCTTTTCTCAAAGCGCCACAGTAAACCGTTAACGTCGCAACGTCCCCACTAACGTCTTTTTCAAAACTTTTTTTCTTTACTTTTGCAACAAAAAAACAAACCAAAAACAAAAGAAAGAAATAATTGTGTGTATTTTAGATATCATGGAGCATACGGATACTGTGTATCGAATTTATTCAAATTATAATCCATGTATTATTATCAATTGATCTTAAAAATTGTAGTCTACTAAGATTTATTTATTTATTTATCAAATAGCAAATTTTCAAAAATACATTCATAGCATCAAGTCCGAAAATACAACAAAATCAACGAGCTCAAATAGAAAAAACTAAATCGAACAACATACACATAAAGATGATCTCTAGTCAAATCCATTTTGCTAAAATCAAACATTAACTCAAGCCGAATCAGCAAAATTCAAAATAATTGAAACTCAAAAACAACTCACAAGTCTAAATGAGCACTATAATCACAACTGCCGCTGATAGACTTACCGCATCTGGCTTTGGAAAAAAAAAAAAAATTGAGCATAAAGTCGATCCGGAGAAAATTCAACAATTTCTTCCAATGCGAGGTAGCACTAGATTAAAAGAAAATGAGAAATTTTAATAGAATTACGCATACTAAGAGCATCTCCAACCGATGTGTCAAAAGTGCCATATAGACATTTAACGGTTATAAATAACATCTCACATCACTCCAACCGATATGTCAGAGCTGATGTGGAATGAAGGCTAGAGGTTTAGATGTTATTTTTGACATCCCAAAAGCAAGATGTCAAATGAATATTTTATTATTATTTCTTTTCTTTTCTTTTTAATTAAAAACAAATCAACACTAAAATGTAATAAAATAATAATTTAATTTGACATATCGGGTGGAGTGCAAAGCTATGTAAGATGTCAAATTGCCACATCAGTCATCAAATTTAAATTTGATGTTTGGTATTTGACATCTCCCTTGAAGATGCTCTAATAATTTGAGTGAAGGTTCGTGAAAAAGGCCAAATGACGTTTGGCATGAATGACATCATTTACATTTGAAACGCCAGGTGGAGAGTACTGGAAGGTCGGTGACAAAGCGTGGGCGGTGAGGATAGAGAATGTAAGTCCGTTTCGAAGGAATAAGGTTAGTTTAGTAATTTCCAGAATAATAAGTTAAAATGGGACACAAGTTGAACACAGGTCCAACATGCTTGTGAACTGTCTGACCGTCCCCAGTGTCTCCTACCAGAAAAAAAAAAATCAGAGATATTTAGTTATATACTTATTCTTAGCATTAGTGATATAGATAAATTTGTAGGTTTTTCGGGAATTTGAGTATGTACTTGTAAATATCTTTAAAATTAAGTATGAACTTGAAAATGACCCTATAATTTAGGGAATTTTATGTAATTTGTCCTTAAAAGAAAGATAAGGGGTTTTTTGTTTTTGTTTTTTTGATCGACATAGGACTTGATCAATTCTTCATTACCTCTATTAATCTCCATCAACAAAGATAGTCGAAAACTAGTACATGAATAGGACTGTTCGTGATCCATGAAAAAGTAGATAAAATGGAAGAAAATTGGTACTTTCCCATCAACTAGGAAGCTATTATTAAAAGCCTTCCCAATGGATGTAAAACCTTTTGCCGAATGGAATGTACATATGGCTACCACATCCAAAATAGCAATTCCATTTGATCACATACAATTTAACAATTGTGAGAATTCAAAGTGAACATCCAACATGTTAGAAATGCTATTAATTATATTAGACTATTTTATGGGGTAAAGATTTCAAATCTACATAATTATCATATTGAATGTTATATGAATATGAGGTTTAGACTTCACGAAATTTTTTGTAGCATAACGGTCACACTGTCACATGATGTTATTAATTCACATGTTAAACTTTGAATGGATGACAAAATTTGATAACATCATGTGACGACGTGATTATCGTACTTAAAAATTACTCTAAATTCACGGTGAAAAGATAAATCGAACAAGATAGCATTACTAATGTGTTGCCATATTGGCTGTCATATTCTATTTTCTTCCGGTTCTGGTAGAGCATAATGGTGCACTGCCACTGTGGATACCATGTAAGACAAAGAAATGCTGCGTCAACCAAGCACACACACAGTGCAAGAAAAAGCAAGAAGAAAACCAAACAAAGCCTAGAAAAAACGACAAAAAGCCAAGTGGCCTTCTAAATTACATATAATCGATTGTGCTTCATGTTTGGCCATGATCGCCACCATGGAGATCACCAATTATTGAGGTATGATATTTACTACAACTAATCAAGCAATTAACATCGAAAAAAGTAATCAATTAATTAGGTTGCTTTACACCAAATAGAATTTTTATTATTTATACTACTTTAAGGTTTAAGGTTCGTAAAGTTGTTAGGTTTTAAATTCGAGACTTCGTTTAATATTTGAAAAAGAAATACCGCGAGACTAAAAGCCAGATAACAACATGAATACTTTAAATAAAATAATATAAATAACTTATAAGAAATTGTAATTCAGTGATTAAGAATATTTATCTATACAATGCAGATTCTATATTTGATTTCGTTTTCCTCCAATATTGTTTATATTAAAAAATTAATATATATATATATATATATATCATGTATTTGATTCCATAAAGAGATTTTTTTTTCTCTTTTCTAAATCTAATCATGTATATATCCCATTTTGGGTTTTTTTATTATAAAAGCCCCAATCTAATATCTCTAAAACGATATCAGCTGTTGCCATCACATATGATAAACAAATGAATTAAGTAACTAAAGAAATAAAAAAATTGGTCAGTTTTGTGCTAGCACGCATGTGCTTTGGGGTATATAAATTCATTTCAAAAACGAAAGACAGCCATGCATCATCCATAAGGGTCAGATTAATCTGAATAAAATTAGGGCTCCCTCACTTTTGCTTTATTTATAATGCTTAGGGATGATGGGACCTTGATTTCTTTTCAAGCTTTTTTATCTTTTCTTTCTATTTATAAATAATTTGTTTTCATGAGCTAATGGCATCTGCTTCCCAACTCCCATCACTAATGAAAATCTAAAGTGATTTTTCTAGTGCTTATACCGAACGCATCTCCAGCATGAGATAACTTTAAGAAAAATCATATACTAAAAGGCATTTTTTTTGGACTTTGGTCTCTCCCCCCGCCCACGCCTTCCCTCCTTTTTTTTTTTCTTTTCTTTTTTGCCTTTTTAACTTTATGTTTTCTTCTCTTCCTTACAACTCTTCTTCTCAAATTCTAATCACCAAATGATATGATGTGGTATGTGACTTGTCAATATCTTACTTGTTAAGACTAAATACGATTTAAAGTGAACTTAAATATAAACAAATTTCAAATGCGTGAGTTACGTTGGTTGGCCAGAATAGTGTGCATGTCTTCCTTTCACTTGAGTTCGAATTCCCGTTTTATAAATTAGAGTAAAGTATAAAATTTTGAGATAATTGTAATACATGTAATTGTATAGGTTGATTAGACTCAAGATCTTATATGGTGCAATACTTTACATTCAACGAATCACTCCAAATAGGGGAAGAGAATCGTGTAATTGATGGTGCTTAAGCAATGTAACCTATGCAATTCATTAGCATTTGTTGAGTTCAAAGCAATAGGAATTTGAGCTTCCATAAAAAAACAAGTTTCTTTGTTCATATTCCTGTTTATAATAATGTATGTATTTGCAAAAGATGGCACAAAAGTACACGCCAAGTGCAGCCGAATATGGCCTAACTATCAAAGTGGGTTAGTCCTCAGATGAGATTCTAGTGACCAAGCTAGTCCCATGTTATGTGAACTGATCCTCCACACGAAGGGATCATTGAAAAATAGTCAAAAAAGAAAAGCATTTCGAAAACACCAACCATCTATCTTACCACCATTATACGGCTTCAAATATTCTCCATTAGCATGGTGATTGTCAAATACTCAAATTCTATTCGTTTATGGGAAATCATAGGAAATAATTGATGTATGTGATTGCAACTTTCCCACTTTAAAAAAAAAAAAAAAAGCTTCTTTTTTGCTGTCACGAATTCACGCTTACACCAAATAGGTTGATACTTTATCAAAACTTAACTATCCAAGTTATTAAATGGATATAGAATTTTATGTATGGTGTAATTCTTTATATACCAATTGACGACTCCTTACAAAGTTAATACGAGATCCCAATGTGGCTTTAAACCAAGCCGCCTTTTTTTATCAAGATTTCTCTCTCTTTTTCTTGTCATGGCATCCTTGAACACGCGGACGTCATTCACTTAATCAATAAGTAGGGTTCACAATGCTGCAATAATTTTAGCACTTGCCACTTTGATCCCCTCCCACTCATTCATTCATTATTTTTTTTTCTCTGCTTTTCTACAGAGATCTTTGTTACATTCAAACCCCAAAAATGATTCACACCAAAGGGTTTTTTTTTTTTTGGGGGGTTCAAGTACTATGCGTGATCTAATTGTTGGTACTTGGTGCAACTATTTAAGAATATAGAAGGCATATGGGAAAACAAAGAAGGTGTTCCAACAACAACAACCATACATGTTTGTTCTTCTGTCCAATATTATGCTTGTTTTGGTGGTGCAAGAGAAGTCCTTTTTGAGCCACGCATGAGAAAGTAGATTCTGTTTTTCTTTTTTCTTGTTTGGGTTGAATGTATAAGCTTTCATGGGTTTGAGGATAATCTCTTTTTTTCTTTCTTGGAGCAATCCTGGGCTCAAAAGGACATGCCAAGGTAAAACAAATCAAGTAAAGTGTTCTCTTATAAAGTTATGGACAACCACCACTCATGGAAAATTATCACACTCAGAATACTATTGTATTTATTTAATTTATTTCCCGTAGCTCAGGAGGACCCTTTCTTTATATCCCTTGTTGGTTTTAGCTTTTATTGTGATTTTGTATTTTTATTTCCTTAAAAAAGCTTTTATTAAGATAAAAAGAAAAAGAAGAAAAGAAAATTTTGAGTGGTGAAATTGTCAATACCATGTTGGCAAAAGGAAAAGACATACATTCTTGACGGATGGGATAACTTGATTTACTTTTCCTTTTTTTTTTTTTTTTTTTTTCTTGTTTTTGTTTTGTGGGTATAAAATAAATGCATGTAATGTAACTTTAGTCATTGTCTCTTGCTTTTCAATTTTTAACGGTTATCAACTTATCGAATATCGCTAAAGGAGTCTAATGTAGTGGAAAATGGCGATAACTGGTAGACTTGGTTCAAACTTTCATAGCACCTTGATAATGTGTGATAAACATCCCTCATTCTCTTGTAGTTTAGACTATCGATTGTACTAACAAAAATTAATAACAATATGAATGAACTACTTTGGGCTAAACCAATTGACATAAATCTGAAAACCCAATTCATTGGTGGTTTGATTTTGGTCAACAAGAAACTCAAAGAAAGCCCATCTTTTCACCTTGGGGCCTTGTATTGGTGTGGCTGAGTCCAATACCTGTCAAGGTCTTCTAGAAGAACTAACTGTCATAACGGTCATGTACCAACTGGCCGCACTAAAATTCTCACTCACAAAGATAAAATCCATAGAAATCAGAGAGAGAGAGAGAGAGAGAGAAGAGTGGAATGGTTGTCTCTATCCCAAAAATGTAGCATGAAAATCTGGTTTGGCTGTTGAGATGAGCAACTCTGTTACAATCTCTTCTCACTGAAAATAGGATCCTCTACAACAAATCAGCTTCAGCCAGATCATTTCTGGCGGCTCACATTTCGCTCCTCAAAATCTTGTTTATGGACTCTCTCACTACTTCCTCACTCTCCAGTCTTTACCAACCTTTCCATTCTCCACATTGCACAACGTGATGATGGCTTTTCTTCTATACAAAATTTTACTGTCCTTTTCAAAATTTTGATTTACATAAATTTTTATATAATTTTCTCTACTGGGGTTTAGTGAGTGACAATCAATTGACTTAAATCTGATCATGCTGCTTCTTGGTTTTGCTTGCACTTCTGATAGCTTTCTTCATTGTGAACAAATTGTTGGGAACTTTTCTTTTTAGAAGCTTTCCTGATAATTTCGATAAATTTAGTGTAAGGGGTAATGGACAGGACTTTGGAGTCTGGAAATGAAGGTGAGAGGCCACAGTTTCCTCCTCTGGCTAGGCAGGAGTCTTACAATCTCTCTAATATGGATGAGGCCCAGAGCCACCTGGGAAATATTAACAGCAAGCCCTTGAATGGCGTGCATTTTGATGAGTTGCTTAAAAATGTGATGTCAGTTGAAGAGGGGCAGCAGCTACAAAACCCTTCCTCCTCCTCATTGCCGGCTTCATTTTTTCTTGGGAATTTCAACTTGAATGGAGCATTGAGTAGGAAGACTGCGGATGAGGTGTGGAAGGAAATAGCTCATCATGAACATGTCAACACCGTGGTGGCCAACGAATCGTTGCAGCAACGGTTGAGTACTATCGGGGAGACTCCAGCTACTCCCGAGCATTTTTTAGTTCGTGCCGGTGTCATTAACATAGGGAACCAACCTAGTCTCATGAATGCTGCTCAGCCACTCATGGGAATTGATCCAACAGTTGTATCACAGCAGACAGATTGGCTTCAATTTCAAATGGCTGCTGTTCAGCGCAGATGACAATGCTGGATTCAAATTTGAAGGTTCGTGAGTCAGTGTATGAGAACTCAGCTGTGAATTTTGATTACTCAGAGAACCAAGTTGGCATGCAATGCCAATGCCAGCAATTTCAGCTTCCTCTTGCGAGTCTCAGGCAACCGCTGTGAGGAAGCGCCATTTTTCGGATGAAATGAAGGAGAGAACTATAGAGAGGAGACAGAAGAGGATGATCAAGAACCGCGAATCAGCTGCCAGGTCAAGGGCAAGGAAGCAGGTCATAAAAAATTGAAGTCCAAATGCAATTCTTGGATCTTAAGCAAAATTTCTATTTATATAAACTTGCAACTTATGAGAGTTCTTTGTTTCGTGTTTTAGGCTTATACCAATGAGTTGGAGCATGAAGTATTCCAGTTGGGAAAAGTGAATAGCTGGCTCAAAAAGCAAAAGGTACCAAATTCTTCTTAGCATTCATTTAAATCATGCATTTAGAATTATCAGAGCCACCAGCTAACTATTTACTTGCAATGTGACATAGTAAGAGAACTACTATAAGGTTGGTCATTATCTTCATGTGAAGACAGCAAGAAAGATTGGATGGAAAATGATTGTTTCTTGGTGTTTTTTCCTTTTTGTTGTTGCAGGAGGTGGAGATGATCTTAGCTTCAAACCCTACTTCCATGCCTAAATACCAACTCCGGCGCACGAGTTCAGCTCCCTACTAGCATGCATCTGTTTGTTTATACATGTTCTTCTTCCTCCATTATGATTGAGCTTCATCTGTTCTGCTGTTTATGATTCAGAAATTTTTTTGGTTTTGCATTTTTGAGAAATTGGTATTTTCCATAAGAAGGAACTTTCTTTTCTTTTCTTTTCTTTCTGTTTCAAAAGTACAAGAAATAAAAATATATAAAAAAGAAAACATAAATTGTCAGAAGTGGGATTTGAACCCACGCCCTCGTTAGAGGACCAGAACTTGAGTC
The DNA here is from genome assembly GCA_020226455.1 of Prunus salicina. Classification (NCBI taxonomy): domain Eukaryota; kingdom Viridiplantae; phylum Streptophyta; class Magnoliopsida; order Rosales; family Rosaceae; genus Prunus; species Prunus salicina. Next base: position 50,148,250 of record CM035341.1, read on the forward strand.
TGGCGCCTTAGACCACTCGGCCATCCTGACGACGCTGTGGTTGTGATTCCTTTCTGATTTTTAATCTTAAAATTAAATATAGATTATATATCTTGTTTAGCCAGCCAGAAAGAAAGCTATGCCGCAACAATATTGTTAATTATTATACTGCAAAGTATATAAACAAAAGATAATAAATTAATTAATTCAGCATTCACGCTTTGATATATAATTTTCAGTATGGTCTTTGGTTCCCACTTGGGCTTTGCTTAGCCCAATTACTTATTCGGGCTTGTACTTAGAATGTCCATCTGCAAAATTCTAAGTAAATCCCTCTTTAAATTTCCCCCATTTGTCTAGTACAAGCCGTCTCCATTTTTTTACATTTAGAAAGTCACCAATTCAAATTTCCTAAACGACAGTTGAAGAATTAAAAAAAGTACTTATTTTGTTAAATTTTGAGTGTCATTCTCACATTTCTCTCTTTGCAATGTCATTACGTTATGTGAGATGAAAGCATAAAACTTAAACATGGGTTATAACGCAATATAACTCATAACAGACGCTTCTTTTTAATCAACGAAGGCGGGGAATTCGAACTTCGGACGAATTTTGTTGGTAAAACTGGGGCAACTGAAGTGATACAAATCAAACCCAAGCTGGAGGGTTGATTGGTTCATATACTATTATGTACTTGAGTTTTTTTTTTTTTTTTTTTTTTTGGGGTAAATGGCAGGAGGAAGGGACATATGCCTTAAGGTGGTGGGAAGATTGAAGATAGAATCAATAAAAGGGTCAAAGTCTTTGGGAAAAAAATATCAGTGGAATTTGATCACATAAAGATAAAGCATTGCTGTCTCTCAGACTGTAAAAAATTAGTGCGGACAAATGCTGAGATTATGATATTCTCTCTTTCATTGATACGCTGAGATTATGATATTCTTCTTTTCTGCTTTTTCTGGTGCTCCAACAAAGTTGTTTGAGATTTGAGACTTGAAGTGTAGAAGAAGCTAGCAATTCTTAAGCGGAAAAATAAAAAATGAAACACATTAAAATGACAATAATAAATAAAGTTGTGAACAAAATCACAGGTATTATGCTGCAGCATCACTTAAAGTGAAATGAGCTGATTGGGCCCTCCAACTAATTAAGATCATGACAGGCATGTCATATGTTAGGTCTCGTAAATATTTTTCACCGTTTTGGTATGGACTGGACCACCGCGAAAAAAAACTACGAGAAAATTAATTCGTACTCTCAATTTGTTATCATGCACTTCGTAAAAAAGTATGAAAATAATAAATATTAATTTAGAAAAGAAATTGTGAAAAATGACTATTTTAGCGAATTTCACAAAGAAAAATGCGTATAAATTTATCATACAATTACAACATCATCGTACCGACGTATTACTCATAAGAAGTAATTTGTATAATGTTGTTGTGAAAATATAACAAAAGATATATTACGTGTCTATCTCTGTCGTTGGTCACGTGTAATAAGAAAAGAAAGAGTTATTTTCTTCCCACAGGACTGGTTGGTAATTTAGTTTTGAATCACTGCCCATGCTTCCCTATTGGCCCTACTGCATTGATTTCCAACTTTACGGCCAGTCTCTCCCTCTCTCTCTCTCTCTCTCTCTCACGCACACAGACACAGAAGGAAAGGTTCTTTCTGTGCAGGATCACAATCCAACGGCTGAAAACGAAAGTCATTCCAACGCAAAGCTCACTGACGCTTTAGAGCACAAACACAGAAACACTCTCACCACACTAAACCACCAGACGAAGAAGCTTCACAAATTCTCAGATCTCTCTCTGCTCTGTTTCAAGCTCATCTCTTTCAGGTCCTCGCTCTCTTCCTCTACCTAATTTTCTTCTTCCTTCACTTAGTCCATTTTCTCACACTTGCTTCGTTTCAACGGTTTTCAACTTTCTCTTCGACGTCGTCGTTTTCGCTCCTTCGTAGGTTTCTCGGAAAAAAAACTCCGACGACCGGTTTTAGTTACAGTTTATTTTATTTTATTTTTTTAAAATATTTTGTCTAGTGCTTAATTAATTTAGTTGCCAGATCTAACGGTGGGGCCAAGTAGGGGAACAGATCTGACGGTCCATCTGAATTGTTGTCGACTTTACAGGGCTTTGCGCACGTCGTCGAGTCCGTACAAATGGAGACGAAAAGGAGTGGTGGTGGAGGCGAGGTTACGGTTGGCCAGGTCTCGTTGCTATCGTGCGCCTGGGAGGCTCTTGCTACTCTGCTTACGTCAGCCTTGCTTTCTTTGGCCGCTCAAGTGAGTTCATTTTCTTTCTTTTTTTCTTTAATTTTTTACAAATAATTTAATTATTAATGTTCTTAAAATATCTTCTTGTTTTTTTCTGCGCTGAGCTGAGCCTTGAAAATATCTTTTTACATGCTTTTTGGTTTTTCTTGGAGAATTTTTTTAATCGGTTCCGGGGATTTTTATTTATTGTTTATTATATGCGATGAAGGTATATGATGAAAGGATATTCTGTGTCGTTTTTGTTTGTTATGGAAGTCAACGGTCTTCGTACAAGTTAAACTAAAATAAAGAAAAATCTCATTTCTTGTAATTAATTAAGATATTTTCTTAGCACCTGTCATGTCAGTGTTGGTTTAGAATTTTATGAAAATCTTGTCACACATCATCATGGTTTCTGGATATATTTTTGGACTTACAGTATGGTCCAATTTATAAGCTACACCCCCATGGTAGCCTGGTGGTGTGTACCTACGCACCCTGTGACAGATGATGGCATTTGTCATTCTAGCATAAAAGGCTCTTCCAAAGGTGGAGACGATAATTTACTTCCCCATTTGGGATAAGTTTCCCAAAAAAGGAAAAAATAAAATAAAATTAGGAAAGACTTGGAGATTCACCTTCATATTTATGGAAACCTTTTTTCGTTTTACTTCTTTTGAAATTTACATGCAATAAGGTGTATGCATCATGCGTTTGTCTATCTTTATTATAGACCTACAAAATTTATCTGTGACAGTTTATACCCAATGTGTCTGTCTCTTTTCTCATTTGATGACTCGTGAGCGAGACACATACATGTTGGGATGAGCTCCGGTTCGGTTTGGTTCACACCTCAAACCGAAACAAAAAATTACAGACCGTTTGAGCTACTCAGCAGTCAACATCCATTGCATTCAAGGTCGTACATTGCTAAATGTTGTCATTTCTGTTACAAATTGATTAGACTTGGTGAAGTTTAATCACATTAATTTAAGAATTCCTTTGGTCCGTTCGTTATTGGATGTCTAACCTTAAACCTTCTTGTTTTGCATATTTCTTTGTTAAATTTATTTGACTTCCACTTTTGAGTTGCGTTTACCCGTGGTGTCAGGATCCTTTTGCGCCCTCAACAGCTTGTGGACCAAAAAGTGAACATTCCAACTACAAAGCAGTGGATGCTGACGAAGATGGAGATGAAGAGAAGAACGATGGTGGATTAGGAGAGACCGAAGAGGAGCTATCGTCTGATGATGGGGGAGGCACTGGGAACAACCCTAATGGCAAAAGCAACAACTCCAAAGCCGAGTCTGGAGGAGAAGCCGCTGGAGTAGGCGAAGATGGTGAAGAGGAAGAAGAAGAAGATGGCAACAACCGTGACGACGACGACGACGACGGCGATGATGATGGAGATCAAGACAATGAAGATGATGAGGACGAGGAGGAGAATGATGATGATGAAGGTGAGGACAAGGAGGAGGAAGAAATTGTGGAAGAGGATGAACCAGAGGATGAAGAAGAGGATGAGGAAGAGGCCCTTCAGCCCCCAAAGAAGAGGAAAAAGTGAAAGAAGCTGCTGCTTCTCATTGTGCCAACGATGAAAAGTGCTGTTTAACTTCGTACTCTCTTTATAGGAGGAAGTTTCTGTGCCAGAACTGTTTAGGCTAATTTTCTTGTATTTCGTACACATTTTATGGTCCAATAATATTTAGAAAAGACAAAAATATAACCCAACACTCTCATCATATCCCATACTAATGCAGTTTTTTTCAACCAAAAAAAAAAAAAAAAGAAAGAAAGAAAAGAAAAGAAAAAAAATAAATATTTTTGAAGATCTTTCTTTGATGTGTAATTCATAGCCGTAAACGAACCATAAACGATACCCCTATATTATACATTCCCTAATCCAATGGACGGCAAAGCTGGCAATAGAAGTGTCTTCATTAAATTCAAGGATCTAACATAACGAATCTTAAGGATAAAAGGTAACTAGAGTTAAAATTATAACAGAAAAACCCCTCAATTCTATTTTATTTACATGTATAGACAGACAACCATTAGAGCATTTCTATTTACAAGCTAACAAAGTCAATTCCAAACACCTGAAGAATATGTTACAGAGCCCTCCATGGTCAATGCGGTCTTACTTTTTGTTTGAACTTTCGTGTCTACTTTGACTTACCTGTCCAGCAAAAAACAGAGAAAACAGAAAAAGTTCAAGAAAGCTCTTGTTGGCAGCCACAAGAGCAAACAAAAGGTGCAAGAATACTCAAAAAGGTATATATAATGACGATAGACAAATTACAGAGACCATTCACAGAGTTGCAAGCTTGAATTGTGAAGAGAAAACTATTCAAATGGTGACTTACAAATAAGCAGAAAGACGGTTGTAGCACCAAATCATTTTCTTTTAGCATCGATGAACATGGCTCGAGTCCAATGCTCAATATCCTCAGATTGAGATGGCGGTGGAGGAAAAGTTGGATGTTCTACAAGATCCCATCCTTCTACAAGGGATTCATTCTTCCCAGAATCAGACAACTCAGTGGAACAAAGAGAGCTGGTGGCATAAGTAGGCAGGTTATATTCATTCAAATTTTTCTGCAAGGCAAAAGAAAACGTATGACAATTAAGTAAAGTCTTCATGCATGCAAAGAACAGTGGCATACCAATTTAACAGTTACCGAATTATTTCTTATTCCTATGTATGTGAAAAGATGTAAACAATAATATCAAACAGCTCCTAACTCAAAAAGGCAGAAGTACACAAAACTGAGCTATGAGATAGGACCACTCCTACAAAAGCAATTATAGGCCAACGAAGGACAAAACCAATAACATTGTTGATTGAGGCACAAAAGTACACTAGCTAAAAACCCAAATGTCCTAACAAAACAGAATTAAAGCCCAAACATTTACCGTCATTGTCATGGCATGTGCGCTATCCAGTAGAGTGGTTGACGATATGGCAGAATTCACATTCCAAACAGATTTGTTCAATTGTTGAACTTGCTTACATGACCTGAAAGTTAAAACGGAAATTCCAAGGAATGTTTATCTACTATCCATAGCATGCCACTAAAGTAGAGTTCTTTAACAAGCAGCTGAGTATTAAGAAGACCATTTCCAGTCCAGGTAAAAAGATGCAAAGATTTCAATATCTATAGTATACAGGCAAACGAGGTTATTACAGTTCAGATTTCAAGCATAAACAGCCATAAGTCCAAAAATAATTCTTGCAAAACCCAGCACACACAACTTTATATCCATTTTCTGTTCTCAACATTAAAAAAAAAGACAAATATAGAGATTAAAACAATACAATTGAGTAACCTTCTAGAGAAGTCTAAGAAAATACCAAACCTTATGCTACATTCACTAACCCTACATGGCATCAGCACACTGTCCCATAAGTCCATCATAAAATTCTGCAATGATCATATTTTGTTCGTGATCCAGGCTAAAGGAATTGAACCTTCCAACTACAGAAGAAATTCCTCAAGAATGATCATGCAAATAAATGAAAGGCTTAAAAGGGTATTACCCATAAATTATAAAGGTGTGTTCTGTTTGACAAGAGAGAGCTTTGGAAATTTAGTAGATATCTTAATTTTGTACTCTCTCTAATTGTATGAAAGTTATTAGAGAAGTTAGGATTTTTATGACCATAGAAGGGGGCGTGAAGGTGACAGAGATTAAAAACCAATGGCATAGATAATTCTTGTAATTTCATGAAATAATACATTTTCAATTTTAAGGTTTGTAATTGCCTTCCAATTGCGATGCCAACGCCTTGGGACAGTAAAAAGATCCCACGCAGCACCAGCTTCATTATCTAATTAAGGGTGTCCCATACAACCTATGCATAGCCTGTAAGTAGTTCAAGATTTGTTACAGCTGATGAAGCATTGGCTCAGTCAACAACCCAAACATGAAGCAATTAACATTCTAATTCAGATGTTACAAAAGTCACAATGATCTACTTTCAAGAAAATACTCTCTCAGAAGTTCAGGACTTAATGTTTGTCCAAACATTGTTAAAACCAGATAACAGTTATTATTTTATTACTTCTGTTTATGCACAATAGAACAAAAATGAAAGCACACAGAACATAATTGACAAAGAAAGGAGATGCAGGACAATGTACCTTGAACAAGCCATTTTCAAAGAGAAAACAGAATGAACTTCCTTGGACGAAGATAATGTAGGCCAACAATTTTGCAAATGCTTCAAAGGTAGATGCCTCAGAAGGGACATCTAAACAAAGTGAGTTATAACAGTATGCTGTAATGCATGCCACACTTTTTCTTGAGCAGTGAAATCCCTCTCTGCAAATCTTTGTGTGTTTCGACAGAGTGTTGAGAAGCAGAAGTATAATTAAAGCTACTACTTCCAGAAGAATCCAGATGGGGTTTCCTCTCGGAATCTATTGAAGCAACACCAAAATTACTTGAGCTTCTATCAGACCACGAATTTTCGCCACTAGTGGAGCAATAATTTTGCCGTGGTATAAAGAGAGGATATTCATTGCTGCAATAAAATAAATTATCTCAGTCACCGGGAGGAGAAATCCTCTCCCATGTCAAAAAATATCTCCAGCCAACATACCTCCTAGAAGAAGGGCACGCATCCCAATAAGAATCTCTTTGCCATATCCGAGAGCAGGAACCCTGAAGTAAGGCATCCCAATTTAAGACGAAATATAGCTAAAAATAATCCAAAATACAACATCAAAAGCCTCATATGAAGCTTCAAATGTCTTAGCGAAGATCTCTAGAAGAAAAGAGAAACTTTGAAATTAAAATAGAATGCTTTCACAGAAAGAGGTTTCAAATGAAGGTATGCTTTTCTTCCGAACCAATTGTCTTCCCAAAATAAATAAAAATAAAAACACGTCATAAGCTAACAATACGAGCAATTTAATTTGACAAATCAAAATAAGAATAATTTCCAATATATATATATATATATATATATATTAAAACATTGGGAAACTTTCAGAGACCGTAAACATCTATTTTCACTAATACTTCCAGAACATTTTAATAATCATATAATCATCATTAGTACTTTCAAACCCCTAAAGAGTCTGCTAATAGTAAATCTTAACGGTGAGGAAAGACCATTGTTTTCAAGGGAATCTTTAAGCCATCACATGGAGGGTGAACAGTGCTTACTGCGAAACCTGAGTTATGAAGTGCTGGAGCAGCTAAGTTCTGAACGACAAGATTCAGGAGTTGAACCATGTATCTGTTCTCCAATAATAGTGATCAGTTATCAGTGAAAGTGCAAATCACCATTGCTAAACATGATTCAATTGCACCGGATTTAACTGAAAAAACATAATCTCAAGAGGAAAAAGCAATAATTCTCAGCAAGTTCGTGGTGAATCAGTGAGATAACATAATTCAGTACCAAATAGCTTCCTGCTTACAAGAATATTAGGATATTACAACTTTGAAGAGAGATTACCCCAAAGAAGCAGCAAGCTCTTCTGATGGAACTGAGTGTGGATCCAGCCCTCTTGGTAAGCATGCATTGCAAATTTGATCATATTGACCACCAGATGCATCTTTCCTCTTTGCATCAACAGTCACCTAAAAGAAAGAATGAACATAAAAAAGCTTGGATTTAAGCTCCTCCAACCCCAATAATTATATAGAGGAATATCAAATGCTACGAATTATTAACAACCCAGAGCAAAACCACAGTGATGCTGTTTCTTTTGGAAAACAAAATGGGTATAGCTTTCATTCTACTTATATAAGTCAGTCAATAGCTTCATGTAACATAGTTATCAAGGATTATCAATCAAATATAATCAAACCACTGAGTTCATCCATACTATTATCTAAGAGAATTCTCTTTGTCAACCAAAGGGGATAAAATATCAATTTTTCATAATTAAATTTAAAGCTAAGGGTCTTACCATAACTATCATTTATCCCACTTTTAACCCACCCAGCTTCTTCTCTCTCCTACCCTTTAACTTCCTATAATTTCTCATCACACATGCAGAGCACGTGTAGGATGTTTCTATTAATACTCAACTCAACTTATAAGCCATAATTCATGCACATAAATCAACATACATCTACTTTTGAAGAGCTTACCCGACGTTGGGGGAACAATTTACATATTTGTTTTATAACCACTGACTGTTTATGAAGGCGTTCAGAGGTAATTGCCATCTGCAATTCAGAGAACGAATCAAGCATCAAACCTTTTGTTCAAATAAGAAAAATGTCTAGAAGAGAAGGATAAGAAGAATGCATGGCAAAAACATAACTATCGTCACATCTTCTGAGACAATAAAGCTATACTAACTTCCTTTAATTAATAATGCACGAAAGAAGTATCTAAATTAAAGGAGTGTATAAATATGCCTTACATGCCCTAAGTTCTGAGTGCATATGAGGTTGGGATAGAACTTCTCCAGTTGTTCTGCACGATTTTTTTCCAACTGCAAATAGGAAAATTTGGAAGTCCATGATATCTTAAAGATTTCTATAGAATCAAATACAAAGATATTTCTAAAAATTGTCGTACCACAGCAAGGGCTGATTCAAGCACCCCAGATTTTACTTTTAGGTCATAGGACGTCTTCTCAATCTTAGCCTTGCCTGTAAACATCTCAATCAGTCTTACAGGAACAACATCAATGAATTTCAGCCTAAATTCTATTTGGCAACAGGAAACCAACCTTGCACAAGCTGTTCTTTATTACAGCGGAGCTTTTCCCTTAACTTCACAAGCTTTTCATTTTGAAGCACTCTCCAATTCAGTTGATCATCGGCCTTACCCTGACGAATGTATAAAACATCAGTATAAATAAAGTAGCAGGATTCTTTAGAGTCCATTACCCATCTTTGCATCCTCAGTATATTTTCTTTTAAGTAATACTCCCCTCGGAACAAAATGGACACCTTATTGGAACACTTTAAATTTCAATCATGTCAATTTCCATAGGCATTCACAAACTTTAATCGGGTAAATAATATTTTTTAATGAGAACCGAGTAAAAAATATCATCAATACAATACATAATATGTTGTAAGAAAACATGGTTTTATTCTAATTAACTTACAGGATTGTACCCGAAAACTCTATTTGTACTTGGCAGAAATAGGCCATTGGAATGCAAGGACAAGAGTAGGAAGTAATAGAAAAGAAAAGGCTACCTAAGTCAATCCAAGGCAGAAACAAACCTTTGCCACAAGCGCTTCAGTCAATCTTGAATACAAGGAATCACGACGACTCTTCAGTGCCTTTAAAGAACTGTTGTAATCAGTTAATCTGAAAACAAGCATACCCATATATAAGATTAAGGACATGTAAACATGCAATTATTCTATAACAGTTAGAATAGCTCATAATATCAACAACAAATTTGAAGGACCATTAAGTTCAGATGTCACACCTGTAATTGACACAGATAGCACAGACAGAAGCGAGATTTGAACTCTCACAAATAGCACAATTACTTGATTTTCTGTTCATCATCTGGCTTTTCTCAAGACATCTAAATATTCAGTGCCTACGAAATAGCAAATGCTTTGCTGAGAAAATATCGCAATCCGAATTAGTTCAGTATCAATTCAATTTAATTCAGTCATATGCTGATCATCATGGACAGAACTGAGGCAGAAGTCGACGCAAACAGAACCAAAAGACAAAAAGACATAAATCAGAACCCAATTGAAAACTCAAAATTGTTGCACAACGTATAACTTTTTTCTTTATTTTTTTATAATCAATTTCAACTTTTCTCAGCAAACAAACAAACAAATCCATGAAAAATCAGAGGGAGGGAGAACAAGAAGATAATTTACCTGAGGCAGAGTCGTCGACGTGCAATCTACACAACGAGGGTTTTAAATTTGCGCGCAAAACTCTGTAATTTAAAGTGGACTCGGAATTTTTGGGATTTTTTTCATTCTCGTAATAATTTCGTTATGAGAAGGAGAGGGCGTGGGCGACGCCTCGGCTGGGCGTTTGGCAAATGAAAAAGGAGAAAAACGAAAATAATAATATTTTCATTGGTTTATTGGGCCTGTAATGGGCCGGGTTTCTACGGTTTTGCTAGGACCCGTATTTATACATAATAAATGAGCCCAAACCAGAATGAGCTCCAGGTACAAATCCGTACGTATGTTTGGCCAGTTGATCTACTGAACATGTTGGGAGCTGAATGAGCTATAGGGCTATGGCCATCACCAATCCTCGAACATGTCTCAAGGCTTGGTTAGATGAAAATTTGATTTCTTACACGTCAAACCGAAAGCTAGAACGCGAGGTATGTTGTTTAGATTGTGAATATTAACCATTGATTAAGTTATTTCTTCCCGAATTTGTTCAGATTTATAGTCTTGCAACATGAGACGACAAGAGAGCGCTAACATATGCTTGCGTGGGTGCATATAATCTGTATTTTGTGATGTATATGTGACACTCATCTAAAAGCAAGATTGAGCATTCAATTATGAGAAAATAAAGCTTCCTCCTGGAAACACACTGTTCACTGAAAATTGGTACAGAGGATGAGATTGATTTTATTTTCAAGCTTAGAGGCAGTAATTTTACAAAGCTGTAGTTTATAATGACAAAGGGGCTCGGTGTACATCAGACTACAAAAACCCAATAAACTACAGCATTTTAACCTATAAGGCTGACAAGTCATTTTGATGTTTGAAGCTTCAAGCTTCATAGTGCATATGCCACTAGGAACTTCAGAAAATCCGGAGAGTCATGGCTAGGGTTCTCTTGTATTTCCAAAGTTTAGCTGAGATAAATAGACAGTCCTGGAGATGAATACCAGTGATCTTTGACATGCGGACAAGTACTATTCATGATGTATGCGTTATTGGTCACAGGAATTTGTTTTCGACTAACTTCTTCAGCTCCTCCAGTTTTTGAATGATCTTTGGATTCATGAGGTCTCTTGCTTCCCTTATTAGAGTGCCTTCCTGGCTGAAATGGTAAGCATCCACAACAGCCTTTATCCAGGTGTGGAGCTTCTCTGGAGTCCTGATAAAATTAAATAAGAAAAAGGAAACATGAGCTTTGAAAAACAGAGGATAGCCATTCAACTTCATACAGCTACCAAATGTATAAATTTCTACGAACTCATTAGAAAGAGTAATTAAGTTTTTGATGCATACGTGAATAGGTTATCTACATCCTTCCCTTCAAGTTCCTCTCCTGGGGTAAATGCATCATGTAATGCAGACAGACGCTCCTCAGGATCCTCAATTGTGAGAAGATACTTAATTATCCGAATTTCTTTTGGCATGAGCTTCTGGAGATTACCTCTTGCAGTCACATACAAATGATATAATACATCTTTCACCTACTCAAACATTAAAAAAACCCATAAATTAGCAAGTATTACACCACCCAAAAAATGAAAGTTTGGCTTCCTCTTCTTTGTTTCTATTTTTTTTCTTGGGAGGTTGGGAATCACAATCTAATCAAGCTCCTTGTGTCTGTTCATAAAATAATTCTAGGACCAGTACGTCAAAATGATACTTGTCTCTATGTTATGCATATGAACAACTTGGATTGTCATAGACACATAATAGTGCTGCGACAGCTTAATCATAATTGGAGAAAGACAGTATCTCTGGCAAGCTATCATCTCACCTCATCTTTTGTCATGCTCGACTCCTTGGCAGCTGACCAAGCTTTTGTAATCATCATCACCAATGTTGAGTCGAGTTGACTTTTCTCAGCCAAGTGATCTATCTTCCTACAAGCAGCATCAACAGAAGGAGAGTTGATAATATCTTGAAATTTCAACTCTGCAGCATTCAGTGCTTCAATGCTTTCAGTTGCAGAATCATATGCTTGTACAGCAGCCAAGCACGTATTTCCAATACTTGCCAAACCTATTCATATAAGAAAGAGATTGTAAGTTTCTACCCACAATGTAATGGAGTAAGAAATATATAGAGATTGGCTGGATTTCAGGCCTCATCATTTAAACCAGCTCACTTCTTGCCCCACAAGGTTAGGCCGTTTCCAATTCAATGGCTTGTTTTTTCTTTCCGACTTAATTTTGATTAAAATCCAGACCTGTTAAGGCCTTGCACGGACCCAATTGCATAATTTAATGTATATAATTTCTTTTTGGCCTCGAATGTATCTAATTTAAATTATTAAAAACTACACATAACCTGCGGTTTACATTATTAATAGTAATGCAACAAATTACATGACATGTAAACAAGTCTTGGTTTTAGTGGCACTTTCACACAGTATTTAAGCAAGTACCCCTAATTAAATCAGCTAGATAACTGCCATATCTAGTTTGCTACCCCCCAGCTGATATTAGAACATAGGTGTATCATGCTTTTAAATGAAGGCAGGCCGATTATCTTTTTACTCTTAACAATATATGATTTGGACAAAGGCAGGAAGGAATGATAGGAATGATAGTGATTAAATGATATCATGCTTCAAGAACAAGACAAACACTGTGTTAATTATATAATGCACATCTTTTGCAAACAACGAATAATTAAGTGATGAGTATATCATAAATATTACATAGTCTCACCATTTTGCTCTGTGGGATTGTCGTAATAGGATTCAGCAACAGTGTGAACATGCACAAAGAATTCTTGTGTAAAATCTTTGCGACGTCTGGAAACTATTTCACTAATTTCTGATGGAGCCCCTCTAACGACTTTAAGAAGTTCATCGTGTCTTTGCACATCTTCATCAATCTGCAAAGAAGCACCCAATACTGTTAAGTTAACGGCGCAACAAACTCAAACAAATTTAAGCATTCCTTGATGATTACAAGAGCCACCAAATTGAAAAAAACCAATTTCCTCGTATAGTCATGGAAATGGAAAATTAGATTTTAAATTATCCTCATCACAAGTTATCACTCCAGGAGATTTTGCACATCCTTTTAGCCTTGAACTCCCAACAAGTATTATCTTAAGAAAGTAAAAGCCTGCTTTTTTCTTTAGTGAAGGGGAATTTGCACCTGATTGAGGAAGCTGTAGTTAGGATCATGGGAGAACCAGGGTTAGCTCACTCATAGACCAAGGGGTGGAAAAAAAAAATCTTCTAATCAGAAGTAAAAATATAATATACCTCAATAAAAGACATTTAGGTCACCAGTATGGTAGTGTCACTTTCAGGGCTTATCATATTTTGACTTGCTAGACCTACCTCTTTCAATTTCCGCCCAAGCCGTAGTAGTTTATGCTTCATTCCAGGATCATCCTCAGTATCTGCCTGGTCCTGACAGCGCTTATAGAAATGAGGCCGGATATCATCCCATTCCTTACTGAAAGCTAATAATCTTCTCCAGTCAGTTGGAGTGGGCTTGTCAACCAAGAAAACCTCAATAAGCTTGTCACATACTCGGGTCATTTTGTGGTCATCCAAGCCCCCCACACCACCTTTCTCTTCCCCCTTTTCACCACTTCCTCTGGATTCATCTTCAACCAATGTGGCGTTAGAAGAATCAGGAACGGACAATTCTTCTGCACTAGAACAATCGTTTGGAACTGCAGTTGTATCACCAACGGTAGCAGCAGCAACAGGCCTGACTGGTTGTTTAACTGGTAAGAGACAACCTAGCAGTTCATAACAGCTATCTATTACACAGTCACTTCAAAACAGCAGTAAACACGGTTAACCTAAATACGACAAATATTCCTCCTAAAAAATCAGCAAGGTGTTTCCCAATTCCTTTGATGCTTTTTGGACACAAGTTACATAATTTTTTCTCTTCTTTTCAGCTTCCAAATTTGACATATGACATACACAAAGGCTTCAATGTCATAGAAAGAGGCTTTGGAGATAAACTAAAGCACAAAAAAGACAATTACATGTAGGCTTAGTTCAAATTAACAATACCCAGTTTATGAAAAATCAAAAGGAAATTATCAAATTAAGCATGTTCTAAATCTGCCAGTTCATAACAGCTATCTGTTACACAAACACCCTCAACCCAGATACAAAAAATGCTCCTTCTAAGAAACTAACAACGTATTTCCCAATTCCATTGGTTCTTTTTGGACACAATTTCACTTCTTCTTTTTTTCACTTCATAATCACAAATTAACAGCAATCACTTGTATGGTGAGTGCAAATTAACAATACCCATTTCAGGAAAAATCAAACGCAAAGTTAAGTTTGTAAATTTGGAATAAATAAGCAACAGAGTACATACCATTGGTGATTTTGGAAGATAGGGAAACACTTCTGGACGAGGTTCTGACGAAAGAGAGAGAAGAAGCGCGGTCTCTGGTAGCGGTTTTAGGGGCTCTTAGTGGGAAAGAACAAGAGGGTTGGAGAGTGGCAGTAGAAACCTCCATAGAGTTTGCGCCAAAATTATTTGCTTGCCCGGAAGAGATGGAGGAAAAAGAAATGGCAACGTACTGTAAATAGACTAGGAGGGTTTTTCAAGCCAAATAAAAAGAGCAGGAGGGTTTCTCTCCAGAAATGTCTTTTATTTTATTTTATTTACTTTCTTTTAATAACTTTTAAAATGTTAGGAAATTCTATTTTCACCAAATTTAACTTTTAAAAATTGGTTTTTTGTCAGAAAAAAAAAAGTGTTTTATTTAAAATATTCTGAAAATTAAGTTTTGAGAAAAATTAGGAGGATATTTTAAAAGCAGGGTGCACTAACTTTTACTGCCCAGCGGAGCCCAGCTTTCTCAAACTGAGATTCTGTTTGAGTTCTTCTTTGTTTCGCGGGGATTTTCAAACTGAAAAATAGGCAATGCTTTCGCCGACTCTCTTGCCACCACGTATTGGCGTCAACCTTTATCAAACACCTTCTCTGTTCTCCATTCAACCACCAATACAGAGAAAGCATTCAAATTCAAAGACCAGAAATCGTAAAACCCCCACGAATTTTCGTTGTTTTTATTGCGAAAACCCATCTTCTACTTACGACTTTGAGAATTTAAGCTCCCAAGAAAACCTAGATGCCGAATTCTCTGATACTCAGTCACTGAGCCAAAGCTCCAGACCCTATTTGCTTGCTCTTTGGCTCCGCTCATGTCGTAGTCTAAATGAAGTGAGAAGATTACATGCAGTTGTTTTGAGGTGTTTAGCGAATCCTGTTACGTATGTTTTTAATAATTTGATTTGTGCTTATTTAGTGTTTGGGAAGTTAGTCGATGCCCGCAAAGTGCTTGACAAAATGACTGTTAGGAATGTGGTTTCTTGGACCGCCATTATTAATGGGTACTTGAACTTCGGTTTGGATGATGAAGCTTTGGGTTTGTTTAGTGATGCTATTAATGATGGGGTTCAACCGAACGGTAATATGTTTGTGTGTGTCTTGAATTTGTGTAGTAAGAGGGTGGATTATGAGCTTGGGAGGCAAGTCCATGGTGGTGTCTTGAAGGGTGGTTGGAGCAACTTGATTGTTGACAGCGCCGTTGTTAAATTATATGCGCAATGTGGAGAGCTGTCAAGTGCTTTCCACGCATTTGATCAGATGCCGAAGTGGGATGTGGTTTGTTGGACAACTATGATAACTGCTTGTTCCCAACAAGGGCATGAACAGGAGGCTTTTTCACTGTTCTCGCAGATGTTAAGTGAGGGGTTTTCGCCTAATGAGTTTACGGTGTGTGGTGTTCTCAAGGCTTGTGGGGAAGAGAAGGAGTTAAGATTTGGGAGGCAATTACATGGTGCCATAGTTAAGAAGATTTACAAGAATGATGTTTTTATAGACACTTCTCTAGTTGATATGTATGCAAAATGCGGGGAGATGATAGACTCAAGAACCGTATTTGATGGAATGAGGAACCGAAACACAGTTACATGGACATCTATTATAGCAGGGTATGCTCGGAAGGGCTTCAGTGAGGAGGCTATATGCCTCTTTCAAGTAATGAAGAGGCGAAATATATTTGTCAACAACTTGACCATTGTAAGCATCCTCAGAGCATGTGGCTCAATGAGGGATTCGCTGATGGGGAGGGAAGTTCATGCACAGATAGTAAAGAACTCAACTGAAACCAATTTACACCTAGGAAGTACTTTAGTGTGGTTCTACTGTAGGTGTGGGGAGTACTCTAATGCTACAAAGGTCCTCCAACAAATGCCTCTAAGAGATGTTGTCTCATGGACTGCCATCATTTCTGGCTGTGCACATCTTGGGTTTGAGTCTGAAGCTCTTGAATTCTTGAATGAAATGATGGAGGATGGGGTGGAGCCCAATGCATTTACTTACTCATCCGCTTTGAAAGCATGCGCCCAGCTGGAAACCGTTCTGCACGGGAAATTGATTCACTCCTCTGCAAATAAAAGTCCTGCCATGTCTAATGTTTTTGTGGGTAGCGCTTTGATTTCTATGTATGCAAAATGTGGCTATGTAACGGAAGCATTTCAAGTTTTTGACAGCATGCCAGAACGAAATTTGGTTTCTTGGAAGGCTATGATAGTGGGTTATGCAAAGAATGGTCTCTGCCAGGAGGCTATGAAGCTCATGTATCGGATGCGAACAGAGGGTTTTGAGGTGGATGATTACATCGTTGCCACTGTTCTTACTGCATGTGGAGAACTCGGACGGGAGATGGACCCTTCATTTGAGTGTAGCTTGCAGTCCAGTTGATCCTTTTGCCTGATCAAAACTTCAGATGAAGGTGGAATTGTGTTGAAGATATCGATGGCTACCCATATGAGATATATATCCACTATATCCAGTGTATCTATCAATTGAAAAGGGGAAAGATAAAGCTGAACTGATGGGAGGAAGCCCTTGTCAAGATTGACATACCACAACCTCTTCTTCGACAACGCCTACTCTTTCATTATATAAAGGAAGAAAGGGAGGGTTCAGGTTTGTAAACTTCTTATATAAGTGATATGCCTTCGTAGCCTTTTATTCGGATGAAAGTTACCAAGTAAGGGCCCTGGGAAATACCGAACCCTGCAAATATGAACAATTAGCATGGAGAATGTAAGCAGAAGCAGTGTTCGCTGTAGGGTAGCTATGTAAATATGCATTCAGTTTAACAAGCCATGTATGATGTATGTTGTGAAATGTTAGATGTTAAATCTTCTCAATATAGTCTGCATTTTCAGAAATTTTTTCTTTGCAAGTTCATACTGATGGATGCTCATTCTGCATTTTATTCTAGCCGCATATTTTCCTTGAATCAATAGAGTAGAAGTTTATGGTATTGGTCCACATTTTGGCTCCTCCGTGACTAGAGCCTTTCCTCTAGATAGAATGAATTTGGTGTGCCCTTTGACCGTTTTGGCCTTCTTTTATTTTATATTAATATTAGATAAATAGATACCTTTAAAAAAAGTTTCCCTAAAATTAAAATGCTCCTTAAAAGTGTTTATTTAATCCTAAAAAAGCACTTTTGTCTATTTAAAGTCAAATACTTCTGTCTATTTTTTCCAGACAGGCCCTATATTTTATTTGTATTGGAGGGATTCTTAAGTAGGGTTGCCACATAAGGTAGTTCTTTAACATTGAATATTTATTGATATTATGCTTTAAAAGCGAGATTTTAACTATGTCATTCACACATATCATACCATATTGACGGATTATAGTACATAGCAATATTCAATGTCGATAATATCTCATCTTCTGTGATGTTGATAAGACATCACACTTGGTCATGGATTTTTTCATGTATATGATCATTTCAATTATTTTTCTCACATAAAAATTGACTCGTTAAACATATCATTTTAAAAAGGAATTAACTTTACATATCTGGTACAAAATATATTAAAAAAACATGAGTTATTTGGACAAAGATTCACTAATTTCAAACACAAAGTCGCTATTTATTTAATTAATTTTTTTTTGTGTAAGAAAATTCAACCCGATCAGTCCACACGTATATAATACTGAAGTGTGTACTGGGTCGAAAGTCCAAAAACCCACTCTTAAATATTTATCTTCTTGAGCCCACGGACTTCCCGCTTCCTGCGTTCCTCTCTTCCCTCTGAAAATCGCGGTTTCATTTCAATCTCTTTCTCTCTCTCTCCCTCTCCCCAAAAACCAATTGAAACTCTCTCTCTCACACCATTTAATGTCATCTCTGTAACTGCTCAGAGATCTCCTCTCCAGTTTCGCTCTTCTTTTTCCTTTTTGTTTCTCTCTGAACTGTTCCTCCCCAATCCCATCGCGCTCTCTCAGCCCATTTCAGATCTGTAAGATTTCTTTCCCGTTCTCTCTTTCGGTAAATTTGTTTACTTTATTAGTTAATTGTTTTCAATTGGTTACTATATTTTCTTAATTACCTGTTTGTTTACTGAGAAATTGAGGAAATTGGGATGGAAAGTCATTTGTGCTTTACTATCTGCACCCGCTCTTTGGTCAAAGTAGTTGAAAATTCACCTTTGCATAATGCTATTATATAGGAAACGGTGAAGGCTTGCTTTTTGTTGGGTATACAAAAAATTGTACTGTCTTCATACATATACTAAACATGCAGGTAGTCATTTTGACCTGTTTATTGGGCAAGGATCTTTCTCATAAGCGAACAATATGACTTGCTGCCTAGCCTGTAACCAGTCAAATGGTTTCTTGTTTTTGCACTTTCTTTCTTGATTTGCAGATTCTTGTTTACACACTTGTGAGTTTAGGTGAGGTCTAAGCACGACCCTTTCTTGAAATTTTAGTGTATGAATATGAGCATGCCAAGTAATGTATATCTCTTTGTTTTTCAATTTTCAATTTTTTTTATGTTTGCTTAGTGGGCCGGCGGCAGTGTGTGCTAAATTGGATACATGGTGTTTGCTATGTTTTTGTCTTGCTCGATCTGGGTTGACTTTCACGGATGACCCTACCAGCAAAAGAAGCATTAACTTTTGGTGTATGGAAAAATATATAGCAACATGATCAGTGTAAAAACTATTTTTTATTCTGGCTATGGATATTTTCTTACCATTAAGTTGAATAGCTCCTTTTATTGTTTGATTAGCAACTAAGGTAGCCAGGTTGTTGTTCATGAAAGCCATCACTTAATTTAGGTGTTTCTGAGTGATGTTAGTATTGCTTAGGCATTGGTTGGTGGCAACCAGGAACCACACGCAAATTTTTTGTTTGGTGAAGTGTTATTGCTTTAGTACTGTCTAATCTTCAATCTTTATTAGCCGATTACAATCTTGCCAGACATGTTCATTGAAAATAACTTTTTTGATGAGCTAGGATTTTGCAAGCCAAAATTTTATTGCAATATTAGTTTATCGAATTAATCAACACTCAGCAGCTTTGCAAGTCATGACATTGTTAAATTTTGTTTAAACTATTGCAGGATCCTGCATAAAATCATTGAATGTTCACAGTCTAAACATTTTAGGGCTGTCTTTTAATGAGTTAGTGCTTGAACTTTATTCTTCCCTGCCTCATGGAGAAGGAGGCTTCAACTAAGGAAAATGTCACAAGTTCTCTGGCTGCTCAGAAGTTGGACGGAGATACACTTGATCTTCAGAAATCTCAGGGAGGAGAACCATCAAGGGAGATTGAATCTCTGAGTATCAGCACTGGTGGTCCCAAGTTAGAGAATAATGGAGAAGATGGATTGGTTGAAAAAACGGATGTGAGCGGTGATTTGAAATCTAAAGAGCAGGGTAAAATGTTAGACAGTAATCCATGTCACAGTGGCGTGGGTGAGAAGATTGATGAGAGAATGGATTTGGAGTCTAAAGCTCAAGAAAAGGATTCAGACTCAAGTAAGGAACAAAATGACTCTGGTCATAAGGTGGTGTCAACAGCTCAAGAAGAAAAATTACACAATGATGGACATGATAACTTGGGTAAGAAGGCAGATCAGGGTAAGGATTTGGAGTCCAAAGCTCAAGAGGAGACAAACCAAACAACAGATAAAATTCTTGGAGAGGAGGAGGAGCTAGAGCCAGTCTTTGATGGAACTGAGGTTCCTGGGATGGAAGCTAACAGAAGTATGTCCACCCATACTTTAGATCTTGATTCAGAGACCCAAGGAGTAGTCAAAAAGGCAGTGGCGCTAACAAACCTTGTTAAGATTAAAGGTGTAGTTGTAGTCTCCACTTTTCTGCGTCGCCTTTCTGGGAAAAGAGATGAAGACGAACAAGATGTTCTTGACAATGCAGATAAGAATGCTTCAGATTCCACTAAAGACAGTGAAGCTGGAGAAGTCTCTCAGAAAACAGTGGATGGATCTGCATGGAATCCCCTAAGCTTTATTAGGACATCCCAAGATGGTGAGCAGAGGGAGGAGATCATTGAAGAACCAGCACAAGCTATAGCCATAAAAGGAAGAGTTATACTGTACACAAGATTAGGATGCCAGGACTGCAAAGAGGCTAGATTATTTTTGTATAGGAAGAAGCTCAGATATGTTGAGATCAATATTGATGTATTCCCCAGTAGAAAGCTTGAGTTAGAGAAAATTGCTGGGTCTTCTTCTGTTCCAAAAGTGTTTTTTAATGAAATCCTTATTGGAGGCTTGAGTGAGCTAAAGGGCTTGAATGAGTCTGGAAAGTTTGATGAGAAGATTGATTACCTGATCAGTGAACCACCATCATTTGAAGCTCCTTTGCCACCACTTTCGGGTGAAGATGATTTGTCCAATAGTGGAGCTATTGATGAACTAGCTTTAATTGCCCGGAAGATGAAAGAATTTGTTATTGTGAAGGATCGGTTTTATAAAATGCGCAGGTTCACGAACTGTTTTTCAGGTTCAGAAGCGGTGGATTTCTTAGCAGAGGATCAGTATCTGGAAAGGGAAGAGGTTAGTTGGTTTTATTAGTTTCTTTTCAGTTATTGGGAAAGCAGTGGTCATATGACTTCCATCTTTCAATTGGCCAGATTATTTTGCATTTTACAAGGAATTACTGGGCTTCATTTTCTTTTAGTTTGTTGGTCGTAAGTCATGCTTTTGGATTCTGTCTTATATACATGAAATTATTTCAATTTTTACGTGTGTTGGGTTTACTACAAATGCAAAATTAGTTTCCAGTTGAATCTCATTATCATTAACTCTTCCCTTTTCCTTTTGGTTTGTGTTATGAGACAGGCTATTGAATTTGGGAGAAAGCTTGCAAGCAAACTCTTCTTTCATCATGTTCTTGAGTGAGTCCCTTGAAGTTTCCCTTGAAGTGTCTTTAAATTCTCTTCTGCTTTGTTTCATTGCTAGAACAGTCTGAGGGGAAAGTAGTTCAAAAGAAATGTGGAGGTAAAAACATGAAGTGAAAAATGAGGTCTCAGCTCTCCCTGATTCATTGTCTTGTTCAAAAGGACAGTTAGTGGTGGAAGACACATATTTTCCTATAAAATGCATGATATTTAAGCGAAGAATTTTAGCTTATTTTTTATTATTTTTTTAATGCCAAACCAATTTGCATCACATGTATTTTTCCATTGTTGACGTTTTCTCCTCTTGTGTGTCTCTAGGGAAAATCTATTTGAGGATGGGAACCACCTGTATCGGTTCTTGGATGATGATCCAATTGTATCTCACTGTCACAACATCCCAAGGGGTATAATTGATGTGAAGCCAAAGCCCATCCTAGACATTGCATCAAGGTTGAGATTTTTATTTTATGCAATCCTTGAAGCCTATGTGTCAGAAGACGGAAAGCATGTTGATTACAGAAGTATCCATGGAAGTGAGGAATTTGCAAGGTTTTTCTTTTCTTTTCCTTTTTTGTTTTCCTGAAATGAGTTCTTTTAACTGCTATTGGGAAATGCAGTTTTGTGTCTTGATAAACTATTTTTGTTTTTATATCTAAGATATTGTGGATGGTAATATCTTTGTAGGTTTCTGAGAATAGTAGAAGAGCTTCAAAGAGTGGAAGTGAAGGATATGCAGAGGGAGGAGAAACTTGCTTTCTTTATAAATCTCTACAATCTGATGGCCATCCATGCAATATTGGTATGGGGTCATCCAGCTGGAGCAATTGAACGAAAGAGGTTGTTTGGAGACTTCAAGTATGTTGTTGGTGGGTCCACATACTCACTTTCAGCTATTCAAAATGGTATTTTACGGGGAAACCAGCGACCACCATACAATCTCATGAAGCCATTTGGTGCAAAAGATAAGCGTTCCATGGTAAGACGGTACTAATATTCTTCATTATTGATATGGTTTAAACTTATACCTGGCACATCCATCATGTGTGTGTTTTCATAGTTAACAGACAGGGTTTTGTATTTACATGTACATAGTTAAACACATTTGTCTTTCCAGAATTGTAGTCTGCCAGTCAACTCTTATCTCCTATGAGCTCAGCCTCTTAATTGTACCTCATTTTTGCCCCTTTCCATACCAGGTGACTCTTCCTTACCCAGAGCCTCTTATTCATTTTGCACTGGTTTGTGGTACTCGATCTGGCCCTGCTCTTCGATGCTATTCTCCAGGGGATATTGATAAAGAACTGATGGAAGCAGCTCGTAATTTCTTAAGAAATGGAGGTCTTATTATTGATTTTGATACCAAGGTTGCATCAGCTAGTAAGATTCTTAAATGGTAAGCTGTTCTAAGCAAGGGCTCTAATTTATATTCTTAATCCCCAAACCTTCCTCCTTATTGTGTGATATTCTGAAACATTTTTAATAATTAACTTGCCTATCCAACAACACTTGCTAATGCTCAGGTTTAGCGTTGATTTCGGCAAGAATGAGGTAGAGGTACTGAAGCACTCATCAAACTACCTTGAGCCGGCTGTCTCAGAAGCTTTACTGGAATCGCTTGCCAAATCACAGCTGAAGGTGATGTACCAGCCTTATGACTGGGGTGTGAACTGCTAACGCCATTATACCTTTCTTGCATACCATATACAGCTTTAAGTAGCTTCCCTGGTTTTACCAAAGTTTAGCATAAGTGAAGGGATGGCGATACCCTTCATAATGGATATCTCCATTTGTAGTTCCATAGTCACAGCAGGATGCATTTTGCGATAAATAGGTCCGGCAGATGCATTGGAGATGCACTTGGCTCATACATGATGGTCTTGGTTTAAAATTAAATTACAATGTTGTCTTATGTCTTTTAGTTTTTACTTTTATGTTTTGACATGCACGGATTGCTTAATAGAACATTTGTGAATCCTGCATTTCCATGATCTTTACAGAAGAGAGACTCAGGAACAGGTAGCTTTTTAGTGAACAGTTTTAGTTTGAGCAATGTTGTTTATAATGGCGAGAATGAATCATTTCTCGGGAAATCTTGCATTCCTGGATTTTGAGGGAATAGATAAAATTTCAAATGGTCTAAACATTGCATTATATTGTCAAATCCAATTTTTTTACCCATAAAAAAAAATCTATATTTTAAAAGAGAAAAAAACCTCTACCAAAACTGATATTAGGACCTTGGGTGCACGGATAAATGCTCTTAACTACTTGAACTAAAAGCCTCTTGCTTTTCCAACCCAAATTTATTCTAATACAAAGCTTAAAACTTCAGAAAAAAGATCAATCTTGGGTTACAGTCAAGGGTCTGGATCACTTGAAACAAGCCCAATTTGAAATATACATTATTGATGCTTACACATGATTTCTTCACCATACATATGTCTTAAAGCTGGTGGTAATTAAATTTCACAGTTATGACTCATGCATGAGTCACCTTCCTTGAGCCCTTTAAGCTCCCATCATTGCCCGCCAATGCCATATACTTGTCTTTCCTTGTGAGACTGGTGCACCTAAAATCTAAGGCCCTGCCAATCTCATTTTGTACATAATTGGCAACTTCAAAACTTGATTTTCCACCAAGCTTGCATGTGTTTGATCCTGGCAGATTCTCAAGCAACCTCATGCTATAAACAGGATTTGGGTTCATAAAATGAAAAACTGGATCCAAACATTTGAACCCACTAGCACTTGTGCCATAAAACATGTTCACTTTCACATCTATGGCCACAGGAACAATGTCATCTGTGAGCTCAGCAAACAATGGACTGAACCTTAACAGATAAGGCTCTCTGCATGTGGTTCCTTCTGGGCAAACCACTAGGTCACCTTGGCTCAACAGCTTCTCCATTTTTTTCCCATCTCTCTCTCTGTCTCTTGATAATCTGACAGTCTTCATGGGAGCAATTTTCTCATTCACTGTGCTTAAACTGTAAGTGACAGCAGTGAGAGATTTGTTGGTGGCTAATTGAACATAGAGAGGATCAAGCAAGGTTCTGTGGTTGCAAACATAGAGTCTGCCTCTTTGTTTTTCTCCTTCACCATTTGTTGAGGAAATAGAGGACTTCGGTTTTGAAATTGTGGTTATTGTTCCTGTGAAGGCCAAGATTGGACTGCAAATGCTGTGAGGTAGAAATATACCAGAAAGGAATCTTAGGATGCATAGGCAAATTCCTAGTGGCATGTACATGAACATGGCCAAGGTGGCAAGTTGGGTTGGTTTGAAGGCCAATCTTCCATCATGGAAAATCAATGGTTCTGGGTATTTCTCTCTTGGAAGGCTTTTCCAGCTTTGCTTCTCAGCTTCGGTCACCAAGTAAACCTCCTGAAAAATATATAACATGGGTATTGTTAGGAAAATGTTCAAAACCCAAAAACAGTTTCAAATAGAGAGAGAGAGAGAGATATATATATATATATATATATATATATATATGAAAGACCATTGACCAACCTTGCAATGAGAAAAGAGTTGATCATGCATATTTTCATTGTGGCAACCAATTATACCAATTGCTTGATAATCTGACTTTTCCTCTCCAAGAATCAGATTTGAATCCAAACTGATTGTATTTTTTGCCTCCATCAAACCCACAAAGTATCCACCAACCACTTTTAGTTCTCTTGCAACAACAACATCAACCCCAACATAATCTTTCAAAAATCCTTCAACCATGACTCTAGGCAAGTCACTAAATCCAACTTTTTTCCCACATCTCATCACCACATCAAACCCTTCACACCCAACATCCTCCAAAAAGAACTTGGGCAGCACAGCTGTCCCAACTCTCATTTTTTCCTTCCTAATTCCAAAAAAGCACAAAAACACCATGATGTTGAGCCCCAGCTCTCCACCAACCAAACAAATAAAAGGGCTTAAAAGAAACAAAATTAGAGCCCTCAAAAGCCCAGCAGCTTCAAAGGCCACAAGCATGAAGTAAGGAAACAGGGAAGGTGACTTCAAAAGTGTCTTCTCAAAGTGGAAAAAAATAGCTTTGTTTGCAAGCTCCCTTGCTGACTGAGCAAGGGAATTGAATTTCTGGAATTTTAAGTGGTTTGCATGGGGCTTGGTGGCCTTGTATTCTAGAGGGGATGTTTCCCTTGGCTTGCTATGGACTTGGAAGGAAGAGGAAAGAGCTTCTAGTGAGCATAGGTTTCCAGACATCTTTGGTTGCTTACTACTTTTTTTGTTGCAATAGATGCACCAATTTATTTATACTTGTTTCGTTCATTTATGATTCTATCAAAGTTTAGGTATGGGTTTTCAATTGACTCTCTAGGATATAAATATACATTATATTTTCAGCACCAAAAGGCATAAAGAATAAAACATAGATATATTGCTTAAAATTAGAAATTTTATTTTATTTTAAGTATTAGTATTCCATTAAAGATCGAAGATACTGAGGGCTCATTCTCTCTTCAAAAATAAAATTGTGTGTTCATTTTGTCTCATATTTATTTTGTATATTTCTCTAATATTTGGTGACTAAATTTTCAATTTACTAGTCTCATGTTCGAACCCCCACGACATATTAATTGGATGTATGTGAAAAAGAAAAAGCACCCCCTTCCTAACTTTGACATCAACAAAAAAGTGGCAAGGGAGGTTGGATTAACTTTTACTAGGCTAGATCTCCAATATAACCAAACAAATTATATTACTTACACAAAACTGTAGTTACACTTTAGCTTGTACATATTTTATCATATTGTGACACATGATTATTTTTACACAATATAAGTGATATTTGGGACATGAAAATTAAACACATGACCTCCAATATGTCTCACATTGGAAATGGAAGCTTAGTATAAAGAGGTTAAAAGATGTTGAGCATCTCACTTGCTTATTGGTTTTGAATTGGATGCTATCGCATTCTAACATGATATAATAGTCAAGTTGCCAACTTAAAAGATCTTATGTCTCTCTCCATCCTTTGTCAATTGGTTTTGAGTTGAATATTCCTCATATTCTAACAACTGTGACACCCATACCTATATTAAGTGCTTAATATTGACCTCAATTATTTATTTTTAGGTCTCGTTTGGTTCATGGGAAAGGAGGTTTAGGGATGAGAAATCAATTATTTATCAAACATGAGAAATGGTTGCCTAGTACATGCGAAAGTAGGGGGAAAAGTGAATCCCTCCTCCCAATGGGCAATGCTAGTAACTTTCTCTCTAACCTTCTCTTTTCAATCTTCTCTCTTCTTCTTATGACATGTGTCATTTCTCTCACACTTAAAATAATATTTTTAATGTTAAAAAAATATTAATTTGTATTTCTATATTTGCCCTTGACAGAAACTAAAGCGTCAAAAATCTTTTCTTTTTTGCCATATTTGCCCACCCAACCATTTCTTGTCCATTTAATTCAAGCCCCACCCGCTTGTGGCAGCCATCACAGATTCACAGCCCGATCCCAAACCACCCTTTTCCCACCCCCTCCACGCCCAAAATACTACCCATCCACCCACCCACGACACAGCCCAGCCCCCCCTCTCTCTCTCTCTCTCTCTCTCTCTCTCTCTCTCTCTCATTGTACATATGGGTGTGGTGAGAAAAAAAACAAATCCAAGACTTTTTGTATGTCTCTCTCTACCTATGTAGACTGCAGACCCTTTGGTTCCCAAATTCATGAAAGTTTGAACATGCCCTTTTTTTAATAACATAACCGAATAAAAAATAGCAAATAGTGCTTTGGGGTTGAGATTTGAGAAATAAAACAAGAAATTTTAATTTTAGCAACAAGGAAAGAGAATGAGGTGGGAAGGTGCGGGAATCAGTGGAGGGTGGGGGCTATTTTGGAGGGTAGCGAAGGGTGAGGAGAAGAAGGGTTGTGTTGTGGGAAGTACAGAGAGAAGGACGGGGAGAGAGAGAGAGATAGAGAGAACTTTTTTTTAAAAAAAAAATTTAGGGAGAAAAAGCAAAGGAAACATTAATAAGGGTAAATTTGGAAAACTAAAACTGACTTATCTGTAGTATTAATGGCATGGTTTTAAGTAAGTGAGAAGTGACACATGTCATAAGTAGAAGAGAGAAGGTCCAAAAGAGAAAGTTAGAGAGAAGGTTGCTAGTATTGCCTCCTCCCAATTTGGGTTTTGTTTTCCATTCTCATGGGAAAATTTGGGAAAATGAGTCAATATTAAATGCATATTTTTCATGATCATTTTGTTTCTATTAACAATTTAGAATTACAATATATCATTAAATGCATTTTTTATTTATTTAATATGGGTATAATTGGAAAATTATACAAACTTTCTTTTCCATTCATACTCAAAATAAACATGGGAAAAAAAATAAAGTGATATCTCCCGGTTACTTTTCCGGCATTATCAAATGTGGGAAAAAAATCTTTCATTTTTGATTCCTTAGGAAATGACATGGGAAATAATTTCCTCATAAATCCGTTCCGTGAACCAAATGGGGCTTTAGAAAACAACAATAATATTGTAACACGTACGTATTTTACATCACCTAAACATGTATCCCGTACACGTTCATAAAACCATTGGCAGACACAGTGGCGGACCCACAGAGGCGCAAGGAGGTGCAGGTGCACCTCCTCTCGCTGGAAAATGCTTTGGAGATGCAGGAATTTGCCCCTTTGCTTGTGCCCTCCAAGTGTTCGATTAAAAGCCTCAAAGAGGCTGTTTTGTTGCTGCTGTGTGAGACCCTGAATATTTACGTTAGATTGTTGAGCTCGATCTCACGATCATGTAGGAGAAAACGGTTCATCAATTGGACCTCCACAACCAAAGTTATAGATTTTAGAAGATTTTGAAAAAATTTCACTTAAGTTGCAGACACGACCAGCCGAAGAAGAAGATGACTTGTGTTTGTAGTTAGAATCCTGTGCTTCTCAACTTGCATTCCGTTTTAATGTGGTCCACTATCAGGGCGCCATGTGTCAAATTTTAATTAGACCAAATTTAGAAATTCATTAAAAATTCATATGTTCTCCAAAAAATTCACCGAAAAATACCCCAAACTCATAATCACATCTACTTTTATCTTGTGACCTCCAAATCACATGTACTTTGGGTTAGATTAATTGGTATTGATTTTGGTTAGATTAATGGATGATTTCATATGAATTTTGATAGACTAATTGTGTAATTGACATGCATTTTGTTCATATTTGATATTAATTTTGGTAAATAATTGTGTAACATGAATTTTGTGCATTTAATTTATATAGAAAATAGATTATAGTCAATTAGTCTTAGACGTAAAACTCTTATTTATTTTAATTATGGATAATATTAATGTTGTTTAAATTGTAAGGCTATTTGGTTATTATTATTATTTTTTCGGATGTTTTAGCCTTTTAACATTGCCCCTTCCCTGAAAAATTCCTAGATCCGCCACTGGGCAGACCTACATAGAGCCTAGTGTGGGCAGCCGCCTACACTTAATTTCTTCTTCAACCATGAAGGCTACAATAAATAAGACATTTGGCCAACAAATAAATAAAACCTTCAAGATTTTAACCCAAATTTCCCATATTCAAAATATCATGGCCCCAAAATTGATAAAATATCAAGGCCCAACTCAAGAAATGACTTAGTTTGTCCTCTCTCACACATGCATTTTGTGTTTATAAAATAAAAGGTTATATAAATATATAATATAGCTACATAAATAAATATTATTATATTATTATATAATATTTATGCCCATATTTTGACAAGATGCTGGATCCGCCACTGCATAAAACCCTTCCAACTTAACAGTAAATGGTAATCAATATTTTGCATGTTCATGCGCATTAATTTTTGAAGTGATAATCTTTTCTTGGTTGGTTTACGACACTTTCTGCGATGGACCCAAATTTATACTGCAAAAACGACAAACATACGCATGAGAGAGAGAGAGAGAGAGAGAGAGAGAGAGAATTTTTCTGGGCTCCTATATGATCCTATATATATATATATATATATAATAGAATATCTAGTAGAATAATGAGTGTTATGGGTGTTGTGAGTGGCAGTCCAAAGATGAATAACAGTGACCAACAACAACAAAATCATGAAATGTCTAAAATCGAACCGTCCAAAATAAACGTACCTGCATGGGCAACCAACCAACATGGCGAACATGTTTGAGCAAATTCATCACAATAATGTACCAACAATATATATATATATATATATATAGTCCAGTCAATTTGATCCACGAATTGTATCGATAATGTATTGATACGTGTAAGGTCGAAGTATCCACGACATCTTTGCTTTTTTTAAAAGTACACTTAAACCGCAATATTAAAAAACTATATATGCATAGTCTTTTTCTTTTTTAAATACAAGCGATTGAAGGAGAGACGTTTTTCACATACACCGTCAATGAGTCATGGGGTTTGAATCTGAGACCAATAATACTCAAGTCAATATTATTTTCCACTAGACTAGACCCCATTGACAATGCCTGTGAGAGGTAGTTCAGTTTGTAAGGAGTAGTTTGTTGCTATAACTAGAAGGAGTATATCTGGAAACAATCAACATGAGAAACTGAAATATAAGCAAAAACTTGGATATGTTAAATTTGTAGTAAATTAGTTAATTACCAAAATATCTTCACTAATGTGTAAAAACAAGATTAATGAATATACGAATTGTTTAGACAACGAATTATTAACCTATAATTGAAGCACTGTTTATTTGTCATAGCAATATTTGGAAGCTTTAATTTGTCCAAAAAAAGAAGGAAGGAAAAATGGAAAGTTCGTTGTTTAGTCTGTAAGGAGTAGTTCTTTTGGTTTTGGAGCTCTTTGGTCCCCCATTTCATCAAAAAGAAAAAAAATGGAAAGTTTGTGGTAACCCTACAGAACTATACGTAATACTAAATTTACAAATTAATCTTTTCAGGTCCTTAATTTACTTAAGATTATATAAGTATACATGATTTACGTATAGTTATTTCTATTTTTCGCGAATTACCTTACAATTATCTATATAGAGCCTATTTGGAGGGAAAATCCTAAAACTAGCTACTTGTCATTTTTTAATTAATTTTTAGTGTGTTAAATTTTTTCTAAAACCAATTAGAAAATGACAAGTGGCTAGTTTTGGGTTTTTCCCCCTTAATAGGCTTTATATGGGTAATTGTATAATATATCATGCTAAAATGAGCTTATTGCTAAAATGCTATATAAGGAATGAGTTAACTCGAATAGGTTGCAAATTAAAGAGGGACACTGCTTTCCTCATTCCAAGGAATAAGGCATTCCTACTTCTTGTAAATCACAGTTTGACACATATGCAAAAATATTTCATGAAAACTAAAAAAAGAAAAATCTCTACGCATATGTCAAACTATGATTTAAAGGAGAGTAAGAAAGGAGGCAAGTATTTTCCTATTAAAGAGGCTATTAATACGTTCTTTATTCAACGAGGAGATTGAATATTACTAGATCAAATGATTATAATTCAGCTCAATTAATCACATCAATTTTAGTATACAAATACGACGCTTAAACAATCATACTTTATCATAATCCGAAAAATTCCGTCATCAAATGGTCCAAATGTATTGTAAGTACATGACATGAGGACACCCGTGAAGTTATACTGTGTGGCTAAATTCTTCCTGTGATTTGTCAATTCATTGTTATAAATTATAATGCAAGGTCTTAATTCATGCTGGTTATAATGATTTTCCAACTTGTGCCACGTTTCATATGTCACATATGAGTGTTCCACATCTCAACAACGAACCACAACATTAATTCATGAACCAGAGAGGGAGGTAACTCACTTCCACAACATAAAATGCACAAAATCTTATATGATTTATGGACTG
Organism: Prunus salicina; assembly: GCA_020226455.1. Taxonomy (NCBI): domain Eukaryota; kingdom Viridiplantae; phylum Streptophyta; class Magnoliopsida; order Rosales; family Rosaceae; genus Prunus; species Prunus salicina. The sequence goes on from CM035341.1 coordinate 50,179,420, forward strand.
ATGATTTTGTATAAGAAAAAAAAAACGAAAATTATAAATGTGACAACATAAATAAAGTATAATAGGATAGCTGTCCATCAAAACAATTATAATTTATCAGAATAGTGCAACGTGTTGGGTTTGGTGAGCTGAATAGTTGGAAAAGTTAATGCATCGTCTTCATCAATATTTAAGAACCCTAGTAGCAGCAAGTGAATTTTTAATTCATGTCCACGTCCTTCAATGTCTTTTCATGATGGAAAAGAATGGTTCAGTGGCTCAACTCATGTACTTGCATTCATAAGAATTATTAGGTACTTTCCTGCCACGTGGTAGGTTATGTTATTTTTGTTTGTCCCTTTCAAGTGTGAGGTTTTATCTTAAAGCGCAATTTAGGATGAGCTTTTTTTTTTTTTTTTTTTTAAATTTTTATTTTATTTTTTATGTACGCACATTTCTTCTTGAAGAAGGAGAAATGTCTTCTCATACACACATTACTGGTGTCATGGGGTTAGGAAATGGAGACCAAAAAATCAAATATTGAAATAGAATGTTGGATTCTATTGCTCCCATCCCAGAAACTGGGTTTAGCATATCCCATCCATTGAATGAACACAATCACAATAAAAACAATGTCATTTATCCTAACTTAATTATGACGACTCTGTAAACTGTAAATCTGTAAAAAGCTATAAATTCCATTCATTCCAAATATTAATAATTAGAAGGTCCAGCACCAACGAAGTCTAGTCTAGTATAGTCTAGAAAAAATAGGTATTGATTTGCATATCAGTAACCTCAAGTTTGAACTTTTATCGCACGTTGATAGTATGTGTGAGAAACTCTCTTCCTCTTATGATTTAGACTATTTCTTCTATTCAAAAACAAAAAACAAAATCAGAAGGCCTAGAAGTACTTTCACATAGACATCTCCCCAACCCCCAAAAGCACTTTATTATCCCCAACCAATAATACTATGCTACGTAAAAATATTATCGCGCATGCCAAATTGTTATTAGTTGAAAATAGAAAAATTGTGATATCCTAGTTTCATGAAACTCTTTCTACTTCAGTGGGATAAATTGTACATTATTGACCGAAAAAGGGACAAATTGGACGATTGATCACTATAAGACAACTAGTCTGGTTGTGCTTGTGTTAGGTAGGCTTCTTATTGTGTGTAAAGAGCTATTTAATGCCACACCAGACGAGCAATAAATCAAAATAATATTTGATGCTCTCTCTTTTGCATGTGGCACAGAACAATAGCTGACCACTACAGTTGCAGTCAACTACCTCTAATAAAAGCTTGTATTATTCAAAAGCAATTCCTCACAATCAAAAAGCAGTTTTTCCATGGCACACTGGAAACAAGTTGAATGGATTTTGTCCCTCACCAGCCGCACATTTGCTGTTCCAGGCTGCAGAGCTTATGGTTTACATTAAGTTTTTCCATGCCCCGCAAGGTTCTGTTGTTTGGCTTTTCATAGTTTTTTCTCCAGGACAATGCACCAGTTGGATTTGTCAAAAAATCTATCAACAATTACAGCATTATCAATACCAGCTACCAACCTGCATTTTAAGACAGCAATAAGTAAATGAGCTGAAAAAATAGGACATCACTTAAAAGTTAGATCGTCAGAACATTAAGAACTGACCCCATAAATTTAATATCCCTCCAGTAAGGTTTTTGCTTAGTTTTTAGATATGCTCTTCTATCTTTCCTCTTCCTCGCGTCTTTTGCCTATCTTCTTTTTCCCTCTCATTTATCTTCTTCCTCTCTACTTTCTCCCTTTTCTCTACTCTCCTTAATTTAAAAAAAATAGCAGGAAAAAAAAAAACAAAAAGCTACCAAACAAAAGCTCTTCTTTGGCATTTTCTTTTTATTTACTGCCTTATTTTGGCCTTCGAAAGATATACTGTCTAAAGTCGGAACCTAATCTCTTAAAGTCTCCTATCTTTAAAGCAACTGGGCAGCAGTGTGAAGCTAACTTAAGTAACTACAACCTCCAACTTTTTTGAATTTCTTAACCACTGCCATCAAAGGATTCTGCTCTAACTTAGAGGGTGGCCTACCATCATGATTGAGCCTCGTCTCCCACATGGAAGGTTGGACCACTGTGAAGGTTGGCCTCTTTACTTCTGCCATGAACGGTTTTGTCACCCAGTATGACAATATGACAGTAGAATGCGACTTCGAGCCACTGCATCCCTAATCATATAAGCAGTAGCTCACCTTTCAGGCACAAAGTTAACAAGTTGGGTGACATGTTAGCCCCACATAGATCAATAAGTTTATAAGCCAAGTTTCATAACTATGTACGTCTATTTGAGTACCCATCACCCCAATTCTTACCCATTTTCTACATTAGAAGCACCTTTAAGAAATAAATAAAATAAAATAAATATTTTTTTTAATGAGTGAAAAATTTGGACCATTTCTTGATTCATAGGTGTCATCATTGTGCTGGGGAAAACTCAAGTTTGTTAAACAACTCCTACAATTCCAACACATTAAGTACTGCCCTAAACGATCCAGCTGTGATAAGAAATCCATATGCATAGATGCATCAAAATTCTGTCCTAATAGGCACTAGACACGTCTTAATTTGGAAAGCATTAACTGATTGGAACACAGAGCAAATGGAAAATATTACAAATGGAAACAGAAAGAAAATGACACGTTACCTTTCAAGCTCGCCTTCACTGAAAACATGGTAGTATCTGTTATACACTACGGCACCCTTTTTATCATCTTTCTTTGCAAGGCCATTTGCAAGAGCACAAGCAGAAGCACCACTTACTTCAGCACGATGATATGGTAAGTGCCAGGGGACAAAATATTCCTGTTGATTATTAGCATTTTTTACATCAGTAGAAGCCCCTGAATAACTTTCACTTTGAGAGGTTATTTCCTGCAAACTCTGCATAGAACTCTGGCCGGAATCTTTCTTACGCTCTCCAAAACCGTTCTCCTCTGTTTCTGGAATGCTTTCCAATGTGCAGGATGAAGGGCTACGAACACGTGGACTACCAGGACCTATCCACTCTTCCCCATACTTTTGGGTAAGTGGAGTCCATTTGGCAAGTAGTGATTTATCTTCTTGTTCTACAGCCCAAACTGTTATTAGAACTAGGCCACCCTTTTTCACAGCTCGGATCAACTCTTCTATTGCCTTTTTCCTCCTACCCTCTGTACTTAGATGATGTAATACAGCTATAGAGATAGCCGCATCACCAAAACCAGTTCTATATGGAAGATCTACAGCGTCTGCAACCAACACTTCGTGCCCTCTATCTGCACAAATTTTGATAAGAGGGGCACTTATATCACATCCGATGAAAAAACAATCAGGATTATATCCCAAGTACTTCCCATTTCCACATCCTGCATCGAGGACAAGAGATCCTGAAGGTAAGGAAGATAAAAAATTGGCTACTTTTGGCCACTTAGCAAACCGAGTAGAACTGAAATGGGGTGCGATAGCATCATAAACATGATGAACATACTTCTTTTCAATTTCAGGAGTGAATTGCACGTTCAAGGATGAATTTCTCTGGCTGTCACTAGCTAATTCAGATTGTAGGATGTGAGATTCTCCATTGGAATCAAGAGTACACAAACTAGACACACCTTTTACCTTGACTTCTCTCATACTATTGAAGATTCCTGAATAAGAAACACTACCAATTATTACAGTGGGAAGATGGAAGGCCTTACTAGAAAGATAAAAGCTTCTACTTGCTCTTAGAACATTACAAAACGTCACCTGGAACACTGTATCTAATCATAAATGACCTGGAAAAAAAAAACAATGGCTAAGGTCATAATTTGAAACACACAATTTCAAGATCCTTACGTAGGCCAAAGAACCATAACAGTATATATGTATGTGTATCCTATGACAGAAATCCAATGAAGAGTAAAAAGGAGAATTTTTTTTTGGGAAAAGCAGAAAAAATTGTTTATAGGAGGCCCAAACTAGTATTTTAGCTTTTATTCAAGCAACCGAACCAAATTAGCAGGGAGATGGGCGACACAAATTTCCCTGGTGTCTAAGTTATTGACAAGCTGGACGAGGTTCAAAGATGTTTTGCTTTCCAGAAAACAAGGGCCTAATTACAGTCTATCAGGAAGGAACACCTACCCCAGTTCTTAAGGGGAAAAAACTATAACCAGTGTATCCAGGAATTATATTGAACAGCTCACTACGGCAGCTTCTCTATTTTGACAAATCATGGCCCCTGAGAAAAACAATATGGGCATCCCTAAATGCATAAAAATCCTAATGTCTATGCATTTTGTTGAATACAGTTTCAATCTTTTCCTTTCTTTATTTTCGTGCCACTACTGTCCATATTGATTGAAGAGTGAAATGTGTGTGATTGTGGTTGTCCTACTTTCCTAAGCTTCTTGTTTTGGGAGGTGACTTTGATCAATTAGCAATTTCAATCACAAACCCAACTTTTCATTAACAAATTCAGTGTCTGCTGTTATCATTTGAATTTAGGGTTTCAAAAATTATGGAGATTAACATAATCTTTTATTTATGTTTTGGTTTGGTCAATGGAGATTAAAAGAGTTTTTCACAATAAAAATATCCAGAACAAACATATATTACTGAAAGTCAGGTTAACCACAACTTACATACATAGATACATATATATATATATATATAGAGAGAGAGAGAGAGAGAGAGAGAGAGAGAGAGAAGTGAAGTTGACCTGATCCAGCAGACATGACTGCAGTGAGGGTCAAAAGCTGATTTTTTTTAAAGCGAGGAGCTGAAGAAGTTCGTTAACCAGCGGCTAATCCAATCCGAATGATATGGATTGCTTCCCTTCTGCTTGTCTTGTGTTGACACTCTGTTGTGTTGAATTAGGGTTTTTCAGAGAGGGAGAGAGACGAAAGAGGGGCAGTGAGAAATTGATAATTAAAATAGATATGACGTGAACAAGTGTAGGGTAAACACACTGAGCTCCACCATACTGACCGTCGATTTGCCATGTTTTGACTCACGGATCATGCCACGTCATTTCATTTTGTACAGATGAAATAGATGATAAAATTTGGGTACTGATTTTCTTACTCCCTTTTTATCTACTTACACTCCTTTTTATTTATTTATAAATTCTATGTTCTCACTTCTCTTTTGTTCACTTAGAGCATCTCCAACCGATGTGTCAAAAGTGCCACATAGACATATAACGGCTAGAAATAACATCTCACATTACTCCAACTGATGTGTCAAAGCTGATGTGGAATGAAGGCTGGAGGTTGAGATGCTATTTTTGACATCCCAAAAGTAAGATGTCAAATGAATATTTTATTATTTTTAAAAGATAGTTGTCTATTACTTTTATTTATTATTTTCCTTTATTTATATTTTTCTTCTTCTTTATCTTAATGATTTGACTGTTACAATAATTATTTATTTGACATATAGGGTGGAGTGTAAAATTGTGTAAATGCCAAATTGTCACATCAGCCATCAAATTTAAATTTGATGTTTGGTATTTGAAAAAACAAAAAGAGTGTAGGTAGATAAAAGAGGAGTGGGAAAATCACCACCCTATAATTTTAAGATCATAGAATTTATAAATCTTTTTTTTTTCCCTATAAGTTTTAAATATTTTAAGTTTTTAGAATAGCTTAAGGAAAGTGAATATAAAGTATCTTAAGTTGTGAGAAATTGTTGAGTGCAGCGGTGATAACGTCGAGTAGTGTGACTAATTTACGTGTTATAATATAAGCGAATGGCATAGTTGATTTTTCATTAAACTATAGAATATACCCCATAAGCAAATTGGTAGCACCACCTTAACTTGTTTCGTTAATTCTATCGAAATGCTTTTAATTAGTTGCTGCCATCTTTGCTTCAACAACTTTCCTTTTCGTGCTTATGTGAGTGTCCCAAATTCCAATAATTCATGAATGGCTGACCTTTCCAAGAAATTTGATAGCAATTCACAGAGGTCTCAAATTTCTTGCAGCATATTCCTGGTAAATGAAACCCATCTACACAGCTGGAGACATTGTGTTTACTTTGAGGGTCCAACTTTAATTGTATGGTTTTTTATTCTGTCTGTGGTGCTGTAGGTGTCAAAGGAAAGTCCCTCCACTATCTGCTGATGCTGATTGAGCCTTCTGGGTTTGGTGAAGATGAGAACTTTCCAAGTCCAGATGGTGTGGAATTCCACACCAGAAGATTCAAATTCATTCAAATTTCTCTCAACTTTACCTGCATTGCAGGACTACTTGGTATGAAATTTACTCGTCGAGTCAAGGTACTATTTTCTTGTAAAACAATCTTACCTAAAGACTATGAAGAGGCTCCACATATTAAATATGCTTCTCAAGTGTGTACGTTTCATTTACTTGTCGAGACCATGCTAAATGCTTTAGTTTGAGCAACGTACTAGTCATTTATTATCATTATCGAAAATAATGTTCAAGCCAAATGTTCCACGACTCCTCCAAATTACTGAAAGGTTCTGTAGCAGCCAAATCAGTCCCCATAACATCGTACGAACAAAATTTTTTGTGTCACGTAAATGGCTTCTGGTTTTGATTTATATATATATCAAGGTACTGTACAAGCTAGATTCCAACTAACACGTGGCCCCATGACTTTTCTTTGTGTTTGGAGCTTTTTGTAGACATTACATTATTCCATTGTAATTCCATACCAATCGATTTGGAAAAAATGGTACGTTCAGGGAAAATTATGTACAAGTTCATTGTATCGAGACTTCCAAAGACATCATGTCCAAGAAGCTGTATCGAAAATAATGCAAACAATCATGATCCTGATGGCTGTCACGAGTAGCTTCATTTTACGTTTGTTTGCATCTGGGAACTATCTTAGAAATTATCAGAGGTGCAGAAGGCTTTTTAAGGGCTATGAGGCATGTTTACTGTGTGGAAACTCACCCTCGAGCTCGACTATATATATTGTTGTTTATGCAGTTCGTAGTACCATACTCGACTATACCACTATTCCTCTGTGTTGATATTCATATCGCTACAACAAATGATGCATTATCTTCAACTGTCATCACGTATTTGCATGCCTTCTTGCATTTCATCACAACCTAAAACAATCTGGACCAGGTTCTACATTGTTAATAGATGCATAAATTGTTCACTGATGTTTTCTTTTTTTGTTTCTTTTGGGCCATGTTTTATGTAATGAACTCATTTAGTTGCATTATTGTTTTATGGATTATTTACAGTTCAATGTCTGGAAATGAGATGAGAGTTGGTAAGTTATTACAATCTCAAAACTTTACTCATCATTTCTGCAACTTGGAAAATGTTGGTGTACTAATATATGTTCGTGTTATCGATATCGTTATGCAAAATTGTTTTCATGTGTCACAAATGACTAAGCAACTAATAAGCAATGCAATGCAATCACAGGTCATTGCACAAAAGTCTCACGCAGTGTCAATATGGAGAACCTGCAAAATGAATATCTGTTTCCGGAGGTCAGCAGCTTCTGATATCTTGATTATGAACTTTGGCCCTCCTATCACTTTATGTCATGCAGTTTGTCTCAAACTAATTGTCTGGATTGGTGTTCCACAAACCCCAATTGTTATAAAATTTCTTGTTTTGGAATGGGAATTTACAGCATCCTCATAAGTAGGATCAAACCTTATTCCACCTGGTTGGAACTTGGAACTCTTGTTATTTGTGATAACAAAATTATCTTTTGGTTGTGTGACTTAACCATTTGAGTGCTAATTTTTCTACATACCTTGTGGCCGCTTATCCAGATATTCATGCGCGAGTTTGTGCATACTCAGAAGTACCCACATGCAAGATTAATAAGACTTGGTGTTGGTAATACTACAGAACCTATACCAGACATAATCACATCTTCTATGGCTGAGGTAATTTTGTGGATCTCAGATTGTTGTATGTAATTTTTCATCTGAGTAAAATTTGAATCTAAAACCTTTTCAAACAGCACCATGCCTTACCACTTGAGCGAATGCCTGACAACACAATTACAAACAATAGTATGCTGGTCCTGTTTGATATTACTTTCCAGTTGAACTGTTCTTTTATTTTTATCATTAGTTTCCATTTCCACTATAATCCAATATTTGGGAAAGTAGTGACGAGTGCATGTCTTCATCGTATACGTCTTCTCTTTATAACCTACTTGTAGATGTAGAGATATAAAACTCTTTGGTATATGCAAGCCTCTTTGGCAGTGGATCTTCACTAGCTTTTCTTCACCCATTAGGACCGTTTCGTTTCATTTCTTTTACTTTTTTGCTTTCTGTTTATTGCTTTGTTGGAGTTGAAAGAAGCAGAGAAAGAACAAAAACTTGTCATTTTCTTTCTTGATGACCAAGTTGTACTGATCTCTTTTTCATTTGGTTTCTTGTCGACGATGAATATTAAGCTCTTGTGTTTCTGTGACTTTGCAGCATGCACATGCTCTATCAACAGTTCAAGGTTACAGAGGGTATGGAGCTGAGCAAGGCCACATGGTACGATGGAATCTTTGGTGTTCATTCTGATTTTTATTCTTTTTATTCTTTCTTCTTCTTAACCACAATTCCCCACCTTATTTTCTGCGTAGCCTGGTTGCCGCCCTCATTCACGACATTGATTTTGAATCTAGACTTACTCACCCTTTAAGTAGCATGTCATTGGTTGATGAAGTCAAATTGTGAACCACATATGTCTATTTTCCCACGTGTCTTGGATGATACTGTTGTCACTCTCACTCCAATTACATGGCTGGTGATTTCTTTGGACTTCCATAATAGTGTGGCCCTCAAAAAATTTGTTAGAGCGTTTGTTTTATTTTTTTAATATTTATATTAGGCGAGGTGTGCTTAATATAAAAAAATTGTTAGTTTCCTCTTGGGAAAAAAACATCTCTTGTTGTGCTGGTAGAGTGCCTTGCTGCGATGGCTACCTCTTCACTCTAAGAAAGTCATCAACATACAATCTGGAAGCAACTATTCTGCTTGTAGGAAAGCTTAATGGGTGTGTAATGGTCACACTTTGGTATCTGCTTATTCTTTCAGAGAATCATTTTGGGAAAGATACTATAAATTAGGATCAACTATACCTTACAACTCCCGCAGTTTGAGTAAAATTTCATGTTGGTCATGATGTTTCTGCTGTTGCCATTCTTCTCCATGATTATTATTAAGTATTTCCATCTACCTATTTTTATTTAACAGAGGTTATCAAATTTTGGTGCAGGAATTAAGAAGGGCAATTGCAGAAAAATTCTACAACAATATGGGCATAGAAGGCGACGAGGTTTTTGTATCAGATGGTGCACAGTGCGACATTTCTCGCCTTCAGGTACGAAAACTTCGTTTATGCAGTAAAGCTTTTCATAATTGGATAAGAGTAGAACAAGATAAAGAGATCTGTTCCTATTTAATTAGGTTGCTTTTAAGATGAAAAGCGTGTTATTAATTCTGACTTTTCCCCCAAGCAGATGCTTCTGGGATCCAATGTGACAGTAGCTGTGCAAGACCCTTCGTTTCCGGTAAATATAAATCAAATCAAATCTTAACCTAATATGTCATTCTTTAATTCTAAATTAGGATGAAACATAAGGAAAATAATCAGTGTCATCTCACTCTCAATATTACTTTTCCTTTTTCCATTGAGACTATGGTAGATTGGTTGTGCCTACAGAAACAAGGTTATAGCTGATGTTTATAAACGTCTTGGAATACTAAATTAAAGCTACATGGAGACCACACATCCCTTATTTTCCCATTGAAATTTTTTGCTAGGAACCTTATTGATTTCCTATGTTTTGGGACAGGCATATATAGATTCTACTGTCATTGCCGGTCGAGCTGGCAGGTTTCAAGAGGAAACTGGGAAGTATAAGAACATTGTGTACCTGAACTGCATGCCTGAGAATAATTTTTTCCCTGATCTATCAACTGCTTCAAGGGCGGATATCATATTTTTCTGCTCTCCAAACAATCCAACTGGCAATGCTGCATCACAGCAGCAACTAAAGCAACTGGTGGAGTTTGCAAAAGCAAACGGATCAATAATAGTTTATGACTCCTCCTATGCTGCTTATATATCTGATGACAGCCCGAGATCGATTTATGAAATTCCTGGGGCCAGAGAGGTTTCTCACTAGTTCTCCTCACCACCATATATCATTTTGTGCTTAACAATACAAAACCTTCTTGTTAAACTTGACATACAAAGGGATTCTCACTGGAAGTTGTTTTGGCCAATTTTGTGTGCAGGTTGCAATTGAAGTTTCATCCTTCTCCAAATTTGCTGGGTTCACAGGGGTTCGCCTCGGATGGACGGTTGTCCCTGATGAGTTGTTGTATGCAAATGGATTTCCTGTCATAAAGGACTATAACCGCATAGTGTGCACCTGCTTCAATGGTGCATCAAATATTGCCCAGGCTGGGGGGCTGGCATGCCTTTCTGCAGAAGGTTACCAGGTTATAATTTACACCCCATTTCGTTTCCAAGCATGCATTAATTCTCTAGTAAGTTAAAATCCAATGCAGTTTCAAATTTTAACTGTTTGTAAGTTGTGCTTTTTACGTTTTCAGGCCATAACCACAGTGGTTGACTACTACAAAGAAAATGCAAAAATAATTGTGGACACATTCAGATCACTTGGGTTGAAGGTGTATGGTGGCAAAAATGCACCTTATATATGGGTACATTTTCCAGGGTTGAGTTCTTGGGATGTATTCAATGAAATTCTTGAAAAGACAGACATAGTGACCATACCAGGAAAGGGATTTGGTCCTGGAGGTGAAGAGTACATCAGAGTTGGTGCTTTTGCCCACAGAGAAAGTATATTGGAAGCTTCAAAAAGGCTAAAAACTCTTTTTTAACTTGAATTATTTCATAAATATTTGAACCCAGTCGACAGGTAATTGGAGCAAGAATGACCATCTTCCTGGAGAACTTTATTGGTTCATGAGATGAATTAGGATTGGACAATTATCTGGTGCTGATAAGGAAAAATCTAATTGAACTGTATTGCATTGTTCATAAGATTTGTTTCTTCTCAGCCCATTATTGGTTGTGACTTGAATAAATTGTATTTGTCCTCATTCAACATGGCATCTTGAACCTTCTGGCCTTCTTTCTTTTTTATAGTTTCTTGCACTCTCCAGATGATGATTGAATTATTTACAAAAGTTACAATTTATATTTGTTAAACCTTTTGAGATTGTACCAAATTTGTACTTTGACAAGCTGACATGATTTCATGTTACAAACACGAACAGAAAAATTAAGTGGTTGGTTGCATGATGAGTTGACACGATAATAACACACTTATTAATGTTCTTTCGCAAAATACTATGAAAATAGGGTTTTTAGGTTCAATAGTCCTTGAATTTTCACATGATTCGCATTTTGGTTCCTCAATTTCCAAAATTGTTCCCATGGTCCTTCAACTTTAGTTTTTGTTAGGACAAATGGTCATGCCATCATTTTTGTTAACTTTTTATGTTAAATTCAAGGACAAAATGTTTTTTTTTGTATTATTTTTAATTTCCACCATATGAATATTCCAACAAAGCTATGGACAACCTCCACCCGACATCGAGCCAATTAACCCACCATCTCGACAACAACTGATGGTGATCCCCCAACCCACATCATACCCACCCTCCTTGCGATGACGAGGATAGGAAGAAAGTTTTTCAGTTTTTATTTTTTGGGTGAAAGGAATATTCACATGGTGGAAATTAAAAATAATACAAATATACCATTTTACCCTCACATTTAACAAAATTGACGGCATGACAATTTGTCCCAATGAAAGTGAAGTTAAAGGACCACGAGAATGATTTTGGAAACTGAGTGACCAAAATGTGAATCAGGTCAAAATTTAGGGACCATTAGACCTAAAAACCCATGAAAATATTAAGAAATGAAATCCACACCCATGAGGTTTTTAGTGTTTTCACAAACCCTTGCGAGGTTTCTAAAATTACATGAACACCCCTTTTGAGATTTCAATTTGTTTTAACAAAACCCACTTTCATTGTGATTCTTCATCCAAAATTTGATGATTTCATACATAAAAACTTTTGTAAATAACAATGAACCTCAATGAATGTATAAAAACTTTTGAGATTTCAATTAGCCAACTCATTTTATCTTTCTTGATTCTAAAATTTATTATTATTAAAGTTCTTAATTGTAAATTGCCCAAAAAAAAAAGACCAAATTTTTTTTTAATGGAAAAAAGAGAAACCTTACCAACGGAAGCCACGAGGGCACGCATGCCTAACTAAATCAAAATAAAACAGAGGAGAGCAACCTAAAGGAAGCCCTCGCTCCCATAGGTGGGAAGGGTTCATAGAATGGCCTAAATTAGCTAAAGCGTCAACAGTGAAGTTAGCTTCTCGGAAGACATGCTGGAAGGAAATCTCTTCGCAGTAAGAACTTAATTAACAACCTTATATCTTGTACCAGGAGATGAATACTCCAAGGAACTAAAACTTTGTTGTTGATACAGTCAATAATGGGTTTGGAATCTCCTTCAGCTAAAACTTTGCGCCAACCATTATGGATTGCATGGGCGAGACCATCACGAAGCGCCAAACATCCACAACATTTATCGAAATCTGACCCGAATTCTTAGCTCCCGTGAACTGAACATTACCATTCCAGTCCCAGATAACGAAACCAGTGGCAGCTAGGTTACCACACACCGAGCCATCAAAGTTCAATTTAATCCAATCGAGGGGTGGTGGTTTCCATTTAATGGCAAGCTCACCTTTGGACTTCTGAGGAGGAGTGGAATTGATTTTCCAATAGTCTAGTCCAATATGACCAGCAACATTAAGGGCTCTAATCGGATGAGGGGCAATGTCTTTAAACACATAATTGTTCCGAGCGTCCCAAATTTGCCAACAGAGAATAAGGGCTTTGGAAAGAATATTTGGGCCATCCTTATCCTTCGTGTGAGGGAGAGCAACTAGTCATTCTATACCATCAAAATTTTGCTGGGTAGGCGTAGGGATTATTGAGGTACACCTCCATATGTGGACTGTAAACTGGCATTCAAATAATAAATGGTTAATAGTCTACCAAAAAAAAAAAAAACCAAGGGTGGTGATTTTTCCACTCCCCTTTTTTCCACTTACACTTCCTTTTGTTTTTTTAATAGTTTTTACTATAACAAAAAAGGGAGTGTAAGTGGACAAAAGAGGAGTGGGAAAATCAGCTCCCAAAACCAATTGTCGAGGGCGAGAGTATATACCTCTTTGATATATAGGAAGAGCTCAAACAAAGCTCCAATTTTTCCAATTTGAGATTCTAGTAGGTTCTTAAAAACAAATCTAAATAACATTAAAAAAGACATTTTTCAGCTAAAAATTCAAAGACCCTAAATAGCGGGAGAGTTTGGCGAACCCTAAACTTGAAGAATTTGTTTGAAAATCCATCAATTTGAGTTATTTTACTTTCAATATCAAACACCTTTGCTTGCAAAGCCTTTATCTTTGATTCTCGAACAATGTTGGCCAACAAATCTGGACAGTCACGTTGGAAGTGACCGAACTTGTGTCTGTACTAAGCACGTTCGAATTTCACAAAACCCTAAATCCTACAAATTCTTAATTAAAAGGGTTTTTCGCAGCAGTGGTCCCTCAACTATACTCCGTTTTGCATTTGGGTCACCGAACTCAATTATTAGTTGTAGAGGTCACTCAACTATGTGTGTCGTTGCACCAGTAGTCCTTCCGTCAAGTCCGTTAGTTTTTCCGTTTAAATGATGATGTGGCAAGATTATTGATGACTTTTTAGTTAGGATTATTTGTAGCAATGATCCCTCAACTATACTCGGAGTTACATTTTGATCACTTAACTCCAAAAAATAGTAATAGAGGTCACTCAATTAGGTGTTGTGTTGCACCATTGGTCCCTTTCGTTAGAGAGACTTGACAGTATGGACTAACGGTGCAACGAAACACATAGTTGAGTGACCTCTACAACTAATAATTGAGTTCAGTGACCTAAATGCAAATACGGGTATATTTGAGGGACCATAGCTGCGAAAAACCCTAATTAAAAATTAAAAAAAAAAATTCAAATCTTACATGTTGTTCAAGTTCTCGGTCAAAATCAAAGTATGCCAAATCCCAAAGTGGCCGATTGTAATAACCTGATCCTAAATTAATATTTAATTATTAATTTATTCAAGTAAAAGACAATTTTACCATGAAAATATTTTAATGGTTTAAAAGTTGACTTTTTGTTTGGGAAGGAATTTGGGAATTTCAATAGTACTGTTGCACAGAGCACGTCGAGATGAGTCCGTAGACACGTAGTGAGCTCAAATCGGGGTTAGAACGAAAAAGTTATGATCAACGGAAGCTCAGTTGCATAATCGTAAATATTTCGAAGTCCAGTTTTTAAAAGCCCAGATTTTTCATCTCCCTGTGGCAGCACGAACAGCCAACTTCAAACTGAGATTTCTCCTCCGTCCAGCCACCAATTCCGACGCAACAACTTGCAAACTCTTCATCTCTCTCCCCTATTCACATCCATACCAATTTCCAGCCCCCAAATCCAAGGAATTAAACCCAAAATTCGAGCCAAACCGAGCCAAAAACAGAGCCATTTCGGCTGTTTCGAAACCAGAAATTTCGACTGCTTTTCCGGCCAACTCCGGCCCACCACCCGCCCCCAAATTACTCCCAAAACACTCCCCTACCTCCCCTATGTGTTTTTCCTCAAAGATCCGACCCAATTTCAAGTAGAAATTGTCAAATCCAAACCCAAAACTTTCTAGGTTTTTCAAAGACAAAATCGTGCGTTCGAGGGATTTAACGGTGGAATTGATCTTCGAGCCAAGGTATAAAGTTACTCCCCTTGATGTGCTTGATCTGTAGGTATGATTATTGGCCGGAGATTTGGAGTTTTCCGATCGCCGGAAAATTGCTCTAGACACCCGCCAGCGGTGTCGGCGCGTCGGACTAAGCCAGTGACACGGCTGGATGCTCTGCGAGTCTCGGCCTTACGATACATAGCGTATCATTTATCATGGAAGCTCCTTAGTATATCATCAAATTTGTCTGAAAATCCATCAATTTGAGTTATTTTACTCTCAATATCAAACACCTTTGCTTGTAGAGCATCTATCTTTGATTCTCGAATAATGTTGGCCAACAAATCTGGAAGGTCACGTCGGAAGTGACCGAATTTGTGTCTCTACTCGGCACGTTCGGATTTCACAAAACCCTAGTAATAAAATGGGGTTAAAATCCTACAAATTCTTAATTAAAATTTTCAAAAAAAAATTCAAATCTTACATGTTGTTCAAGTTCTCTGTCAAAATCAAAATATGCCAAATCCCCAAAGTGGCAATTACTGATGACCTAGCTATGATTTCGTCATCAGTAATTGCCACTTTGGGGATTTGGCATACTTTGATTTTGACAGAGAACTTGAACAACATGTAAGATTTGAATTTTTTTTTGAAAATTTTAATTAAGAATTTGTAGGATTTTAACCCCATTTTATTACTAGGGTTTTGTGAAATCCGAACATGCCGAGTAGAGACACAAGTTCGGTCACTTCCGACGTGACCGTCCATATTTGTTGGCCAACATTGTTCGAGAATCAAAGATAGATGCTCTGCAAGCAAAAGTGTTTGATATTGAGAGTAAAATAACTTAAATTGATGGATTTTCAGACAAATTGGATGGTATGCTAAGGAGCTTCCATGATAAATGACACGCTATTTATCTTAAGCATGGTGGTCTTAGCTGCGATCATGTGGTTTTTTTAAATGTATTTGGCATAATAAGGAGCCTAAAGTGAAAAGGAACTTAATACTTGTGCTTGGTTGTTAATCGGTCTTGGAGTCAGGCAGTTAGGTAGGCTTACTGTTATATGATTAGCTGTAAAAGCTAATTATAAATACCGAAGCTTAGTCTCCTAAGATTCATTAAGAAGTTAGAAACCCTTCTGAAATCTGGAAAAATTAGAAAACAAGTTAGGAACTAATTTCAGGAATCATATCCTGCTCCAAAATTGGTAGATAATGAATGTTACAAATTCCTTTATAGCTGCCCAAATGTCTAGGAGAGCTTTTGAACATACTGTGCCACATGAAAGCTCTTGAATACAGCCCAGAAGTCGCTAAGGGTGAGTTTCATATAATTTTTCCTATGCGTTTGGTATAATAAAGAGCCCTAGAGTGAAAAGGAACTTAATGCTTGTGCTTGGTTGTTAATCAGTCTTGGAGTCAGCGAGCTAGGTAGGTTTACTGTTATATGATTAGCTGTTATATAAATACTGAAGCTTGGTCTTGTAAAATTAATTAAGAAGAGAAATCTAGGAAATATACAGAGCACTTTCTTCTTTTGCTTCTGTGCTTCTTCAATAGCTTCTCACCTAATCCCAATAAATTTGGAAACTAGAAATCTGGAAAAGTAGAAATCCTACTGAAATCTGGACAAATTAGAAATTGATCCCTTTTTAGCTGGCCAAATGTCTAAGAGAGCTTTCGAACATACTGTTTCACATGAAAGCTCTTGAATACGGCCCTGAAGTCGCTAAGGATGAGTTTCATAGAATTTTTCCTGTGAGTTAGAATTGCTACTTCTCTCTGTCTCTCTTTTCCTTTTTGTTATTTCTTTCTATATTTGAATTCTTTTGTTTTGAAATTGATTCCTCGTCAATCTCAGCACAATACGTGGCTAGGCTACCCAAAGTTCATTTCTCAACTGATGGCATTGCTTGATGTTCTAGTGTCATTTTAGTTGTTTGCCATGGTCAGCTTCTGACATAAATATGCGTAATTCATGTAGAATTGAGACAAGTATGATATGGTGACTTTTGTGGGGGCCAAGTACTCTGGTTTTGATAGGTATTTGTTATGTTCCATGCAAGTTTGGTTGTGGATTACATTCTTGTTCAAAAAAATAAAATCTCAACACAATATCTAAATAAAGGCATAAGCATCATCGTTACAGATTCTCAAGTTTTTATTATTATTCTTTTTTAATGAAATGGATATGATAACAAGGATGAAACTTGCCCATGAATTATCTCTTCCAATTTCTAGTCGTAGTGATGATCCTGCCCATGAATTCATTGTCATGTTTTGTGTTGTAGTATAAGAAATACAGAATCTTATAAATAAAAGCCAGATGGGTTATTGGATTCTATTTCTAGTGTTTGTGGGTCTATTAGATTTTTATCTATTATCGAGGGTTGTTTTGTTTTGTGCTTGTGTGAGATTATAGATTCCTGCTTATGAAAATCTATATAAAACTCTATGAAAGTATGTCACTTAAAAGTCATTAAAAATCTGTGAAGTTTATGAAAGTTACTCGCTTAATTAGGTCTACAGAAGGTTTTATATGGATTGAATACACCCCTCAATAACTCAAAGTCTCCTTTAATGAATTACGAAGGGGTATTTAGTATTTACAATAATATAACCCTAAATTGAAAGGAAATTAATACTTTTTTTAGGAAAGAAATCCTAATCCAAATAAATTAGGAAACTAGAAATCCTACTGAAATCTGGAAACCTTATTAGGGCCTTTTAGTAAAAGCATTCAGTATGCATATGTCGTCCGACGCAGATACAATATATCTTCTTCCTATTTCTCTACTGCTTGCCTACTTCTTTGGAAGGAGATGCTTCTCCTTATTGTGAATCACGGTTTGACATATGTGCAAAAATAATATTTAAAAAACATAAAAATAAAAATTTATACATACATGTCATACTGCTATTAGTAGGAATGTAGGAGCTACTACTTACAGGGAAGGATGAAGGCAAATGCATGCACCAGCCTAGTGAAACACAAAGGAAAGGGGCCTTTTGAGCTGCTACAATTTTGGGAAACGATCCTAGGAGCAAAATTGCAGTTTCCCAAACCCAAAAGGAAACACAAAACAAAAGGTCCAACAGCACCTCCTCCACTATAAAAGCCCCTTCCAGCCGCGAGAAACTCCAGAATTTTTTTTTAAAAACTCAATTTTATCTCCCTCAGTATTTTTTCTTTATTTCTTTTCTTATGGGTGAATCGGAAAACCCCCTCCTCAATGAATTCTGGGCCTCGCAGTCAACTCCTCTTGAGCCGGCCCCCATCGCCGACCAATGCTTGAAACCGACCCTTAATGATTGCACAAGCTTCAATCGGAACAGAATTGCCGACTATGGTAAGGAACTTTTTAATTTCTCCAATTTGTGGAATTTAGATCCCTTTTTCGAATCTAGTTTCATGACCGTTATGTAATTTTGTTACTGGTGATTAGAGTTAGTGGTTAACATGACAGAATGATCATATGTTAATGGGTCTTATTGGAAATTAGCTAGTTATGGTCAGAAAGCAACAGTCTTTGGAATTAATATGTTTATTGCTGCTATTTATAATCACATGAGTTGCTGCTGCTCTTGAAAATCATATGTACAAAGTTAAGTAAGAACTTTTTCCTTAGACTGATGATGCTTTAATTGTTATGGCCATAGTAATGTATGCATAAACTTTGATATTTTGATGGCCAAGCTAATTAGACTCTTGTTTTATGATGATATATGAATCTTGTAGGAATTCAGACATCTCATGATGCTAAATGTGTTGCTGGATCTGCAAAGATACCAGAGTTGAGCAACAAGAACAGAACATTGTCCTCCAATACTCTTATGAGCTCTGAGCAGGAAATTGAGTGCGGCGGGGCTTCCATGAAGCTTGTATCTGGATTTCTTAAGCAGAAGCAATTCGAGGAGGACATTCAATGCAGGTTTCTTTCTAATTACACAATTTATATTTCTAGAATTGAAAACAGATTAGAATTATCAGTTTTCTATGGCTTCTGGGGATAATTATTTTTACGGACATTCATATTGATCGATGCCTCATTTATTTATAAAATTCTTCAGACCCAGGTTTCCAACATTTAGATTTAGGTTTTTTTGTCGGAAGCTAGTTGTTGAACACAGTTGTATTTTTGGTGAAGCTTTATTTTTGTTGAAAAAACAGCTAAAACTTTTCGAAAACAGAAGAGGATGAGAAAATAGTATATCACTTTAGTGAACAAGGATGCATCAAGAAAGAAAACCATGTTAATCATTATACCTCCCTATATCCCTTGGTACTTGGCTCTTGATGAGCTAACATCATCGCCATATCTAGAAACAAGGTTAAACAAGTTTGACTGTTTGATTTTTTTTTTCTCCTTAATTTGTCAATTCCACACAGCATATTTTTAGAGGGCATACATTTTATGTGTATAATATATATTGCATGGCTCAGGTTGATTAATTGCGATACTCCTACCAAAGGAAGAAAAAGATCCCAGTCATCTCTTGGATTGCCAACCTCTAGTCAGTTAAAAAGATCAAAGAGATCATCACCAGCAGAAAGAAGACCATCATCAATTGATGATCTCCCTGACACGGCATTGGTTGAAATCCTTTGCCGACTTCCATCAAGTAAATTTGTGTTTCAATGCCAGTGTGTGTCCAAGCGTTGGCGCACACTCATCTCAGATCCTTATTTTATCGGCCGCTTTGTACATATCCAAGGTTATAGGAAAACTCCAAAGATATGTACTCTAATAAGTCAAAAAGGAGAGGAATTCCCTCCTAAAATGCCATGGTCATCCAAGCTACTAACCCCAGTGTTCAAACGAATAATGAGTTTCCACTCTTTGAGAAAAGAGCCAGTTGTGGTAGCAACGTATAATGACTTAGTTTTGTGCTGCGCAACTGAGGATTATCAACGCAATTACTACATCTGCAATGCATACACCATGCAATGGGTTGCTCTTCCTCCCACCCCAGGTCGATGCCACGATAGGGTACTAGTGGGATTCATCTGTGATATTCCCTACTATAATTCTAAGAAAGAAGATTGGAAAGGGCATAACGTCCAGCTTAATACTGAGTGTATGTGCAACGTTGTGAGAATTTTGCCTCCTGATGAATCTGCAAATGATGACGAATGTGATTCCTTAAAATTAAGCGTGGAGATCTTCTCTTCTGAGACTGGTGAATGGAGAGAATCAGTTGTGGCTTCCCCACGATACTTTGATTTTGATGACCTTGAAGATATCTCCTTTGCATACAATGGGATGTTATATTGGACAAGTGACGAAGAACTCCTTTTTGTTGGTTTGGGTCCCTTCAACGACAATAACACGACAAGTAGTAGTAGTGGTAATGGTGATGGCATTATTGATCATAAACTTCATTTTACTGTATTTGAGGAGCCTCTAAATGGACGTTTTGTAGTTGAGTACCTAGGTATGTTCGGAGGATGTGTGCGGATGTGTGACTTTAAGGCGGCTACCAATACTCTGTATGTTTGGGAGTTGAAAGAACAAGATCATGATCGGATAGTTGATGGAGCTGCTGGCAGATTGTGTTTAACTAACCACAGGGTATATCACTTGGACCCAAAAATGTATCTGGATGGTCCATTTACGTGCGAAATGCAGGCTTTTGACCCAAATAATAAGGATATTTTGTACCTGCGTGTGGACGGAGATATTATCAAGTGCAACATTCATACAAAAAAGTGGTCTAGGATAGTTAGACAGTGTCCAGTTGGTAATGGTGACTATTGGCCAGTTGAGCTCCCATGGTGGCCGACTCCAGTTCCTAGATTACCGCAGCATGCCCATGGTGGAGGAACTAGCAGCTAGTAGATAACTTGAATTAAAGCACTAAACTTTTATTTATTAAAGTTGGATTATTTGTATTTGATATACTCAGCAATGTTACACTTGTATTTGCTGGTATCCCTAGCATGTTTTTTTAATCATTCTTTTTGTTAACTGTTTTCTCCATCTTTTCTTATTATGGCGATATATGGAGGACTGCGAATTGAGGTCGTTCTGTACACGCCCAGTTTATTAATTAAAGCATTCTTTAAGCTGAATTGAAGTTTTGCAATCTTATTCTTGATTCTTTCTTTTGTTTTGTTTTGTTTCTGTTTTTGTTTTAAGTTTTCTGATGTGCATCTTATAATCTTATTCTTCATCATTTGGTTGCTTTCTATTTTCTGTTGTACATATTTGCCCTGGGTTTGAGTGTTAAGATTTGATTTTTGCATGATTCTAAGTGATTTGTTTCAGTAGTCCCTGTATCCAGAGGTTCGACGTAAATGCTTGCTCTGTTATGTGATGAAGAATCAAGGAAGGTATATCATGATGTTTCATATAATTGTTGACCTTAAACAATACTATCAGAAATGGGCTGTTTAGGGTGCTACCTTTAGATTTTGTTTTGTATCATTCTTGCTTTCCGTATAAAATAATTACATAGTTAAATTTGAGTTTGTTTACCGGAAAATAGAAGGTTTTTTATTATATTTATTAAATAAAATAAAACGGTATAGCCGCGCGGCTATACTGTTTTTAGCTGGGCCCTGGATCGTCTTATTTTTTATAATAAGTCTAGCCAAGCGGCTATACTCGGGGGTTTCGCAATACTACGTTTAAAAAAAATAACAATAATGTATAGCAGCGCGGCTATACCGTTTTGACACGTGGTGAAGCTAGCCCTAGGCCCCAGGCGGGTTTTGTAAAAACGTGTATAGCCGCGCGGCTATACTATTTTTTGACACGTGGCAAAGCGGGCGCTAGGGACCACGCGGTGGTTTTGTTATATTATAAATAGTATAGCTGAGCGGCTATAGGCTATACGTGAGGTTTTTTAAAAAAAGGGTATAGCCGAGCGGCCATACCATTTTTACACGAGGCGAAATGGGCGCAAGAGGTCCTCTTTTTTTATTTATAAATAGTATCGCCGTGCGGTTATACGTGGAGTTTTTATTATAAAAAATTAGTATACCCACTCGGCTACACTATATTTGACATGTGGCGAAGCAGGCGCCAGGTGCCAGCGGGTTGTCCATTTTTAATTATAATATAGCCGCGCGGCTATACCCTGGGGTTTTATTAAAAATAGTATAGCGGCGCGGCTATACTATTTTTGGCACGAGGCGGCATGGGCGCAGGCGTTCCCCTTTTTTTTTTTAATAACCGAGCGGCTATACTACACACACGATCCAGCTGTCAGGAATTAACAAGGAGGTGACCACGCACGCATCTTCGTCATATCTCTACCGCCCAGAATCCAATTACTTCTTTGCCTCCTCAAATTCCAAAGGCCTCACCAAACAAACAGATAAAATTCAACGATCAACCGAAAAAGAAACCTAAGCGGTCAATATTCGTCACATCGCGTTAGCTTCCTTCCGCCATAAGCAGAGCGTGTCTGCTTGCTCCCCAAGCCAACCCAAACCTTTATAAATATCACTCATCACCCTCTGAAAACCCAAATACTTCCCAAGCCCCAAACCACATCCACATCAAATTAGAAGAAACCCCATTTCTTCCTTCACTTGAACACCAAAAAAACCTATATATTTTAGGCCATGTCGACGGTAGGTTATGGTTTTGCTGAAGCATATGTGCTCAGAGGCCTCCACAAGAAGAAGCTGAAGATGGAGCAAGAAGAAGAACGAGCCAAGCTGGGCAGAGCTGAATCTGAAATTGGTCAGCCTAGTGGTTGTTTGTTTCGGGTGATGAAGAAAGTCCATCCAAGCAATGCTCAGAGTCAAAGGGCTTGTTCAGCTGAAACAGAAGAAACTGCAGAAGTTAGGGCTTTGGACCGGAGAATTTGATAGAGCTCAGGCTCATGATATTTGTAGCTGCTTTCAGTAAAATGAGTTGTGCATATTAATGAAGCCCAATTGTTGTTTTCCATTTTCCAGGAAAAAAAATTGTTCCGGAAAAGTATATGTTTGGGCTAAGTCGTGCTTTTAGTTTAAGACTTTTTAATGGGTTGGATCTATTGGTTTCAGTCCAAATTCCAGGCCCAGTTTGTATTATTATGACAGCAATTGTTTTTTTATTTGTTTAATGGATTTTGTAGATCATTATAATTAATTTTGTTGCACTTGAGTGAGCATACTCATTACACATTTAACTTTGTTTTGTTGATGGCCCAAAGTTGGTTAAATGAAGACTTCCAAAAACACGAACGATTTAGTGTGGTAATGCACACTTATCTGCCTCCGATATGGGACCCAATGGCTAGGCCTTATCATATATAGTGAGAAAATCTCATTTTGATCCTCCACTTTTTGTTCTTGTTTCTCAAACAAGTAACATCTAGGGCTTAATTATTGATATATCTTGGACTGTACTCATGTCACGTCGGAATATGTATTAGATTTTTTTACAAGAGTTAATGCAAAATAAGACACTAAATTTAAGTTTGGAGGATTAAATAAAGACATATTGAATGTTAGAGGGCAAAACGAGATTGAAAATGAAACAGAATTTTAAAGGTCATATCTATACGACTATATCAATAATTAAGCCTAAAATTATTCACAATCTCTCTCAAGTCACCTTTAAGAAGAACTAGGTGACTGAGCCCTATAGCCTATGTGAGACTTTTGAGCTTGTGGGTCAAGATAGTAATGTATTTCTAAATAGTGATTTACAGGCTCATGAATTTGGAATGGCGTCATCAAATTGACTTTTGCACACACATTGATTGATTACTATTTGATTAATTAAGTATATTACTAAAATTAGTAGGACCTAAAAGATGTCATTTTCTCATGTAAAATCAAATCACATGCATTATGCAAAACCACTTTTTCACTTTTTCACTGCGGTTATATTGTTTTTATATACAAAAAAAAACCACCCTGGCGCCCAGTGCATGTGTCAAATAAGTATAGCCGCACGGCTATACTATAGAGATATACTTTTGAAGGGTAAACCACCCCGGAGTATAGCCGGGCGGCTAAACGATTTATAAAAAATAAAGAGGATCCGTCTGCCACATTTAAAACAGTATAACTGCACAGCTATACGTTTTTTTAAATAATAAAAAACATTTTATTTTCCGGTAAACAAACTCATATTTAACTACGTGTAATTATTTTATACGGAAAGCAAGTAAGAATGATACTAAGGATTTATGGTGTAGGGTTAGGGAAGGTATAAGTCGTTTTTATCAGCAGGAATTAAGAACAGAGATATACAAAGAGAGGGGACAGGACGAAGATGGAGTTGAGAAGAAGGTGGCGAAATTAAACAAACTAAATGAAAAACAAAAAAATCATTGGTTACTAGAACAATTAATAATAAGAAAGAATGATCCCCGCCTAATTACTAGTGCTATAGATAATTAGATTGGAGAAATTACAATGCAGGCACATTACACAGATAAGCATAATAAACAAAACAAAATTCTGAGTTTACTCACTTCCGGAACGTGAACGGAAACCAGAACGTCTACAACCCATGCATACAATTTGATAGTCGTGGACAGGATATTTGATCGCCGCTAGCTCTTTATTTTTGGGTCTGAGAAAAGAAGTCATATAAGAGCCAAAAGGCAAACAAACACAGATAGACCACAGGGGAGCAGAGTGCAACCCAGGGTGCTGGGGCCATCAGAAGAAAAATCAGTCTGAGAGACCCAACAGAAACAACAACTCAAAAGAAAGAAACAACAAAGCAAAAAAGAGACAAGAATTCAATCCACAGGTAAGCCATCATTTGCTACCTTTACTACCTTACTAGAATAAGACAAGAGGATGGGGTTTATCCTTCTTCCCCTTCCCTGACCTCCTCCCTCCGCACCAGCACCCACCTCTTCCCGTCCTTGAAATTCCCTCACAATGCAAACTACCTCAAGACCCTTCAATTCATTCAATAAAATTATAAGATCACCGATTGAAGCTTTTTTTTTTTTTTTGGGTGCATGAATCCCAGAAACCCAATTGAAAGACCATCAAAATTGAAACCCATATTCCATAATTATTTATTAATTATTTATTTGTGGCAATTACTTTTTGTGTGGGACAGTGGAACATTTAGGCAAATCTGACTGTGACATTGAGATGGCAAATCTGATATTATTAATGAATCTGTAAAGTGCAATTCCTTTCCAATTAATCATCAATGCTTACATGGATAAACGCAGTAGATACAAACGTTAATATTGGCTTGTTAATTTACTCATGCGTTTACTAAAAAGCACTTGCGTTTGGTATGACATCGTATACGAAAGACTGACTGGCAAGCTGCCCTTGCTGTAATGTCTAACAAAAGAGCTAACACAACTTCTTGTAACGGTACTTGTTCAGATACAAGCTTTCCGGAGGGTCTTAGAAACTGCGACAGCCGCCCAAGTTGGCCCGACGGCTATATCAACCAAATTTAAGAATGCAACAAAAGTTAGAAAATGCCACTGTGAAAGTGCCATAAAATTAAAAAAACACAGGAAAAGTGATTATAGATAAATGCCCATGATAGCACTTTCGGAGCAATATTCTTTCTAAAAACACTACCAAAATCCAAAAGTTATATTTACTATTTCTTAGGATGTCTAGAAATAGAAACATATCCCTGGCATGAGACTAGCTTTCTTTCTTTACTGATAGGACCCATAAATTGCCTTCAGCAGGAAAGCTGAAAGGTGATCAACTTAGAAACAGCTGCAACCGTGCAACAAGCTAGGCAATATACACTTTCAGTAAGCATAAGTAAACATTCTGCACAGCATATCTCATGTTAATTACTTGAAAAACTAGACAAAATAACAACTATAATAACAAAAGCTCATCCTAAGAACAACAAACACCACACACACACACAGAGCAAATATCAAATTCCGAAAGACTAAATAAGCAAACATACATGGCAAACAATGACCCCAAAAAGTGTCCAAGTGTGGCACCAACACCAAAAAAACCAAATAATCTTGAACCTGACTGAATACAGAACAAGTTAAATGCATACCTCACTGTCCATAACATCGATTACTCGAGCCCAAGTTGAAGAAATTGTTATTACATTATACAAATTTTGAAGAATACATTCTTTTTTTCAATCATCAGAGAAAGTTTCTAATACTAAAAAAAAAGAAAGTGATTTCGATATATTCATACCCAGAGGAGCAATCCAAACCTGACATAGACGTTGAACCAACCAATGTTCTCCCACCCTATGGAATATGCACTACTGTCTTGAATCTTGATTAACATCAACACTTTGGCCATTTACTCAAGTGGAGGACATATTGACCAAAACCCTATTTTATCAGGAACTTAAGAACAGAGATATACAGAGGACAATTAGATTGGAGAAATTACAATGCATGCATAGGTAAACAATACAGATGAACCTCTATTTTCCCAGCCAAGCATGTTTTGTGATGGAAGTGCGAAAAATGTCTTATGAGCTATTTTTTCACGTCTTGAATTAAACAACCACTATCAGGCAAAACAACATATATTAGGTTGGCCGCAATATGTCAAAAGGAAGCCCATGTTTCTTGATCTCATTTTTTGCGCCTTGCCCTTTCTTGAACCCATTACCCATACCCATGGGGAAAAAAAACATTGGCTCAAGACGGTGACATAACGTGTAAGTTGAAAGCCCATCTCTCCTTTTACATAAAAATGCAATTTTCCTTCTCAAACCCTAAGTCTAACCGAGCTGTCTCCTCTCTCTCGCTCAGATATAACCCGAGACCTATCTTCTTCTTCAATCCTCATCTCTCTCTCTCACTCATAGCATCATCATCATCTCATTTTTCTAAGTCAGACTCGCCCAGACACGCCCAGGCAGCCTAGGCGGGCGCCTAGCGCCTAGGTGCAGTCTAGAGCGATTTTTGGAACACCGACTGGTTAAATGAGCAGGCAGTCTGAAACAAAATGCCTTGATAACAATGTTGAAGCCGTAGCTTAACATGTGAATCTAAAATCATCAAAACAGGAGAAATAAAAGAGCCACCATAAAAACCCTCTAGGCGGCCGCCTAGGAGCCGCCTAGGCCGATTTTTCAAGCACTCACTGGTTAAATGAGCAAGCAGTCTGAAGCAAAATTCCTTGATAACAATGTTGAAGCCATAGCTTAACATGTGAATTTAAAATCATCAAAACAGGAGAAATAAAAGAGCCACCATAAAAACCCTCTGGGCGGCCGCCTAGCGCCTAGGCGCCTAGGCTGATTTTTCAAACACTGGTTGGTTAAATGAGCAGGCACTCTGAAACAAAATGCCTTGATAACAATGTTGAAGCCTTAGCTTAACATGTTTGGTCCAGTGTTTTCAAAGGCATGTCTAAGTGCGTGTCGGAGCGCACATCGGAGCGAGGGGGAAGGAAATCGCCTGAACCGTTCATCTTTTTAGCAGGTTGCACGTTTAGCGCCGCGAGGCGTGGAGAGGCGTGGCAACGTGTGGTGAGGCGGACAAAGGGCCGCTGTTCTGCAAGCGGCTGCGAGAGGAAGAAGATGACCACGCATGTTTTTTTTAGGGTTC